>OZ012703.1:13668225-14303095 GCA_963942595.1 Cylloceria caligata | reverse complement strand
TGCCATTGTTGCTCAAAAGTTTCGATTTAGCAGTGATTTAGTCTCAGATCTCTTGCCACTTTCAGTTGAGCAAGGCGGAAATTTCTGCCGTGCAAATGTATGTACGTAGATGTACAGAAAACAAGAGAATTATGGGATGGAGGAGGAGCTTTTCTCATAATTCACGATGAGACTGGGGCTTGGAAAAGATACGCTGCAACGTATGCGGTGAATACATATATTCCAGAGTGCATGGATGCTGGAATGACGGGGTGAAGTGGGTGCGACATATCCTTCTACCTCCGGTGACCCATCTCTACCTGCGTACCGGAGAACCAGAGTGTAGGAAAATTTATTCTCGAGATGCTCAACCTCCTTTTCTCTTCTTTTTTGCGTTCACCTGCTACCGCCACGAAATCGTATTCAACTTTCGAGTGTATCAGAGCAACGCTATTCGCCCACACATTATTTATGTAGAGTAATCTGACATGAGCGTCAAGCATACTTTGTACATGAATTTATTATCATTCTGGAAAGTTTTGTACTTTTTTGTCGGACAAAGGTACGTGTGAAAAAAACTAATTAACGTATATATACTCGTAAAAATACGATCAATTCGAATGGAATTTAATTTGAAGAAAATTATTATTATAAGATGAAGGTCAGATAATTATGATTTTGTGTATGCTACATTATTTTTCAGTGAACTAGACCTACCAACGCAACAATAGCGTTATGAAACGTCCGCTCTGATTATAATTATTGCAATAAGTACCATGATGTGCAGCGTGATCATAAAAAAGACAAAAATGCCGAATATTACAGTATACCATATATTTCGATCTACGACTGCCATAACAATACTGATATACAGAGTTTTCCAGGGATTTCAGAATGTCATATAACAGAGCAAGATTCGTGCGGTCGAAGAGCGATATTGCTTTAGCTAGTTTGCACGATTATACATACATATTTGTATTTCTACAGAGAAACTATGCCTGGGGCCCCACGGGTCCCAACCACAGTAGACGCAGAGCCCGAAATCGTGGCAGTAAATACAAATAACCTCCGATCGGAATGAAAATTGGTATGCAGGGGTTTTTAAGGTCGCTGATTACGAATCTGAAAGCTAAATTATTGTAAACAAAATGGCCGATCCAATATGGCGGACATGGATGTTAAAAAGGTGTCCGATCTTGACAAAAATTGGTATATGCGGGTTTTTAGGGTCGCTTATTACGAATCCGAAAGCCAAATTATTGTAAACAAAATGGCCGATCCAATATGGCGGACATGAATGTTAAAAAGGTGTCGGATCTTGACAAAAACTGCTATATGTGGGTTTTGAGGGTCGCTCATTACGAATCCGAAAGCCAAATTATTGTAAACAAAATGGCTGATCCAATATGGCGGACAAGTATGTTAAAAAAAATTAAAAATTTTCAAAAAAACTCCCTCCTGCCGTACCACTCAAAAAAGGATGAAATAATTTACTTATTTAGTATGACGTTTTCGTATACAATGATATATAACTTGCATTAGTTATTTGAATTTTAATTATGATATTATAATTGAATTGAACAAAATTGATATACGCGGGTTGTGAAAGTGACTGATTGCGAATCAGAAAGCCAAACAATTTCGAACAAAATGGCCGATCCAATATGGCGGACATAGATGGAAAAAGGTGTCAGATCTTGACAAAAATTGGTATACGCGGGTTTTTAGGGTCACTGATCACGAATCCGACAGACAAATTATGGTACACAAAACGTATCCTGTTAAATGGATGAGATATAATATAAAATATAATAATCATAATAAAATTAACGTGAGCCGTGCCTTCTACGGAATTAATATTTTTATTTTCAAAATACATTATTCTCGAAATCGTGTAATCGAATTTAATTTTTAGTCGAATGGAACATCGGATTCGGAGTCGCCGTCGCCGTCGTCGATGTCGGAACCATCTACCGAGCTTGTATCGTCCACAAGACCCGATTCGATGTTATTTGTGACGAAACCTTGATATGCTGCAGCATTGATAGTTGGAGCGAGCAGCATCGCGACAGCTTCCGGCGACAAACTTTTTAGTGGTTTCTTCGGTAGTTGCCGGATGCTAGATATGTACGGGTCTGAAGAAATTACCAGCCGGTGGAAAACATCTTGCATTGTTTTTATCCTGGAAGTTTTTCGCGAGAAGTTTTCTCGGTATCGTTTAATATCTTTATTTCGAGCTTCCTGAGCGTCTTTGGATAATTCGCCGATTGGTAAAAGCGCATGAGCTATTATCAGTGAACCGTGAATTAATAGCTTGTGTACCGAAGTAGGCATGTGGTACCAAGGGTATAATGCAACGATAGTTCTTGCCGTTTCAATAGTATACTGCTCAAATAGTTCACAATTTATCTTGTGGCCACACGAGATAACTTGTAGGATAACGTAGAAACGGTTAATTACTTTTTCGTTGACCCCGGTTATCAAAGCAGAAACCTTCCAATTCTCAAAAAATCGCCGAGCTGTGTTGCCATCATTGCTGCTGCCGTATCCAGGCTTCGGACGATCAATGCTTAGACCCAATTCGCTCTTGAATTCGCGTTGAATCCTCTTCTTGGTTTCTTCGGTAATTTTTTTTTCTTCGGAACTTCGTGCTTGCCATTTTTTAATGCCGAGTTTGTACGACAAATGTATGCAATACTCGAAGCACCGTATCCACACATGCAGTGTCGACAACCCGAACTTCAAATTCGTTTCAACGACCTCCTTTTGCAACATAACGTCGATGGCATTAAAATCTTTGCTGGTTGCTCCACACAAATAGCACCGTTGAGCAGATTTCGTCGATGACACAGCATTGCAAACTTTACCATCTATCATGGTGAACGCCAACTTGTACGTTATGGAGATATCTTTTCCACTTACTACAGTTTGGAGTGGACTAAGCGACTTTATTTGTGCTTCGACAATTCCAACTTCATTTAGTGTGGACTCTGTATCTTCGTGCAGAAACTGTAGTCTAAGCGGCCTACAAAATCGTGGAGACGAGGGCCTAGGGTTCTTCCAAACCATGATTTCTGCTTTTGTTTGTTGATCAATGCAGATGAGTTGTAATGGCACAACCGAAGTAAAAAACACATGCGCATCTGATTTGCTATCATCAGTAAAAGTCTGCTTATATTCACTTTGCCCAGAGCTTCTATCGCAACCCCATTTGCAAATTAAATCCATATTACGAGCATTACCGTTAGTCAAGGTTTCAACGACTTCTGTTTGGACGAGTAAAATACGTTTAACTGTATGATCTAATAATGCCTGCAATTCGACTTCTGCACTCGTCTCTGTAATGGTAATTGCGTCAGACCGAGGATAACAACGCTTTTTTGCTTCCACCACTTTTTCGTAAGACGGATATAGACGACAGTTATGTGCCAACGATATTTTTCTCATCGTTAGGTAAGCTCCCTTTGACAATTTACATTCGATCAAAGCGGAAAGTGCAGCCTCTTCCGATAAAGAGGTTTCACCCGTTACTGCATAAGCTTTTCGATACTTAGAAGCTCTTAAAGGACTCGTCATTGTTACGTCCTTAACAACTTTCGAAGCGTCTAATTGTCCCGAAGCGCGAAGGCTCATTTGAGTAGTGTATGCTAATTCTTCCGGGGTTGAGGATTTACGAATATCTTCGGTCTTCTTTCGTTTTGACCTTTCACTTGCCGATGTAAACTCAAGGGACGGGCGGCCTCTTTTACTACCTGGGTTTTTCTCAACAGTGTCTGTAGGTACGGCAAAATATACCTGCCCGCTAAGCCATTTACTGTTTTTCTTGAAGAAAATGTCCGATGTTCTATTAGCTTCTTGCCACCTGGTTCTTACTTTATTAAACAGCATTGAAAAGGCGGTTCTCGAGTCCTCAGGCACCACAACTTTACGTCCACTTTTCTCGGAAATTTTAGTTTCCACGAAATTCAATAACGTAGCGAAATTATCGTTCAAATTATCCTTTATAATAAGATATAATTCTTTCCTCGTCAAATGTACTCCTTCGTAATGGGACTCTGTAATAAAGACATAAAATTGTATAGAATTTGTGTTGAAGGATCAGATCAAAATTTTAATGAATTTTAATTATTGTAACAAATAAGTAGCCGCAATAATTATTCGTATTTTTTTTTGAAAAGTACATAAAAAACAACAGTTATGAAAAAAAAATTGAATTTAGACTATTATGAAAGAAGTTATGAGCAAAAAAACATAAACAAATATTTTTTGAACGGGTGACCAAAAACATCTCAAAATGTACCAGAAGCCGATTTTTGATGAGTACATGAAAATATGACAAAATCAAGGGAAAAAAAATTGAACTGTCCGATTTGGCGTGGAATGCCCCATATATACCTATATATATAATAAAAATGTATCAAATATAAATAAAATGTGACGATTCAAATTAATTACTGTAGTATATACTTACATATATATGTATTGTTGTATGTCTACAAAAATAGATATATAAATGATTTACTTGAATTTGTATTTTGTATATATATATGTATATATATATATATTATATATGGTATATGTATGGATATAGTCCTATTGCTCAAGTAGCAGCTGTTCAATGGCCCCATGGCATGGCGTATGGCGCCGCGCGCGCGTGCACGGTCGGCAACCGCCTGTTTTACGTTGCCAAAAACCATAACAGACAAAGTTAGGCAGCTCTAGGCAGCTAATTCCTGTTAATTTCGCAAGCTTATATAATAAACTAAAGGCCTAGACATTGGCTGTCGCAGAATATGGCAGAAAGTATAACTTTTCGGATAGTTGAAAATATAAGTTTACAAAATTCTTTCACTTTATTTATGCAGTAGTTTATACTACACTTCAATAATTTACATATTTATTTAAAACTCAACCAATGTAAAAATATCTTCTACATACCTCCAGAAGTCGTATCCATGTCTCCGGATTGATTTAAAACACTTCACTTTAAAGTTATCGATTTTATAAGTCACGGTAGTTTTCGCTCGTTCAGCGCGCGATGCGAACACTCGTCTCGAAGGCTAACTTCCAACTGACGCAGCGACGAAGGTATACGGTGAAAAAGGTTCCCCTTTTACAATTTAACGCATCCATTAGTCCTCTACCTGACTGCCTGCTCAAATATTCTGATTGTAAACATTTTTTTCTGACTTTTCTGCCACGATTTCGGGCTCTGCGTCTACTGTGCAACGGTATCGCTTGCCTTTGCTATCTATGTATACGAGAAACGAGAAGCATACCCAGTGACGAGCCCGACATACCACATCCACGGTGTCACTTACGTATATCATCGATAGGTTTGTCCAGCCTTCGTCGAATATGCCAACAGGCTCTTTCACTCGGCCTGCGTGATTGTCGAATGCATGACAATATTTCCATCAATAACAAAGCAATAAAATTGTCGATGCTTTGTGACACGAGCTCTAGGTACGAGACTCCGATGAAAATTATCTTTTCCGCGAGCCACGAGTCGCGTAAACCACAAGTCGCGTTGAGGCGACTCGTGGTTTTGTACATACTTACATTAGTAGTAAGATCGCTGGCATTCACGTGTCGATAAATTGTGTGCATGATCGGCAAGCTTTGAGACATACTATACACGCGGTATTTAGCAGTCGCAAGTAAGCCTGCAGCACCAAAGATTATCTCGTTTATCTCATCGTTCGATGAAGGAGAAAATTGCACGCGGGTGAAGAAACAATAGGAAAGAATTTCCATGGCAAAGTAACTACATCGTGACCGAATATTTATTGCGAAGCGTTGATAAATTGCATCGGTGATAACGAGGGAAAAAATGTTTTGGGGACTCACGAGGGAAAATTACGAGAAACAAGACAACGGATAAATTGTTTTCTTTTCGAGGGGAAGGGACATAAAAGCTGCCGCTGTTGTGTCTGCTTTTACTATATTCTCCATCAGGAACACGAATTATCTATATAGTATCCAACGCCAGGCATAATTTAAATGGCTTTTGTTGGAATTAAGATAATAAGCAATTGTCTAGACAAATATTGTGTTTTGTCCAAGCTCGCATAAATATAGAAACATGTCAACTGATTTCAGTAAAAAAATACAAGCGTAATCTGCGTAAAAATACGCTAAAAACCAAATGCTCTCATGTTTGATTGTTTGTAATAATATTCTAATCATGCTACAACGTCCCCTGATACGAAAATAAAAAAATGCTAGGTGGAGTTCCATATTTATTTAAATAGAAAGTATTGTTGAAGAAAATTGAACATCTTTAACAAATCTTCCTATTCGAATCTGGGAATTTTCTCAAATTATCAAAAGACCAGTACGAATTTTAATAATAATGAAAAACATTTTAACAAATTGAAATCTGTGGATCCTCCTTAAATAATCAACTCATCATTATTGATTCCGAATTAACATACGTTATTTAGGATATTTTTCAAAAGATGTTTCAATTTTTTTAAATTGGCAAAAAATTGACATGATTTTCAAGAATAAAAGAATTAATATCAAAGAACACTTGGATTAATATTCTCATGCTCCATTTGTTATCGGTAATAATGCCTACACATGGCATCGTAGAATTAACGAGCGATTATATATTAACGTGATACAGATTAACATCAATTGCTTGCTATGGATATAGACTTTGCTATCAGACTTTGCATATAAACTTTGCTATCAGCGTTAAATATAATTTGCACAGTAATATAAATATATTATCTGCTTACAGGAAAAAGCTGATGCAGTGCTGATTTTGCACATCTCTCCCTCACTGCGAAGCTACGGATCTTTGTACGAATATTTCGATATTAATTTGGTACGATGTAAATGAACCAATTAGCTTTTTCGTCGTATGTGTGCAGCTTTGATCCCTGAATATCAAGAGGAATCGATAAAGATGACCGTGCAATGGTAACAAGCATTACTGAAAGAGTTGTTGTCGAGGAAAAGCTGCTTGAAGTACTTACAGACACAGCCACTAAATTTTGTCAGACATGCTCCCTTTACAATTCACAAAGGGTTGCACTAAATTTCTTGATTTATTATCATTTTTACGCAATAATACACTACATGAATTGGCGATTTTGAAAATGGATCAAAGAATTTGTATTAAATTAAGTTATATATAGTTATATGTAGTAAGTTATATATATACTAAGTTATATATAGTAAGAATGGAATAAAATGCAGCAAAATTTTAGAAATGTTAAATATTGCTTTTGGTGAGTCTGCTATAAGTAAAACAAGGGTTCACTTCAAAATTGTTGAATTTCGAACAAAAACCGCGACGAATGGAAGTTGCTCAGGAGTCGCTAAATAGAGTCAACATCGATGCAGCTACTGAAAAGTGTCATAACAAGTGACGAAGCATGGGTTTACGGATATAACGTCGAAACTAAGGCTCAATCATCCCAGTGGAGGCATTATGGATCGCCAAGACCCAAAAAAGCTCGACAAATGCGGTCGAGCTCACTGTGCTCTTCTTCTGTGATTTTTTGGCCAAAAACAACACTGTAATGATGCCCGAACCTCCATATTCGCCAGATATGGCTCCGTATGACTTTTTTCTGTTCCGAAATATTAAGAGGAACCCTAAAGGGCCATCGTTTTGCAAGCATAGATGAGATTAAAAACGCATCGCTGAAAGAGCTAAAAGCTATCCCAAAGAACAAGTTCCAGAAGCGTTTCGGGGATTGAAAAAAAAAACGCTGACATAAGTGTAGAATATCTAATGGGGACTATTTTTGAGGGATAACATTGTTGTAGACGAATAAATAAAATTCTTTCCAAAAAACGAAAATTCCCGTTATTTTTTTAACACACCTCGTACAGTATACTTCAATATATGAAAAATAGCAAATACATAGAAAATAATGGCAAATACAATGAATAACTGTGATCTACAGTGAATTAAGGGGATATCCTAGTGTAAAATTTACAAAAAATCAAGAATGGTTTTTTTTCTTAAAAAATACTTTGAAGTGTTTAGAATAATATGCAAAAGGTCCCATGTAGATATTCGAAGTACTTTTTAAGTTATAGCGCTTATAGCGGAGGAAGAATTTGACGATTGAGGCAGATACCTGGTCTATAAATATGAAACCAGAATTTGACCATAGATGGCCCTAGCTGTCAATGTAGTTACCGTCAAACCGCGTCATTGGCGCCATTTCCTTGTTGACATCTCTGATAAAGATTTTCAACTCACAACAATACAAGTTTCATACAATAGCATAGTTTGTAATAGCGTTGAACATGTCGAATTTTGTGCCTGGAAACTACGATTTGCGGACAGCATTGATTTTCTGTTACCATTTGAAGAAAACTGGTGCAGAATCGCATCGAATGCTTGTCGAAGCTTACGGTGAGTATGCTCTTGGTAAATCACAGTGCTTTGAGTGGTTTAAAGAATTCAAAAGTGACGATTTTTACGTGAGAAACGAAGAACGTGAAAGATCACCGAAAAAGTTTGAAGACAGCGAATTGCAAGCATTATTGGATGAGGATGACGCTCAAACGCAACAACAACTCACGGATCACTTAAATGTGATACAAGAAGCCGTCTCCATACGTTTGAAAGCCATGGGAAAGATCCAGAAGATGGGAAAATGGGTTCCACATGAACTGAATGAAAGACAGCAGGAAAACCGAAAAACCACTTGCGAAATGCTGCTCACCAGGTACAAAAGAAACTCATTTCTCCATCGAATTGTGACTGGCGATGAAAAGTGGATATATTTTGAGAATCCTAAGCGTAAAAGATCATGGGTAACTCCAGGCGAACCATCGACATCGACTGCAAGGCCAAATCGCTATGGACGGAAGACAATGCTCTGTGTTTGGTGGGATCAAAAGGGTGTGATCTATTATGATCTGCTAAATCCTGGCGAAAACGTTAATAATGAACGCTACCGACAACAAATGATCGATTTGAATCAAGCTTTGCGTGAAAAACGACCAGAATATCAAAAAAGGCAACACAAAGTGATTTAGCTTCATGATAATGCACCATCGCACACAGCAAAACTGGTGAAGGAAACGATTGAGGCGTTTAGTTGGGAAATACTTTGGCATGCGGCTTACTCACCAGACTTGGCTCCGTCCGATTACTACTTATTTGCATCGATGGGACACGCACTTGCTGAGCAGCGCTTTACTTCTTACGAAAATGTACGAAAATGGCTCGATGACTGGTTTGCCTCAAAAGAGCAACAGTTTTTTTGGCGTGGCATACACAAATTGTCAGACAAGTGGGAAAAATGTATAGCTAGCGATGGGCAATACTTCGAATAAAATATTTTTTATCATTTTCATACAATAAACGTGTATTTTCTATACAAAAATTCCGGTTTCATATTTATAGACCTGGTGGACGACCGAAACTGTCCGTCCGGTTACGCAGAACGTCGGGCAGCGAGATAGAAAACACAATAATGTGTGAAAATTTAAATATTTTTTCATGAAAATTTTTATACATACTCCTTAAGTTGTAAATAAAAACATATTCAAAAATTAAAAATATTGCATTTGTAGTTTTTCCGAAATAAATTCCCAAAAATTGGCCTGTTTGGACGTTGGTTACACTAGGATATCCCCTTAAACAATTATAAATTTGTATGTAAATTATAAAATGTAAAGGTCATCTCAGGGAAATATGTCATATAGTTGAACTTATTATAAATTTTCTAAGTAAACCAATGAATATATGTCGTTACAAGTCCGTTTCGAGATTACACTGACCTGCGAAGTTTTTGAAATACCATAGAGAAATAGAAAACTTAACGTTCAAAGACTTAAGTTGTTTTACGCTATAAGTAAGACAATAATACAGCAGCGTACATCTTATTTAGTAACTACGAATCATGCGGTACATTACTTACAGGCCTTTTTTTTTATAGATATGTACAAGATAAGATACAAAGGGATGACAACTGCAAAATATATCAGGGGTACAAATTGAAAATGCGGGTTTGATAACAGATGGCGTTACTAACGCTATACGCATCAGGCAGTACTGTGACTATGTTCATGTCAAAGCTACGTCTTATAGCTTTAATTTTCAGTATGTGTCAATTTGTCGCAGTGTCAAATTCATAGTTTTTTTGAGCTCTCAATATGTCGAGTTTCGTGCCAACAAAACAGCATTTGCGGGAAGTTTTAATTTACTTCTTTAATTTGAAGAAAAGTGCTGCTGAAGCACATCGATTGGTCTCCGAGGCTTATCCGAGTCATGTTCCATCGGTTTCAACGTGCGAGAGATGGTTTGTGCGGTTTAGAAGTGGTGATTTTGACGTTGAGGACAAAGAGCGGCCGGGCCAAGTGAAAAAGTTTGAGAATGCTGAATTGGAGGCAATACTCAATGAAGACTCGTGTCAAACTCAACAAGAGCTCGCAGATTCATTGGGAGTGACACAACAAGCCATTTCCCATCGTATAAAAGCCCTCGGAATGATCCAAAAGCAAGGACATTGGGTGCCGTATGAGCTGAAGCCGAGAGACGTCGAGCGCCGTTTTTTTGCATGCGAACTGCTGCTCGAACGGCAAAAACGGAAGGGTTTTTTGCATCGCATTGTCACTGGTGATGAAAAGTGGATCCATTACGATAACCCGAAGCGCAAAAAATCATATGGTTACCCCGGCCATGCATCATCATCGACGGCCAAACCAAATATTCACGGCGCCAAGCTCATGCTCTGTATTTGGTGGGACCAGCTGGGTGTGGTGTATTATGAGCTATTGAAATCGAACGAAACCATCACAGGAGCACTATACCGAACTCAATTGATGCGTTTGAGCCGCGCACTCAAAGAAAAACGGCCACAATACGAGCAAAGACACGACAAAGTAATTTTGCAACATGACAACGCTCGGCCACATGTTGCAGCGCCGGTCAAAACATACCTACAAACGCTGAAATGGGAAGTCTTACCCCACCCGCCGTATAGCCCAGATATTGCTCCTTCCGATTACCACCTTTTCCGATCGATGACACATGGCCTAGCTGACCAGCGCTTCCATTCTTACGAAGAAGCCCAAAAATGGGTCGATGACTGGATAGCAGCCAAGCCGGCCGAATTTTTTCGCGACGGTATCCGTAAATTGCCAGAAAGATGGGAAAAAGTTGTGGCTAGCGATGGACAATACTTTGAATAATTCAGTTGTTACCATTTTTTCAGAATAAACGTTCAAAAATAGAAAAAAATCCCGCATTTTCAATTTGTACTCCTGATAATATAATTTGTACAATTCTTTTTCGACAACAATGATTCTACTGTACTTAGTTTTAGCTACGACGTGTATGTAACTCTTGCAATGTATGACTTAACAAAGCTTATCGTATTCAAACCAGTGAGAATCTGTGAATAAAATGAGTGAGAAAAAGGCAACGGTTTTCTGTAGGATGCGTACCCAGATGCAATATAAGCGTTCTTGTCTGCATTTGTCTTGTTAACAAATATCGATCGACAATGACATATGCCTACACGTATATAAAAATAGAGTACGTAGATATAATAATTTGCAATAATTAGAATACGTTGACGAACCTTAGTACAGGTAGAAATATTGGTAACTACGTATGCAACTACGAAGGTTGAAGGTGATGAGAAAAACGTGTAAAACAATGCATACAATATCGCTTTAGCGACCGAGACCGTACGCAGGTGTGGCCACAGCAAAGTTACGATATCGCCGAGCGGTTTTGGTACGAAAAAAATGATACGTATGTATAAATTCTCCACCTTCTTGCTGTGTTTAACCTCGCGTACTACTATATCTATGTACTTCTCGTGCAGCTGCTTGTGTAAAATTTTCAAGCAGTCACAAAGGATTGGAGCATCGCGCGTGTAATAAAGCAACAACACACGTGTCTTGTAATATCTCCTTTAACTTATCATTTGCATAGTCCCTAGGTACAGGTACATAAGCCACAGGCGAGCTTATATGTCGGTGCGTTCGTACAAGAGTAATCTCTCACGGGCGCGTTAGCGTATCGCCGCGCTCGCGTAAACCATCAGCTTGATGTACGATTCACCAACACTTCTTTACCCACGTGTGTTGTATCCATCTAGGGCTGTGGTATTATGGATTTGAACATCGCGCGTATACGTCGTGAGATTCCTCATGGCGTTATCGTAGAGATCTTGAAACACATCCGAGTAAGTCCGTAGGCCCATATTTCTATGACGTTATCTGTCTATTGGTTTGTTTATTGATCGCGATGATAATTACGAAGCAATACGGTGTGCATTTTACTGACGAAATGCAGTTACGTCTTTAAGAGATTCACGATCGATGCGACATATAGTTAGACGCTTTATACCTAACGCGAATGTCTCAATTCTTGATTTCTCGAGTTAAATTCTCAATTGGTCGAAACACGAGATACTTTTTTTATTGCTGTAGTTAATAATTCATATAAATTTAAATTATGTTGTCTATAATTGCTTTGAATGTCATTAGAAATTCTAGAAAAAAATCAATAATGTATATCAAGAACTTGAATGGTTCATTGTATTTTAATAGATTCTTATATAAAACGCTTGAAGCGATGAACGTTATTTAATAGGCAAAGGTAATCACTATTCACTTTAGAAGTAATTCTTAAAGTTACGATTAACGGTGTGTATCTTCGATATTAATATAATTTTTAATTTTTCTAC
Organism: Cylloceria caligata; assembly: GCA_963942595.1. NCBI lineage: Eukaryota > Metazoa > Arthropoda > Insecta > Hymenoptera > Ichneumonidae > Cylloceria > Cylloceria caligata. The sequence continues at coordinate 14,290,436 of OZ012703.1, read as the reverse complement.
ACTTTTAAAGATCTCGCGGGATTCTACAGGGTGAATATTCCTTTCTTCAGTAGATGTCTGTACAGAATTCAGTTTTACGAACATTTTTTTATCTTATTACTTTTTATTTCCACTACCAACTGCCTATAGGACAAACGACGAGAGATTGCGTTTCACTGGCGTGGCACGAATTTAAACATTTTTATTAGTGTTAAAAGAGTCATCTCAGGCGAATAGTGTTTGCAAAAGAAAAAAATAAGCAAGCAATTTTTATATTTTGCCATAACAATTATCTGGTGTTTAGAAAAAATCTGCATAATTAATATAGTAAATACGTAGTAGCATGTGGCAAGCCGATACACCCAAGGTTCGTACATGTGTGAAAAATGGCGGGGGTCCACTCACCCTAGAGATGCGAAGGGGTTGATGCAGGTCGTAGCCTCCGTGCATGCGGAAGCCCCAGGGAGAGCCGCCAACGAGGGTGACCTCCCTCGCGCTCATCCTCGCGTCTTTTCTCTTCCTTTCTTCTCCCACTCCCAACTCAACTATATACCGTATAGCTCCTTTCGAACACGACACACTTTTCTCGTTATCTCACTCTTCCTCCTCTTTGCTTGTTTCTTGTTCATCCGCATTAACCCTTTTTGTTTACCTTCCTCTGATAACTCTAAACAGTGGTGGTAAACAATGTCTCGAAGACTCAATCTCTTGAATTGCATTTTGACGAATTGCATCAGTCGTTCCTGTCGATCAAAAGCCATTCGAGAGATTGAGTCTTCGAGGCATTGGTTAACGCCCCTAAAGAGTTACTTCCTCATAGATTAAAACTTTATTTTCCATCGAATATTCAAAATATATTTTTCTATTTTAATATGATAGAGAGACAATTGTTTGTACGGAAAAGTTCGCGTGACTCGGTGAAGACGAGAAAAATTGTCAGAGCACCACGAGGACTGCACTCCGCTGCGGCTCGCGCTACAATAAACTTTAATTTCCCCCGCCGCCCCCGCAGTTGAGCTGCGTCCTCGGCCCCCGATAGCACCGCCGACACGCCCGACGACGACGCTACGTTCGCACACCCTCGAGTCACTGACGACGTGTACTTGCCCTCGCAAAGTGTATATTAACCGATAGTGAAACTACACTTTGCTTTCCTTTGACTGTTAACCAACGATAGTCATTCGCACAGTCACGGGCGATCGTACAGTGATATGATCCGGTAGATCAGCTGATTTAATTTCGCACGTGGAAAGGTGAAACTGATGCACCTGATGCTGACACTACGTCCGATTAACCCGCTTATCGATTCCTAATGCGTCCGTACCATCCAATACGGCATATCAATGATTTCGTTTGATTGTGGCGAGATAAGATAAGGGTCTGATAAAAAAATTAATATTTCTTTCATTGATTTTTGGAAAATACTCTGAGTTTGAGGTAAAGTAACATACCGCGGTCGGTATCAAAAACTGTAATACTGTTTTTTCAAGAGTCCCAAACATTTCGAGGCCAAATTGGAAATCGGATCTCACTGTGGAACTGATAAACACAATCCAATCGTTTTTCCTTTTTTCAAAAATCTTCGGCACCATTAAAAAAAGTAATATTACAGATTTTGATATCGATCGAATCCGGAAAGGGCGAAGAGGGAAATTTGTCGCTTCATTTTGATACGCGTGATAGAAGTCGCGATCGACGACGATTTCAGAGTATAAGAGGTCTCTCGATTAATAACACTTTTACGTAGTTAATACATGTCATATCAATTACGAGCAGACTGACTCGTATGACAGACAGTTGTGTGCCATCTGTAAGCATTATCCTCGCGAATAGTCGTGAAGAGTACCAGAGAAGGAACGTTTTAAACGTGCTACGGCGTTCTATAAGATCAGTAGTACAACGTAGTGGTATTATCAGATGTCAGATAACACTTAGTCTTTCTATTCACGTTGACTATAGTTTGAACATGATTATGCTATTGATTAAAAGTTTAGTATTGAGGTCTAAGAATATAAAATGCACCTCGATACATTCGGTGCCTCGCTTATATAAGTTGTCTCAAATACTGATTCATCTGCGCTTTCACAAGATTAATAAATTTTTTTTAATCGACAAAGATTAAAGTTAAGTTAAGAGTTAACTTATTTGCTAATAAATTAACTCGAGAATAGGCACGCGAGGTGTTTCTGACAGCCCAACGGCAATTCGCAACTCGGGGAATTCTTTTTATCGACCTGTGATTGCGTGTACCAATTTCATTCAAAGGTTCTAAAACATATCTCATGCTGTAGATATTATCGGAGACGCACTCGAAAGGTACACGAAGCAGATGAAAGTGACTGGGGTGTAAGCGACACCCTACAACCAAATTTACGTTCCTATTTTTGCCAAAGGCTATCACGGGAATTGTTAGTAATTTATTATCGTAACCAAAATATATGAATTACGTTAGAAATATATTTATAAATCATTTCAGTATTTATTTTTATCGGAGATAACAAGGGATAACGGAGCCAGTTAGGGGTAAATTAGGTCAAGAACCGTTACAAATTTACGAATATGCACTTTGTCTCTTCTAGACTAGGCTCGTCCCGACGCGGTACAAATCTTTGATCAATTTATAGCTAATTCCGATGAAAATTGAAATAGTTAAACAGCAGGCTCGATGGTCTTTATCTAGAATCTAATTTTCTGATCGTACATGCAAAAGACGAGAGCTGGAATCACTTTAAGAAGTTACGTCAAAAAATTTCCATCTGAAAGGTCGTTTTTTCGACTATAATTCAACCCCATTATCGTTCTCGATCGCTCATTTCTATCCAAAGTCATTTAACATAACATTGATTGATGTAAAATTGGGCAAGTCGCGTCAACAAAATCGAGATAAGTCAGATCTAAATTAAAGTGCTAGTCATATACGCATCATACGCACATTTAATGCACTAGAGAAGCTCTGGTTTTCATATACCGGGTAGGCGATGTAAGTGAAGATGTAGAAATAACTCGAGAAATAAGCATCGTACGAAAAAAAGTTTCCGATGAAAAATAAGTATTTTTCCAGGCGTAATTCACTCGTGCTAAAATTAGATCGCTCCTGGCCCCCCTTCTTTGATGGTGGCGGGGTGTGGGGGGATAACTTTGAACTCTTAAATGGAAAATTTCTTTTTTATTGTACGTTCGAATTCTACTTTAATTTGTCATGAAAACAAAGCTTCCTCCAATTTACTTACAATCTAAGCGAATATTTCTGTCTGTAATTAAACAACATTATACGCGCAAGAGTACCTCTCGAATAACATGTACTTACGAACAAGGGAAATACGTGCTCTTCAAAGCTCTGCGGGAGCGTACAAGCACAGGCCGCTTTTAACGAATTTGAACTTTTAAACCCCTCGAAGGCTCAACGACCGATAGGGAAAAAATTCAACACCGATATCGTCGCGTACCGTCCCGTACAAAAGTGTTTTTGCGCTCGAACAAATTGAAGCTCCGTTCTGGTCGAGTGAGTGACTGAACACCCACGTGCGTAACACTCACTCAGACAGATTCGCTATCTCTTCGTTTCCTCTATACTACGATCAAAGAAGAGTTTGCTCTTCTCGCGCTGATTGGTACTTCAACCACGTAATTACTCGAGGAGGGTCTGGTGATGAAGATGAGCGGAAAAAGGTCCTCTCGATTAATAACAGACAACGAGGCACTCGTTAAGTCAAACATGACAAATAAAGATGCTCAAAAAAGTTAAAGACACTCTTCAAAAGAACGAAACGTAAAGGTTAATATTGTTTATTGAAATTTTCGATACAAATTATGCAGATTAAAACCTTAAGATAACCTCAACGTAAGATATAGTAATTCAATTCAATAAAAATTTATTACCAAACCGCTAATATCAGCATTCGAGTCTGCTTGTGCAATCAATCCGAGTATATATCGTCGTAAGTCGCATAAATTATTATCGGAAATTCAAGTGCTCCAGGGCGAGAGACTAGAGTTTTGATTGATGTCACCGCGATAATTCAATCCTTATGGTAGCGAATGGTGGTCGATTTTGTTCGATCAAAGTGAACAGGACAGTCTGAGAAATAGCGTCAATATCAGCAGCATTCACCAATGCAGCATTGTTTCAAGCATTGTTTCAAGTGAATTTGTAGAGACGAGAAACCAACATACCTCATCACCTGGATAAACCTGGTAAAATAAACACGCCAAATAAAATGTACTCCGATATCTAACAATGTTATTTTCAGTTCCAATGAATGTTATGTGTTAAATTAGTATTTTTTATTAATAAAAAGCGAACACTAATGATCGTTTGTATTCTTATTTTACCACAGCATGTAAACAGCGCCGTTCACTCTACTTGTTGCTTGAGAAACAATTATACACACAATTAATATAATATATTTACTAAGAACCATCGCCATTATAGTATGACTGAAATATAATTCGATCGAATAAGCTCCAGTACAGAAATTTAGAAAGTCATAGATAGACATCGTCTCGGAGGTCTCTCTTAATATCATAGATATTTATCCTCGGTGATTTATCTTCGTTTTAATTGATGAATCGTGAAAGATTTAAGCGCCTAAGAGTCGCCGTCACCATGCTATTAATATAATTCCATTTTGTCGCTTGGTATTATTGAGTAAAGACGCGCTCTACAAAGATGATTCGATAGTTACTAATTACGCAACAGACGTTTGCGAGTAGACCTTAACAAGTGGTCATGGTTTCGATGATTAGGCACGCTTCTTTAATCATTTAAACGCTCCGTTCTGTAACGAGTAGTTATGTTTATTTACCATATATGCTGCATAAAGTACAGCTGCCCAACGAGCCTGAACTACACGCCTGGCCCCGCCTAGACTGTACTCATCTGTTTATCATTAACATATCCCATGATAAAAAATTCGTACTAGTTTTCAATACCATTCATCTTTTCTTTTCTCAATCACAATTGAAAAGTATTCCATTGCAAAAATGGCTTCGCATTAACATGAAATGTTTTTCAAGATGTTTAATAATTTTTTTACGTGTCCATTTGCTGAATAACTATTTTAAAAAATCATAGAGTAGATGTATTCGCCATTAAAAAAATGAGACTTCATTCAGCAACTGAATTTACTTAAAATTCAATTAATTTAATCGTATTCATCTCATCAATGCTAATAGCAGGTTCAATGCTACGCGAAGCCAGTTTCTCGACTTTTTTTCTTCACAGTAAATATATATATTTTTTTTATACTCGAAGAACGATCATAGAGAATTTGAAGTAAACGGTATTGGGTAAATGCTCCACAGTCGTATAACTGGTAATGTCCGATTGAATTTGTTCTCTCGAAGAAACCGGATATTCATTTACTGGTTTCACTGACATGCTCTCTGTGGCACGCGTACCGTACCGGAAAATAGACGTTGTTAATGTCGTAACGCTAATACTCCGCGCAGCAGGTAGGCTTTACTATTTTAGCCGCCGAGCGTTACTCGCGAGCATCAATTAAGAGAGCCAGTGTAAATCATGCGTTCGAAGGTCTAGGCTACAAGACTGTCGCACTATTGACCTCGCGATATGTCGCTGTTACGCGGAAAAATGTTATAACGTGATTTTCACTTCAAATACGAACTGTCGTGACAGTCCGTCACTGATTTATTCGTTTTGATAAACAATTGTGGGTTGATAGTACAAATGCAGTCTGCTGACTGTGGTCGAGCAGAGTGACCAAGTAGTATATTAGAGAGTACTAGTGGAACTGGCTCTAGTCGTTAGGAGCTGCACCACGCCGGTGAGAACTGCTGACGAGGTCCAGGGTGATAAGGACTTCTCGGTAGGACAATTTCTTACAGCGTTACAGTCGTATAGCTCGGGAATAACAAAATCTCGGCCATCGACCAATTCCCCTTCGCCGGAGCGAAACTTTCATGAAAAATAAGAACTTTGTAAGCAAAGTACAACGTATATTATTCTGGTACACGGAAAGATTCAGGATATCTTTCTCACTGTGTTTTCTTTTCACTAGATGTTAATAATGTTATAATATTTTTGTTAAGTACTTTGTTTATATGCTAGAATACTTCTTGACGTTGCTGCCCTAAATAAATGCTGATACGAGTCAAATAAGTTAAAAGATGTAACAAAAAGCGTAGGCAAAAAATTATTTATGCTGTCACACTATTTGATGTTTTTTTTTAAGTTACAGTACACTGCATTGCCGACAAACACATGACCTGTGTACTTTTAATAATATAATGGTATTAATATTAAAAACATTTTTTTAAAACATCAGAATCGCTTAAAACCTCAAATCGAACACAATTTTTTATGAAAATCATAACGAACAAAGAGAAATTTCCAAGTGCAAGTTTTCTAATATACCAAATGCAAATCGCTAACTCAAGCCATTTGTTTGTTATAATTATTTTAAAAGCTCCGGATGCCAGTTAAAAATTTAATATCTCGACGTTTTTGATGATTCTAAGTACACTGGCACTATAAATTCAAAGCCTTTTTTATTAACGAAAACATAGCGTCTTCTACGCGATAGAGAAATAAAATAAACAAGATAAAATAACGATTCCGTCAACCCAGAATCTGTGTCGATACAAGGTACTATATGACATGTTAATAACTCAATTTACATGATTTTTGTAACATCTAATAATACATTATTATCATCGAGTAGATGGGAACGTTTTTTTTTAAATTAGAACATTTATTTTATATTCAAATTTATTTTTTGTAGAATATGTCATGTGTCTGCTTACGATTTATATAAGCAACATTAACATGACAAGCGATAAGATCAATTTTATGTTTTTTATTTTGTTATTGACATGATATATTAAACGATTCCAAATCTGAAGCTGATGCGTCGATTTTTCCGCTATTTCCTTGTCGAATAACATCGACCGATTGACGTGATCACGATAGTACGTACGTGACAAGACAGTCAGTCAATTCGTCAATCGAACGACTCGAATACTTTGACCATATAGAACATGTTTCATTTTATTTCATTGAGTGTCATCCCGCACAATTTCGAAGTTGTCGATCACGTATTTGGTAACGTGTTTTTTTCTCGATTACGACCATCTAATGTCAACTGTGCGATACGCACGCGCATATTATCCACAAAGACAGAGGAATATTTTGAGCTTTGATGGAAACGATTCGAATGGAAGTACAGTTGACAAGGTCTTTGACTGTTGGAAGAGAAAATGTCTACCCTCTCGGTTGATGATGAAACGAGTGAAGTTGTAGTTTCTATATTTGGAGAGTTATCTTCGGCCCCTTTGCATCGTTTACCCACAACCGAGATACACCGAGATGTAAACATTGCTGCATTTTCAGGGGTCGGTATACCGATATCGACTGTGACGAGGGCTTGGTGATGGGAATGAACCGAAAAAAGGTTAAGTATCGACGGTATCTATATCAGCTCTTATCATACCATAGGAGATAGAAAGAATAAGCAATTTATTAGTATTTTGTAGTTTTTATTCATTTTTTTTTGTTTTATTTTTAAATATACACGAAAAGAACACCCGATATTTGTAAAATAGCATTTCTATTCTAACATCTTATTTACGATTATCCTAAAATTAGAGTACAATGTTGGGAATATTGGGTTACGAATATTGTATAACCCGTCGTGGAAAGTATCATGAAGCTTACTCTAAAAGGCACTTATGGTGAAGCCAATTTGTTTTTTTTTTTTTCATAAAAGAAACATAACATTAAAATAAAAAATAAAAATCAAGCACTCGTATTGATGAGATAACAGAAACAATTTTCAATACAAGTGATTGATCTCCGAAGTTCCACCGTGAATGAGTTGAAAAGTCAATACATAGTTCTGGTCAAAAATGTTGAATATTGTTGCAGTTTTTAAATTTATTACCATTATTCGTTAAAAATTTACTGAACTACAGTCGAGGTGGATCTTGTTGCTTCTGCAATAACAATTAACATTGAAAATATAGAACAAATTCTAGTTTTTATGAATTTGCTGTGATGGAATTGAGCTGTATATTTATTGCTCTTTGGATTTAACAACGTATGCGAGCTGACATGATGCAACGCAAAGAGGTAACATGTGTACAAAGTCGAGCATCTAAACAAAAAACAAAAGTTGCTCTAACAGTCAGACATGGTTTGTGGTCCAAGTAACAATAATGGGAAAACAAGCTTCAATGTTTTATACAGTATTGGTGAATCGGCAACGGTTCGTGTAGTAGCGGTGATGGTGGTGGTAGTGGCTAGCCTTGCACACATTACATTAACGTTAACGTTACTGTTTGGCAGGGAATGTCATCGTTTGTTAACCCGTCATCGTCATACGAATTTTCAATTCGGTTTGCCAATGATGATTGTCCCGTACGCTTTAGGTTTTAGGGAGTCGAATTATTCAAATCGTACGGTTGAGTTTTAATCGAATTGAATTCAATAATAGATTTGAAAAAGCGTAATTTGCTTCATCCCGTCAAAGCACGACTAACATTAATTAACGCTCGAACGCAAGTTGAAGTAAATTTTGTTATTGTTGAGAAAGTATATGAATTGATTATTTAGAAATCGTAATTTGTCGGTTCGTACAGTATTTAACAAATGTAACATATCAAACAGTAACCAATGTTTTTTAACAAACGAGAAACTTAATTAAGGTATCAAACGTAAACAAATAAACGATAAACGTAATAAGGATGTTATATCAAAGGGTTAAAACGAGAAACTTCAACTAACAGAATAACTGATAGAATGCACTTTAGGATAGAAGGTAGTGCTGGTATAACGATTTAACAATAACAACGCTTAACGTGAACTGCATAGATTTTGAATTTAACGAGAACTGTAACTTGATAACGAATTTATAAATGAGACAAAAAACATTTTTATGTAACGAAACAAGATAATGATCAACTCTCGTAAAACATATCAACGGAAACTTGTAACGAAAAGTGTGAAACAAAATAAAATGCCACATAAAAATAATGTGTCATGAGATTTGAATTCCAGAACAATATTTGAATAAATGCAAATTAGGTAATAACTGATTATTAGAAAAACAATAACGTAAATCGGATTTCAATGTAACAAAATTCAAAAAGAAATCGAAAGGAAAGAAAGATTTAACATAATAGCAACGATAGCCAAAACTTAACTGAGATATAAAATTCAACGAATTCGACGCATCAATTTAGCGCCAGAACGATCCATTGGGAAAGCGACGAAGAACAAAACGAATCCAACAGAAACAGTAACTCAGCAAACCTAATGAGTAGAAATTTAACAGCTCAACATTAACGATAAACAGAATGTCAACGTTAATTCTATAACAGTATGAACGGTCTTTAAAAAAAGATTGTAACAAAATAACTGCAACAGACAACATAAGAACAATCTGACAGTATCGGCAAACAGAACATTTATCAACAAAAGGGAACGAAAAACATAACTGAAACTTAATAAAACGGTGAACTAATTGAACATAATAAAACAATTAACGGAAGGCAATAATTCAAAATGATACGAATGAAATTGGCGAAATACTTTTTTCAAAGATCATTAGAAGAATAATATTGAACGTATCGTAACGCTTCAATGAAAACTTTCCACAAAGAGGGTCAAACCTATTCTATAGCTAAACCCTAAAAAAATCTTAATCGATTAGTCTCATAGATTATCGCGTACTTAAAAAATTTATCAAATCTACGAATAATCATTGATACTTTATAATGAGAATATCGTGTTAGTTATTAACTGGAAAACAGCGGATTTTCTCGAAATGTATATTCGAATGATAAGGAAACGCAACTCAATAAAAACAAAGTTGAAAGAAAAGCACACGTAAGTAGTCACGATCGTACTACCAAATAACGTACTAAGGTCAAAATGTTTATATAATTGAAAAACAGACACACGAGAACACGAGAAAACCCTAAACACGCGTAGCAACCTATTGAAATCTTGAACAAAATTCTAGTTAATGTAACTAGACTCTATCGCTAAACCTGAGTGATATACTATCTAAAGGCACGAACCTCCATCGCTACAAAAAGCGTGTTAGGAGAATCGGCGCGCTAATTCACCGGGGGTCATCATCCTCTAATTATCGTCAATGCATAAATATGACCGAAACTAAATTAAGGGTTTAACTACCGAGAGAGCCTTGCGAAGCGATACTTCTCATTCTCAAAATATTTCTAAACATTTTTTTTGTCTTTTTAATCATTTCATTTGAGCATACGTGTATTCATTTTATTAAAAATTTTAACGCTTTACGTCGGATATACGGAATCATGATTTGTGAACTCAGTCAATTCGCCGCCTGCAGCAAACAACTCAATTACACAAATATTTATATTCTTTCAAAGAATTTTTGAATTTAAAGCACACTACGACAAGGAACTCGTTCGTTGGATAACGAAAATAAGATGAAATAAAAGAACAGGCCATTTTACAATTGGGCAATCAGAGCGAACGGAAAATAAATAAATAAAATATGGGAGAAATAAAAGATAATAATAAATTGATTGGTTTGATGGAATTGAGGACTTTTTGAAGGGGTTGGCGCGCCCGTTTCATACAATAAGTTGGCATTAAGCGCACAAGTCCCGAGAACTAAGTTAGCTTCATCAAATCGTGTTAACAAATCTTTTCTTTTATAGCTCGATTGTATAACATTTCAATCGGTATAAGAGAATGTTGTTTTCACGATTAGCGAAGCATTTACTTATCGAGTGTTATCGAGACTCGCGCGCGATACCACGATTTCTAAGCAACTACATAACAATGATTTCCGTTAAAATTAAGAGTGAAATAAACAGTATAGATTTATCAACAACCGGCATAATTTCGCGGCGCTGATGGTTAATTTCAAATACTAATGTACAAGCAGTAACGATTTCTCGCTATACGCTGCGACAGTGAGCTGTACCCACCGGTAGTTACCTTAGTTTTTATTTTTTTTTTTTTTAGTTTTTTTTTTCTACGATTCGTATTTTTTTTTACACAAACAAAAATAAATAAAAGATGCGAAAAAAATGGAACAAAAAAATATTTTGTCGGTTTTTTCGTCTCGCATTGAAACCATCTTAAATAGACCTGAACTGAGAAATTCGAATTTATAGAATTCCGAGGCATTCCGAGGCTATTTTAGATTTGTAAAAATGTTTGGCAATGTTATAATCAGATTTTACTGATAGTTTGGTCAGTGACATTGAAACATTGTGGTAAAACTCTGATGGTTTCTCACGCGACGTTTTCCGAAAAATGACGAATAAGAAAAAATAAAACTAAACGAAATGAAAAAGAACTAAGTAAAAACAAAGAAAAATCTTTAATCTAATTATGATCAGGAGTACAGCTTTAACCTGTAGTTATGACAGACGATGAGACTGTTATCACGGACATGTTAATATTTCGACTGTCAGAATTTTTACATTAATATCATTTTTGTTACCAAAATGTTGATTTTAATGGTGGTTCTGGCGATTGAAAAAACTATTATTTTAATGGTACTTCCCCTCGAAACAGGTGGGTGCACTTACGTAAGCGCACGCGATAATGGTTTTATTGAGTTTTTCAATTTCATGTCGAAACATTTTTTTTGTCATATTGTTTGTTATGACTGACGGTAATTTTATGTCAAGTCTGAACCTTGAATTTAGATTAGTGATAAATCGTTTACCAATTATCTTATTTTTCCGTTAGTCTCATCGTCTTAATTTGACGTTTTAAAACATTTGTGATGGTTTTCTTACTTTCTATGTTTCGAATAAATAGAAAACTGTGAAATTGTCGTCTAAACAACGCTCGCATTGTTATAGATCATTAATACATGAAGCGTCTCTTGTAATACTCGACGTAATGTGATTGAAACAAAGAAGACATTACTGTTTGTATCTGCTGCTGTGTGATCCCACGATGGCGGCTGTCCACGATGATCGATCGATCCCGCGTTGTATTAAAATGTCCACGCGATCTATGCTGATCGCACTCGTATGCTGCGTTTTACCCGTCCGACTGGATCTTCGATTTGAGACTTGAGTGTCGTCGATTTGTATGACATCGAACATACAATTTTTTGCACCTTTGTTTTCAGTCACCTGAATGCTCTCAGTTATGATGGCTCCCCTTGTTTGAAGGAGTGAGTGACAGGCTGAGTATGTAGGACGTCTTGCTGGTCCTATTTGTTCGTTGCCAGAGCTTAAAATTTGCGCTGTCATCTTGAGCGGTTTTGAATAGACGTTTTTGTTTGATTTCCCACGGTCACACGGCTTCTTGCGATGGCTTCTTATGATTACAGAAGTAATAGTCGGGCTGACAGTACTACTCACAATGATTGCCCCCCTTTTTTGACACTAAAGCTTATCATTTTCGCGTTTGAACAGACGTTTTTTCTTGATTGATTCCGTTCCTGAATGCTGGCAATTGTCATTGCTCCTCTTGATTGCAGGAGTGACAGTCACGCTGTTTGTACAAGCCACGATGCTTGTTTCATTTTTGTTGCGAGAAATTGAACTTTTCGTGGTCGGCTTGTGCGACTTTGAAGAGACGTTTGCTTGCGTGTCTCTGTCACCTGGTTGCTCTCAATCATGATCACTCCTCTTAGTTGTAGAAGTGAAAGTCAGGCTGACTCAGCCAGATACATTGCTTCCTTCATTTTTGTTGCCATTACTTATAATTTGCAGGGTCAGCTTTTGCTACTTCAACCAGACATTTTGCTTCCTTGTCTTCGGTCACCATGTTGCTTTTAATGGCGACGACTCCTTTTGATTGCAGGAGCGACAGCCAGACTAACTGTGCCTGATACGTTGCTAGCCTCATTTTTCTTACGATAACTTGAATATTCCGCGATTGTCTTGTACGACTTCGAACATAGCTTTTTGTTTGCTTATCTTTCGCTACCTGGATGCTCTCAATTTTTATAGCTCCTTTTGTTTCCAAAGTGAGAGTCAGCTTGTTTTTGCCAGATACGTTACTGGTCCATTTTGATCCTTGATGCTTGAAATTTGCGCGGCGTAGCATTCTTTTTGCAAATTTTACGCTTTTCCGATCTTTAAAGACATCGATTTCTGTAACGGCATTCTCTTGATTCAGCGGGCATAATTACGGAACAGCGTCACATTCTTCTTTTTGCTGTATGGATTTCTCGATTATTTTGCTCTTGATAGCATATCAAATATTCCGAGCCTCCTGTCTGAGAACAGCACTCTTCCTCCTTATTTTGCATAATGTAGACGGTTACGAAGATTTTCTGTAAACGAATGCTGCAGTCACTTTTTTTTTTGTTATTTATCAATTTTCATTTTTTACCGCCGAAAAATGCGAGACTTTTTCGGGCTGCGTCGATGAAATTGCTGTTTGGTAGAGTCGTAGTGGATTTTGATTTTCCGTACAATCAGGCTTTTGATATCGTTTGGATTTTGCTCGATTGAAATTTTTTTTTCCATCGATGTCTTCGGTCCGTGAGGGTTGTGTGGATGCTTTGTGCTTGTGAATGCTTAATACGGTTGATGTGTAAGCTCGTTGGCTAATGGACCAACGTCTTGACACCAATTCAGAAAGGAGAACAGATACAATTGTTTTTGGTTTGCTCATACTTTGCGAAGGAGCTGGACTTGTTTTGTTATTTTTTGTTGCCCGGTGCAGTAAGAATATTTTGCGACTCTACGGTTACCGAATGAGATTATTTTTAATGCCCATTTTAAATCGCACTGCTTGATTAATACCGCCAACTCGGACAGTGAACTTCATGTTCGGTCGAGCTGTGGATCTTCGAATGTAAAATGTTTCAGTGGCGAGTATAATTTTTCCTTCATAATTGTACACAGGCGATGTTTGATTGAAAATGGTTCAATGTTTGCTCGCGGTTTTTCGGATTTGTTCCGCTTTTAATTAGCGAAAGTGACTGCTGGTTCGATTCACGGTGGCACCCTGACTTTTGAACGATTCCATTGGGCAGTAAACGATAGCATTGAACGCGAAATTGTTTTAAGTCCCGATGGATTCTCGATAACAATAAATTGTTCTACCGTTTCACAGTCTGATGTAAGGTAGGTACTTTGTGAATTGGTGATTGAATCTCGCTTTCGAATTTTACGAGGTATCTGAACAGAGGGGAGTCGATGATTTTGTCTTTCTTCTTACTCCATCATCTCTGAAGTTATGCGTATCGCCGATAAATGATCCCGAAGAGTGTATTGAATGGCGAGGGACGTGTTTTGTGTTCTCGGTCGAATGGTACTTTTGAGGGTGCCCGAGGGATTTTCTTCTTGGTTATTTCTTCGCAGCCAGCTGCAGTCGTGGATGCTTATTCTTCTGGTTTGTCCTTTCTTCTTGGTGGAGCGTCATGGTCGTCCATTCTCGTTGTCGTCTCACGACATCTCCTTTGCTGTAGCTGGCGTGACTGCATCACGGCCAAGTCGATGATGAAGGGGGTTGAATGTCCCATCCAGAATGTTAAGACCTGAAAGGTTGTGAGCATTAGCTACGAAACAATGCTAATGGGAAGGAATAAAGAAAAAAGAAAAGTATACGTAATAATAAAGCGGTGACTATTAAATATACCGGATGCCCTATTTTTATTTTATACCTGATTTATCTTAAAAAAATACTGCTCCGATCAAGTATTGAGTATCGTGAAACTTTTAGGGATCAAATGGGGATGTTAAAAAAAAAATTGTTGGTCGAAATAAAAAATGGCAACGGTAAGAGGGCCAACATGTTTTTTTGAAATAGAAGTATGATTTTTTTCACCAAAAAATTGTCAGGTCAAAACTAACAACTTTTGTAAAAAATATATGAGTTGGATTTTTAGGTTAGAACCCCATTTTTTACTATCTTAGAGCTATGCAGGATTAACCATGAGGAGGTAAAGTCCTTAACATCTCAAGTGTAAGCGTGCGTGTGTAGGGGGGGGGGGGGGGGGGTGGACACGAAGACGGATCTCAAAACTGTTACCAAAATCATTATGTCTCGAAGCGAACTTGAAATTCCCAAAATTCAGTTCCTTGAACGCAATTTTAAATAGTTACATAACTCCAAATTTGATATGGGGAACCCTCAAAATTCGTAATATTCTAACAATGTCCTGTTTACAGAAAAATTTCAATAGCGACAAATTCAAGAGAAAAAAAATTCAAACAGCGACAAGCCGGTTCAATATTATTTTTAAAAAAGAATACTGACGGCAATTCAACAATCGCTGACTTCAGTCCCAATGAAAATATTTACGCGCGAAAATTTGTATCGACGAGAATATTCTCATCATCGTAACCCATCGAGGCAGTTAATCCGAACTCTCGAACGAAGAGCGAGGGGTGATTGAATAAACCGCCACCGCCGACGTCGCCAAAACGTCATCAATGATTTTGATGGCCCGCATAAGGCTCAAAACCTGGCTATTTTAGCCATGATAGCAATAGATCCTCATTTGAGTGTTCGGGTGATCTCGAAATGACTGGGGTTCCCAGATCCACAGTGCATCGAGTATCGACAGGTGCGAAACTCCACCGTTACCGGATACAATTCCACCCAACACGTCTAGTCATGATCCGTTGCGAAGAGTGGCGTTTTGTCGGTGGGCCTTGACTCGAACCGATCGATTCAGAGACTTTTTTTGGTCCTAACCTATAACAGTTAAATCGATGGAACTTCCGGACTTGGTCTGATCAGAATCCAAATTGGGCGACACAGATCGATCACCAGCGTCTGTGGAGTTTGAATGTTTCGTGTGGTATTATTAACGGGTAAATAATAGGTCCCCGCTTCTTCGAGGGAAATGTGACCGCTGTCCGTTATCTTGTTTTTCTGCAAAATAAATTGCCTATTTCGCTGGAAGATCTTGCTTTAAGTATACGTCAACAGATGTCGTTTCAGCAAGACGGTGCACCGCTTCACTGGGCTCGTGTTGTTCGAAATCATCTATACGCAACATTCGGTCGACGGTGGATTGGTCGAGATGGCCCTATACATTGGCTTGGAAGGTCACCTGATCTTACCTCTCCTCATTTTTTCTGGTGGGGCTACTTTAAAGACGCTGACTACCGTCAAGCTCCAGCAACACAAGAGAATATGAAGAAACGGATAAAAACTGCCTGCCATGTATTCCCGAGAGCTGTTCTCTTACGAACAGTCGATGGTTTTGAGAGGAGAGTTCAGGTATGTTTAAACATGAATGATGGAATATTTTAACGCCTTTAGAAAGGGTTCAGAGTACACCAGAAAGGAGGGTTTAGAGTCTAAATATACAGCGGAAGTGACGAGCCGCCGAGACTTAATTTTTGTGAGTGTTTTACATGAACGCACGCAAACACACACGCACTATACTCAATACTTGATCGGAGCAGTAATCATACTGACCATTAAAATGGGACGCCCGGTAAAGTACAGTAGAGGTTGGACGTAGGTATGAGAGGGAGGTTAGCGAGCGCTAGCCGAAATGTGAGTCGTACTATTGTACCGCTATGCGTCGTCGTCGTCGTCGTCGTCAAGTTTCTCTTTCCTTAGCTGTGCTTGAAGTACTCGGGGGTCAACTATACAACGGGTTTTACGTGTGTTGTCATTTCTGAGAATCAACGTTCGAGAGGGAAAAAGCGGGCGTTCTTCGGCTGCTTAAATTACGTGGGGGTCAACTAAAACGGTTGAAGCGTTGAGCGTGCAATCGATATGTATGTGCGCGTGTTTTTGTGTTGAAAGAAAAAAATATTCTGGAGTTCCTGAAGCCATGAAACGATTAGGTCTCCTTTGGTACTCAGGGTCCCTTTGTCACTTTTTTTCAATTTTCGAGGACTCGAACGGTCACAGAATCTCGGGGCCATTGTTGCTCCAATACGAGAATAATTGCTGAATCTATTCATCGCCGCTTGCTTTATCTTTGCTTTAACGTCCTACAACTCGTACATTTTTTAATTCTTGATATTTTCTTTTGCATCGTGTTGATAACATTTTGTTGAATATGATTTCAATCTCTGAACAAGAGGAATTTCTTTTGATTCGTTTCTTAGAAGTAGAGACGGCCGTTATAAAATTTTCACATTGTTTTCAAACGTTATTTTCAATATTATTTCTAAGCCAGATATATTTATTAAGATTTTTTGTTGGATCGACAAAACTTTGGTTATGCATTTTTCTAATGAGTTTCAAATTCGGATTTCTATATTGATTCTAACAATTAATCATTTCTTTTGATTCTTCAGATAATAGTTGTTGAATCTCCAAGTTAAAATCTGACTTTTTCTGGCTGTCACGTTTTTTGCCTCGGAAACTGAAATTTTTTATATTTTTTCCAATGAACACAATGGATTTTAGAAATTTTTATATGCCTTCAGTTTGATGAATTTTATGCACACTATATAGCAAATAGTTCTTTTTACAAATGTCAAACAAGAATTTTGAATAACCAAGCGATTGACACTGTTGGAGATTTCGTTTCGGATGTGAATTTTCGTATTTTTCGAGCTTGAGAAATATTTGGAATGAAGGAGCAAGAACGATGGCGCTTTAGATAAGTATCTGAAACCTTTTACATTTCGGTATATCCTCAACCTCTCGAGAGACCGTGGCTAAAAAGGAATTTGGTGCGCCAACGTCTGAGAGCGAGAGAGAGAGAGAGAGAGAGAGAGAAAGAAAGAGAGAGGGAGAGAGAAAAAGAGAACGAGATTTATGGTAGCGTGGTCCAGAATCCTGGGCTGGGTCTTTCGATGGGCTATTTTTTTGTTTCCTTCTCCGGTCCGTTAAGAATGGTATTGTGAAAGTCACAATTAGTTACCAAAAATATAATAAATATTCGATAGCTCATGTATGCAAATAATTCTTTCGATCAATGGGATATAACTTTTGTCGATTTTTTAAATGTAAGCTCTGTCGGTCCGTCTATTAAAAGTGATTCCAATGGCTGCCAGTGTTGATAATTGCCAGATTTAAGAATTTTTGAGAATTTCATGTTGATGCAGAAATATTTGTATAGAAACTTTCAGTCTTTTTGTTGAAACATTATCAAATTTTTCAAATTTATTGAGTGGCTGACATATGCACCACAATTCGATGCCAGGAAAAATAAACTTTCTTTTTATTTATGCAAGTCCACGATTTAAAAAAAGTGAATTAGTAAAAACCAGACTATGAATTATGAATGACCCATAAGTGATATCGTTGAATGCCTTGACATTGAAATTGTAAAATTAAATTCTCTTTATCGAGGATTTTGATACTTGGCGATTTATGAATTTTGTTGCGATGCTTTGGTGACTGAATAATATTATTTAAAATAAATTATCGAATAAGCGAACTGGCAAGAATTTAAGTGGTTAATATTCGACAGAGAGAGAGAGAGAGAGAGAGAGGAAGAGCGAGGGGGGGAGAACGACACTCGTTATATCGTAGCTTTTCATGATTGATTGCATATTAGTCGAATCAGATTCTGAACTTGTTGCGCGCTTATGTATGACGACGTGACTGGATCGGTTTCGTCGAAGGGTACATATTGTTGCCACCCTGCTTTCATGAGATTTAGTGTGGTGGGGTAGTCACTTCCGGTACGAGGGAACTCGACAGGAACCGGCACTTGTTACACACTGCGATCTGATTATCTGACGGACGCGGCTAGCGAGTCAAGTTCGTGGTAAATCCGGTCTCGTGTTATGCATAATGACATTTCTGAGTTTAATTGTCCTGATGAGCATTGTTGTGGTGTTCTTTTTTGACAGCGATATATAAACGATTTTAATTTTGTGTCCTCGCCGACGAGCCATGAATGTTAAGTTTTAATAGCCACAATGTTCGAATATGAATTTTAGATTAATTTGGCTGGATAATGAATTTCAGGTTACTTGGCTGGATATGAAATATCGGTTAGGATTTTTATTCTTCATAATTTTGATTTCGAAAATTTCTTCGACGATTGGTATTCAAAACATGATGAGGAAGCACGTGCTTATTTTTTGTCCTAATTTTCGAATTACAATAGCGCATTGGTCTATTTTCAAAAATATCCGTAATAGCCCTTTAGAAATTTGATTAACTCGCCGACAAGTCCTTGATATCCCTGAATTTATTTATATAAGTTCGAAAGCCAAGTATCAATATTGTACGCAATTTGAGAGGATATCGATTACCGGTTATCATTTTGTGTTATCCGTTAGTTAATTTTTATAGTAGAGGTGTGGCACGAACTTATTTTAGTTAATGAACAACATTGTCAAACGTCAGCAGTAGATTGAAAGATTTCAAGAAATTACAGTTTTTTTTTAAATATAAGTTTCGTTCTTTATATGTTACCGTTTAACATATTGTGCTTTTTGTAATTATGTTTTTGTAATATTTCTTTGAGGATCATTGTATCAACAGGTGAGGAGGTACGTGCTATAGTCACTAAACTACATTATCGAACCTCAGCAGTAGATTAGAAAAGTTCAATAAATTATCGTTTTGCCATAATTTTAATTTTGTCAATAAAATCAGTAAAATACGAAAATTTTGTATCAGTGAAATAATAAGAGCAATTTCGATGAAAGTTTCGATTTCGTTATAAAGTCATTTTTAGTTTGCTCTGCAATATTGTTAAAAAAACCGGTTAATACCAAAATTAAATTTGATCGTAGCTTTAATTGATTGGAACTTTTCAAATGTGAAGCATCGGTTGGAGTACGGTTGGACATGCACACACAATAATTGTATTACTAAGTACATTGATTTAATTCAAATACTATAATTTACAGTACGTTTCTACTTTCATCAACCTCTACACGTTTGTTTCATGCCAAACTTATTACAAATACATAATTTTGACTATTTTTGTGTTAGCTTACAAACATTGGTTAGTAATGACAAGCAATCTTCACACATTTACTTATCAATGTCGATACAATAATAATTTTTGAGCAGTCAGTTTCGTTTGTTTCAAAATTACATAAAAATCAAATCTACTACAGAAAATAATATTTACTTCGTGTTAACTACGAGCACTACTTGTAACACGGGAAAAGTTTTATTTTTTTGAGAAACGCCTCCCAACACTAATAGTACGAGTGCCAATAATTTAAATATAGAACGAAGAGAAGAATTTTATGATAAATAAAAACTTTAAAATGCAAACATAAATAAGTTCTAAAAAGTTATTAGTTTTGCATAGTCGGTAGCACGACTTATTTTGTCTTCTTTTCTTATTTTTAAAGATAAAACTAAATGCAACTTTTTTTGTTTAAAAAACAATACACAACAAATTTTTGTTTAAAATTTTTAAAGGGTCTTAGTGCCTGGATAGAGTAGTGCCAAGATTATATTTATGTTCACCGTGATGTAATAATAAATTTGTTATCAATGTCATACGTCACTTTGACGAGCAATTTTTATATTAAATTATTTCCGTAAATTTGCAGTTAATTTTCAATAGATTGGATGCGAAACTTTCGAGTTGAGACGATATTCGAGATGTGAGTTGCAACTTATTTGTGTGCCCGGGCGATTTTCAACATTTGAAAAATATTCCTGTAAATATTCTATAGATATGAACCAGACGTGATTTTTCAGTGTTTTCAAAATCTTCGGCTATTTAAACAACAACAACAATAAAAATCGTATTTGTTTGTGTAACCGTGCTGCGGCAACTCCTCGAATGATCAGTAAACTTTGAAGCTCGTTTCGAAAATTGAAAATCAATCCTTTTGGACATGCGCCATTCATCCGACGTTACGTATCGCGTTTTCGGATATCTTTGAAATGGTAATTTTCGTCGAATCTACCAATAATAAAATCTTATGTAACGTTGCAATCCCGATATTATCGAAATAGACGGAAGAGACGTGCGCGAATGTACCAAAAAAGTGGAGTACGAGCGATTGAGCGTGCACTCGTACCTCCAAAATTGTATGTTAATACTCGTAAATGGATAATCACGGCTCGTCAAAGTGTCGTATGTACCGCGAACGATCAAATTAATCTCCGAGATGTAAATAAGTTTATCTGTTTTGTGACAATTTCGATTAGTCTATCGAACCACCAAGACCGGTCTATTTTGCCAAAAAACAATCCGAAACTATACTCACTTGGATGACGGTCTCCCACGTGGTCGATTATCTGCGACAGAAATAGGTTGGAGCACCTTCGGTTAGTTCACACTGTCGTAGATTCGATGAACGAAGACGTTTCTTCTTCGGTAGTCCTCCGATAGAGTCTGAGTGGCTCGAGCCCTGACCGGGCCCGCCGGTGGGTCTTCGGAGCTCACTCCGATGTTCACTCTACCGCTGACTGTGGTGTTCTGTGGTTCAACTCTGTTACGCCTGGCCCTTATATACGGGACTGGCCCTACCCACTCAGGCCCTTCGACGTAGGGGAGGCCCTGGGAAAATATCTGGTACAATGAGGGCTCTTGCTTAGGGTCCGGCTTTTCGGGGGCCACCGTGGTCTCGCTGCCACGATCTTCCCTCTCGTCGCGTACATAAGACGAGCATCGACTCTTACCGGTCGTCGTTCTTTTTTCATACCTAGCTCGCAGTAAGACACCAAGGTCCCCTCGACGAGACAAGCTCGTGCAGACAAGGGGCGGATTGCTCCTCGTTATCTGTTATAGCGCAACGTACCCGTTTGTGTAACGGATCCTGAGGAAACGTGTGTACACCAAATTCCCACACACGCGTACGAGGCTCCTTCAGCATCCCTTGGAAATCTTCACCAGATGTAGTATCCTGATACATATGACGAGTTTGATCTACTTCGTACATTTGCACAATCTATAAATAATATACGAACATAAGTGGGACGATGCATTACAATTGTTTCTCATGACAGCCATGACCTCGGTCCCTGTCCTCCAGGACCGAAGATTCTTCGAGGATATCTGTGACATCCGTGATTCTCTAGAATGGAAGTATTTTATATTACATTCTGTTGCTTCCTTATCGAAGAAGCTTTGAGTTCATGAAATTTTCTATTTAAGATTTGCGTGTTTGGAATATTCCAAAACAACCAAAAAGACATATTTAGAAAAAAATATCTGCATGCGAGTCTGCACGAAGTAAATGATTTTGTTGAGACGACAAATATTTGTTGATATAGTGACAGTCAACGCATTTGCTGTCAATATATAAACAAAATATTTGCTAGTCTAGCTAAACTTCTGTTACTGTAATAAAACCGTTCTCTCCGTGTACGTGTAGCGTATGAAAAGTTTGTAAAATATAAATCTCTATAACTTAAGAACAGCTTTATCAATTTTATTAAACATTGACAGGCCGATAAAGTAATTACAATTCTTTGTTTGTTACAATTTACGAAATAATTGAAACATCTGTTCGGATTTCATAAGATTTAGTATTTTTTAGAAAAAAGTGTCTACTCGTGCAGTACATGCTTTTATTAATCGATTACTAAAATTTCATTTCAAAACTTGAATTTCATTAAATTGTTATTAACCAACGATGCAGAGAACAACTTTGCACGTAACATCATTACTATTTTCCACACTCGACGATGCTTCCTCTATTTGGAAGCTCAAATGAGAACACTTATAAATAGAAATGGTTTTGTGAAAAATGCTTATTAGTATATGAAAAATATTTTTTTTTTATTTGACAACTAAATGCAGTTCTTCAGAGGTTTTCCAAAATCTTGAGATGTCCTCAATATATATTTCATATTTCACCAACATTTTGTCTTTAAGTATAATATAATTTCTTCAATCTGTGTATCTTCTCGTAGGTCCTTCACCTTACCAAGGCGAACTACTTCGTTCCAACAAACCGGATACCGTATTGCACGAGGAAGAAGTGAAAAGAAGAAGGATCTGTTCCAGTTTTCAAACTACCGGCTCCGTCGGATTTTAGCTCAAGCGAGTCCGTTACCTATTGTCGTAATTCAGAACGCAGCATTTGCCAAAGACCCATCGGTCGCTGAACCGAAGGAACTTCTTATAACATTGTTTCACGAAGATCCTACAAGGAAAGGAAAAGCTCAAACTTCTTATTGATAAAAAATCTGAGCTGTTTCGAGCAATGTTCGTCCTTTGATTATCTTCAAACTATCAGTTGTCAATCAACTGTAATAATATAACGGATGATATTATGTTATTAGTATTGTTTAAAATATTATTTGTTTCCTTCGTTGAACCGCTGATAAATTAGATGATTTCGAGTTTATATCTCCTCTGTATAATTCAGTTTTTCAAACGATCGGGTAACAGGTATCTCGAAACCTATATTTTATTTCCTTTTTTTCTCTTTAATCTTTTCCTATGGACCCCTCGAGATTCTTATAGGTCAGCTACTATAGTAAAAAAAGAAACGTCGCTACGTACGCTGTCACGTGGGCGTTTATATAACCGGTTTTCTTAAAAGGTTCGACAATCCTCGAACCCTTGAATCTCACGTAATTTCAAGGCATACCTACGCATTTAAAAACTGTAGGTATAAATATGTTGGGCGATGAATACAAGAGATGATAGTTTTTCAAGGTTTTAATATTCAACGAAAACCGATAGTTATTGATTTTACCATTTTACTTGTAAATCTATATTTACTTATAATTTTTGACAAAAAAATATTCCTCGGTCACGATACCTGGAGAATTTAATAATTAAAATTGCATTTCATTACATCAGTTTCATAATATTTGAATAATTTGTATAAAATAGAAGAGCACATTCGACCCAGTGAGGATCTTTTTTGGAATAAAATTAATTCTATCATTTCGATGAAACACAAATTATCTCGCAGATCTGCTTGAACTCTAGAAATATTTCGATCATCAGACATTACTTTTTAAAGATATAAAGTACTGTGTACTAGTCGATACATCATCTCAAATTGAAAATTCTAAATAAAAACGGCCGCATTCGAGAACATCTCCATATTACAATTTTACTAGAATATACAATTCTCCGGAGACAGACAGGTAGAACATTTCTAACATAGTACAACTCTACCAACATGAAACTCTCCAGTGGGAGATTTGTATGTCGTACAGTAGAATTTTAACGTGGTAGAGTTGTAAGCTGCTGTTCGATTTGAAAAAATAGTTTAAACTGTCAAGTTTACTATGCAGATAGTTTCATATAGATATTCGAAAGTTTTTCCACAATTAATTCCCGAAATGAGCCTGTTTGGACGCTGGCAACGGTAGCATAACTTCTTATAGTAAAGTGTGGGTAGAGTCTTATATTTTAGTGAAGTTGTAATGTGTTAGAGTTATAACTTGCAGAGATATAAATGTGCTCGTTTTGAGTTTTATTGTTACAGCGAGAAATCGTGTGACGAAAATAAATGCCAAATGTAGTTCGTTGTACTTCTGTCGATTGTGCGCTGATAAAAAAATCTCGTTGCTCTGATGATTTTCCGCTGAAGCAGTAGGAGCTAATGGACGCTTAAGAACAATCGTTGTTCCAGCAACACTTGAGGCAGGACTCTCAGCGAGCAACACTGTTTGCAATGGGTAATTTACTTACGATGCATTTCGAAAAGAAACTGGTCTAACGAAAGATTCGCGACGATTCTTCATATCTTATACTGGTTACGACCAGTTTTTTTTTTACCCAGTAAGCTATGCTCGCACCTGGACGGTTCAGGATTAGCATTTAAAGTTTTCACGTAGCTCCATCTTGCACGAACTTTTATATCTTTGGGCGCAAAAAAAATGAATGTAAAAAATCTTGGTAAGCTTCTTCGACGCAAATGATGACTTTTTTTTTCCTATAGCAGTAATCGGTACCAGCGGCTATTACCATTTATTTATAACGAAACCCTGCTGGTCCCGATGACGGAGTCACGTGGCAACTTGATGAAAATTGATTTTTCGATAAGACCATGAATTTAACGTGAATCACTAGTGGCAACAGAAGCAGCAACAGCAGCATTTATGCAGGGTGCACTGTTGGATGAACTATCGAGTCGACACACGAACACGCGTGATGCTTTCTGTTCGTTATGCGGGTACCCATCATCCATTTGCCAGTAGGGTAGATAATTGGTTAATGACTCTTATACCGTATTATACACAAAGAACTTTTCACTCGTCGAAAGAGGCTAGAAAAAAAAGCTGACTCTTGACAATGTTAGCAACAGAGGCGAGCACATAACGATAGCTTAAAACACGCATTTTATTCTTCATTCTTCTCATAATATATTTCTTAATAATTATTCCGTAAAAATGATCTACAAATAAAACGTCAATGTGTCAACTGAACAACGAACATCAGTTTTTAAATGATTTTTTTATTAAAGTACATAGAAAATTCTTAAAACTTCATTCCTTTTGTTTGTAACATTTAAATTTTTTATAATGTAATATAATTTCAGATTCATGATATCCGATACTTAGATAATAAGAAAACAATTACATAATAAAACAATAATAATGCGTGTACGAACGGTATTGCCAGATTTAATCAAATTATTAATATTCATCAAATTATGGAGGCCACCAAAAGATTACAAAATTTATTTTCAAAAAGTTTTCCCTTATATTAAATATAAATGAAAAATGATACTTTAATTATAATATTCTGATACAGAATGTGCCCTTCTTGTTAATTACAACTATAGAAGTTCCAGATTATTCTTTTAGTTTGTAAAATCGAAGGATCTACAATTTCGTTGTTACAGCTTGTGCGGATATTTGGGCAAGCCTAGTTCCCACGGGGGATGAATGAATCCATGGGTATTCCAAGGCACTACCTGATTCGTGGGCGTGTCTTGGTTCTTTTGCTACTGAGGGGGTCTGTTAGCCGTCGTCGCACTCCGGGGGTTTCTTTTTGCATTCATTGCGTCTTGAGGGCATTTTAAAGAACAGAAAATTTGGGCGCAATTGTTCTGTTTCATTCATTGGAATACAGAGCAATGAGATTGCTTTAATCTCTGTACGGTAATTCGACTACGCGAGTGATCTTATTCCGTATTTCTCACACTCCTATATAAATGGCAATAATTGGTTGAACGTTTTTGCTCTAACGAAACTCGAATTACAATAATAATTCAATTCCTAAGTGTTTAAGAAATTTCATTTTATCTCTAAGGTTCTGGAATATATAAAAAAAAAATGTAGCAAACACTTTGTATTGAAACATGGAAAAATATTGTATAGTTCGTACTACATCGATGAATAAAATAACAATTTTGCATTATACCATTATTATTATTTCTTTAAAAATTACCTCCACCTCTTTCAGTCCGGGGTATTTTTTTTTTAAATTTCAAGTTATATAATATTGTGGTATAGAGTAAATTCGTGAAAGAAAGAAGCAAATAATTTTAAGAAACAGAGAGCGATACTTTATATTATCAAGTTGACAAGAGTAAAAAAAATAATGCCAAGAGTCGATGCCAATAAATCGTTCTCAACAAGTACTCTGGTGCAGCGCTTAAGAACCTCTTATGATGCCTTGACGTTTCACGAGGACGCAAGCAAAACAGTGCGTCGAGCCACGTGGTATCTTCTTTCGACTTTGTTACGGGAGCCTCTCCGGTCACGAGGGTCCTCAGCGATCGTTATAGGTATTCGTTGGGCCAGTTACAAGGACGCTGAGCTACACTTCACTCACTCTTTCTCATTCTGCGCCCTCAAACCGTCGCCTTGGCCCTTTTTACCTTCATCCCCTCGGGTAGTCTTGCTTGCCGGTGTTCGCTACGCACCCTCTTACGCTATATACGTCTCCGCTTTGCCTCAATTTCCGTACATGCATCTGCTGCTTGCCGCGTTCTCACGCTTCGCCTTAGCACCGGGCTCTAAGCGAAATCCTTCTCGTACAGTATAGGCAACGGTACACACCATAAAACCGTACATACATACATACGTATTGTACTCCGTGCATGTACATGCTATGTCCGTTGTAACGTACGGACACGTGGAGCTCCGCGACGTAGATTTTGAGCACAGCATCCCTCTTTTTGTA
Source organism: Cylloceria caligata (assembly GCA_963942595.1). Lineage (NCBI taxonomy): Eukaryota > Metazoa > Arthropoda > Insecta > Hymenoptera > Ichneumonidae > Cylloceria > Cylloceria caligata. The sequence goes on along the minus strand of OZ012703.1, from coordinate 14,263,575 downwards.
TCCCCTCTACATTCATACTTCTGTGCTGCGTATATTAGTCGGTTTCTTACGGGCCCGTTAAATCTATTGTACTTTTTTCACGATTTTCTAATACTACATACGCTCTCGCGATTACGACAACAAGAATACTGAGCAGGAATCGTAGAATGTTTTGTGGCTGCTATGGAAATGTGGAATATTGACAGTGACCCAGCTACTGATCTTTTATGCGATGTCTAATACATTTTACATTATATGAATAGTGTACTGAATGTATTCTTTGTCATACAATAACTTTTGTGCTTTGTTAAAATTTTTTCGTTTTTGCTTTCTCATAGAAGACGCGAATTTTTCGTGAAAATTTTTCGCGTGATTTTGATATCAGAGCATTTTAAAAGTTCCAAATCTCGAGAATTTTAATTTAGAAATAATGTCCCTACGCGAATTTCAAAGAAATCGTTATGGGTCTGGCAACTATCAAGTGACAATTATTTTTAGATCTACATTAAGTTTTTTAAATTCTTAACGTAACTATCTTTAATCGATTACATTACCGCAAACGGAAAGGAAATTATGGTAACAAGGGAAAAATATATTAAAAATTTAGAGCAATAAATATAATAACCATTTTTACGTTGCCTTTTCTTGCCACCTTCTTGGTATATATCTTTCATCCCGCATCGATATTGAATGACAGCGAATTCAAGTTGTAAAAGAAGAAATAAGAAAAAAATATTTCAACATGGAAAAAGCACACGCGTCAGTGTCGCTTCCCTTCTCTGTAAACCACACGACGGTGGTTATTCGATACGAAAACGAAATTGAATCGCTCATCTTCAGACTGAGTTCTCTTGAGCTCTTTTGCCGCGCGACAAAATAAGCCGCAAGATCTTTTCCCGTCGTGTCCTGAAATAACCGAGAAAGCGAAGGAAAAAGAGTTACGATTTGCTCACGTGTACGTAAATGCTATATGCGTAACTGGAAATCTCGACGCAAGACGTAGAAGAGGTGAGCCCTCTGTTACCTCTTTTTAGGCACTACCGAATTTTTAATGCAAGCACAAGGTACTCAACTCATTGTTTATTTCGATCAGATTATTCTTTGAGATAATTGTAAAAGTGGCGTGTGAACAGACATTTCAGACAAAATTTTAAAACACGTAAATCTCAACGACTGCAAGCATTTCGCTTAATATTAGAACCAACAATGTTTGTCACCGTATTTCGATTGATCTGCTGATAAAAAAATACAGAGATATCTGAAATTTATAAATCGGCATCATTCAAATGCTACAAATATCCTAATATCTTTTTATATCTGTAAAATCTGGTTTTACAAATATCTGTTCGAAAATTCGTCAGTATCTTGCATACATGCTACAGGAATTATGAGAACCCCTGTAACCATAGAAAATTGGTGTTCCATGTAACAAGTGCATCAACCCTCTTCGTTTCTCCGACGTCCCCACTCGTCCCCCCGCCCTTGTCGTACCCATGAACCATTCACCAGCCTGGCGTAATAGTCCTCGCTCGGAGAAGCACGCAGGTACCTGCCGGATCCTCGTGTCCCCTCGCCCCTTTGCCATCGTCCCGAAAGACCGATGTGGATTCACGAGGTTTCAAAGGTCGTAAACTACCAACATGCTATAACGTATGTACGTAACTGCTGCATCAAAACTGCTGACCACAATGTCGAATAACCCGACAATGATTTACCGGCTATCTCCTTAATATTATTATAATAATACGATATATATATTCTCATCTTCACCTCGAACATTTTTCTTTGCATAGTAAATTTAAAATAAGCTTAGAAATATTCACTTCTCCAGGTGTTAATGATAGTGTGCCATGCAATCTTGTCAATTTCAATCTCTTCAGTCCAGAATTCTTAATCTTCATATATTTTTTAAAAGAAATAATCACAAGAATAAGTTATACTGATTTGAAAAAAACGATTAAAAATGATTCGAGAGATACACGAGGTTACTATTTCAAAAATCGGATTGAACGTTAAATGTATGACCATCCAACCATCTTTTTCTTTTCCCAATGGTCAAATTTTTATTATTTTGCCATCGTCGCCCAATCTCCACAAAATTCCTTTCAGAAGTTTAAAAATATATGGACTGTGGCATCTTCCATTATTCCAACTCTCTTACGTGAGCTGAACAGATGGGAGTAGGAAGGATGAACTTATCCCCAAATTCCGATATAAGATAAGTATTCAGCTTATTCCCCTTTTTATATGCCACGAGGAGGGTCCATGTTCACCGGAATGCTATCGATAACGTTCGAATGAGACAATGGATGCCTTCAAATATGTGCGTTGGAATCACGGCATTCGTCCGTTTGCATTAATGGGATCCCCCCCCCCCCTCATGATAATAACTCCAGTTCGAGGTTCTCACGGGTTGACAAGGTTACAGTCGTGAATAATCTGTGGCAGGGTAGATGACAGGCACCAGGTGATAGCCTGCATTCGTGATTGTACGTATTTTTTCTTCCGCACCCCCTCGCACTCACACTTTGCAGAGTATTCCCCCTTGTCGTTCCACGTGTATTGAGTATATTGAAGCGTGCCCCCCCCCTCCCTTAGTTCTTACCAACGTTTTCCTTTATTTCCCCGTGAACGTTCTTTCTCGAAGTCGACTTGCCCTGTTTCAATATGCACCTATTGTAAGAATGCAATAGCTCTCAGGATAGTTCCTTCCCCGTTTTGCCGCAACCCATGCGTAACAGCAGCCTTACGTATCTCTCAAAAGTGTGCTTGCCATTTTCTTCTGAAGCTTACATTTCAATTTATCGTTCATTATTTATTATTATTATCTCTCTATATAATAAAAATATCTCGCCGTTGCCACCAGCGTGTGGGAGAGTCGATATTATTAACTTTAATCCTCCATTGAAGCTTCTTTGAACCTCAAATTAATGGTTGTTACGCAGCAACTTTGAGTAAGTGACAGTAGCCGCGACTCGTACTCTCTTATCATATCTTGAAATAAATGTAACAAAAGTTTTTCACTGTTCTTCCGTCATTTGCTGATTGGGTGCTAATTGATTCTACCGATCGTCACAGGATGCATTCATTAATAAAATTGTGGGTAGTCAGACCATCCTATTAATAATAGTTGGGCCAATCAATAGATCCAATAAATAATCTCGTTAACCCAACTGTTGTTAATTCTTTAGTTAACTTTGGCAATCTACAATTTATCTCCATGTAGAGAGACAAAAATTCGCGTACAGCGTGTGCATTGTTTCAACTAAGATAGTTGGCTTGTTCCATCAGACTTTAGACATATTGCTAAGTCTGGGTATATTTTCATTACGTCTGTAGCTTTGCACTGACAAAGATTAACGTTTCTTTACCGATCGTTTTATACGACATACGACACAAGAAAATAAGAAATTGTTGCAAAAATCGTTCAATCAACCGAATCAGAGTGACACAAATCATAAAACAAAAAAAAACTATTTTAAATGATATAAATAAATTAATGTAAAAATTCTGTTCAATTGACACATACAAGTTTATTGGTAATAGTACATTACGCAACTCTTTCAGAATGTTGGTCATTCCGGTCGAGTGCATAATTTGGCCTGAATTTGGTCCATAATTGAGCCTTCGGCTCAGGCCAAATTATGCACTCGACCGGAATGACCAACATTCTGAAAGAGTTGCGTACAGTGCTTTTTGACATGAGTACGAGAAATAGCTCCATTTTCGACAATTAATCAACGTTTTCCCACGTCACATCATTACACCATCGCGTCTGCTAGGTTAGCAGTTGACGTAAACAAAACAGTTGTGTTCATTCCTGTCACATGGAAATTCTTGACAGAAAAACAGAAGAATAACAGTGAAGGAATGAAATAATCATAATATTAGAATGAAGCAATATAAAAAAAGGGGAGGAATGTAAACAGCTGATTGCAAAACAAAAATGACTCGTTTTCTACCATGGAAACGGGTCAAAATTGAGCTATTTTCAAAGCACGTGTGTTAAAAAATTATTTATGAAATATCTAGAGGTTTTATTTAACACAACATTTTTACCAAATCTCAATTTGGAAAAAGTATTGATACCAGATACATAGTTTCTGATTAATCTCTTTACTTTCTTTCTCGGAGTTTATGTTCATCTCGTTACATAGGACGTCAGTGTGATGCGTCTAAAAATCAGGTGAAACGGAACAAGAGAGAATCGTAATTACATGTTCCGAGTTCGCTTGCAACATCAACTTATAAACCAGTCCACGCGAGCAAAGAGAAGAACAAGAGATACTTGTTTCGCACGAGCATGAGAATCCTGTTAGTCTGGCTATAGCTAGATACGAGTACAAAGTTCTAACGAAGTTATCCTCTCTTCCACCGTTCGTTTTATGTTAAAGGAAAACTCCATTCAATCAACGCCTACGTAGAAAGTACGAAGTATCGAGTAACGTGTTGTTGAGATAATAAGAATGGTGAATGACTTTCCTGAATTTGTATGGCTCAAGTATTCTATAAATTCGTCGATTCGTTGGCTCATCAGTATCGTTGATATCTCATGGTGTTAATCCCACATATCTAATAGATATTCGCTGCTTCGGAGACCATAGGGAAACGAATAAATGCGTAGATCTGGCAGTGCTGATACAATGGGTCACGCAATCTCGATTCTCGCGGTAATCGAGACTAATGGCTTATACGCTGGGTTAACAGACCATGAAACGTTCGATAAAACAGTATCGGTGGACTGGTCCGATGATACCTGGGTTACCCCGTTTGTTGGGGGTGCTGGAAAGGACGATAGGGGCATGGGAAATTTACGGATGTCAGAATTTACCGCGGAAGCTTGGCTATAGCATGTACGTAATGCTCGGAGACCGGACACTCCGGTGTATAACGAGTGGGGGTTCAAAGACTAAAACTCAACACGCACGACATGTGTCTTGCATGAGGGCGCATTATGTTTCTGTTTAGTTGCTGCTTTGGTCACGTGTCGAATCATAGTTGTCTTTACGCACTACAGCATAAGTGCTCTGTAAAATGTTGACAACCAGCATGAGATTTTCCGCAGTGATCCGAGAAGAAGTCAACAGCAAATAATAAAAATGAGCGGGTGGTTCGTGCGTGAGAAAAATATTGCGGTAATTTATGTCGGTGCACTAGTCATCGACCACACTGTATAAGTAGTTGGCAGGTTACCTTTATAAATAATTAAATTAAGATTCATCTGATTCTACATTGAACAAATATTTTTGGAGCCTACAAATATTAATGATCAATGAATAACAATAATCAGGTGATAAATTGTTTATTATTTATTATTTTTGCTCTTTAATGCTTCTACAAGTATAGTTGTTTTTTTTTATGTTCTCTTACGTTTTTTTTTAAATGCATTTCCAAAGATGCGATGAGTTTAAAAAATTGAGGGATCGTCGAAGTCATTTAATTGTTTGTTAAGATGATTTTTTGACCAATAAATGAATTATTATTATTCATCGACTACGTTCGGAAAAAAATAGTGCACTGGCTCGGTTAAAGTAAGTAATTATATAATTATACGTATAAATAATTCGTAATTATGTAAAAGATACCAACATAGATAAAAAAAGAGTCAAACAACTGCGCCGACCTCCTACAAGAGCAGAAACATTCTTGAAGAGCAAAATTAATTAACAAAAATACAAAACGATCGTACCTTTGTATATCTATAGCATATAACTGTCATGTATGAACGGTAATTGAAAGAGTACTACTGTCCGGTAGATGGTAACTATTTATATAAATATGCTTTATTGTATGTTTTGCACAGTTCAAGAAAATCTTCATCGATGACTGCATCATGATCACTGAATCCTCTAAAAATTAATTCTTTTACGAAATATATTGTAACGTTCATATTGAATTTTATATCTCTTCGTGTCTCGTATGATTACCCTTTTTTCCCTACCATCGTTCACGAAAGTAAAGTTACACAAGATCTGGAAAAATATTTATTATGAATGTGATATATATTGCAGAAAATTGGTGGAAAAATGTTCTCAGATTCCAGGTAAAGTGTATGTTGACATTAAAACACTGTTGATAAATATGAAGAGACGAAATAAAATTTTTAATAAAAGAAATTAAAATAATTTTAAAACTTTATTTTCAAACAGAACGAGAGTATAAAACAGATTAAAAAATTACATATTTGAACGTATTTGCAATCTGATGTATCTCTGAGCTAATATATTTTCGGCATTGAGTAGCTACATCGAAATTATTGTACTTCGTGTCTCGCCTGATAATTTATCTCTGACGTGGTAGATGATAGTCTCGAGCGGAGGAAGAACCCGATAAAGGCACAAGAAAAAATGAGAATCGGATAGATACACCTGCGAATAGTCTCTTCGTTCTTCCACTGTATGCACAACTCAATGCAAGAAAGTAAAGGCGGTCAAGTCTTCCCTCATTTATTCAATAAGCCAGATAGAAAACGTCGTGGTTTTTGTATATATACAGAGTGTTATAATATGTGGCATGTCTATACATATATTGAGAAAAGCTTAATTTGTGGTAGAGAGCGTATTTATAAATATCGCTGAGTATAGAAAATTCCCGTGAATCGGAAATAATGTAGTCAGTCAATCCAGTCCGAAGAGGGGAAAGGACCACCACCGGGATTTCGTATCATGGGAAAACGCCGTTACTGGGAAACACAGAAACGCTCATGGCCGGATATCAGCTCACGGCTCGCTGAATAATTCATTGAATCGCGGGACGTGGCAGTGGCGGCGGCGTCGATCCGCGTCCAGCGTCCCGCTCATTTACATACCTGTGCTCATGTGACCATTCGGAATGGTCACGGGAGGGTTGCGAACGCTATCTCTCTCCCCTTACTCTCTCACTATCTCTCTCTGTTTCTCTTTCACTCTCTGCTGATGACGACCAATCGTGACCCCCTTGGGACCGGAAACGAAACGGGAGCATATCGGTGAAGGGGTTGCGTACAATGCACAGTGTGTAGGCCAGCTCTACTAGGCCGACACGAGGGCTTTCATGTAGCTGCCTACGAAAAGCGTGCAGTGAGCTCGAGGTGCTTCATCGGCTTCAGTGCCAGCTCAATGAACACGCGTGCTGTTTCTGCAGTCACGAGATTTGTCGAATCGGAAGATGCAGCCATTTCTCAATGCTCATTCCAACGATGTCAGCCTCGCTGATGATTGAACCTGCGACTCAAAGATTTTCAACATTTAACCAAGAGAGAATTGGCCAATTTTTTTATTTGGAAACTATTGCGAATTTTTTTAATTTTTAATGCACATTTTTTATGTATTGGTTATTAATAAATTATTCCATTGGACAGAATTATTTATGGACACTCTACAGATTTTTCTCAATTTTAACTTAAACTGATGAAAATTCATACGCCAGAGAATACTTCGATTAAAATAAATCTTAAGTTGAACAAAATGAAAAAAAAACCATTTTAGAGCATCTTATTCTGCTGATTTAGATATTCGTAATTTCACCAATGTCTTCAACTTGTCTTACGACCTTATGTCTACTTTTAAAAGAGATTAGATTATTAGATATAAAATTCAAAGTGATGTACATTAAAAACAAAAAAAAAACTTGTGTATAGAAAGGAAATTGTATTCTATAACAACAAATAACAACAAGGAAAAGAATACATAACTGAACAACGGTTGTCTTTTACGTAAGATCTTCATGTCGTTTCAACAACAATAACAGTTGTTATACAATTGTTATACAATTGTTATACAACAACAATAACAATTGTTATACAACAACAATAACAATTGTTATACAACAACAATAACAATTGTTATACAACAACAATAACAATTGTTATACAATTGTTATACAACAACAATAACAATTGTTATACAACAACAATAACAATTGTTATACAATTGTTATACAATTGTTATTGTTGTTGAAACGACATGAAGATCTTACGTAAAAGACAACCGTTGTTCAGTTATGTATTCTTTTCCTTGAGAACATCGGACACACTGTTTAACGTGATTCCTTGACGTCAGTTGCGCCGCGAGAAACATTATGTTCCACGCAGACGACGAGCGTAAACTGTATGGTTTCCTCTGCGGCGATACGATACGTTCCTGATAGGTAGAGAACCAAAGAGAGGCCACGTACTGTTAAAGCTTATCTTCGAAAGTACTCAGTGTGTTTCTAACGCTAGTGCGCGATAAACGATATTCCTCTGTTGCAGTGATTGTAAATCGATTTCAAATCTGGATAAACAATACGTTTCAGTGATAAAGACCAATCGAAGCTAATCGTGTCTTTGCATGTAAAACGTTTCGTGAATACTATAAAATCAATTTGATTGAATTCACGAGTCACGATATTCGAAATCCTATAAATCAAAATGATTTTTACAGTCGAGGAGCGATAAGCTCTGTTGGAATTCTGTTGGAAAGTATTTTCAAATATTACTTGGCACTTGGCTCGATATTCGATAAAGAGCATTAATTCCTTTCAATCTTCGAGCGCGAATAATAATTCATCGCCAGACGAAAGAATAAGGAAATTATATTGACAGATCATGACAGACATTTTAAAGTTGAGAGTCAAGTAAAATGGGCTGATTCAAAGAAGAATTTCAATGAAAAGAAAAAAAACATTTAATATACAGACGATCAAGCGTGAGGCTGCATTATGATCAGAGGACTGTGTGATGAGAGATAACACATTTCTATGGATTGAGTGGTAAAATTAGAGACAAGAACGCTCGCCGGTTTTTATCGACGAGACCTCGCGGTGCAGAAAATAAAAGAACAATAAAATATTCGGGTGTCGTAGTAACTTCACCCAACTTTTTCATGAAAGATCGGTTGGACTATTCGCTGTAGGATATTTCGTTAAAACACATAATTGAAATTTGCATGATGAAAGTGTGCCCATCGAAAGTCCATCGAAATGATGTCAATTCACGTGGCGTTATCTATTGCTGTGGCAATTTACGTGATTCACGAAATCTACGAGCTCGAGGTGAATCAAGAAGACTTTGCGATCCATCATCGTCTCAAAGTGGATGCTAATTCAGCGCAGTTCTTTAAGTTTCTCACGCAAGAAGACATTCTGGAAAAGGTTGAATAGCAAATATTGTTATCAATTTCGCGTTTCAATTTTTATTTTGGTGAGGTACATGTTATCTCATTATGCAGACTGCTATTTTATACCTTTCTCTTTGTTTTGTTCTGGCCTTTGGTATTTCATTTTTGTAATGCGTTACTAACAATTTGGAGCCATATAAAAATTGCAATTAATAACTATACTAATTGTTTTAATTAATAATTTAATTAATCATTATTATTTAATAACATATTTTATTTTCCAAGCTTGGAGCGTTATCAATTTTTATTACCCTATCACGCAGTATGCTCTTTTGTACCTTTCTCTTTATTTTGTTTTAGCCTCTCCTATTTAATGAATGTATCGGTTAGCATTGTAAAACCATGATGATCATTTTACATCGTGATCATGACGCATATTCTGCATCGTAACTTCCATTTGTATTCTAAATTGTATAAATTAGGTGAGTTTTCAGAAAGATAAAAGGGTTTAAAAAAAAAATACGAGAAGCACGGTTGTATATATCGAAACGCCACGAGATGGCCATCATTTCTACTATAATCGTTCATCTGTATCTAACGCCAGAGCGCTCACGGTGGAGAAAGAGATCGTGGGGGATTCAGTCACTATTTCTATATATATATATTATTCAACAGCATGTAATAAGTTTTAATAAGTTTGTTGTAAACCAAAAATGTTGTCAACAACTAGTTGATTTAGTTCTAAATACACGAGTGCAAAAATTATTGAGTGATAAAAAAAAAGATAAATTATTAAACATACCACTTTACACTTTTCTAATTATATTTGTTGTTTTAATTACAAATACAGGAGTGCAAAAATGATTGGCCGATTAAATAAAATAATAAAACGTGTTTAGCTGTTTTAGTTTCAAAAAATATAGTCACTGCAAAAATATGTATATAGCAATTCGAAAAAAACTAGAAAGTCATATTGAATTAGCTTTAAAAAGTATGAAATGAAAGAAAAATTGAAAAATAACAAAACTTCCGACTGCATAAAAGTTTAATAAAGAAGACTGTAATGTTAAAAAAATGTTCGGATGTCATTTTAGTTAACTTCATATTTAAATTAGAATAATTCATTTACCGCTGTCACTACAGTCAAGAGACGTCGCCTGAACAACCATCTTTTACATGTCAAGAAACATGCTGGCGTCTGGACTCTAATTTAAAAAAAAAATTATATATGATATCGACGTTTTCTAATGCAGAAGAAGATCTCTCCCGACTATAGTGACAGCGGTAAATGAATTATTGTGAGTTTAAATATGAAGTTAACTAAAACGACATCGGGAGTTATTTAATCCTTTTGAGATTGTTTTTCATATGAAAACTGTTTAATGTTAAAGTTATGTTTATTACAGTTTTTGCAGTTGGGAGTTTCAAATATTTTCAATTCTTTTTAATTATAATTCATAACTGACAACAAGGAGCCAAAAAAATTACATTGATAAAGCGCGTACAATGTATAAATTGATAATTCAATGAATCGTTATTACTTAATAAAATATTCTATTCGGAAGGTTTGGAACATAATCCAATTTTCAGCGATTATTCCATCAGTATGCGTCACTCCATACGAAGACTGCTCTTTTGTACCTTCTTCTTTCTGTTTTTCAAGCCTCTCGTATTTAATTAAGATATTGATAAACATTGCAAAACCGTGAGGCACTGAAGGAAGTATTGTCGATTATGAGGGGCGACCGTTTGTATAATGCATGACTAACAATCAGGAGCCAAAAAAAATGACACTGAGAAAGCATGCAAACTGTATAAATTGATAATTAAATAAATCGTTATTACTTCATAACAACTTTTTCAACAAGGCTTGGAACATTATCGAATTTTGATTATCTCACCCTATCGCGTAGGTTACTCTTTTGTACCTTCGTCTTTGTTTTGTTTTAGCCTCTCGTAATTAATGAAAGTATTGATTAGCACAGTAAAACCATGACGATCATTTTTATAATTCATTAATAAAAACTAAAATAGTAATAAGAAGCCAAAAAAAAGTTGCATTGATGAAGTATGTACAATGTATAAATTGATCATTTAATGAATCGTTATTATTTAATAAAATATTTTGATCGGAAGGCTTGGAATATTGTTGAATTTTGATAACGAGAATTTCACATGATATTCAGTGGTTACTCAATTCCTCGAACAAACGGTTCAGTGATCATTCAATCGGTCAAAATATTACATATCGAAAATATTGGCTTGGATTGATTACCGATTATGAATAAATTTCAAGATCAATATAGCAGCCCTTGGATATACCTGGACAATTTTGTGTTTGGCTGGGCCCAACAAAGCGCGTGTAAATTTGCTCTATCTGTTTTTTCCCGGGGGTTTAGCATTGTTACGGGAAACTCGGTGTACAAGCTATTCTAAAAGGGGATGGGTACGGGATTACGTACGAGACCACCGGCAAAAGTATAAATAAATAACCACGGCTTTGCAGCAATTAAACGGCTATACCAATCGGTGGGTTGCCAAAACCGGAGCACCGGACAAAATTTCGTTTACCGTGCAACAGCCAATGGTAACATTATTCCATTTATTTCGTACTGCACACCGCACGAGAAAGTAAACACAGTGCATCTCATCCAATATCAGTAATTGGTTGACGCAGGAATAGAACTTTGGGAATTAGTGCAATTAACAACAAACAGGTGAATCAAAGCGTTAAACAATGAAAAATAAATCGTAGCCACGTACTTATCATAGATAAGTGAAATCACGTATGTCGAATCCACGGATATCAAAGGATTTTAATTTATAAATTAATATTTAAAACCATAAGTGGTATTAAAACTCTATGTTGATGTATATTTAGATTAGGTGAACGAAAATAAAGATGAATCGCTCGATCATGAACGTGAGATACTTGGCGAAGATGAAGTGGCAACCGAGCGGTATGGATCTAAATTTGAGCAAATGATTTGAGTAATACACGTAGCCTGTGATGTTGAGTAATCAATTCGCCAATGTAATTCGCATACGTAATGCGGGTTCGAATTTGAGCTTCCATGGTACGAGTAATACGGGTGGGTCATCATTCCGTTCTCAAGCTCGATGTTCGCGCAGAGACAACGAACGAGGCGAGAATGGTGGTTAGGTTGGGGGTGGACGAGTCTCTCGGTCCCAATTACAGGACGGTATATGTATAGACGTGCAGGCAGGCATGACTGTAGTTTACGGAGTTGGCTTGAAATCACGTCTAACCGATTGTCGCGATCCCTTATGGTTGGCTCATCAGCCGATCGTGAAACGCTCTGTTGATCTTGAGTTCACCGATGACCACCACCACCGCCATCACTACCCCTTTCTCCCAGCTCCGTAATCAAGATTCCCAAGTTCTCCAGCTATACTCTGTCTAATCACTCTGCACAGTCTACATATGATTGGCTAATAGCCTTCATCGACTGATTACTTGACGTTTCTAATTAGAAACCTTACCTCAATTGAATATTTTTTATTTTCTTAATTGCGTGTAATGACAAAAAAATTCGTACTCGTTCGCTTTTAATTTAATCCGAAGATTATTTTTGTGCAATAAAAATTTCTCTTTTTTATATGAAATAATTTTTTAGTAGTTCCAATTTACCAATCGTTAGTAAATTGCTCATTAATATTTTCTTATTACAATTTTGCGCAATGCTCAAGGAGAGAGCGCCTACTCGTCATCACGGATTTCGCTCAAATTTATAGGATATGTAGGGCTAGGCTAGAAATGGAAGTACCCAAAGTGGGAACTCCAGATAGCCAAGCGTTTAAAAAATACAATTTTTGACGCGGCTCTGGTACCGTAAAAAGCCATTTATGTTAGTATATTTGCCAAGCAGCGATTGGCGTAAGAGCTCGAATGCGATTTTCGCAGGTTCGACGCCCGTGCGGAGACTTTTTTCTTTTCTAGGCCTTTCCCCATTTTTATAATATTCATGTCGAAATTAAGCGAAGTGATAAATAATTAATTTTATTTATTTATTTATACGCAAAAGGCATAGATAAGGAAAAAATTGGGATTGCGGACTTTTCAACAAGGGATTGTAATTAAACCGCATACGAAAAGACTTTGTACATAAAAATTCAAACTTTTATTCTTTTACATTCGATGATTTACATTTGTCGGGGTGATATTTATCGTCTCCATAGAAAAACAAACTTGATTTACATTCATAAAACATTCTCTCTCATCGCAAGAGAGAGCAATATAAGATAAGATAAGAGATAAGAGATAAGAGATAAGAGCAATTTTGAATTAAAAAAAATTGTATTTCAATTATCGTAGCTGCTGCCCTGGTTGACGAGGTTCAAGGAAGCTGACGCGAGGATACTTTCCATTGGTAAATTCTATCGCGCATTTCTACATCTTCCAATATTAGGTAAAAATGAACTTATTTGACAATGGACAAAAGTTACCTGCAAATAGTTGTTAAGCAAATTTCAATAACAAATTTCAGGAATCGGAAGGATTCACCTGATGGTGGTCGAGTATCGACCTAACAAACTACTGATTCTCGAGTCCGCTGATTCCATCACCAAACAACGCGTCGAAATTCGTACGAAACGATATCACGATCGTACAATTCTTCATACAACGGTTTATCTACGGAAAACTTCGGCTTTGTATCACGTGAGTTTTGTGTAGTTTAACGACCAAAGCTTCGCTTCTCCCTGAATCATTGTACACTAAGAAAAAAATTCTCCCTGAATCACTATACGTTGAAGGCCGATTTTACACTGCACTTCTTGATTTTAAATGGCTCAACAATTCCTTTGAAAAATGTTCATCCCTATCGATTACGCGGTCCGATCAAGAAAGAAGAAGATATAAAAAAAAAAATAACGTTCTTTCACCGGTTATTACAGCAGGCATTCTACGTGCTCATTCTTCATCGTTCTCTTTCTTATGTTATATGTCGTTCTAGAAGCTCCTAGCAAGGATAGATCCTAACGGTCGAGAATCTATTCTCGCGCGCACGTGTCCCCTCTGACAAACAGTACAAAGCCGATCCCTTAGCTAAAACTCGGTGAATCCTTCTTGCGTAATAACCGTTGAAGATAGAGAACGATGAAGAAGAGGGAATATAGAAGCAAGCATCACCTGCGTACAGGTTTTGGCGGGAAGTCAACAAAGCCCAGAAATCTTCACGTTTTAAGCTTCACAAAATGGCAATAATAATTTTCTTAATAACTTTTCCAATGGGAATTCAACGAGAAGCAACATTAATTCGTTGCTTCTCGTTGTTGTTACAAGACTGAATTGCAGAGCATTGTAAAATATTCGAATTATACATAGTTGTATACTGTTAACACTTTTAATTTTAACTTTATGAAGTAACATTCGATCCTATGATTCGTTACGTCGATTGTATAAATGGAGTTATATTCGAAAAGTGAATTCTGCTTTGTTTGAGTGATATAAAAGTTATCAGCAGTTTTCAATCTCGTTCGAAAAGTTTGTTGTCATGAGAAAGTTGGCAAAACTTGTGGTTTCTCGAGGATAAATCTTGTTGGGGACGCGAAGGAGGACACAGTAGCGTCTGTTAAGGGTGGCTCGACCTCGAGACCTGCTGACCGCACAAAGATTCTCTGTGTCGGGAGGCATTGAATACCGGCTTTATAACCGACAGCTGTCGTCGCGATATCTGTCACTGAAAGAATTCATTGTCGCGACGTGACCCGTGCCACAACTTTGTGCAACGATTCTTTTTTCCTTTTTTATTCTTTGCAAAAAAAAAAAAAAAGAATAAGAAGCAGGCTATGAAGACCCATTCAAGCAGTTGTGATTTGTTGGTTTCAGTACACCTTGGGGATCGCTCTAAGATACTACATAGGACGACACCTGGAAAAGTCGTCTTCGCTTGTTGCTGAAGTATACAAAGCTGTAGAAGAGCGCCGAAGAGTGTCGGAAATTTAATAAAAACGTTACAAACTGTGTCAAAGCAATTTAACTTGGTATAAATAATAAATTGTATTTACAAAATACGTTGAACAAAATTTTTAATCGCGATGCATCATTTTGCTTTACTTTTCGAAGGTATATAGTAAAGTATAAAAAAAGTTAACATTCGAAGAACAGGTGTGTTATGTAAGTTGTGTTATGTTATGTAAATTGAAACACATATGTTGTTTTAACATATGTTGTGTAAGTTGAAACAACATATGCGTTTCAACTTACATAACACTACGAATGTTGCTGTAGCTTTACTAGGGGATAGTGGGGTACAATGAGCCAACTGATTTATTGATCCATCTACTGGTAGGGCACAGCGTGTTGGAAATTTTCGATTTTTTTTTTGTGTTTCAATAAAGTATGTTGTCAAAAATACGTGTTACATCAACACATTTGCAGTTTAATTCTACACATCTTATTGTTAGCCGTTTGCCCATGGAACTCGCTTCCAAACGCGTCATTTTCGAGTGCGGTCATGACAAGACACTCAACATGTGCGCATTCAATGTTCATGTGTTGACACAACACACTTGTATTTAAAGCTCGTGTATTATTTTAACTGTGCAAATGAGTTTCTATTAAAGCACACAGGTCGATACCACATAGCTGAGCCACAATTCTGAGTCCAGTGTGCACTGTACCTGAATGTAGGATTATGTTCGGTAATTGAAAAACATTTAATTTAACATGCGAACATTTATATGTTTCGTTGTGCATAATTATATAATGGAAATTTTTTAAAATTGTAATCTCTTGGAAGCGTGTTGTTAATAAATAAATAGACCCTCTTCACTGCTTATCGTGTATATTGTTCTGTGCATCGAAGAGTCAATATTGTATAATCCTGCGAAAGTACACAGTGAACACACATAAAATGCGTTCTTTGTCCACGATTTTATGCGCTTTGTATATCGAAACGCGTAAAACCATGTAAAAAATCACTAGATCGTGAATGCAGTTGAACTGTATAGAAAGACCGTGCGTAATCCGTGTTTTACATACACGTTTTTACGTATGTTGTGAAACTATACATCGAAATCCGTGTAAAAATTGACTCTAGGATTTATACACACAAAGTGTATTAAAAAAACACACTTGCTTGAGTGAAAGAACTGTAAACAGTAAAAAAAATTATAAAATGGATGAAATTTATTATTGTTCATAATAATTAAAATATTGAGTTTTCATTCGATATGACCATTCAACGTCAACTGCTAGAAATTAAAGGGTTCGTATTAATATTCAACGTTACAAAAATTACAAAATTGACATGATATCGAAGATTCCTATCTAGCCGGCAGTGCTTTCAACCGGTGTATTCGTACGAAAGTATTAATGCAGCTTTGCATCGCCAGGGCGGCAGCATCTGTCTGTCCAAGTTGTCTGAAATGTTCGACTGTCACCGTGCACTTTTTTCATGTTAACCCAGTTTTATTGTTTCAATTATAATTATTTACCATAAAGCATTGCGTTAATTGTATATTTAATTTTTGTTTTGAATATTAAAAATTGCTGGTTCCTCCTGCTCTCGGTTATTGATTCTATTTTTATAAACGCGCATGTGCACAACCAATCATTGTTTGACAAGCGACAGTGACGTGACACGAAGTTTCCTTGCCTAATTAGCCGGGTACACGCGGTGCATGTAGACAAAACATTCGATGCATTGGCAATATTCCTGTACAAATGATAGGACGAGAAGTGAGACGCGGATGTACGTAGATGGATCCAAATTCGATCTCTGTCAGTGACATTGATTGATTCAACCTTTCGCGGAAGTGCAAAATGCCCACCAATTATCTGCAATGTACGTGAGAGTTATCGGTCGACAATACATGAAAGTCTGGCATGAAAAAAAAAATGTATGCGTGCCGAGGGACTTTGGAATGACGATACTAGAGCCAACTTTATCAGAACTAGGGTATAGTGTATAAAGCCGGATGAAGCCTCGACAGTATAGTGCCGTGATATCAATGCAATAATTCAAATTCCGATAAACCGAGTTGGCTTCACATATATACATCGGATATATCTGCAAATACATATACATATGTAGTCATTTATATGAATGACACCACTATACAAATAACTTTTAATTGGATATCCGTCTGACCCACTGTACAAACATTCCATCTCGTTATGAAATTCCCAACGGTACGTCGATGTAATCTTGTAACGATAATACTTCCGTTGCCAACGCTTTAATCCTTCCACTGAAAGTTAACGCTCACTCCTAGCTATTCAACAACACGATATCGAGCAGATATTAAAAGAGATTGGGGCAAGTTGGTTGAATTTTAATTTGCCATTATAACGTCTCATTTCTCAATTCTTTGTTCATTCGCTCCTTAACCCCTTGAGTGTCACTGACGCGTATATCGACAAATATACACGTTAAAACCGAGATATCGACTCTCAAGGAATTAAAAGAACATTTAGATATCCCATTTGATGAAGTTCACGTACAATCTTACATAAAATATAACATGAGTGAGATGAAACCTTTTTAAATTTAAATCTATCGAAATTATTTTTTTTTAATATACTACTGTGTTCAAAAAGTAAGGTGAATTTTGTTTTAAAATAAATTTTTTTTATTTATTCTTCCAAATCGATTTCGTCCTCCTCAAAATAATCCCCCCGTAGCTACAACACACTTATGCCAACGTTTTTTCCAATCTTTGAAGCATGTTAAAAAGTCGTCCTCAGATATAGCCTTCAATGCGCGTAGCGATTCACGTTTGATCTCTTCAATCGACTCAAAACGATTTCTCCGGAGTGGTCTCTTGAGCTTTGGGAACAGCCAGAAGTCACACGGTGCTAAATCAGGCGAATACGGTGGTTGTGGAGCGACATTAGTGGAGTTTTTGGCAAAAAATTCACGAAGAACCAAACGCGAATTTGGCACCAAACGCGATTTGACTCTTCTGAGGCACAAATGATCCTTCAAAATTGCTTGGACTGATCCAATTGATATTGCAAGCATGTCGGCAAGGTCTCGAATTGTTAATCGACGATTTTCGAGCACCAATTCCTTGATTTTCTTGATGTGTTGCTCATCAATTGACGTCGATGGTCGTCCAGAGCGTTCCAAATCATCAACACGTTCTCTACCTTCTTTGAAGTCTTTGTACCACTTGTAAACATTTTTCTGTGACATAGTCTCGTCACCGAAGGCTTTTTGTAACATTCGATACGTTTCAGCGGCGGAAATTTCATTCCGCAAGCAAAATTTAATAGCACTTCTTTGCTCAACAAAATTCGACATCGTAAAAATCGCCAAATTCACTTTTCTTTGTTTACAAAACCAAGCGTAAACTAAAAACTAATGATGATATTGACATGTAATTTGTCACAGATGTCACTAACAGTCCTACCAACTTGAAAAAAAATTCATTTGTCCGATTCGTTTAACGCGGGAAGTTTAAATTAAAAATTCACCTTACTTTTTGAACACAGTATACAATTAGCATACAACAGATTGGGAACACGATGCAGCTTTACTTGTATTTAAAGTTTTTTTATTATTAAAGTAAGAGAGACCCGAAAGTACTAAAGAACTGTACACACGTTGATTTTCAAGCCCCGGTTTCACCTATTACATATATGTATATCGCCTATACCGTCTAGTGTGTGTATACGTATTTTCTTGCTATGATTTCCAGTTTACTTAATTGAATGTATACGGTGCCAATTTGACATTTACCTCTAACTATCAACGTATGACAAATGCTATATTGAAGATACATGCTAAATAATAATGATAATAATAATAATAATAATATTAATAATAATAGTGTAGGGGGCGAATACCATGTCTTCAAATAGACATTGCGCTAGTACGGTCGGTCTCAATGTACGTTGTTCCCGATTATGAATTACTGTCGATAGGCTATAGTCTAGTGGATGCGCGGAATCCGATATGGTTCCGTTGCTGCTGCTGCTGCCAATACTACTACTGGTGGACGCTATAGGCATTAACGATCGAGCACGCCGTGTCGGCAAATAGTTCACTAATTTATGCGTGTTCTCCGTCTACCAGACATATATCACGCAGTTTCGTAATTTAGAATACGCACGACAATTAGTCCGAATAATTAAAATTATCGACGAACAGTGGTTACATTCCCATTGCTGGTTATTAATTTTATAACGAATGTTTTAATTATGGTTAATAGTTAGCTGCGAGAGAGAAGACAATGAAATCACATGGTGGAATTTGCAAACCGAATATGTCAGCCTCTCCTTTCCCATGACGTTAATATATTCCGTATTATTCGATTTGCCCTGATAATAACCGCCTGCAGTATTATGAATTTTAGTACAATATTTCATGCGAATACGATGACAAATAGGAGAACATTATGTACAATGAACGATATATTTTCTGGCAACGGAAGAACGGTCCCATTGCGCGTTTCATAGCCATCGAACAACTTCCTTTACCAATTAGTCGTTTACGTAATTGCCGTTAATCGATCGTGCACTATGCGTATTGTATTTATGGGGGTCCGGATGTGTCAGACCAAAGTGTCGCTAAATTTCGATTATTATCCTCCGGTAACCCGTTAATCGACAGTCTAATGGCAATTAGCCATTCTGCGTATATTTAATCAACGTATTTGCACGCAATAAATAATCATAAAACAAAAGGGTGGATATAAAATATTGTGTGATATTTTTATCGTTCGAAAATATTTATTAGTTTTGTTGAAATTAAACATATTTGATTTTCTTTCGAATATTTTCCAGTTAAATTCCTTTCTGGGGATATTGCCTGGCATGTCCGTATATTAATTTATAATTAATGCTACGTTCACGATAAAACTATAAACTATAATTAGTTAAATGGAATGAATCGTTAAAAATAATGTCTGAATAATAATTAGGCATTAGTTTTTGTCCAATAAAATCGACCACATTTTATACAAACATGCAATTTACAATTCATCATTAAAAAAAACTTATTAATATTACTAAGCATAAACAATGACAGCGAGACGTATGTCAAAAGTGAATTTTATCTCGAAATTCATGAATCATTTACTCATGTCCTACCGTAAGCTTTGAACGATAAAATTGAAATGAACAATATAAGTTCTGTCATAAGATGAATATAACACTTGACATTTATGAAGAAGAATCATTCATGTTATGAATCGTCGTAGCTTTTGGTGCATCGTTAACAGTTTGACTCGATTATAAAAAGAGAGATGATTTATTTTATCAAGGCGTCTGTAAGTTGTTTCACCAAGCTGCCTATTACGAGTACCCGCTTCAAAGTAAAAGCTCCAGCTTCACAAAAGTGCGCAAAATCCCGTACAATGAATGGGCACGTTTATCAATCTGTACGTTTATATGCTTTCCACTTCACATAATTTTAGCGTTCGTTTATGATAGAGGCAGCGAGTTGAACTTTATCGTAAAACGCGAACATTTAATAGCCTTTCTACGCTCGTTTTAATTAAAGGATTTAACGAAATCCGAAGTGAAGCTAACGGTAGAACAGATCGAGCTCATTCGTTTTGGCTTGTTTGTTGAAATCTTAGAGGGCATCCTAGGGTTTAACTTTTCGCACAGCAATTCAATCGATCATGAGTAAAGGTGCGACTGGGGTGACCTGGCCAGGTATCGATTAAGGATGTAAGAAAATCGTTATGAAATAACATTTTCAGCGCCAGACGACCGTAGTATCAGCTTTGCCAGATGTCGCGCCCGATAATATTACAAACGTTTTAACAATGTTACGAGTTATAAGTCGTTGAACGAGCGAAAATGTTTATAATTTCTGGATAGGTTCTCTAAACTTGAGTTAAATTAAGGTAAATTTGATGGACTATTCATTCATAAAATATGTTATGTGGCCTAAATGATATATAGGATTCCCAATTAAATTAGTTCTCGATATATATGCTAAGATTTCTTCCAACAATGTTCGGTAAGGATGTTTGCGATTAAAAGAATAGCAAAATTTGGCAATCAACTTATGCAATATTTCTACATTTATGACTTAATCTTAAATTAATACCAAGTGCCACAGCAAGGGAGTTGTCAGAACAAAATGTGGTCAAACCCCCCAGTCTCTCCAACGTCTGTTGATCTCGTTGCCGTTAATATTCGCTCTAGCTTATTTGTTCTATCAGGAAAAGATGACAGGAATAGCAGCGATGAAACTGACAATACGTTCGGATATATTTTAAGCATCTATCATTTTTATGAAATTTCATACACACGTACAATATATTAATTGAAAACTCGTAGGAAATTTGCAAATGATTATTTAGCGAACGATGAAATTAGCGACTTCAACTTGAAAGCTCATGTCCATCGACTATCATCATTTATAATCAATACGGTTTATTCAAAAGCAACCAATTGAATCAGATGGGTACGGTATTATGTAAAAAGTAACATAAATTTGAGCGAATGCCGATATTCTCTATATCTCTAATCAGTACAAAATTTGTTTATTGTTTAAACACGTTTTATTATTCGATATTTTCTCTGATATATTGCTCAAGAATTTAATTGAATCATTGCGTGCCCGATGGTGAATTGAGAGAGGCTGTTGATGAAACCTATAGCGTAGAAGAGCTCTATGTACGAACGCCGGACAAATATATTGATTGACCATGTACAAAGCTGTTTGTTATGAAGCCAATGACGACAAATATTTAACATTATGACTGCTATCGAAAGGGAATATTTCCTATCGGAATGTTATTCCTACAAAGAATATTTTAGTAATATCAATTCGATTGATATTCATGCTTCGACTATTGGAAAGAGTAGTACGCTGAGAGTTCTATATTACCGTTCATAATATGACTTTCAAAATAATGGTTTAAAATAAAATAATTACTTTGGAATCACTTTCTACTTATGACATTCCATCCTTCTACGCATTTTTTTATTAGTCGTAAATATTATTTTTTTATTATACTTTTAGTAAGATAAATAGTTAAATAAAAACTTTTTAAACACATAACTTCAATATTTAAATAAGGTATATAAAAATGCACTTTATTTCATATAAATTAAAGGCACTTCACCTTCGGTATTATCGAGACTGGCCACGAGCGACGCTACTCTCTCGCATGTATTCATAGCATACGGAATAAAAAAAAATGTTGTCATGCAGGATTTAAAAAGATATCTTTTTAATTAAATTCGAGCTTGCGCAGATTAAGTTCTAGAAGCATATGTGATGGTGGGGATGAAATCGATATGAGTGCCGACGTTATAGTTTATGTAGACGATTCGCTTCAAATCTTTCAGCTGGGAGTGTGGCGGCTCCTGTAATCCGGCAACTCGGGGGCTAGTTGTCGTGGAGGATCTGAGGTCGGGGGTTACTGTTGGTGCGGGCTCCACGTCGACTGGGCGTCCGCACTAAGCTCGCCATCAATATGGACACCCTGGAGGAATCCGGGGTGGCCAGGTTAGCTAAGGAGAGGCGAACCGGGCCAGAGGGGAAACCCAGCAGCCAAAAGTCTCCGTGGCGGGCAGTAGTGGGATCGCGCCCGGGAGTGGGACCGCATCGACAGCCTGGTCAATATGACTCGACCGACAACTTTTTTTTTTAATTTTTACATTATTTATTTAATATTTCATAACGTTTGGCATAATCTTTATAATTTTCTGACATTCTTTATGTTTAATTTATTTTTCAACATTCAGACATTGTTTCTCGTGGCTGGTGTAGCACGGCGCAACTTGTACAGCGCTGCGTCACTGTTGATATTATCATCGGCTGCTATATCTACAGTCAGTAAGATGTGAGCTTACTATGTCGCGTTTGGTATTAATTTTTGAAACGATGTGACCCTTCGGCTAATAACATAATCTGTAATGCAAATTCCTCCGCCATGATTGATCTTTCGGATGAAAGAAGAAAACACTGAACCTCGTCTTACAATTCTACTGATCAGAGTTATCGTTATTATCCGAAAAATCAATCGTGACGGCGAAATATGCGATAGGTAAATGCTGATATCTCTCTCGCACTTGTAGCGAACTGGAAGAGACAGATGACGTGAATTTCATGGTCCTAAAGTGAAGCGAAACATGTACCACGTGATACATGAGAGCGAAAAAGATAGCTATTAATTTTCGAGACCCTGCCGTCCGAAACTATTGATATATCGGCAGAAACGAAACCTTCACACAATGTACAACACAACAGGATATTGTTTAAAACTCGTTGTTTTTCTTAAATGTTTACGGTATATAAAATCCGTGGGTTACAGTTTTTATTACCGACTGAGTGAGTTTTGTCTCGCCTTAAGGGCAGGTTCGAGTCACGCGAATATGGACGGAGAACCTGCAAATGCGAGAGAGACAGAGCTAAAAATTTGTAATACATTTTTCTCGGAACCAGATTTTCCGACAAATCCCGAATTTCAAGAGTGAAGCTCTTGCTTCACTCTTGAGAGATCTCTACTAAAATCTGGGTTCGAGAAAAAGGTGTTGAACATTTTAAAGTATAGTATCGAGGTTCACCTTAAGGCGAGGCGAAACCTCCATACTTACACAGATGTGCTGCTTCTCTTTTACTCCACCGTGAGCGCCATACTAGTTCTTTCCCTTTCATACTCATGGAGATTTTACCTTCCATTAAGAATATTTAGTCCAACAGTGCGGGAGGGAAATGGGAAAGAATCTGCGTTGAACGCGTTAATGATTTTGCAAGAGAGAAGCGTCAATCGTGCGACTGAGCTAAAAAGAGAGCTGCCCAAAGTCTTCGACGAATTTCCAAGAATAAACAATCAATCATTGTCAAATTTGGTCACAAGCAATCTTAATGTATCTTTTTCGATCTGTTAATATTATATTCGGATTGAACAGAAACTGCTGAAGAAAATAGCTACATTGTATTATTACTGGCCAGTTCCCCGACTTTTCACGCGAAGATGCGTAAATTTGAGCACGCGTTGTTAAAAGATTAAACGATTAATAATATCGAAAAAAAATTGTGTAACATCCAACGTAACTTATCGTTATTACAAACAAGCTAAATCTCAACGTAATTAAAAAACCGGTTTTGGCACAAATGCTCTTGAGCGATTGTCACGTGTTAATTTATTAGTTTATTACTAGAGTAAATTAAATAATGTGTCGCTTATCGACTTCTGAAACAACGAACTTTTGAACCACAAAAGTTCGATATAATTGCTTGAAACTTGGGGGATAATTTCCAAATGAAAATTCATATCTCGTGATTACTCAATTTAAAAAACAAATCACGATAATGACTAAAGTAAACTAGGGATATTTTTAATTGAATTTGAAAACTATGCAACGAGAATAAAGGAATTACTTAAATAGAATATGAATCCGGTGCTCGAAGGGTTACGTAACCCAGACGTACTAAAATAAAGGAATGAATAATTTAATATCTTGTTTTACTTTGAAAACTATTGTTTTTAATGGGAGATGGTAATCCGGACCACTAAAAATATAACTCAGTGCATAAAAATTCAATTACCACATTCACAGTATGTAGATGGATCTTTATGTGAAGTTCATATCCGGGTCTAATGCGTATAGCTTTGCCTTATTCGTAAAATATTATATGTATTATAGACATCTTTGACTTTCTTTTGCGATAACATTATTAATGCAAATAACGAATTAAAAATGGGAGTAGTAGCACTCTATACTCTCAACAAGCACATATACGTTCGTCTACTAAGCTCGATGAGGCAAAATACGAATGGCAGTGTAAAATGTACGTAACTATTTTTATTACGTCGTAAAAGTCGTAAAAGCATAGCCAAGCATTTTATGGTCAGGCCGTGAGTGAATGTGCCGAGTAGTCGTCTTTCGTTGTATACCATCGAGTTTCTTCAGCACAGAAAAATAATTACGAGAGTACCCTTCGGTGACGCATTAAAAGATAAGTGAATAATAGGTCATGATAGTACATCTCAAATGTTAAATGTCGATAAAAAAATGTTCAACTGAATAGAAAACTATAATTCTGAATTGAACGTTTTTTTTATCATTTCAATAAATAAATAAGTTATTGAATAAATTATTGCATGAAAAAAAGATGCTTTAGTTGATCAAGCTACGGTTTTATTTACTAAACCGCAGCTAATGGATGCATTCGTGTATTACATTTAGGGGGGCGTGGAATTTACCAATTTGAGTTAAAAAAAGTGTTGTATTCTTTTTATAAATAATACAAGCGTATCAAAAATTCGCCATGAACATCAGTTCGCAACAATGTTCTGATTATGTGAAGGATCTCCAGATTTAAATATAAAAAATTATTGGAAATCAATTTCTTTTCAACAAAAAATATTTTTTAAAAAATGCAACTCTCTTAATTGTTTTGATGATCGAATCTAGGAATATTCTACGTGATTAGAATAATATTACGAAATAAAACAAACATGGGGAATTTTTATACGATTTATTTGTACTGAAAAAGAATAAAAATGTTATTCTTAATGAAATCGGTGGGCTCCCCCTTAATGTATTAATTATGATGAAATGTTACATTATCTCCCCGTATATTTATGTAATATATGGTATGCTAAATGCATAAAAACATAATGTTGACGGATTTATTTAGTTTCTGGTAATATTCAACAGTAAATTAGAAAAAATGTTCGTGCTGACAATTATTTTCAAGAAAAAAAGTGAAGAAAAACAACACGTCTGTTGTACGTTTTGACAAAATTAGGAGAAAGTCGCGTGTCGGTCAAGATACGTGAGAAAAATACTTAATTAGCTTACTCAAATGCTAAACAATGTGATTATCTCTCATCAAACGTCACGTTATGTGTAGGAGTCTCGTGCAGTCGTGCTTGGTTCGTCCTGATAAAATCGTCGCAGGAAACTCGCTGAGTTTCCCTTCCTATGAAGGGCATCGCCAGCTAGAGGGAAGGTGTGGGTGAAACTATCTCTTCTCGCACGTGTCTGTCAGAAACTTAATCGGGCGAGATACCGCTGGGCAAGTTACCGGCAGAGTAGGTAGAGAAGTAGTTTCAACGTATACGCTAAACTCGGGAACCTTAATTGGCAGGCCCTTCGCGAGACACATATATCTACGTCATGTCTGCTTCGATGCAATGGAAAGCAGGAAGTATGGTAACGTTCGTTCGTCGAGACCGCGTTATCTCGAAGGCAATGCGCTACATTCGCACCCACGAAGTCTCTCTGTTTGATATTCGTGCTTGCAGAACTGCTAGGAAGCATGACGACAGTTGTTGGACTGTTTCTGTTGTTAGCAAGACGATGGGTTATATCACTTACCGGGCAAACTTCGTATGCAACTATATCTAACGTCGACCTGTCTACTAACTACCACAAGTTTATTCAAGAACAGGTAGAACTTCTTTTTTTTATTCCTACACATGTTTAATGAAATATTTTCGATACTTGAACATGCATGGGCAATAATATTGTTGGTTTACCTACAGTTTCCCTTTTTTTTTTACCAAAACTTCTCCGGAAATATTACTAATATTCGGAGTTTGGGTTATACGTGTTACTGATGATAAGGGCGTCATTATTCCTATTCAACCGAACAACGATGGGATTTTGGAAAGTGACACCTGAATGCATTATATCGTTTACGATATATTTTATTCTCTAAATTATAATCGAATGAACGTGCTGCAAGGAATATATGCAATAGAAATAAAATTCAATCTGAGGCGGGGGGGCTAAAGGCAATCAAAGTTATATCTGCACGAAACCATTCGACCATTGAGCATCGCTTATTATGTAACTGTAATTTGATTTCCACTCGTTCAGCATTGTCAATTAAGGCCAGTTAATTGACGCAACTAATTTACTACATGACGTAACCGAGGCTGGGCTTTGGACAACTGCACGCAATGGGATTATATGTCCTCCGGCTCGATACTGTGCGCATCGTTGATCGCGAATCTATATGAATATCGAGTGAACAAGATACGAAAGGACACGTTCATAGTCGCAACAGTCCACCTCGCTTGATGTGGACTCATATATCTATATATATGTCAAGTAATATTACAAAGTTTCGTCAGTATATCGTCGACAAAGGATTGACAAAGGGAGAACGTGTATATTGTAGCGGAGGTACAAGAGAATGCTATTCCCATCGACTGAATAGTTGGGAGCCCTAGATCGTTGCACATGATCGAAGCTCGCCCAGGTTGCCCATGGTGCTACCAAATTTCAGCGAAACCTGTTGCCCATCAGATCGTACCGTTATCACTTCCGGTACGAAGATCCGATGCTAGTTCCTGCTGTACATATAGCTGCTGCTGTTCGAACGCTTGATGGACGAGCTATCCGCTACACGAGTACCAGTTGGTCGAGTCCCTTCTATTCACGATAACGACACATACTAGGTGCAACAATGTTCCCTTCGTATTGACATTATCGTAGAGATATCGAATGTTCCCATGACTGATTCGCTATACGTATGCATGCACGGATCAAGTTGGCTGACGTATAATCGTTTACGCCTAAGGGTATCACAGGAAAATCAACGAGAATCAAATTTGAGAGTCGTCAGTCGGTAGTTTACCGTCTTGCCTGTTCAATTTATTTTTTGAGCAATAAGATTTCTTTGTATTCACAATTAAGAACGTGATTTATCAATAATTCAACGAGTTCGGTAAGTCTACTGTACAGTAAAAAAATAAGTTTGTAAAATTGGGTTGCCATGTTTCGTAAAAATAATTGTATTAAGGCGATGTTAAACGTTTATGTTGATAATGCAGTGACTTTTCCTGCACGCTATGGTCATCACAAAAATGATGGAAGTCGTATTAAAAACACATAATTGTTGATAAAAGTTCGAAATAGAACATTTTCTAAGAGTATTATTGAATTTTGACGTTTAATTTTAATTTTTAAAAAAGCAAAGTTATTCTTCGTAGTAGATATAGCTTGCGCTTTTTAAAAAAAGAAATGGTTACCATGATACGGTGAACGGAAATGTCTGTTTTTGTTTGACATGAATTTTCAAATGCAATTCACATTTTAGTGAAGCAGTAAACAGTCAAGTCATTAAAAATAAAATTGGTTTTATTTAAGGTAACGATACTAAAAATAAACCTGGGCGAAGCCGGGTACGATACTAGTATTTAATAGAGTAGCTATCGTAACAATAAAGTTTCTCAGTACAATTCATTACGTCTTTGTTGATAATAATAACAATTATGAAAATAACCAGTGCAGCCAATAATATATATATAGTAGCTTATCCGTGCAACAAATAATATCTATCCATTATATATAGAGGAGCTGTCGTAACAATAAAGTTTCTCAACTCATTCTGTTTTTGATGAAATTAAATTAAGAACTTAGAGTCTGGAGTCATATTACTGAGGCTTTCGCTGACGAACCCGTATCTCAAGTACAAGTATTGTGGAAATACTGTGGTAACAATATTACTCGGTACAGACTAAAGTTATTTCACTGGAATCTGTAGCTTGGCGGTACTACAATTCTACCATCTCGCATATGTTTCTGTGTTGGCAGCAGGATATATGTAACGCTAAGTTACGATAGTAAGCTTATAACTTATAAATAAATATCCTCACTGCTGCGATTCTTGTGTTTCTTGCGTGTATCTCATGTTGCGTTAGGAACATATTGTCGAATTACCATTAAAAGTGTTTATTTAATTTTTAAATATTTCTTTTTTGTGTGACATTGGCAGACATTGAAGCAGACTCAATTGAACATTGACCGATAGCTGAAAACATAAAATAACCCGAATTAATCAATCTGTAGCGACAATTTTTTCATAAGCTTTTTCACAATGTACGAATGACATAATTTTTTATTCAAGCAAACTCTAACTCAACTAGAGATGTTTGGTAGTTTATATCCAAAGTCTTGAAGTTTACTTGAATATTTAATGTTTGAATTAAGTAAATAAATTTAGTGTGCCACTGAAGAACAAATATAATATAAAAGAAAGCGATAGTATGTGATCACGATAGCTCTTCCTACTTTCCTAGATGATTACCTGCAATTTTATTAGTTCCCTACACATCCCTAAACTTCCCGAAAACTCGAATACCATATGTAACGGTGCTATCATAGGTATGGCGCGAGTTTCCATGCGAGACCACGAAACGGCGAAATACCATCCTATAGACGGTAGTCACGTGGTGCTTCGGTGCTTACAACGAGTGCCTCATCCCGTGAATCGGCTCGGTCTACGCTTTGCTCCAGAGTTCTCGCGGCTTAAAGCTTCCGGGCAAGTTGCACTTTATTGCAACGACTCGGGCACGCCACTCGGCCGCGCGTGTACCTCGGTTTTGTGGTCAAACCGAACGCAGGTGTCCGAACTACGTTATACTGCCGCAACGAACCACGATGAATCATTAAAACGGTCGCGCTCATGCTTTATTCAACATAAGTATAACTGTATTGTATGATATACATATCTATATTCAGGACTGCTATCGACATATTTAGGTGTACGACGAGGACCGCGATAGGTCGTGATAGCCTACGACGTGTACACATCTCGCACTCCTCACAGGTACTTGTATGTGCGCTAGGTACCTATAACTACTCTCGCTTGGTGGATCCACCGACACGTTCACTCGGGCCGATAATAAATTCACCCTATCGTCGTTTCATTCGTGCACTCTACACTGTAGATAGTACCGAAGTGTACCTTGTTACCACTATATACACATCGTAGAAATGGCTCGTATCGCGAAGTCGCTTTTACACACTGCTCGAGTTCCTTGAAACCATCCCGTCGTGAAGTATATCTTTGATCTTACACGGTACGCTTATAGGAGTACGGGAGTTCCGAGTGAGCTGACGGAGGCGATTGAGACGATCAATCGCTATAACTTTTTTAAATTGCAGCGTGTCCGTAGCTCTGGCATCTGTTGGAATTAAAGTTCCTGTTCTGGTGGCAACGTTGGTATATCTGAGCAATACGAAATATATGTAAAAGTACGGTGAAACCTGCGATGTAGATTTTTAATGTCCTACAACTTTATATTTGCTTTGGTACTAAAACTTGCTGAGCATGTTATAAGCCGATTGATATTCAATGTAACTATGAGAACCCTCCTATCATATTAGCGATATCTCGCGTGATAAGATTCCAAAAATCTTTTTACGATCAAATTTCTCATTAAATAATAAACAACAAAGATTTTCTGTCTTAAGAAAAATATCTTTGTGAACATATTAAATCGTGCAATGGTTTTAAAAAAACGTTTACACAAAAAGGACTTTTTAAACGTATATATATATTTACAGGGTGCGCCATCTTTTATGCTTGTACAACAATTGATGTTTATACTACATCAATCAAGTGGCCGCCTTTATTGGCCAAAGCAAAATGTGCCCTTTTTGCTGCGTTTTCCATCACTTTTTCGAGCATCTCGGATGGTATAGCGATGATTTCGGTACGAATGTTTGCCTTGAGCTCGTCAATGGTCTGAGGCTTGTTGGCGTACACTTTGTTTTTCAAATAACCCCACAAAAAGAAGTCCGGAGGGGTCAAATCTGGAGATCTGGGTGGCCAGTCAATGTCGATACTTTTTGACATCACACGTCCAGGGAATTTTCGTTGCAGAAACTGCATTCTTTGATTTGCAGTGTGACATGGCGCACCGTCTTGTTGAAACCAGTAACCGTCCAGACCTTTTTCACACATTTGTGGGCAGACAGAATGAGCCAACATCCACCGATATCGATTCCCATCGACTGGGTAGAAAGTCATATTGAACTAGTTTTAGAAAGCATGAAATTAAAAATTTTAAAAATTTTTTAAACACTCCCGATTGTAAAAAACTATAATAAACAAAAAGCATGAAATAACTATAGATGTCATCTTAGTTAATTTCATATTTAAATGACAATAATTAATTTACCGCTGTTGCTACAGTCGAGAGACGTCTTCTGAACATTGCAGCCGTCTTTCACATATCAAAAAGCATGCAGGCGTCTGGACTCTAATTTAAAAGAAAAATTATATACGATATGGACAACGTTTTCTAATGCAGAACGAGACATCTTCCGACTGTTGTGACAGCGATGAATGAATTATTGTAATTTAAATATGAAGTTAACTAAAATTACATCGGAAATTATTTCATCCTTTTTAGATTTATTTTCATGAAAAAACCTTTTAAAGCTTAACTCCTGTTTATTATAGTATTTTGCAGTCGGGAGTCAAAAAAATTCTCAATTAAACAAAACATTATGTTTACTTTCTTCGAATTATCTTGCACTGCCGACAGTGCAGTCGTTAAACGTGTATTTTTCGACGTTACTTTTTTTCCAATTATTTGATATTTTTTTAGGTCCATCGATAAAATCGTAATATGTTAGACTTTTTCGTCAAGTAGTCACGTGTAACGAATTGGTATTTCCTGTGTATTCCGATAACTCCTTCTTCTTTCGATCCCAGTAGAATACGTGCTCACGATTCGCCGATATCTCCGATCTTCCGTTTTCCTTTTGGGTGCTCACGGGATAACATGGACAGACAACATCCGCAGACATATCCGCCAAGTGCTCGCCTCGTATACACGTCCCTTTCCGTGATGTCACTCGAGTGTTCTCAGTAAATTTACGACAGCAGGGCGAAGGATTTCACTGGGTAGACGTGTCACTTAGAGGAGACAAGACACTAGACCTCCGCACCATGGTAGGGCGCGCAGAGGTACATTCTCTAAACGTGTCACTATATACATATAATAAGGTATATATATAGTGAACACCTAAGAATGGTTACCAGGATATCCTAGATAAGACGAACGTTGCTCGGTTCAAAGACGTTGCACCCTTTCCCACCGACCGCCCACCCGACGACTGTCGTCGTCATGACTCTGGAGAATGAAGATTATCGACCACTGAACATTTTCTCTGGCGAAGCGAAGTCTCTCTCGTTCTCACTCAGCATCCGGGTATCTCGTTAAAGTTGGTAGGAACCGACTTCGGTTCATTCTCTAGCCATGCCATTCTGGGGATTTCTCGTCTGACTGCACAGCCCTGTGACGACAGTCGACGTATGTTATATTTCTGCATACTTTTGGGTCTCATCAATCGATATGTAACATCTTTGGATTTCAATATTAACCATAATTATTATGTTGTTGAAGATTTATTGTTTATAATATTATTTTCAGTATTTTAGGGGATGTTTACTTAGAGGTTAATGATAGGGTTCGAAAAATATTGAAGTAGCACTTTGTTATACATGAAACCAACTACAATTTATTCGAATTGTCTTCATTTATTGAATATTTTACCGCGCGTTACAATACTTAGTAATTAAGTATTATGAGCTGTGAGAATTATATTCTATTTTCATTGGGTTATATTTCCTGAGTGAGTGGGTATAATTGTCTCGTTGAAATGTCGTGTACAGATTTATAAAAAATATTTCACTTCTTTGATGTTAGAATTACCGGTTGCCTAACTATGTAAACCCAACACATAATGTAAGCCCACCGAGCGCGAAACCGTCAAATGTGATGCGAAAAGATTTAGCCAGCATGCTATTTGAATCCTTTGGTGTCTAAGCGACACGAAAATTTCGAGAGCTTTGGGATAGTTTCAAAAGAACGTTTTAGTCGCTGGTAGAATTTGCGGACGACTGAGCTGTTGATACTACGCGCAAGGACTCAGCTCGCAATTCGGCTCGTCAAGTTGCAAAAGAGATTAATGACCAAGAGAGAAAGAGAAAGACGTTTAATGTGTACGCCGTTTTGAGTCGTAATCCGTGTAGAAATTTAGTTGGGGCTCTTACTTGGCCTCTTCTAGTTTCCACCAACTCTATTAGGGATTCAGTAATGCAACGTAATTGTTGCCTTACTAGATTAGTCACGATTAAAAATATGGGGACTTTATATGTTTTTTTAGGACCCATAAAAGCTTCACCATAAATGTCCTACTAAACCAACCATCAGATTATATAAAAAGTATTTATTTGAGCTTATTAAATCGGATGATCTTGCACTTTTAAATAGTTTATTGGGACTTATTCAATGAATATGTACATATTAAGGTAGTTTTTTTGGAGCACCTAGTGAAATAACAATCCAACATAAGATAATTGAAAACAAATATATTGCAACGTACTAATAACTACAACAATAGAAAATATGATTTTATCGTAATGAAGTAATCGTATAGAATTATATATTAATATAATGAATATCTGTCATACGTAACGTACGTATGACAGAAGCCATATGCAATTATTACATCTATTGCTTATTTAACTTTATATGTCAGAATAAAATATTCGATAAAAATAAGGAAATATTTCATAATATTAATTATGTATGCACCCGATCAATGCAATTTTCCTATAGGAGACAACGCTAAGAATTTTGACTAGTGCATCATTCCTTTCTTATCCCTTCTTATTTTAGTCCCCCCTGCCCTTCTTTTCGTTCGGATTATTTGAAGTCTCCTAATGCCCCCCCCCCCCCCCCCTTTGTATAAAATATATGACAAATTCGGGTACCCATCTAATATTCATTCTCACGAAAGGACTACCTTAATCACTCTGAATTGCTATTTTGTGAATTGCTGAAATGCTGCACCTTACCCCATTCGGTTATTTGCATCTTTTTAGTCTAAGATTGTTATGGATGTCTTTGTGGGTTGTGGTAACGTGCTAGTTTTAAATCCCCGATGTAACCTAAATGGATCCCCAATGAGTAATCCTTACATGTAATAATTTCAGTCTAAAATGTTATTAGGGAAGACTTTATCGATTGGAGCATGGCCCTAGTTTGGAATTCGTATTGTGGAATCCTTGCCAAAACCTAAAAAGCCCTATACTATAATGGAGGCGCCCGAGTAAATTCCTGTATGGGAAGCTTATCGTCGACAAGTTCGCCGCCGACAGCATCTGTTTGCTTCACTCGAGACACTTAGGGAGTAGTACGAAGGTACTACGTCCTGATTCACTGTGCGAGGGCGTATTTGAGTGCCCATGGGACCGGGTCAACGATGCACCATTCCAGTCTGCCGAGAAGAGGTTTTTGCACAAGCAAGCAATTCAAGCCTCCCAGTCAACATTCAGTAATTGCGAACCGAAGTACAATATGTGCCAAGGTGTAGACAACAAAACTGCATCGTTCTTTTCCTCTTACGGAAAAAAAGTATATTATTACATTTATTCATACTTTTTTGAGATAAATCATTATTCAGTCGTTTTTTAATTTTGTAATTCAGTTTTACTGTTCAGCCTATGTTTGGGATTAAAAAATTAATAATAAAAACGTAATTAAATACATACAGATAATAATCAACGTGGATATTAATATTTGCAATAAAAAACACTGTATTTTTTTTTTCAAATCACCGATTATAAAATTCTAGAAAAGTATAAAATTATTGCAGAAAATTGAAACAAAATTTTATACAGACGACAAAGTATGCATTTATTAAATGATGAGCTCTTCGAGGGTATGAAGCGCATCGCTCTGGAACAGAACACACAATATATTCAGTCGAAGGTTTTTAACATTTAACATTTAATATTTGTATTTGAAAATTTCTTTATTAGTTGAGTACTAAATTTACCTTCAAGTTTCACTGACATTATAGCTTTTGCTTACACGTTAGATCTTTCGAAATCAGCACTGACAATGAGGTATATTACGCTATGCTTTTTAATGGAAGTTTTCTTAAGCTTGTACCAAGCAATTAAAATGCAATGTTTTAACTCTTATTTATTATGTTTCACCATTTTTCATTACGAAGTGTGAATATATTTTAATAACACAGTTGAGATTGATTCATATATATTGCATGTGTACAAAAGATTTTTGGTCATAAGCTTGTAAAATTGATTTGTCTATATATGAGATTGAAAAGAGGAAGAAATGTTGTTTAGCTGCTTGGCGCAAGTTCTGATTCGACAAATGCATCTCACGGTTCGATCCTATATCTTGAAAGAGAACGGCCTATAGAGCGTCGCGATGCTGCCGATACGTGCCCAAGTTACGGGATACTTGAAAATAAAGAACCGACGTACCTACCATGATCCTTTTTCGTGGCCTCGCCTTGCTCGTTTTCCGCTTTTGCCTCACTTTCTCGCGGTGCTGTCCCCGTTTCGTTCGCAGGAACCCGGATTCTTCATCTCTCATACTTATTTTTCTCTCCGCTGGCACACTCAGTGTAACCGCCATAGTGCAATCGTAAACTCTTTGAGCTTTTCACTTCGGTATATTACAGGATGTATTTATGTAGCAATCTGCACTTTCATGTACCCTTTTAAAGTCCATTCATCATCCAACTTCTCTACGTTGATCTAAATTTATTGATTCTGAAAAGAACAACTTGAAGTCTCTTGAAGGAAATCTAATATATTTTCTAAAATCTCTATCGACACATCGTTGATGTAAGAAAATGTGAAAGACAATTTCCCATTGATTGGTAAAGTTTCTGCCGCAATCTGAGAAATATAATTTTATATAACAAATTGTAGTTACGAGTATTCGCGATCTCCCTGAAAACAGTTCTTTTTTAATGACAACAATAGTTTCAATACCTTTTGTGAAATTTCAGTTAGGAACTTAAATGAAAACGAAACAATATTGTACACTGATTTTCCACGTATCTGGCAACTTAACGTACGGGCGAATATCAAATTGACTATGTCTTGGCGTAGTACTATTGCCAATATTTCCAGTTTGCCGATCAGTTATGGAGAGGCATGGAACCATTCCTAACTTAATATTGGAGCAACTCTCAAATGATAACATTTTTTTGCCCAGTTTAAAACACAATTGCGAGTACAGTGTGACCCGAGTACTCAGTCGCATGTCAAGCTGGTACCGGCGAACTTCGCTCGTCGAATCTAAAATGAGTTTCGACCTAGTTCACGCCCCCATTCCTCAGACAACCCTCGAACGTTTCTCGACTATATTTTCACTCATTACGAGCTATAAATGTCGAAACGCTAATACACGTCGATCCATAATAATGTACTCGACGAAAAGAGTAATCAAAAGATTTGTCTCAAGACACGTCGAGTACTCAGGTGACTTTTAGTTGTGTGTCGACAATATTTTCCGGTTAGTACAAACACACATATCAAAGAAGACTGTGACTCTAGTACTCGGTCGCATTGCAGGCAGGTACAAAAGTACTTTGCTCGCTGATAAAACGACGAGTTTTTTGCGTAGCGAACGTGTAGTTCTCAGACGACTCTTTTCGCTGCTTTGACTAAATTTTTTGGTGTGTACGTGTTAGACGTGTGGCAACAGCATCGCCGCGATACACTGTACGGCATCTTGACCACAATAAGTTACTCAACGACAATATGACGAGTGTACAAGAGACGATCAGTACTCGGACGACTGTTGGCAGAACATCCGCAATATTGTTTAGCCTGTACGAAACACTAATGTCGGTACAGTGTAAGCCCTGGTACTTAGTCAGCGTTGGCTTAAGCCATGCGTAGTACTATCCAATAACACTTGGCAGCAATGCTAGTCGTAGTACTGAACCGAATTGATAACTCTAGCAGTATATCAGGATTCGCACATGGCTATTCAAACCTAATTTTTAATTGTTAGACCATACAATTATTTTTCTATTTACATAACCTTCTAAATTGACTTAAAAAAAATAATATTTCTATTTTAATAGTTGACAGGCCTACACGGAGAAGAATTTTTTAATAATGCCACCGAAAATAGTTTAGGAATAATCTCTCGACAGCATAGTAAACGTGGGACGCAAGTTGGAAATCTGAGAAAGTTTCCTATACCTTTAGGGAAATCTGAATCAGACACAGCTTATGATTCATTTCCAGACTGTTTTGTGTGAAGCGGCAGTGCGGATTGGTGGTCATCAAGTGATTCGCGAGAACTACAATAAACACAGTGTGTTGTAATTCTGACGTGGTACGCTACAAAGTTCTAGGGGTCTCTCTTGTTCCTCCGCGAACACCGATAGTGTTATATCACTTGCAATTCAAGTGACTCAGTCGGTATAGCACATCGTCTTAAATAAAATTGCCTGCACTGGAATAGAATTCATAGAAAAAGGATAATAATAAAGATGCCAATTTGTTATTCTTAAGTACATGACATTTATTAATCTGATAAAGTTTTTTATTTGTACAGTCATTAAATCCAACACTCGTCACTGTAATAATAACCATTACTCGCTTTCTTAATGAAAGTAACCGTTGAGGAAGTCAAGTCACCATAAAAGAACACGCGTATAATATAAATAAAATAATCATTTCTGTCCGAAAATACCATGAGAAGCTGAGCACGACAAAATACGACGAAGCTCACTGCATTTAAACACTGGAAAGACTAACGGTCTTTCGTTCTTCTTCTAAAATCGCAAGCCCTAGGTATGACGCCAATCGAGAAGTACAACACAAAAACATCTGGAAATCATCGTGCAACTGTTATCCGAGCGAGAAGTATAGGAATAATTAATATACGTCGTAAATGGTTCAGCAGTCCCTTTACAGGAACAACGTAGATGCATCTGGTAAAAAACGTCATTTTTTCATTTGATCCTTCGTCACACTCGATATATTTAATATTTAAGCATCACATCCTTTTTCTTGTATGGAAAATGTAAATCTCTTTACTTTTGGCGAAGAAATAAGAAATTGCCGGAAGAACGGGAATTTTTCGCAGAATATGTCCGTTAATCCAATGGACAAATGATCTGTTCTAGTCTCAACTTTACGAGATTCCTGATCCACCCTTTTCTACCTCAGCGGTCGTCGCGATTGCTCGTTCCGTTATGAGTAGTTCACGTTCGCCCCAGACACACTATTTTACGAGGGTTCGTGCTATACCTTACTCTTGGAGCTATGCTAGTGAAGGAAACGGCGACGTCACCAGCGTAGAAAGAGAAATCACCGCTCGGGCCACGACAGAATTTTGAATAATCTCCCGTCTCGCAAGAATCCCTCTTGTCCGTTGGTCCCTTCGCTCCCTCGCTCGTAGCCCCCGAGAGCTCGCTAACGTCGGCCGCGGACGTGTTCTCGTTATCGCTGTGGATATTGGACGACGGTTTACGACGATGGCGCAGCAGTAGGGATCTGGCTCCTCAGCGGACTCTGCTACCTCTGCCTCTTCTGTTCTTCGTGCTACTTCCCTGCTAGCAGGGTACACGAGGAAAACGTACGCCGATACGTGTGTAGATGGGCTACTTCCTTGATGCCGGAGCTCGAGGTCCTCGCGATACGTACTATACGCGGAGTAAGCTGCAATAAAGGCTTACGTTTATGTTTCGAGCAAGATACTTCCGTAAGAGGTCAACGACATCCTCTCGCAGCATCCCTTTTGGTCATGTTAACGCGTTTTCTAACGAAATTGCGTCCCGGCAATTAAATCACCAGGTGGGCTACTCTTCTTTAAGCACATAAAATGGGAGTGTAATAATAAGAGCTGTAATACTCCTTTATAATTCTTCGTCGTTTTATGATTCGAGCTGGAACAAAGCAGGTAGGTAAACATTACTGGTAAACTTTTATATAAAAATTTTTATTTACATTTTGAATAAATTTATAAAATATGAATTTATTTTTATATGAATTCAAGAAAGCTTTTCAACTGTATCCTGTCGCTGTTATTTCAGCAAAAGTACTACAGGTAAAAATGCACCTTTTTGGAGCACAATAAATGTAGATTCGCTTAAGTCTGGGAGTATATTTACAGTTCATGTGTTTCCTTTATGTATTACTTCATCACAAATAAAGTAATACTTTCGCAAAGCTTTCACTTAATGAGAAACTCTTTTTTGTCAGTTTCTCATGTCATCATTTTCTTTATCGAAAAGCGATGGGGATCGTGTACTGTATCGGGAAATAATTATTTTGTTTTTTTAAAGCGTCCTCGGTTATATTGATGGATTTGATATTCGTAGAATAAAATTACTACTTCTCGGCGATGTTTAAATTCAAACTGTGAATATTCATTCATCACCGGACAGAAGGATAAAAAAAGTGGAAATAGGTTTACAGATAGACATTTTTAAATGCGGTTTAAACCTTAAGTGGATTTTTTCTATCACTCATTTTTCGTCGATCGTGGAATATTTTGAGAACGCGCTTAACAAATATTTTGCTCCAACATACATAAAGTTAAATAACAAGTAAATACAAACGCATATTGCATTTGTCATATGCATGTCATTAAAATGGCGACTTGAATGAAAAAAATTGAATCCAACGGCACTACTGTCATCAAATCTTTCAAATTAATCGATAGTTGTATTATGATCAATTCCTTCGAATAAAATCATATTGTATATTGTTACAATTATTGCTATATTGCAATATCTTTATT
This sequence comes from Cylloceria caligata, assembly GCA_963942595.1. NCBI lineage: Eukaryota > Metazoa > Arthropoda > Insecta > Hymenoptera > Ichneumonidae > Cylloceria > Cylloceria caligata. The sequence goes on along the minus strand of OZ012703.1, from coordinate 14,224,237 downwards.
TACAACTAGGAGTGCTTCACTTCTTTGCGTTCTCCCTGACCCTTTTCTAAACCCCCCCCCCCCCCCCCCATTTATCGTCCACGACGGCGGCAATGGCAGCTGGGAGATATTTTTATAATATCGAGCGATTATTTCATGATTAACTGTTACTAGTAGGTGCTGCGAAAGAACTATTATTAATGTTGCCAAGAAGATCTTATCCCGAAGCATATCTATATTACTGACTTAAAAAAAGATTTCACTTCGTAATAACGAATGTGCTTGATCGCATTACCTGATTCAATAATCTCAAAATAAAATACCCGAAATTATTAAATCTCCTAATCTGTCAGACAGTGGTGCAAGAACGCACAATCCGACTGACATGCATATCGATCGATATATTTTTATACGCATCTCGATCCACTTAACTTTCATCTCGAGAAGAGTTAATTCTAATAAGTTTCTTTTATTGTTAAAATTAAATCGCTAATGGAATTTCCTGGAACGTGGACTTTCGGGTGTCGTAGGCGAATATAAAAATATGGGAACGACGTTGAGCAAACTGGATAACTCGGAGTCTCGGTGCCTCTCTGCAATATCACTTTCGGACTCGGCAGCTAACTTGGCGCACTTATATGGCAAAAGTCTTCGGGATATATAGGTAATATAACTTGCGCTATGAGCGTACGTGAACCGAGCAATTCACGAGCAAAGTCTCTATTGGGCTCGCTCTCGACGGTTTAGAAAAAAGAAATCGTATATAATAAAATAAAAAACGCAAGAAGAGGAGGTTCGATAAAAGCGAGGGTTGCTTGAGCTACGTGGAAGCCGTTCGAACTTCATATATTCCGATGAAGTTTTCCGAGCGAAAGCCGGTTCTTACAAGTCTGTCTCTGGGTATGCTGAGCGCTATGCGGCAGCACCTACCGAAAGAGTTTCACGTTCGAAATACGAAAAGGTGAGGGGAAGATTGTACTCCAATCGTAGTTCATCCCTCTAACGTTGCTCTCTCGTACTCGCCTCGAGGGTCCAAAGCTCGCTCCTCTCGCGAGGCGAGATCTTATCGACGATAAACGTACCAATGGCTTGCAGTAACTGCTCCGCTACTCTCATTCCTTATTTTACGTGCTCTCTCCCTCTCTCTCTCTCTCTCTCTCTGTCTTTCTCTCGCTCTTTCTGTCTTTGCGCTTTCTCTTTTTCTCAAGTCATCAATTCGCATCCGGTGCTTTCTTATACTTCTTACTGTGGATCTCATGATAAATACTTGGAGCACGAACTCTCGCTCCCTCGATTCTACTCATTCTCAGCGTGACACTTCCGCAGATCCTATGATAAAGAGAATTCCCAGCGATCGAAAAGACCATGAGAATGAAGGAAGGCTCGCACGCGCCTGGACTCCGCACGTGGGAGAAAAAGCAATTTCGTTTCGCGTAGCCAGCCTCGATCCGTCACACCAAAAAAATCGATTGCTAATTGCTCGTTATACCTCTGAAAAGAAGAATCTAATTTAACCCCTGAATGGAAATGAATAATGTATTATCGGTAAAATTGGTGACTCAGTCTTTTTCAGTCGACAGTAAAAATCAACCCAAGTTTTCATTCGCAATCGACGAAGGTTGAGCGGTGAAGAGGGAGCCAATGCATTGTAAAGAGTCCGCGGGTTTAGGCGTGGTCTTCAAGAATAGCAATTTAAATTGAGTTCGGTGGGATCGACGATTTGATTGAGCTACTGCGGTGCTTTTCCGTCGGTCTCTCTGCACAGTCCATCTCAGGAGCTTCACGGTTCTCATCGTGGCATTGTCACCGACATTAGCATTTAGATCGTCTCCAATTTCGCAGAGTAGGAAGTTGTTTTATGATGGAGACTCGCGCATGCTGCTTCCTGACTCCGCGAAGGAACTGCACACAAAACTAGCAGATTGGGTATGTCCCCTTTCATGCTACCAACCACAGAGAACTATCTCCGTTAGTTGGTAAACCAAACGCTCTCGACAGATCTTGCGAAGTTGAAGACATCGCGAAGCAAGAGTTAACTTTTTAGCTACAACTTCGTTCGCAAAAGATTCAATTTGAAGTTGTGAAATTGCTGCTTGGAAATAATTTCAGACAGTTGATACACTTAAGAAATATTAATTATTTCATTGTTGTATGCGCTATTTACAAAACGAGTTTGTTGCCGTACTTCAAACATAATAAAAATTTATTATAATTTTTATGTCGATTTAAATTAAATTCTGTTTTACAGTGTAACGTCTCGAACGAAAGTATTTGAAGGATTCGGAGATCGTCGTTAGATTAATGATATAAATCGATATTTCGATTTAAGAAAATGTTTATTAAACTTTTGAATTACTTAATATTACCCATTAGTTCTCGGAACGCTTACAAAACTTACAATAATCGTTCACATTACAAATATGTCTAAGAAATTACTGCGTATGATAACCATTGCACAATTATGAATTCCACAACTACGAAAGTTACTATGACTTCCGCAACTATCAAAATTACTATGAATTCCACGTTACTACGAACGTTACTATGAATTCTACGTTACTATGAACTCCACGTTACATAGAATTCTTCGTTACTGTAATGTTACTAAGAATTCCACGTTACTATGAATGTTACTATAAATTGCATCTTACTATGAATTATCACTATATTTCGATTTTAAAAGAGTAAATTCTGTAATACATGTATTACGAAATACACTTGAAATTTTATGGAGGAAACCGGGAAGTGTAGTTATGATGGTTGCGACACACATCGACTTTTTTTGCGATACGCACTGTAGGAAATAAATTCATTTTGAGTTATTTAAAATTACTTATAGTTCTCGGAACACTTACAAAATATACAAAAATCTTTCACATTAAAAATATCGTTAATTTAAAGAAATATTGATTAGCTATACATTTTTTAAATTTCCAGAACGTAACATAAAGTAAAGTAGCTTCTTGGAGAACAAACGTTGAATTGTCGTTATAAAATTATTATCCACTGGGATAGCATAAACGTTGCTTCGAAAGTTTAGAGGAAATTGCTGTAACGATTTAGTTATAAATCGTGGATGTCTGACTCAACCATGGCTTATCTACTTAACTTATACATTTGTCATTGAATTATCTATGCCGCGGATATTCTCGATCTCTTTTCCTCCGATCCACTGTTATCGAAGTTCAGAATCGAATGCCAGCAATTACTGCCATGAATACATCATCTCAATCGCTTTTATACACATTCATACGTATATCTCTTCGTATTACGTAAATATACCATCCTCGTCTTCAATCGATGGTTCGGTAATGAAATTCCATAATCAGTCTGGAATCACCGGGGATTATGGATTTCCAATGGAGACGTAGTTCAGTGGAGTTAGAGTGAGAGAACTGGTTTAGCCGAGAGAAGCCATTTGAATTCAAAGATCACGGTGGTGTCGTCTGCGGTTGCCACCGATTTAATAATGCAGTCACGCGGTGCAATGCCGAGAGAGAAGACTCTAGCCAGGGCATAATCTCACCGATTTGCATAGCGTGACTCGCGGGACTCCGAGGCGTACAGTTTCGAGAAGCACACGACATCTCGATGGCGTTTGGATGAAAGCATTTGCGTTTGTCTATATCTCTTTCGTAAAACTTTCTTTCCACTTTCTCCGCTATATTCCGTGAAAAATGAATGAATCATTTTTTTTTTTTTTACCGAGAAGACGTCAGGTGTACCGGAAAGGTTTTTCCATGATTAAAACTCGGAAACGACCGAAGAGCCAAAAACTGTACAAGAGTTGCTAAAAGTTTTGCTAACCTAGAGGGTCGAGTTAGCACGTATACTACGGTCGTATGAAACTGAAGGCAAATTTATATCGGACATTGGGGTAAGATGAGACACTAAATTTTACTGTGTGTACCCCATTTTGCCGTTCCCACATATATAGTATGCAAGATCCTGCGGATTCTGGCCAAGAGGGACGGTGAAAGGGTCTCGAGAAACAGAATCCCCGTCCGGGAGGCCAACGCGCAAATCGATATACAATAGTTGCCGAACTGGAAACATAAATTTAGCGCAAGGTTTGCCGGGTTCGTATACTTAGCTGGAGAAGGTACTACATCGAAGACCAAAGCCGAACTTGGCAAAGGAATGGTGAGCCCAAAGTTCGGGGGTGTGAGTCCTGAACGACGTACCGAGGCCGCTCCATAGACGGCGGATTAATTTTCAATGTTTCTGTCGACGACGAGGACGGAGTTAAGCTCCGCGACAAGACCAGCCAACCAGACTCCCTGGAGTTTGTCCGCGAGAGACGACGACAAAACTTGAGGCTCAGAGTTTTGCCTCGCTCGAGCACGAAATCAAAGTCCGGATAAGTACTCTCGCCACTTCGATGCAAGAGATCGTTGTGTAAATTTGTACAATATCTTTGATGGTAAACGATTTTTCCTACCCCTACCCCGCTTCTATAATATTTATTATGACTCTTGCAGCGTTATCAATTGGCCAGTCAAAGTTTCAAGTCCACTATGAAATTCGTTATAAATTAACGAGTCAATGGAGTTTCCACGGTCTTAATAATATTATTAGTTTGGAAATCAAGATAGAGAATTACGAAGAGCACAGCCAGGAAAATTTTACCAGGAATTACAGAATGCTGTATCCCACATTTATTAATCAATCGTGTGGTACAAGATCACTTAATAATATATGCGTAGCGTGTAGCGAGAATGTATCTATTGAAAAATTATATTTCTCGTTGACACGATGAATCGGTAATTAAAGATTAATAAATTAATAGAAATCGCGATTACACATATCGTGAGATCTTAATATCACTCAATGCCTTGTCATCGCGTTCCTTTTGCTTAAAATTTGGGCTTTTGATGTTTTATTTCCCCGCTCACCAAAGAAACGCGTATTTTTTATTTATTTATCTGTTGTTTCAATGCATTAATTCAATATAGAATCAAGTATGACGCATCGATTTTTTATGAGAAATGTAAGGTAAGCGATCTGTAATTCTATTGAAGTTAAACTGAAAAGTTCTCAATTTTTTTTACATAGTAAAAACCGTGTAGATTGAATTTTGATAATTTTTTTCTAACTAAATTGATTTATTGACAATGTTTCTTTATTTATTTGCTAAAATAATGAACGGTTATAAAGCTAAGGAGATAATTAAAAAAATATCGTTGGATTCCCATCAATTCTATCGAAGCTAACGAAAAAACCGTTATTTTGATGAACAGTCGGTAAAACAGAGCTATTTGATCACATTATGGGATCAGGAAGATGCTTATCTTACGAACAATGTTGCAGTTTCTATTGAAGTAAATTATATCGTTTTACTTTTAGAGCCTCTTAGGAGGTTTATGGACATAGCTGATGCTTCAAATTACATAAAACATCGACCTTCGCTTTACGATGATACAAACAGAGTTGCTCTGATTAGAGTTCGTCGCTTGTTAAAATCACCTTCGCGGTATGAGAAAATTGATGTGTCACGCGTATCACGATAGGTCTGTGAAGTCGATTCATATAATCTGGCAAGTTTGTTTTTAATGATCGATAAAAAATAAATCGCATTTGGCAAGCCATGTGATCGAGTTTGACCAGAGTAAGAATTCTAACAGGAGACAAGATAAACGACACCAGGCCAAGCCGAATTATCAGCATAAAAACGAACGGAGTGGCTATCAATGAGTGTACCGCGAGTAACGCGATTGAGGGTTGAGCGGTTAAGATCTTGCGTCCGCCGAGCGGTCATGAAACCATGTCCTCTTATTGGTTGCTGCTGCTGGCTGGCTCCTAATCCTGGTTGACTTTATTATCCTAAGCTTGAGGTGAGTTCGTTGCCTTGTCACGATCGGTCGAGTCTGGCTTCGTCGAGGATTCCACACGATCGTGAAGATAACTCGTCACTCGAGATCCCCCCGAACCGGGTGCTGCTGTGCTGTCGTAAAAATAATCTCTCGGTCGATAGAGCCTGGAACAAGATTGGTATAGAACAACATAGCGTATATATTATAGTGAATAGTTATAGATAACGAATTCAGTGCAATTGTTTAAGCGGATAGTCCTTCGTCGAGATTATTGATGTCACAATTGCATCGAATCAAGAGGATCGGATACGCACATATATCTTGTAAAGAGCTAGATAGGTACAGTTACGGAATAAATAATTATAATGTTACAGGTGAACGAATCGCCAATGGGATTATAATATAAAAAAGTAATAAGAACTCTGCTATCCACCAATATCCAGATTTATTCAACCGTATTGTAACAACGATATAGATTGTATACCCACGTCAATGTATATCCTACCGTATATTTCTTGGTAACGTTACCTTAATTAACTCCCGGTATATGTACATCGCGTGTTCATCGAAATCAACAGGATGGACATAATTAGTTTATGTTCGATTCCAAATATTGGGCGCTGTCGAATCTACCTCTCGTCGATAATTTTGTATTATTATATCTCTCGTACTCATACCCCTTTTACACTCTTGTCTACCAAACGACTAATTAAGATGCGTAATTAAACGTCATAGTACAATTTGCCAATTAAGGTTTTTGGTCCTAGTTCCTACACATGCTCTTATTTTTGAATTTTATGATATTTGAACATTAGAAAGCGATGTAGTTAGTATTTTTTTTGTTACGAAGCTTCGTGTTACTGAATTTAACATTAAAAATACGCGTTTAGGGTTACGATATCAGGGAAATGGCACGATATCAATTTCATGCACTTCCCTTAACTGTGTCCTAGTTTTTGACTAATTATAATCATCTTCGTCAATATAAATTGATAAAGTTGCAAGTTCTTTATTATTGGTAATAATAATCAGTGAGTTATTAAGAATAAAGCGCTGGCCATAATTAGTTACTAACGCTTTCACTTTATTAATTCATGTAGTCAATGTATCTAAGCGTTTATTTAACCCTTTGCACTCCAGCCTAGTAGGGCATAGAGGCTTTAATGTCGCAAATACGGCGACAACGGAGTGCAAAGGGTTAAATATATATAAATATAATTTCACCCCTAACTATGCCACCTCCATGAAAATAAAGTATAGATCCAAAAAATATATAAAAAATATATTTTTAAATATCTTATTTTACGTATAAAAATAAATATTCGAATATGCTTTTTTGAATAAGGGCTTTGTTAAGACAAGGATAGTATATTCGGCTATAACGAGGCCAATTCTACAATGTCAGTAGGAATTGAGAATCAAGACAAGAGAAAAATGGCCGCTTTAACCCAGTTAGCCAAATGTTTGCAATCTTCAAAAATGACCAATATTACAGTATTAAATAATATTTGTAAGGTAAAGTCTTTTTTTAATGTGAACAATGGCTTAAATAATGCAGCATATAATATTTTTGAAAAAATTATAGGTTATGGCTACTGGGATGGAGCAATTAAAATTTATCCACCAAATTTCATGGTGACTTTTGTGTTTTCCGGATATGAAGTAAAAATTTTCCAAACTTAACGATCCGGTTCAAGATCCAAACTATCTTTGGAATTTATTTAAAATCTACGTATAATGTAAAACAAAATGTATAACAAAAATATCATTATTGAATGTTAGCATAAAGACTAGAAACAATTTTTTTAATTTTAATGAGCAGAACCTATGATTACAATACATTATTTATTCAATATTTTTTTAAAGTTTACAAGATCAATGATGAAAAATCGAGAAAATCGAAAAAACCGTAATTGCAACAGTCAGAGAGAAACCAAGCGAAATTAGTAATATTCAGTCAATCATGAACACCAACACGTGCTGATAAGCTTATGTCGTTTCTCTAAAATCATAATTATTTCAATAATTCAATGAGTAAATTATAAATTCTTTTGTCAATAGGGCACTAAGGAATTTTTTATTTATAACCAGTTTACACTATATCAAGTCAACGACTAAGCATAGTCCAACGGAAGTTATTATAAATTAAATTAACCGGGATTATGTCAAAGCAGCTCGTAACGGATGGTTTTGATTAATAACGTATCAACCTGTATGGTGCTCCATTGTTACGTAAAGATAGAAGTATTTGAATACAGTGTCACAGAGTCATTCAAAATTGGGGCACAAGCCAAATATATATTAACGTTAAATAATAATTTACTCGGAGTTATTTTTTATCGACAACTTTACCGCGAATTGGGTAGTTCAAACATTCTTTTACATGAATATGTGAATTATTTTTTATTTTCCTTTGACACGTGTCACTGTAATCTGAAATACCGTAAATTGATCATAAATCGTCTGAAATTGGGCCCATTACCTCACATAACAGGTAACCCGGGACAAACTACGAGAAATTATCAGATGATGGTCTATGTACCCCTGAGTTAACTCTTCGACAAGTGCGACTTGATCTACGACAATTCGATATCATTATTAGGGTACTCACCCGGTATCGCGATCTCGATTCAAGTCCCTCCAGTTGTCACCATTTCTGTGATAAATAGATTTAAAAATGTTGTATAAAGTATGAATTCAATTATAATTTTGTAATAAATAAAATAATTAAGAAGAGAAAATTATTCGTAGACATTACCCTGGGTCACGATCTCTGTTAACGTCTCTCCAATTGTCCCTGACGCCGGAGTAATTCCACGCACTGGCGTATCCCCGGTCGTAGCCAGGTCCCCAGGCGCCGGAGGCGTAATATCCTCTGGAGTCCGCTGGGGCACCACGTGATGGATAACGATCGTCGCTCGGCCGTCGCCAGTAATTTCTGTCATAGACATCGTATCGATCGTAAGGCTCGTAACGCATCGCATAATTATTCTGATTGTAACGATCGTATCGATTGGTGTAGGGATCTGTAGGATCGATCGGCCGTCGTGACGGCATGTTACGATCGTATCGGCTGCCGTACGGTTGGTAACGCTGATCCAGGTTATCGTAACCATTGCCACGATTATAAGTGCGATCGTGCTTTGGATCGTAGTAATGACGATCGCGATCGTAACGCATGTCGTACCTGAAATATCGAATAATCGAATGAAACAAATTAATTATCGACGAAATGTTTAAATCAAATAAAACAAAGCACATGTGATTCAAATTATTGAATATATAGAATAAAAATCAATTGCAATTGTATAATTATCATCTCTTTAAAAAAAAAACGGTTGTGTCTGTTAATAATGAATTTCTTACCGATCGCCATAAACTGGAATTATTGGCCTAGAAATCTCATTGCGCGTGTAAGGATCCGGTCGATCGTAGTCGTAGGATGGCGCTCTGGCGCGATCATAATCGTATGGCGGTACTCTTGGACGATCATAATCGTATGGCGGTGCTCTGGCACGATTATAGTCGTAAGCGGGCCCTCGGGCACGATCATTGTCATACGCTAAACCTGAAGGTCTGGGCCTCTCGTACTCGTATCCCGATGCCACACCACCTCCACGTTCGTAATAATCGTCATAACGATCGCGATACCTTCGATCCTCGAGATCGTCTTCGTAGTATCTCATTCCCTGTCTCCATCTGCAGAAAAAAAAATCATCAAATGAATATAATAGAGAAATCGACATTTCTAAGTAAAATCTGTAATCCATCAACGCAGTTCGGCAATAGCAATTCAGCAATATGCTTCATTTTCACTTCGCAATAAAGTAGAATTTCTTTCATTTCGAGACTTTTTTACAGGAGAGCTTTGGACTCTGGTGGAAGAAAACTCTCGTGCAACGTACAAACACACTCACGCGCACTCTTACTCTTTCGTCATCGAAAAACTTTTCTAATATACAAGGTGGAGGGTGAACGCGAGAGAATGAAGGAAACGGCAATTGGTGCAACGCCCAGCGTGTTCGTTCGGTGTCCACGTGACGCAAGTCAAACTAAACTATAAAGGATCTCGGAGATAAAAATAAAGTGCAAGGTAAAATGATCAGCGCGAGATATAAGACTCACCCTCGATCAGAAAGAACGGGTTTGTTCGGATCGCAGGTGATGCAACGTGACTCAAAATACGCGGCGTCCCTGTGCTCTACCGGCGCCGCTCGAATGCCGATTGCTCCGGACGTCACAGAATTGTCGGGGCCGTATTTGCTCGCATAACCGTACTGTTCAGAACGGGCCTGACGATACAATGTCCCAAGGGTCGTAGCTGCCGATACCGTCGTCGTCTCCTCGCCCAGGACGAAGTCACAGAGCAGCGTGAGAACCAGCAAAGATCCTCCAAGCTACAGAAAAAAGGGAAACATTCAAGTTTGCAAAACAATTATAATAAAAAAATCTTTTTAATTTAAATGAAGCCAATAAAACTTGAAAATATTTATTAAAACGATGTCGATCAATTGTTACTTTCACTGATTAAATATTATTTTATTATGCGAAAATTTGAGCCTCTCTTCCTGTTACATTTTTTTAAGATTCTTAAAGTAGAGCAAATAATTTTTGTATATTGTCATTTGCCATTTTACATTTTTTCAGCGATGATCAAATTGTTCCCGTGGCTACAAAAATAGAAATATCGTGATGATCCAAACGGCATTCTCTAAGCCTACCCCCAGCATTTTAGAATAACTCTAAAGACATTTATAAAATATGACAAAAATTTGGGAACAAAAATTTGAACGTAACAATTGTTAAATACTGCAAAATTTCCACTTCTCTTTGTCCTGTCACTAAGCATAAAACGAAAGTTTTATAGCAAATCGCTGTTGTTTCATGATCTCCAAAATTGATAAAACTAAAAGATTTTATGTTACATCTAAAAATAATTCACATTTACAGTTATTCGCAGCTCTGTAGTAAATTAACTGCAACTGACAAAGAAATGCCCATTTACTGGTAACCACTCAATCATTCTGGAGTACCATTTTGTATTCTATGGACTACGTGTATAAACGTATACGATAGAATATACTCAGAAAAGTAATATCAGTTGCCTCTGCAATAGCAACCACACGGTTATATTCTCGTGTGATTCTCGTGTTCGTCCTTTTTTTCGCAGTAAATTGAACCCGCTGGCACAACGTGAAAGCTGAATCTTTCTTCCCTTCGTCGTTCCTTTAAACTTTATTCGCCAATGTACACGGTGAATGTAAGTCGTAAGAGGTGCGCGTATATGTCACGCTTTATTCTGGTGTGCAGTTGCTTCAGGAAAGCTTAGTAGTCGCTTTGTCGCCTCTGTCGCGAGGCATGAGTCGCTCTTTCCGATAGAAACGAGACGCGAAACGCCGAAGCGTGATAAAGCCGCCAACCTCACACGCTTCGTCGAGCGTAATCGTGGTTGTCGACGTCACCACGCGATCTCAGCAGCCACTAGAAAGACGCTATAGACATTACAGATGTTTTAAAGGTGGATTCCGCGTGTAACCAAAGCACCATGCAGTACACTTAGATGTGAGCTCGCGCATGATCACACTAGGTATTACACAGGGTGTCCCATTTTTTAAAATATGGTTAAATATTTCGAAAACGAAGAATTTAATTGAAAAATGTTTCGGACAAAAGTTGTTATATACGACGAGGAACATCGGATGAGTATATCAGCTTTCGTGTCCGGGATTTAATTTTTTAAATGGAACTCCATATTTTTTATTTCTTGTTAAAAAATGAATAAGTTTTACTTCGAGTCATTTTTCGTTTTTCGTTTTCCCAGGCCCAAAACATTGTTCGAAGTTTTCTCGTGGAAAGTGTGGCAATACATCAACCTTTGCAAAGAAATTCAAAACCGAACACCTCAAGTAAGAAGTGGACTTGACTAACAAATTTTAATGAAGTTAACCCTTTTCAGAGTTACATGATGTACGAAATCCCACCGAGCAACCTCCCAGCGCTGTACGTACGATAACGCTAATGCCGGCGTATTGACACTCCCTCCACGAGAAAACTTCGAATAACGTTTTGGGCCCGTTCGAAGACGAAAAACGAAAAGTGAGTGATTTTTAACGAGAAACTAAAAAATGAAATAAAAATAGGGGGTTCCATTTAAAAAAGATAAGTTGGGCCTCAATGGGCCTAGCAGAGGGGTCGGACCTAAAAATTTATATGATCGTCCGATGTCTCCCTTCATATACAATAACTTTTGTCTGAAACATTTTGTAATTAAATTATTAGTTTTTGATATATTTGAGAGTATTTTAAAAAATGGGACACCCTGTATATAAATACCACATGCTTATGCTACAGCTATTGATATAGCATACAAGCATGTGTAAATATCGAAACGTTTATATAATCGGGAGGAATCGAGCGAATGAGCAATGTGAAAGAGTGACAAGGCGTACAACTCTTAACCATCAACATTTTAACAAGTGAAATACATGTAGAAAATACATTGAAAATGTATGAAATTATTAAGCTCGATAAATACTTTATTTTCTAAAGTATTCAAATGTATATAACTTCGATTTTTCATGTAAAAAATCGGAATTCAATGACAATTAAAGGAAGACCAGTTTCAAAGTATTTCGATACTCGGTTTATTTTTAAAAATTAGTATTACGCGATAAAACTTGTAATAATCGGGAAAAAAATAGATTCAAGCCACGTGACACTCTGATTTAATGTGGCTTAAAAATTCCATGTTACAATGACATGTAAATTGTATTTATAAATAATATACACGAATTTATGTAAATTGAAAACGTGTAAAATCTTAATGACCTCAAGCCTTTCGCTGATGATTAGAACAAATAATGTTTATTGGCTTCTCTACGTGCGTGGTACATTTCAGAATGATAACTCAAGGTGTTCTTAAGTTATATGGATGTTTAAATTTCACTCACTCACTCACTCACTTATTCACTTATTCTCAACATACTCATTCACTTACACACGCACACATGGATATTTCTATTAAACCCGTTTTCTAGACTTTTCGCACCATTTTAAGTATCGAGGTATAAACATCGCGAAATAACTATAACATGCAAACAAACTTCTTTAGATAATGTTTTTTTTCTTTTAGAAGAATTTTAATTTATCATTAATATATTTATTCTGCTTTTGAGATGTATTTCAAGTATATAACATATTTAAAGAGAATATAACGTTGTTAAAAGTGTTTTATCAGTGTAATATAAAAACATAAATATCAGCATATATTATGCATAAAAAATGCACGTATATTTATTATTTTTAAGTGATTATAATTATATGACACTTATTTTTTAAATATATTTTATAGTCAAGCAATCTGTGAAGAACCAATGACCATGTGCTTAATATGAACCAATTACACAACATTTTGGCGGAATATATCTCATCTGAATAAAATAAATGTCGGTAATGAAATAATTATAATGAAATAACAAAATAACGTCATTCGATAATCCCAGGGAACGTACTCTGTGTGTTCTGCAGTTGCATTCTCTCAGAAAAATGAAGTTGGAGACATCACTGGAAATGCTTCAACACCTAGACTTTGGGAGATTCCGTCAGTTCTCCTTCGGCAGAAGAACAGACGTTATTTTTTTTCACTAAATGCACTTGCACTGATTAAAAAATCTGGCCAAGTAAAGAGGTGACACATCTCCCTGAATCTTACCATTAATTCTTTCAGCTTTGCGTTGCTGACATTTTCTATGATTAATGACGAGGCTTTCAACATGAGACAGAATTTATTGGTGACATTTCATTTAATATCATTCCGTATTATAGGATAATTGACGATTCCATTTCTTTCTTTTTCGGAAACTTAAACGTCATTTCCGAAGGCAAATAAAATTCTGCATTACCTACACCGAAAGACTTTTCAGCAGAACCGAGTAAATCTACGGTTGCACGTGGCGAATTACATATTTAGCTGATTAAACCATTATCCTACATAGAAAAAAATAATCTCGGAAGGAGTCTTGTAGATCTTCGAACACAATCTGATAAGAGTTTGTAAAATCCGGAATGGCACTCTTTGAGAATCTTCCTCATATTATCAGTGTTACTCAGATTCTCGACAAGAATCTTTCCGAGACTTTCTGCGAGAATCTCCCTTGGACTCTTGCCGAAACTCTGGCGAAACTTGATGAAAATATTTCTCCTTCAGAGTCTCAGGACCTCGCTCCTGCATCGCCTGAATATATTTCAGCGTATCGAACACATGCGTAATAACATACGCATAATAGGAAAACGAAGAATAGCGTTTCGTAGCTGCAGTGCGGTATAACAAAACGGCAGGGATAAAATTAATGTTTTTATGTTTATTTCTGAATATATATTAATGATTTCATAATCCAGAAGCCATTTACAAACTTCCTGCTGCTTGTTGAATGCCTTTATCCGTGACATCAGCGCTATCGTGGTAGATCAGAGAGAGTTCTGAACAATTCCACATTTCCAGCCATCCACATGTGTTTGCACTGGTCAAAGTTCACACGAGGTTGTTCAGTAATCCAGACGTCGGTTCGGAGTCAACGCGGGATCAACCCCGAGCAATATGCCAGAGTTTTCGGAATACGATGATGACATGTACACGTGGTTAACATACGTGAGTTCGTGCAGAAAGCGCGGAGGCTTGATTCTCTGCCCCGAAACTCTCGTGATTCCTTGTTGACTCGGAACCAACCTATGTCAACTACACAATCCCAGGTGACCTTCGCCTCTAATGCAAGCACATGTGAGTGGTAGGAGATCGCGAAGAAGCTTATAATCAGACACGTGAATTCGCTCAGAGCTCTCTTATTCAGACTCTCGCGGAAAGGATGAAAAATCTTAAACGATAATCTCAATGACAGTCTGATAAAGATTCTTGCAAGAAGTGTCGGCAAGATACTTGTCGAGAATCTAAGAGTCTCGTTAACTGTCTGAGATAGAATCTCAAAGAGTACCGCTCCGGATTTTATGAGAAACTCTGTTTAGACTCATTCCGAGAGTCTGCGAGATTCTTACCGAGACACCTTTCGAGACTATTTTTTTCTGATCTATATTTTATATTATTTAGTCGATGCAATCAATTGAACATTTTGTAATCTTAATATTTAGTTGATGAAAAAATGATTAAGTTTAATTGATAATATATTTACTTCGCTACTCGCAACGGCAGACTTAGTTGATTCAGCAAAATCATTCCTTCAATGTATTTAGTATTTAATTTTTCATACTTATCGGAATATAGATATGCAATATATAAAATAAAATGATATTAATTAGAATGAATAATTTAATGAAATTGACTGAGGAATAAGAATTATTTTAACGATATTAAAATGACTTATTTAAATTTAATGAATAGCTACATTTGATAACGTATAATAGATGTGACACACGTCTCGTTGACACGTTTGTCCTATTTTTAATTCCACTCTGTCATACGAACATGTACGTGACATAATTTATTTGAGTATATGAAAACCACAGTCACGTACGACGCTCGGAGAAGCGTCCGCGTCAAGCTTGGCTTAGCTTGGGATACGTTCATTGGGTTTCGCCATCCTTCGCACTATCGTCTACCACTAGATTTACTTAACGCCCTCTCGTTCCGTTTCCGCGCGCGATAATGAAGTGGCTTTGCGTTCGTGATTTACATACTTACACAGAACTATCCAGAGTTACCGTGAATGCTACTGGTTGTGGATGCTGGTTCAGAAATCTCGTCAACGGCGCAAGGATTTTGTGACTACAGAAGTGATTAAGAGAAAATCATTGGCACGATTAAGGATTCTCGACAACTGGGACGCTTTGAGATCGCTGGCGGTCTCGGATTACAAATGTTAAGTGAAGCCCGCAAAACATGAAAGATAAACGAGATTTTTATCTGGGCACCCGCCGATTCCTTTAACACGAAGCTCTGTGTAGGGCGTTTAGTATATATACTAGTACAGAGTTTAGTAGAGGTACAGTCGTGATAACGAGCACACGCGATGAAATCGTCCCAGAGCCCATGGCAGACCGAGCTATACGATTAGCAGCAGCAGCAGCAGCAGCAGCAGCAGCAGCAGCAGCAGCGGCGGCGGCAGTTCCACGCTTTTACCCTCGCCGCCGTAACGAATTGCATTATGCATTCGTCCGAGGCTCGTAAATCCGTGGACGAACGGAATTATGACGCTTAGAACGTCAAGTTTACTCGGGCGAGTGTACCGTGTGCAATACAGCACACGGTCTCGTTTGAACGTGAGAGAAACGACGAGACGGCGATACAGGCAACCGTAAAATAAATGAAGCGTTTATGCCTCAGAGGCCCGGCACCGAGCTTCACCAGCTAGCTTCAGCGAAACTCAATTAACCCGACAAAAGTAAAGCAAATTTGCATTTAAATCTTAAATACCTATGTTGGGTAAAACCTTAATGCAACTGAGGAGACAACGACAGTTTCGACCCCACATTCGACCCCTATACAGACTTATATCTCGTTATACTTTTGTCGTATCTACGTTCTTGTACTTTCGAGTTAATATAAAATACACAATCTGGTGAGAATACTTTCGAGTCTCATCTTGATTATACAATTCTCGTTATTATTCAATGTTCATTCAATAATAATACTTACACTTTTATTATTATTCTTGAAACAATTATTATTTTATTGGATCGATCCCAGATACGATCTCCTCGGTCATTAATCATCTATTTCCACTTTTCATTACTTTTTCTCCTTCTAATTATTGTTATTATCAACTAAAGCCATATAAGTAATCAACACGTGATCGCTTAGTTTGGTTCTAGTTATACTTAACAAATGCATATCGCTGGATCGTTTGGTCTTCTTAAAAGCTTTATCAATATTTTCGATGTATAACCTCCAGCAGGTTCAATCGTGATAATTCTTTTATAGTCATGATAACAACGACAAATAAAAATGTCATACTGTGCAATAGTCATTGTCATAAGATTATTCGTGTGATAATTGGCTAGAAGTGATGGTTTTTACTACACCAAAACGTTAGCTTGCTAAACACAATATTTATATTTTTCTTCTTACCAGTACAAATATTTACTCAACGGTCGAAGCACCGATTAAAATATTGACGGAATGGCATAAATCAATATATCGGAATTGCATATGTGGACGGGAATACAGAGGTGAATTTTCCGTTAATATATATACAATCGGCCTTCGCGGCTTTGCGCCAATATTCGAATAATGTCATATACACAAGTAAACGGGTTTTCGCAAAACTAAGTTTACCTGCCGCTCGGAGACCCGCACGCTCGTACAAGCTCACAGCGAGTTCCCCGAGGGAAAATTACGTTCGTTGCATCAAACGCACTCGTGTGCAACTTCGAATAATATATACTGCATATACATAAGAATATAACGAAATTTGATCGTAGAATGCGTTTACCTCTATTGCTCTCACGTCACTCTTGGGGCGCGAGGCACTACCGCGGATTGTACCGATTTTCCTAACCGCACTGAATTATCCACAGCCGTGTACCATCGTTGGTACACTTGCCGAAGAGATGATGGTTGAATAAGAGCTGCAAACTGCAAGCCGAGCGGAGGACGAAGTGCTCGGGCGAAAAATTTCTTATCCTATATGCGCTTGGCGCATTGTACTATGTCACATTTTCATGCAGATGCGAAGCGTATTAGCGAAAAATGCTGGCACGAAAGAATACATCGTAACGGGAAGGGAGAGAAGAAAACTTTTTGCTAGTAACGCGCATAACATTTACATAAGCCACCGGTGAATACCGGCAACGGAAAATTGTCGAGCACATATTCAACACCATCACGCAATGGGTGCACTTGGGAACGCTCCACCGTGTTATACAGAATCTACGTACCAATGTCGTTGGCGACATGTTCTATCCTCGAGGGTTGTAATGAAGATGAAACATTTTTGAATTTATTTTGCAACCCCGCTTTATATTATTAGCTTTGGATGGTGGCTAAATATATTCAATGCTCGGAAATGATCTTTTGCGTTTAGCATGCTTGGTACGTAGAATATTAATAAATGCAATTTATTTTTATTCATCTTTATCCGTGTATGAAAGTTTCGGTATATCGTAATTAAGTTTACTAATAAACTTGTACGTACGATACTAAAATCGATTGAAGATAAACTATAGTATCTTTTCAAGTTTCTACTCTTATCAAACATTTTTCACTAATCTTACAGATTCTTCTCAGATTGTTTTCTTATAAAATCTCTGATATATTCGGGTATGAAGCAAAAAATGGCATAAATTAAAAAAAGAAATCACTGGCATAGTGCGTATTAATGTACTGCCTGAAGGCTGTTTGAGAGTTTAGCTTCAACCTTAATCCACAAATCGTATAATCGAATTTTCGATATTTGATCTTTAAATATTATTTCCATATCAAAATATTTATTCCAGTCCCTCCAAGTTTATCTGGAATTCATTAAATACCTTGCTGAATATAAAAAATCCAGCACTACAAATTGTCGATAACGTACTTGTATGGATATAGTAATCGTCCTGGCAATCAATCAGGAACTAGTAACTGGACAGGCCATGTTATGCTATACCTACATACATTTTCCGTCTATATTAAACCATAGGGTAGCTGTTTACAGATTTCTGTTCGGTTAATGGGATCGGTTTGTCTTATGTGCCAAATTTCAACGCATTCCATGACGAGATAATTCGAAAGGAATTTTTGAATATTGAAAATTAAAGTTTTCATCAGAAACAACGATTTTTCTATCGGACAAGTACTCAGCATGAAATAATATGTTTCGTTTGTTTCAACGTATAATACCCTTCATGGTTTTACATATGACATCCCAATTGAAACTCCCTCCTATCGCTCCTTACCCGCACTTCGCTAACCTAACCTAACTTCCGATGCGTCCGCAGCCGACTTAGCTACACTGTACCGGATTCGCCGTGGACATGCACTGGGAAGCTGCGGAAAACCCGTGGTCCGTGCAAAAGTATAAGTACAAAACGGCTTTATGTTTTTCTGATTCCCCGGTTTATACACGACAGTACCTTACTTAGGTGCAGATACCAATATCTCATAAAAACTGGCTTCCCCCGCTCACTAATTGATGCGCCAGTCAGTGCACCGCTAAGCGGTTACCCATCCAAGTAGTGACAGCACAGAATGCTGCCTCGGTGAACCACCGAAACCGCACACCGACCGCTTAACCACCAATGTCGATCCATGGAATAATATGTATCAGATTATGTATACGAAAATATATAAATATCAACGATAGAATATATAATTATAATTTTTATATTCGTCTACGTTATTCATACTATGCACATTTACATTTAATATGTTTATATGGTATATATACTCGATATAACAGCATATATAAATGAAATATATTTATTACACATAGACTGCGTGCTTTGAGTTAATAGCTCAATAATTTATTCGATATAAAGTAAATATATATAGATTAACTGCATTCTTGAATATATATTTCGTAAATAGAAAATATGTAATTTTCTATGCTCATAAAATATACCTGCAATGTAAATAGTGAAGAGGGGAGCTTTATAAAAACGGTACTCGAGACTTAAGATGTGATCGGTAGTATAATCGGTACGTTTATAGTACGTACACATCCGATAACTGCATGAGCGTTTAGTGCACGTTTCCCATTTTTTATTTCTGACGGGAGTATGCGTTTCACTGGCATGGCGCGAATATGCCAGTTTCTATGCATCCGATATACTCCGAATCGGCTAAAGATGTCTTAACGGAATTGGGTACACGGATTCTGTGCATCGAAACCTCTATTTTTTTCCTACTTTGTATATATTAGGTGAGATTTCAGGAAGATAAAAGCATAGTAAAAAAATGTATGAGAAGCACTGTTGCATTATAATCGTTCATCTGTACCTAACTTCAGAGCGCTTACGTTGAAGTGAGAGAAAGAGCACGTGGGCTATTTTTTAATATACTTTATTCAACAGTATGTCAATTTTAATGAGTTCGTTGTACATCAGAGATCTTGTTAACAACTATAAATTAATAAAAATTCAATGCAATTTTCTAATTACATTTGTTGCTTTGATTCTAAATACAAGAGTACAAAAATGATTGATCGCTTAAGTAAAATAGAGTTACCTATTAAAAATTATTTAGCTGTTTTAGTATAAAAAAATACAGCAATTATAAAAATACTGTAGAAAGTCATATTAAACTAGCTTTAAAAAGTATGAAATAGAAACAAATGTTTGATTTAAAAAGCTCCGGAGTGCAAAAATTATAATCAATACGACTTATTGAGCTTTATAAAATTTTCATGTGAAAATAAATTTTAAAAGCATGAAACATCACCGATGTCATTTTTGTTAACTTCATATTTAAATGACAATGATTCATTTACAGCTGTCACTATAGTCGGGAAACGTCTCCTGAATATTGCAACCGTCTTTTACATATCAAGAAACATGCTGGCGTCTGGACTCTAATTTAAAAGAAAAAACATATACGATATGGACGACGTTTTTTAACGCAAAAGAAGATGTCTTCCGACTGTAGTGACAGAGGTAAATGAATTATTGTCATTTAAATATGAAGTTGACTAAAATGTCTTTGAAAGTTATTTCGGTAAATATACAGTTTAGGGGACGCACCTCCGATCGCCTTCTAACTAGGCGCGTTTGACGCGTTTTTGTATGCTTAACAACTTTTCCTTCTGACAAAATCGTCGCTCACTGTCCATTAAAAAGTTATTAACAAATAAAGTTGGTAAGACTGCAGAATTAGGGCCTATACACCGATGATCTTCGAAATAGGCTCATTCCTTGAATCTCTAAATGTCTTGAAACAAGTGATTCGTCCTGTAGTCGGCTACTGCCGCGTACAATTATATGTACGTAGCGTGTGTGATTTTTCAGTCTTTAACGGTTAATATCTTTTTCCGGCGGCAAGAGCGACGCTTTTGCCAGAGGAAAAAGTTGTTGGGCATACAAAAACGCGTCGAACGCGCCTAGTTAGAAGGCGATCGGAGGTGGGTCCTCTAAACTGTATATTTACCAACATTTTTTGTGTGTGTGTCATTCGTCAGTTTTCACCACCGTAATAATCATTGACAGTTCAATAGTCCGAATAGCGACAAGAAATGAATAACCATAATATGTCAAATTTATGATATGTCGAGTTATGATACTTGCCAATCGTCAATACTTTCATATTATATTTTTACCGATTGCAGAATTACTTATTTGATAGAAGAATATTCCCTCCTGATGTAGGGAATTTTGTCTATACGTTCACGCATTGAATTGATTAGCATTTTAACAATAAAGTTATTTATAAATTTTCTTGCTGGTTATTTGACAACCCTATAAGGGAATTCTACAATTTTTTTGGACAAATTAACGGATAATTGTTTGACCACAATTTTTCAACGCAAGTTTTGAGAAAATCAATTATGTAAAAATATGGTAAAACGGTTTTTTCCTCGTAATTTTACTGGCTACTTATTTTACGGTATTTTTTCATGTTTTATTCGGATTGTGTAAATGATTCTTGCCTCGTAACAGCGAAAAAACGTAAAAGAATTTTATTTCGTATAGTGTTTGAGTCTATCTTCATATCTACCCGATATTTCAATATGTAACTTGATAGATAAGCCGAAATTCTATTATATTATCGACGCAATACGCACAAGTGCGCAGGTTGTCTCGCAATGTAAATATGTACATCATCACCAATATAGTCTAGTGTTGGTAAATTATGATTTCACCAGCCACTTGAATAAACAGATGATGGCCATGATGAAAAATTCGACTTTGCTTCGATCTCAGAAATTCACAATGACCTCAATTGAAAAATTCTTCTTATGTGCGTAATACATCACACTATCGAGTGTTATGTATTACGCACTAAATTTACGTTACTTGTTACAATATTCGTTAAAATATATCAAAGCTATGAGATTTTAGAGCACATTGCATTAAAAAATTTTTTTTTCACCATAATTTCGTTAAACTTGACTCTCTATTACAATAATTTTGTATCTTTTAAAACTATTTCGTAATGTCAATAAATCCCGCTCTATAGTTAATTTTCATACTGTACAGAAAATTGATACCGACAGATACTCTTAAGTTCTATTATTACGTCGATTCTTATATATTTAAAATAAATACAGGGTGATTAAAAAAAAGTGACCGACCCGCAGTATGCCGATAGCTGAGGTCATTTAAAGCACAATTACTTAGCGGTTTTCCGAAAATCTCAAAAGTTTATTAATGAGATGCAATTAAAGTCAAATAATAAATGACCAATCAGGAGCACATACGCTTCCCGCGCCGGAAGTCGGCAAATGTTCGATGGAAACCGAGACCTCGGTCTGCGGCAACGTCGGACGGGATAGTATAGTAGAATGACGCATGTCATTTGTTCATTCGCATGGGTTTTTTTATGCGCGATCGAAGAAAATAATTGAAAGGTGATGTGCTCGTGATGTGTTCCAAAGTGAAAAAATGGGAATAAAATGTTAATAATACTTTAACCAGATGTAATTATTTATTATGTCTTAACCTTTAAACGTTCCAAATAGTGTTTGTAATTGTGTTTTGTTCTCTTTAAATAAATAATTGTACATTGAAATGTGTGGCACTCTATAACTGTTATCTCTACGATAATAATTAAAATGCAATGAATCTCCTAGGCCATGGTTCATTCAATATAGTATTTAATTATGATAAAAATTATGATGTGTTCATGACACAAATTATAGCGTATAAAAAGTCACAACTAGCGAATGCCTTTCGCCACTAGAAATGAGATATGTAGTAGGTATGCGTGACAAATGTCATATTTCGCACCTGACAATACAACTTGAAGCTTCAAATTATTAACGACAGCTTCATTAATATGAGGAGATGTTTTTGCCTTTATAAGAAAAGTTAAGTAACACTTGATACATCGATGCATGGCAGAAGAGACTGCGATGCTACCAAAGGTGCCAAATCTGTCTGAAGCAGCTGCATTAGGACCAGAAGACGCTTCCATCAACATCTATAAGAGTTTTCTATTATACTTTTCTTATAGCGACGCACGACAAAATCAATCGCCCTGCCCTGCCGATGCTGCTTGAGTCTCCAAATTGTTGGTGGTTAGTAAGTATAAGGTGATAGCGAGATGATAGTGAGGTGCGAGGAAAGTGAGAGCAAGGTGAGCGGACGGCGAGAGTGAGGTGAGATCAAGGTGAGAGGAGCGTGTGATCAAGGAGAGAGCAAGTTAAGACGAAGGGCAATTCTCGGTGTCCCTGTAAATGTAGTAAAAAAAAATCGGTCCAGTTACAAGATGTTATGCCGGTAACACGTAAATACTCGTAGCATATTACGGTTGACGGTATAATATTTTTAAGGGTTATTATTTGGAATCGTTCGCTTATAAGGAGTTGAATCTCGCGTGACTGAGATAAAAACGTCAATTCACGATAACAGAGTTAATGTAAGGTTTATTGTAAACAACGGCAACTTTGCGTTATTAATTACGAAATATAAATAGAAAATTAAGTACAAATTATGCGTTTGCTATGTTCTCGAGTTACCGACGAGGAACCAAACAATCTTGTTTGAATGTACCCTTAGATTTTATTATTTTGGGCCAGTCTGACCTCAGATGAACCGTTCAGGTTGATGTGAAACTTTAGACTCATGTCGGTTCATTATTAAATATCTACGTTTGGCGAAATTGAAAAATTGCACTTAACGCGGTTCGTTGAGGACGACTCGATTCGTACTTCAGCACATCCTTACACTTCGCGACTGAGCGCAGGAGAATAAAGTAATGAATGGAATTTTGTCGAATATTCCGCGGCATAACAAAGCGCTGTTCACTGCCAGGAGTTAAGTTTTAATTTCTTCATTGCTATTTCAATCATCAGATTTAATCTTTTTCGGATGTCAACATGGTTTGCGGAGTATACATTGACTGGTAATTTTTTATATCTCTTTACACATCCGATCTAAGATATCTGCCAAGTTACAAGTTTTGTACGATTACAGGAGTCAAATGATATGTTGTTTATTCGCTCGTCCAATGATGGGGTTATCTTTACCGAATGCAAACGTGGATCACGGTGTGTACTTTGACTGCCAATTTTTCGATGCCTCCAAATATCGTTAACAAAATATCAGTCAAGTTACAAGCACTGTAGACTTCCAGGAGTAAAGTTTTTATGTATTGATTGCGTGTATTATTATAAGCGTATAAAAAGACGTAAATATACGCGAGTTTTCTGATATCAAGTACAATGCAGATGAAACCTTTAGTTTTGCAGTTTCTCCCCTACAATATTCACCATGAGTGGATTCGATACTATAATTATTGTTTGAGTGATGAATTTTTAATGTCATTACATTCATACGACCTTTCTATCGGCATGCATGTACGTGCAATAACCATGCTGGTAGGTCTGCGCAATTTATACAATCTTTGCTTGAACGCTTAAAAAACGCTCAAGACGTGCCAAATCAGACTGTGCTACAAATCTATTCCATTGCATCCTCAGTCGGTCGCGCTAGTCCTGTCGAGAACCTTTTTTTGAACCTCACCCCTAACTTTGAAGGGCGATTTCACCCCTTAGAAATGTTTTTCTGCCGATAAAAAAAAATACGTGTCTTTCAGTTTTCGATTCTCTACAACATACGTGAGTTTCATCAAAATCGGAGGGGGACACCAAACTATCCTTCCTTGTGAGTTAACTGCGTTTTGTTCATTCTGTTCACCTCCATGTTTCAAATCGAAAAGAGTGTAGATTGTATCTCGAGTAACAAAGTTCCTCCTATATCAAAATTGTCCTAAATGAAGACGATACGACAATGATTGACTAAGTTATGAATATTAAACGGCATTATCCAATTCATTCGAAACGTCATGGAAACGACAAAATTCTTCAATTAATTGGGTGTTGTCAGAAAAATGCATTGCTCTGGCAATAATGAAGATATCGACTCAATTATATAAGTCTTACAAATGCAAGACACACTTCTGCTCGTATAAAGATGCACAACTTTACACATAACATACTTGAAGATGCATTAATCGTAGACAAAGAGTTTATTGTGCACGATTTTTGTTTATTCTGTTCAACCCCAGGTATAAAATGTAGAAAGGTGCAGTTTGACGCTGGGGTACTGCAGTTTCTTCCATACAATAAAGTAAAGTCGAGACCATAATTATTGATTAAGGTGTGAATTTTAGACGGCATTATACAATTACTTTGAAATTTCTAGACTAGTGTTTAAAGTAGTCTTCAGAATAGTCTTCAAACTGGTCTCTAAACTAGAATTCAAACTGGACGATTCAAGCGAGATAGTGTAAGGTTATGATTAAACGAATTTGTAGGCTGGTCTGTTGTGAAAATGTCGTTGTACCCTAAACTTACTTACCGTGGTAAAAATCGAGGAATCGTGGGTTCGAAGTAAATGTGTCTTTGTAGTAGTGCCTTACTAGTAGGCTTTAGTTAATAACTCAACTGATTTTCCAATTTGTTTACACAATCAAAAAAAGATATCTGCCAAGTTATACAGTGAACTGCCAGCTAATTACCAGGAGAAAAATTATAATTCATTTATTGCAAATTTCAATAATCTGGTGGTAATTTCAATAATTTTTACATATATCTTAACGCTCAGGGAATTAAGAGCGTTTAGATGTTTACCTTTCCATCCTAAACTCCAGCCTCTTCGTCTTAACTTGCTCTCTCCTTGATCACAAGCTCCTCTCACCTTGATCTGATCTCACTCTCGCCGTCCGCTCACCTTGCTTTCACCTTCCTCGCACCTCACTATCATCTTGCTATCACCTTCCTCGCACCTCACTATCATCTTGCTATCACCTTATACTTACTAACCACCAACAATTTGGAGACTCAAGCAGCATCGGCAGGGCAGGGCGATTGATTTTGTCATGCGTAGCTATAAGAAAAGTATAATAGAAAACTCTTATAGATGTTGATGGAAGCGTCTTCTGGTCCTAATGCAGCTGCTTCAGACAGATTTGGCACCTTTGGTAGCATCGCAGTCTCTTCTGCCATGCATCGATGTATCAAGTGTTACTTAACTTTTCTTATAAAGGTAAAAACATCTCCTCATATTAATGAAGCTGTCGTTAATAATTTGAAGCTTCAAGTTGTATTGTCAGGTGCGAAATATGACATTTGTCACGCATACCTACTACATATCTCATTTCTAGTGGCGAAAGGCATTCGCTAGTTGTGACTTTTTATACGCTATAATTTGTGTCATGAACACATCATAATTTTTATCATAATTAAATACTATATTAAATGAACCATGGCCTAGGAGATTCATTGCATTTTAATTATTATCATAGAGATAACAGTTATAAAGTGCCACACATTTCAATGTACAATTATTTATTTAAAGAGAACAAAACACAATTACAAACACTATTTGGAACGTTTAAAGGTTAAGACATAATAAATAATTACATCTGGTTAAAGTATTATTAACATTTTATTCCCATTTTTTCACTTTGGAACACATCACGAGCACATCACCTTTCAATTATTTTCTTCGATCGCGCATAAAAAAACCCATGCGAATGAACAAATGACATGCGTCATTCTACTATACTATCCCGTCCGACGTTGCCGCAGACCGAGGTCTCGGTTTCCATCGAACATTTGCCGACTTCCGGCGCGGGAAGCGTATGTGCTCCTGATTGGTCATTTATTATTTGACTTTAATTGCATCTCATTAATAAACTTTTGAGATTTTCGGAAAACCGCTAGGTAATTGTGCTTAAAATGACCTCAGCTATCGGCATACTGCGGGTCGGTCACTTTTTTTGAATCACCCTGTATAGACACGCATTTCTATACTTATAATAAATGGCGTACCATCTGGGATCGAATAGGATTCATGACGATTACAACGCATTAACGATACCTTTGCTTTGTACTTATGAGTCAAGATTGGCAGTCAAATAAAATTGTGAAAACTCCTTAATATTTAGTGCAATTTTCGTTGCAATCTATAAGATTTATCAGGTTTTATGAGATTTTAACTTTTTAAATTTAATAACTCCTCGTTAATTCTCTATAACTTCCGACAAAAGTTTGTACAAAGTACGGAAGATATGCTTGTTAAAATATTTTAACAAGGTTTCAAGATATAACCCTGCACGTTGTTTACTCATTCAATTGTCATCCATATAGCTCCACTCTTGTGAGTGTCTGTACTTTTCCACTCCTTATCCATTTATAGTAAAATCAAAACGTAATGAATATAAGGCTAACGTAAAGAATTATTTAGTCGACTCACATACAAATAATTTCTAAGTATCCATTTATTTAACTTGAATGAATTTTTATTCCTGGGTACGCAACAAATCAAAATCAAAAATAATATTTTCCATATTATTCTCATTGTATTTTTGAATATTATTTTATAATCCGGTAGTCCTATTTAACTTAAACACTATTTTATCCATAGTTTCGTTTACCCGGATCAGTTACTTATGCGATCAGAGTGGAAAAAAAGGGTGAGAGATGGAAGGCACCTTCACGCACCTGTCGTAATATTTCACCCAAATAAATTAAACTTAACTATCAATTTCAATGCGACCATGATTTGTGTTATCGAGTAAACAAAGTGGAAATATTGCTTGAAAGAACGCTTACTATGTGTCGCCTCATTTTATTTTTCAACTATGTACATATTGAACAAAAGAAGATAAACGTCAGTAGGAATGGAATGTAATCGACACACTTTTTTCGTCAGGCTATTTCGCTACTAAATTGGCTGATGTTATACTATCAGATACGTTTTGATACTATGTAAATTATTATTATCCTTACAACTACTGCTAAGATTGTAATTATATAACTCGTTACGTGCGTTATCATTCTTTTGATGACACGTGTGAATATCGAAATGGTGATCTCGTGCACCGCCAAGACGGTTGAAGGTGAATTCATTTTTTTTTGTATGGGGCGGAATGTCTCTCTGCTCTGCAGCTGAAGCATTTTCTAAAAGAAAAAGTTCTACTGAATATTTTTATGTGATTTTAATGTAATTGTGACAAGCAAATGGAACATTCAATTCATCTTGTTGGTGAACATTTTTGTTAATATTGAATCATTGCGAATTTATAATACTTTGAAACGTTCAAAAAATGTCTGCTCACATAAGCGCGAAATTTTGGTGAAATACGTATTTTTTATTCATCTAGCTTTGAAAACCTTGAAGTAACAGCCCTTTGAACTCTCATACTTTAAAGTGCTGTGTAATTCAGGTGTTCTGGAGGTAGAGACATTTTTTTCGTTACATTTGGTTTGATATCGAATAATAAATTGTGTATAAAAATTATTGATTCGCCTGATAAAATTGAAGGTTGCCTTTGATTAACCTTGATACCACTATCGTTAAAATTGCCTACGTGACTATCGTTTGCATTCTGTGAAACTCTACAACGTTTGTATAAAAGATTTTTCCATTGAATCAACAATTTTGAGGATATCGTACTGTTGCCCTCAAAAGATATACTCTTTACCATTTTCGAATAAAAATGGAACTCCCACTCGTTTGAATTCTCGATCTACCTTATTTACTTTCAATAATACGATATTTCTTTCATGAATGCCGTAAGTGACAGGAACAATACCCCTCTTCATAGCACATCTACATTTTTCATGGCGGTAGATAACAAAGCTGAAACCGTACACCGGTTACGATTGTCATAAGCTCCAATCGTATCGAAGTTACACGTTGATGCCAGGTCTCCAGAAAGAATAAAAAATCGTGATAAAAAAGTGAAAATTATTCATAAACAAATAACACGTGATCTGATTAAGCTCTAAATTAATTATATGATTGTATAAAAATATTTTCGATGTTTTAATATGTTCACACAGTTAATTTCCAACTTGACATAAAAATAGTGCTTCGCTTGACTCGTGTGGTCGAACGACTACTCGTCTACTTATACTCGTTACGGTTAGTTAACCACGAAGAAATGTCGAAACACATAATCATTCTGTGCGTCGTGCTCTTTGCTTCGGTAAGTACAAAGCGATAATTCGATAAAATACAGCAAATGGTTATTAAAGAAAGCACCAAATGTCGAGCTTAAGGGTTTATAAGTGGAATATACTTGAGTTTTTATTTCTAATAATTTGAAATATTTTGATAAATTTTAGGTAGCGAATTCTTTTCCCTTCGCGGATTTTCTAGAAAACATAACAAAAAATGTGGACGGAGTATTCAAAAATACGATTTTTGACAACAAAGATAAATCTACAGCTCCCCATAAAAATAGTCAAGAAATAAGTAAAAAAATCTCTGACGGAACGACAACCAACAGCGATAAGTTACCCGATAACAAGAATATCTTCGAGATAGTAATGTTTCCCAATACTTTATTAAATAATTGATGAATAATTAAAAGATTTATCACTGTCCGAGTGAATTGTCAGAATTGGTGTAAATTTTTATGACCTCTCATAATTGAAATAATTTAAACAAATTTTAGGTAGCGAATTCTTTACACGTGGCGGATTTTTTTGAAAACATAAAAAAAAATGTGCAGGGAGTATTCAAAAATACGATTTTTGACAACAAAGATAAATCTACAGTTGCCAATGGAAATAGTCAAGAAATAAGTGAAAAGGTCTTTGACGAACCGACCACCAACAGTGACAAGTTTCCCGATAACAAGAATATCTTCGAAATAGTAATGCTTTACAATACTTTGTTAAATAATTAATGAATAATTGAAAGATTTATCATTGTACGAATAAATTATCGAGTAAATTATCCATGTAAATCAATTTCATAGGCCGGTAATGAAATCAACAAGTTGACTAAATGGATTCAAAAAGGAAGTGAACAGATGTTGGTCGAGGCTACCAAAAACGGCGAGAAGTTAGGCGACGATATAAAAAATAGTTTGCTAAAGGTAATAGCTTGCAAAGCTTCGTTCGAAATGATTATCAAGTTTGATAAAATCATTTATGACCGTTTAATGTAAATTAACTTTACAGGCCAACGACGAAATCTTTAAGTTTACCAACGATGTCGTGGGTAACGATATCATCGGATGTGTCGGATCGGCCGACTATTTGAACCACATCGCGTACGCTGTCATCCCAAAGATGAGCGCGTGCATCGGCGATAAACTTGAAATTGGATTTGGATACGTCAAGGGCATCATTAGTGACGCCAATGACATGCTTGCTAATGTCACCGAAATCAGAAAGGAGGTTAACTGCAATAGCAGTTTAAACGATATGAATGCTGTTACTGAAGTAATCGCGTGCCATGGTATAGTGAGTATAATGTCTATTTCTATGCTCTTTTTCTAAGTCTCATTTCGACCGTCTTTATTATTGAATTTTTCTGTATATCTCTTGGTGATTGTGAATCGAGGGATGCACAGAACTCAAAAGTGAACTGATCCATGAGATAAGGTCAATAAAATGATGTTTTCTTCCAACAGGCCACAGTTAAGACAGCCTGGATCGTCAATCAGTTTTATGCAGAGATAGCCATGAAGATCAGTGATTTCATTAGTTTGTTGGCTACCATTAAACCGTCTCTCGGTCAATGCGTGGCCAACAAAGCACAGATCACTTTCTACAACGAGTCAATGAAGACCGTAAAAGAAATCATAGAGTGCATCCAACGGAAGTTCGAATATGCTACAAAACAATTATTCACCAAAAACACCAGAGATACGTTTACACCTGAATCCGAATTCCCGACCCAGCAAGCACTCAAAGAGGATCCAACTCTTACGTAAAAGAGAATATCTACATTCATTTAATAACCTTGGAGATTCTTATCAAGTGTTTTTTTTAAATTCAACATATAAACGTGTGACGCCAGATCGGGTCGGCGCGTTAATTTTTAAACTCTTAATAAAAAGAACATACTTTCGTAAAAATTAATTCCATCTTGTGGCTAATTTATTTACGCTCAGAAGCAATGATTTAATATTAGTCATTGAACTTACTTATTTGGTTAACCGTCACTGATTTATGCCATATGGATATTTTAACAATTGAATATTCTAAATAGAAAAGACAATATATTTTGAAGCCTGTTGAAAAAGGCAAGTTAAGAATAGGGTTCCAGTAACAATATACATAACGAATGGATATAGTTTAATATTTAAAGCGTTTGGAGGCGAAACGGCCCGAAAATAAAAGTTGCAAAGTAGAATTTTGTACGTTGCTTCCACATTCTTTTGGTCTGTCGTTCATATGGCCTCCTCTGAGAGATAGTCCACTGACAAATGATCGGCGTGGAGGAAATGTTGTGGACCAAAAACCATAAGAATGAGAAAGCAACGAGCTTTGCGAGGTTCTACTTCGCATTTTTTTTTTCACTCTATAAAGAGCAGTCGTATTTTTTATAAACTTCAGTCTGCAGTTTTAAAAAATTGGAGGAGCTTCTAATTTAAAAACTCAAATTCCCATATAATCTAATCATTTCAATATACGTTAATAAAAATCGCAACCGATATTGTATTTCAACCGCTTTACTTATGTGAAAAAATTCTGTTTAATCGCCTTCAAATTATTCTCAATCTTGTATTCTTGTAAGCAAAACAAATAGATTTTTGCCCAATTTTATACCAAACATCGTTGAACGCTATTAGGTACAACAACAAGTTTTAATTCGCTGTCTCAACGTTTTCGGAAACTGGAACGTCGACAAAATGAAGAATTCAAAATTCCATAAAATAGAAACCACATAACAAATATTGTCGAAATTCTATACGAAACATCGCTAAATACTTAATATTGTACTTCGTTTGTGTATAAACTTTTAACTCGCCAGCTCGAGTTTTGCGAAGGTTACACATTATGACGAAATAACGTAGATTCTTCAAAAAAAAAATTTAACAACAAATAACCTAGAACATATTTAATAATGAACGTATCGAAGGGTATTCGGCGGATTATTTTTTTCAATCGATACGAGTCTGGTATTCAACATTTTCGTGGGAGAATTAACTTTATTGAAAATTTCATGAATAAATCTATTTTACGTTTCTGACATTGAAATTGAACATTTTTTGTTTATTATCTAGCAACAGCAGGAAATTTATTGAAGAATTACCGATATAACTTCGTCCTGCTGATATCACGTGATGTTGAATACCACGCTCCTGTAGGTCGAAATTCGTGTGAAAAAAATTATCAAAAAATTGAAAATTAAGTAAAACTGTAAATTTGATAAAGTTTAAACCCCTTGATCGATTCTGATAAAATTCTAAACCAAATATCCTCATTCCCTAGCTAATTCGTATGCCAAGTTTCAGTATCATAGATGAAAATTTACAAAAGTTAGAGCAAAAATATATTTATGTCGAAAAATTATAAAAATTCATGATTCCATCAAATATGAACGCTTTGGTTGATTTTTGTCAAACTCAATGTCAAAAAACTTTATTCTATGGCCTATTTTAACAACCGAAAAATGAGATATCCGTTAGCCATTTGGGCGTAAATTGAAACAAACTGACGAGGGTTGCGACCCGACACATTTGCAAGGTTTCAGGATGATCGAATAATTCGTGTTCGAGATATATCCATTGACATTTTGCAAACTCATCGCACACAAACACGCACCCACGCGCGCCCCCCATATTTCTTCTAAATACTCTGACATGAAAACCTCCATATTCCTCTATGTCGAATATGTTCCAAATCATTCCTCCAATTCCAAAATCAGTTTTCTCTATGAACAAAATAGAAAGAACTATTTGGCTACGTATTCAAAATTTTACGGAAGTTAGAGCCATCACGTGCTTTAAAGAAACACAACAAAAAACTGAAAACGTCATAACATCTAAATGTTTCCTATACTGAAACGTTCTGTAGATTTAAAAAAAAATTATGTCAAGGAATTTACAAATTCGTATACTTAAAATTTTTATGAGAATTGATTTCCAATATCGGGAAGCGATAGGGATCGTGTACTGGTATTGCATACAATAATGGTTTTTTTTTCGTGGGAAGCGTCGTCAGATATATGCATTAATTTTATATACGAGAAAAGAAATCAATTTTTCTCAATTTTCTAAGATATTTAAAGATGTTTAAGCGGCTGATGGATGCAGTGTCGTTTGCCTATAAATACTGAACAAGTAGGCACATCTGTACGTGGTGGGAATGGCGAAATTAGAGTGATTTAATGTACTCATAGGGTGGACAGACGTGGAACATCGGTATTTTATCGACTCAGTTTTGCAGGTGAGAAACTTTAAGGTAGATTTAAGGGGAGGGCGGGGGTAAGGATTTACACTTTTGAAAAATCGATTTTTTTTGTTGTCTTTTCTTATAGTTAAACATTTTAAGAATATAGTCTCAAAATTTGAAGTCAATCAGAGCAAAACTGTCGAAGTTATTGACTAGTTAGTCTCCTCTCGGAAAGACAGCGCGCAGCTGGCAAGCAGGTATACAGTTTATTCAATTGGGGATCGTTCTGGTCTATTGTTCTGTTTCGAAAAATTGCTATTTAGTAAAGACAGGTAACTAAAGCCGTAAATATATTTTTTATATGTGTATATTATGCACTGTATAATATTTTAAAAAGAGAGACGAGCGTCAGTTAATGTTGTACGTTCGATCGTGCGCTTATTCTCAGTGATTTTTATAATTTTGTCAAGATATTTTCTGTTAAAAAAGTGCCAGAAGACGTTGAAAAACATTATAGAATCATCGATTTTTTGCTTGTTTTCTCAACAATTTCAAGTTTGGTTAAATGCGCTCAGTGTGATAGTTCAGTTGAGTTCAAAAGTTGCACAAAAGAAGGTCTTGGCTTTGAAATCCAAGTAAAATGTGCCAATTGTGATCCACGCTATATACCGTCGAGTGAGAAAACTTTAAATGCGTTTTTCTCAAAACCACTTTTCAAAAGTCCGTGTGCACTGCTATTTAAAAACTACATTACTGATTCGTTTCAAACTTGATACACACTTTCTACATATAAAATACCTCCCCCCAACGTTAAGTTTCAGATTTTTTTTTTACATTAAGGGGGTTTACTACTTACAAAATGGCGGAATTTTTCATAAAAAATAGCAGTTGTCACTTTAAATGACCACCAAAAATTTAAAAATGAAAAAAATAATAATCAGAGAACGTTGGGAGGAGGATTTAATGATACTTTGACTAAATTTTAATGGTTTTTCATTTTAGATAATTTTCAGCTGAGATACAGTGAACACCGCAAATCGTCTATTTCCAAAAACGTTCTTGGAAAAAATCCGTCACCGGCTTGTTTGTCGATATTTTCGCATAAAAAAATAACTGAGTGTTGTTCAAATCATACTTAATGATGTACAAAAGGTTTTAATAAGTTTGCTCAATCCATATTTCTAAAAAAAAATCGCAAAAAAAGTGTTTTTTTCACGCTAAAACCCTTACCCCCTCCCCCCCCTAAACATTTTAACTTCACCTCTAAAGTGTCTCACGAAAGAAGCTACTTTCATTTAATATTTACGGTACATGCTTTAGATTGCACAAATTGCAGAATACTTGTCTATATGCTGCAGCGCTTTTATTCACAGTTAAATTATCACTAAGCTAAAGATGAATATTACAATGTTCTGAGCATTAAATTAATGTAAGACGCTAGTAAGCCCTAAAATGAATTAGTCCCGCTTTATCAGGGAAGCTTTTTCTGGGTGTTTCTGCGTGGAGATAATACATTTTCGATAATACCGTTAAAACAATTCACATTTGGCGCCAATAAGTACCAGATCGATAGTGCTGCTTCAACGGAGCCCTTGTTCAGCGAAATACTACGGACGCATGTAACCCATGTTACTAGAGAGAATAGACTTCGTCACTATAGTCACTATAGATCGACATCGCGTTCTTTGATGCGCCCTCTCCCTCTCCGCCCTTCTCCAACCCTTCCAGCGGCCAGGGTCACTCCTGCAGCCGACGTCCGACGTACTTTTTTACGACTAGAACCTTCAGGGCTGCGATCAGTAGTTGCTCCCGAACGCTCCAAGGCTCCACATCCTGACATCGAAATAAAGAGCATTTACGCTCGAAGATGTTACTTCTGTGTAGCGAAATAAAGGATCTACTCTTCCTCCAAACTCCTTAGCCTTCCTATTCATTCCATCATCACCATCACCGAAAAAGTAGCTTGGCTACTCCAATCTCTCTTTTTAGAGCTTGTAACAACTCTCGCAAATGAAACCTTTCCTCCCACATTTCTTCGACGACATCCATCGAGCGTCGAAGTTCTTCAATTTCACACTGTTACAAATATTTAGAAAATGAATACTTGAACAGAAAACTTTTATGTATAAACAGGTATATTACTTTTAATATACAACTATAAACCAATATTTAAGTAATTATATATTAAACACGACTTTTATGAACGTGTTCAGTATACCATTATTTCATTTTACATGACATTTATATATTAAATTTAATGCTAAATTTTATGCTTAAATGCTTCTGTCTCCATGGAACGACGATCCTCTCAACAGCTCGATCCTTTCATCACAGAGGTTCTCCAACTCCTGGAAGATCGCTCTATCAAGCGAGTTCATTGTTAAAGATATTTAGAGAATGAAAATACTTGTATAGGAAATATTTATATATAAACAGCTTACATTAAATTTTATATACAACTGTGGAACGATAATAAAGTATTTTTTGTATTAAAAACGAGTTTTTATAACGGGTTTACTCTACCGTACATTAATTTTACATCGTACTTGTATATTAAATTAAAAATACTATTTTATACATAAATTCTTCCTGATTTTGCATTGTTGGACATTGTCTAACCCTAGTCAACTCGCGATTTTATCGTACAGTCCATCTGCGAGCACAGCCTTATAAAGAATCAATAACCTCAATAATATCCTTACACACTTACCTGTTTCATGGACACTCATTGTTCATGTATGAACTCATAGATCACACGTCCAATTACACGTCTCTTCCTGAACTGAACGTATGAAAAAAACATTCTCAAAGTCTACTGAAATGTTGTGCTTCATGGCGGTTTAGTTCAATTTAATTTAATAATAATAAACATTTAATTAGAAAAAAATAAAATTGAAAATGTTAACCAAATTGTCCCGGTCTCAACATGTTTGAAATGTTTTCAGATTTTTTTAAAAATCTGTATGCTAGAAAAGAAAACAATTATACGACATACGAGAAACAATCTAAAAGATTACAACGTGTTTTCTTTTTCAATGTACGAACATCACGCGCGGAACTCAAACAATTAAGAGACTCCCTTACATAGATAAAGCTCACAATGTCATTACATCCGTGTATTGTTACCCAAGGTGAGTAAGAAAAACCAAAAAGACCCATAAACTTCAAACTCGGGATTAGCAACGTCCGATAAAAGACCAGAGTTACGGAGAAGGTCGAGTAGTCGCTGGAGGCGGTAAAATGTCCAGTCCGGTATCACGACCGTTCCAACGGACTGAACATTCTCATTCCCGCGGGAAGTACAGAAACGGTTTAATGAATTCACGTATAATACCTTCAATTACAGCGTTCATATATATACATATATATATATAATATACGGTAAAGAAAATCTGGGCTCTAATTAAAACTTTGCAATAATTATGCGTGTTATTACTACTGGCCTTCAGGGGCTTTCTGCCCCGTCGAGGCTTGATTTGCGTCGTTGAATTAATATAACGTCACATTAATTTGACATCACATAATATAAAATAAACGATAAAAAATAATCAAACTTCCATATATCCCAAGAGTTTACGGATTGAACCAGTGAAAAAGCATAACAACGAGACTTTCCACGTTATTGTCCGAGATTTCATCATGCCCAATTGTTCGAGTTTTCAATATCTACGATGACTATGGGCTTTTACACTGCCTGAAAAATAAACAATGTCGAAAAACGAAGGGGTACGAAATTGCATATGCCGACAAAGATTGAAAAGTATGTATGGAAATATCAATGAAAATTTGTTTACTAAAACTCAAAATTTTAACGAATAATAATGTATTCGTTGGAACGAATTTTAACAAAAGAAAAATGTTTCAAGTTAAAACATTATTTTTATGAATAATTGATTTTTTCAATACATTTTTTCGTGTGAATATTCAATTTATTATCGCGAATATATTGAAATTATATACAATGTATATTTTCCAATTTATTTTTCGATTTATAAATTTCCATGGGGTTACAGGGCCTAGACACGAGTCGTCGAGGTTACCGCATGAAAAGAGTGGCGGAGAGACAAGGCAACTCGTAAATCAGGGGGCGGATTTCCATTGCACTTTCACCCCGTATCTCGTGTTTCACTGTCTTTCTTTTATTTCGCTCTGTACGCCCCGTCGCCCTCTAGTATTTTTTTTTGTTTTATTTTTTTATTCTTTCCACTTTTTTCGGTTCACTCGTCGCCGTGGCCAGGAATGTACGAGTGTGAGCAGCGGAGCGGAGTGGGGTTCAAGGCAGTCCATTAGCTCCAACGCGTTACTACTGACGACGACGACGACGAAATACTCGAGAGCGCGAGAGCCGGGCATTCGTCCACCCGACGAAATAATAAGAGCGGATGTGACGTCATGGACGAGGGCGAGTGCAGTGAGAGCAAGAGAAGCAATGGCAGCAATGTACGTACTACACACGGATGCGTACAATGACCACCACCGGTGGGTCAAGCGGGGTCTCCTATGGTTTTCGTGCGAAGCTCCCCCGCGACTCACGTGCGTCCATTATTCTCTTGCCACAATGTACTTCCTTTTGTCAAAACACCGAGCTCGCCTTCTTTCTCGCTTCTACTCTCGTTATACCTTACTCGCTCTCGAACTCTCTCACTTTTTTTCCAGCCTTCCTGATTATTATTTATTATTAATAATGCACGGGCGACACTCGTGTTCAACCTGGGTACCTTCTCACGAGTCCCCGCTCCATTACTCACTTCCGAATTCCGCTCGCCAGATTCTTCCGTTTCTTTGTACACGTGGGATTCATGAAGTACTTTTGTGTTTAGGATGGACCATAGTTGGTTTCATACTTTCTGATATCATTGTACTATTCACACCAGAGTTGTACTGTATTTTCAATTTGATTCAGCTTAAACAAAACCTGGTTAATTCCGAAATCATAAAGAATTTATTATGGGCAAAATAATACATCATGCTAGTAGAGCTTATCCATGAGCTTATTAAACGAAAGGATTTTGTAATTGAAACAGTCTTTCGGTAGTTAAAGAAATCAATAGAAAAATTATTTATCCTGTCTCTTTGGTTGTATCAGAACCAGACTCAGCTCTGCGCGGTGCTTGATAATGTTTATTAGAACTTGTATACCACGTTTAAAAAAATGACAACTCTTCAGTATTTTATTTAATGATAGCAGGATCTGTCGACTAATTTTGTGTTATATAAACCTGTCAGCTTGCAGTTTTCTTAATTTTATTTTTACATGTTACATTGGGGTGACCAAGAACGCGCTTGTTTTCTCGCAACTTAACAGATGAATGATTCCCAAATTTTATTTCGAAAATTAGTGTCTTACGGTGACAGATGTTAACGAAGTCACATTGCACTACCAGAAGCTTACTTGACCATTTAACATACTCTAATTTATTAATAAGGGCATGCAATCGTATACCGAAAGAATTCTCAAGGTTTTTTCATGAATTTTAATCAGACTCTTCAGTATCAAAACTTGTATTTATTGTTTTCTGATTTACGGTTAATGGGACCGTATCCGCAGATCTTTCTTTGATAACTTTTGTCGAATGTTTAGTGAAAAACGAGTAGTTATTACGCTTTTTTTTCTTAAACACAGAGTTTTTGAGATTGCGACGAAAATTTGATTCAATTCGTAATCAGTGGAAAATGTCCCACCAGATAAGATTGGGACAGTACATTAAAGGCGAAAAATGAAGCTATTTAAACCCTGAAACCGTCGGTAAAACAAAAAGACATGAACTGTGTAAAGCACGTTCCTGATGTCAGTTATCAGACTTAAAATTTTCATTTAATTTGAAACAATAAAAAGTTGAAGATTAATTTTGGCAGATCATTTTTCATCGTTCTCCATCGATCAACTTTTCCTTACTCGCCTCTACATTCTACCAATTAACTCTTTTTTTCGATCACAGTGCCATTCGCCATTCGACAATGAGAAAAAGAGTGCCACGGGTGGGCGTCGAGTCCGACAGCATCGATACAGAAGAACGGAAATCCGCTGTCCGCATCTCACGATCAGGGATGCATCGAATTTGCCACGGCCCATGGTACTGTGTACACAGTAAACTACGTGTGGGTAAGGACAAAGAAAAATATTCCATGCATCGCTGATGGCTGCAGTCAGCGGACGGTAACGATTGCGAAGCATAATATAGTTACACGCGATACCAATTGATGTTTGTTTCGCGGGCGTGTCAGTATGCCCGGTTCGTATTAGATTCCGACCCATGAACCAACCGGAAAGAACCAAATAATCTCTTACATACAGCGCAATGTACAAGCAACTGTTTGCATTTTTCCAATGCACTATTCATCTCGAAAGAAATAAAGATTTTTCTTCAACCGAGATACACAAGACGGTACAGAATGAAATCTACGGGAGTCAAGAATGAGAAATGAAAGACAAAGCAAAGCAGAGTAATTGCGTTCATTCGTCGTTCAATCGATTTCTTTGGTTTACTTTGTAGTCGCAAGGCGATACGAGCCTTGCTATCCTCGAGAAAAAAGTCTCAGAGCACCACCGTGTCTTCCATCTATTCTTCATTCTCGTTTTCATCGTTCCACAGCTCTCGAAATGTCTGTCTGGTCTCTCCGGACAGTTTCCACTTGCGAATAGATGTATATCTGTATCTACGCATAGTCGAGAGTCGCCTCCAAGTTCTCCACTCCCATGGTGGTCAGTCGTCAACCTGTCCCAATGGTCCTCCGTTCTTTTCTTCTCTCCGGTTTTTCTTCACTTATTTTTTCTTCTCCCTCTCTTTTCAGCGGTTCATCCTCCCATGATATATATAGTACCCCTATACAGTACGCTACAAGTACGTCGCCTTCCTTTACCAATGGTATCCCCAAAACGTCTCAGTTCAGTCGACTGGATAAGCTACCGACGAAATTAAGTGAGAACGAAGACAAAGAAAAAGAAAACGACGGTGAGGGATTTGAAGTTTGAAACAATTACTCGTCGGTAGATAGCAGAGTTAATCGAGTCTTTACCCGCTGGAGCATTTAAGGCACGTGCTCTCTCCACCATGGTTATCCGTTGCTTTCGAAATGGTTGCCGGGGCTTCCATGTCGAATCTATACCGTCATTCCTTCGAGACCAGGGCCAGGGGGTATATACCAACGACGTCGATTTATCGAAATGCCTCGTAGCAGGTACAGCAAACCCGGGCAATCGGTAGAGCACTGTGAATTCGACGTTGCTGCCCGGAAGCGTCGAAGGATCCAAACTGGCCGGTCGTTCGTCTTCTTGGGAACGCGGCGTCGATATACGCCTCAGGAGTATAAGAGCCAAAGCGCCCTGACGAATGAGAACGAATAAGAAAGGTTCAAAGGATACTGAATGCCCGCCAGGTAGATAGATATACAAATGGAAAGTGAATGAGATAGGAAATGCTGCGAGTTTATATCTACGTATGGAAGATCGAGGCTTGTTGATACAGAGAAAAACGTTCGGTTTGCGGAACGAATTAACTAGTTAGTAGTGCTTCAACACTAATTGATAACCAAATAATTACTTGGAGCAATGCATCAATTGTTTGACATAAATAACTCACTCTACTTATCGTTGACAAGCAACTTTACCCTGAAAACTCGTTAAATCGAAAATGGTCTAACTATAGTCCTAACTTTTTCTAGTATGGCATAGATACGAGTTCTTTGTCTGGGTTTATTTTGTCTGGGTTCCGCAGTAATTGATATTCTCCGAGGTTAATTAATATTTCGCTGTTCCGAGAAGTCCCACGAGTGTAGAGCAGAAATCGAGGCAAAGAAAAAAAAAAGAAGAGGACACCAAAGGAAACCCTCAAAGGAAGATACCGAAACACAGGGAATTCTCATATTTTCTACAAAGTATAGCGAGGTAAGATAAATCGAGAAATAAAAGGAAAAACAGGTGAATAGCTAGAGATCCCTCCTTAATGGGATTTTGTTGAGGAGCTTAAGACGGCTTGCGACTTGCTTCACGATTTAATTAAGCGCGATGACTTTTTAATCGACTAACCATCAGGTCCGTCCGCTTCGGTGGATCGTTATCGTAGAAATTATCATGCAGTTTTTCTTTTATACTCCCTCTGCAAGAATAATAATCTCCAGTCTTGATACAAGATAGCAGCATAAAGTTTTATTTAATTATATCGTTAATTAATAATTATACTTATTACGTTATAAATTAATTTGCTGGATGCTTCGAGAAAGTGTATAGAATCTAATGACGCTAAACTGAGATTAAATACTTTAAGATAAAAGTCACAATTTATACAACTTCTTTGGGGGAAAAAGGATCGAAAGATGATCATTTTTTTCTTCATTACAGTGATCTATGTCTCTCTCCTTGGTCTCTTTTTACACAATTTTGTACTGTGAACTCTGTAGTTATGCTCGTTAATCTCTCATCCTCAATCTTCGTATATCCCCGCCCGGTTCCTGATATCCTTAGACTCTAGGTTATAGGAAACCAATTAGAAAATAATCTTTTATTCCAAAAAGAATAACGTTAGACTACTTTTTGCCTTCTACGTTTTTCGCCTTACAAGGGACTATTGCTTCGAAAGGAATTTCCTCTTATGCTTATGAGCTATTCGACCTCGGTTGCGTTTAAGGCCAAGGCAATTAATTTTGGCAGTCAGTTTAATTACCTGGCCGGTATTCAATTGTCAGCCTTAATTTTTTCACATCACTTTGCCGCCGCGCTACATTGTCCGCGCGGCTGTTTCCGTCCCGTGTATCATGTCTCTACAATTTTATTTCAATTTGCATCATCTGCACGCGTCACTTCTATTTCCACTGGCTATAATTATAGTCGGCACTGCTCGCAGTCAGTTTTTTTTTATAAGCTTTATAATATTCTATGTTATTCTATAATCTATATATTATTAAAAAATGATTAAACTATCGATTCACCACTTTAGTATAATTATGTTGTTACAACTTTTCACTAATATTCTCATGCACACTCATCGTCACAATCACACAGACTTACCATTCTAATGATCTTGAAGTTCGAATTAACGATGCTACGTGGAATCATCTTAGGACAGAAATCCTTATTCATCCGGCAAAACACCTACGGCACTTTATAATACAATTGTTCGTCTTTCAATACTCGTGTACTCGCGTGAATCCACGACGCGTGTTAACGCACTCGCGTCGTGCCGCGCTTTGAACGGGTTTTTACCGAGTGCACTTCGTTTTATAGGTTTCGTTGACCTTGGTCCTGGCGAGGCCCTGCCATGCCTACAAGCCTGTCTGACCGGTAACCCCTCCGTCAAGTGAGCACCTTCCGCACCTGTTTCTCTTGCCGGTGCTCCTCGTGCAACCGTCCAGGTTATCCACATCGACACTCCTCACTCACACCACCCTTCGACTGGCTAAGTTAACCCAGCCGTAAAACACGTTTCGATGGCATTCACCTTAGTTCGTAGATTTGTATATCCACCGGATTTGGAGGTAACCGCTCATTGTTTTATTTTTTTAAGTAATAAAAATTTGTGAATTCGAACGTATTATTCAATACATCGAATATACTTATCATAAGATATTGAGTTGATTTTAATTTGTAGATTTGAATATTCACCGGATTTAGAGGTAATCGCTCAGTGTTTTATTTTTTAAAGTAGTAAAAATATGACGCATAACCAATGGATTCGAACGTATCATTCAATACATCGAATATAATTTTAACAAACTATTGAGTTAACCTTAGGACACGGAATGAAAAACGTAGTTGGGGAAACTGATATATTGGTTCCGACAACCAACCGGTATAGATAGCACAGCGCCAGCTACTCAGTTGGTTTAAGAAACTATAATATCGTTGATAAAATATCGGTAGTAACAGTAATCAATCGAGATGGCAACCTCAGCCTACCGATTATTTGGTGCACTCCATCAGTTCAGCGTAATACGAAAATAAAAAACTAGGTTAATACCGATATTTGTATTTACTTACAGTAGCGAGGACCGGCCCGTACTTTGCACGATGCTTCGAAAGACGAAGCTCATCTATTCACAATATTTTACTATATAT
This sequence comes from Cylloceria caligata, assembly GCA_963942595.1. Classification (NCBI taxonomy): domain Eukaryota; kingdom Metazoa; phylum Arthropoda; class Insecta; order Hymenoptera; family Ichneumonidae; genus Cylloceria; species Cylloceria caligata. The sequence continues at coordinate 14,181,167 of OZ012703.1, read as the reverse complement.
TTATCATATTATATTCAATACATTTCACTTTTATTTTTTGGAAGCCCTCGTCTATCCACAACCACCTGTCACTTGATCTTTCAAGTGACGCTATTCTTATAGCGTCGTTTGCCTTCGTGAAAAGTTTTACTCGTAGCACGTACCAACAAGTTGGTTATAGAAGGAAAGCGATTGATAATGGGAATCAACTCGTAGATTGCCGGTACTATTCAAATAATTTTCGCAACTACCGCCGACGTTTGTTGCACTACCTAACAGCTCGTGGAGGTGACAGCACTGTGATTGGTTACAGGAATCAAGTCGTTGGTCTTTGGTACTATCTTTCGCTGAACAATCGAAAATATTTGGGAATACTGTTTCAGCATATGCTGAAAATAACAATCACAACTACTTTTTTTCCGTGTAAAGTAGATTTGCTGAAAGTCACAATTAAGCCTGTGTATTTCATTCATTTTCTAGCAGTCAGAAATAATATCCAACACCACTGTCATGGTTATAAACTGTGCGTATTAATTTTTAAGATAAATAAGAAAGTCCTTCGGATAGGATTAACAAGAAGAAATTTCCATGTTATACGCATTCTTTGTTTTGAAGAATACACTTGTGTTTACCGTGTCAAAAGGTTTCTTATTGAATGTGAAAAATCTGCAAGCAATAGCGAATGTCGAAATACCGGTGACGCGAAATCGTTGTACGTCAGTGATTTTTTTATATACCCTTAATATAATATTAGATATACTATATGAGAAGCCACCTCTGCAATATAAAGTACCGACATTGTTCGTCATCCACGAGAATTGAAGTTTTATGTGAGCTACAGTATAAATACAGCATATACCGGAAACGGTTATTGCAACTATTTTTTTGCGGTGTAGTGTGTAGATTTGAATATCCACCGGATTTAGAGGTAACAGCTCATTGTTTTATATTAAAAAGTTGTAAAAAGTAGCAACGTCCAAACTGTAGATTTGAGAATGGATCAATACATCGAATATAATGTTAAGAAATAATTGAGAGAAAAACTGGTTCGTCAAACTACATTGAAAATATAATGAAACTTTGTATCGAAATATATGAAAAATATTTTTTACTCTAATTTAGAACATTTGCCAATTTTTCGCTTAATTGTTTCAGTGCAGAAATGGGTTGGTTTTTATGGAAATAAAAAAAAAATTCCTTTTATTTCATAATTTATCTTTCTAGTCTCAACTCTACGTCTCCAGTCAATACTACGCAAGCAAAAACTCAAGTTATTCGCTTTACATTATGGCGGCATGACACTTTACCTGCTTTTTTATGATATTCAATGTTCTCCGAAATTACTGAAGATGTCGTAATGGTATTTGGCATACGAAATTTAATGCGGTTTATGGCGAGGATGAATCCTCAACTCTTACATACATTAGCTGCTTCTCTCTCACTCCGCCGTGTTATCTCTTTCACACACATATATATTTAGCCTTAACTTAATGAAATTCGACATGCGCATTCGATGTATCATGATGTGTAACTTTTTAATTAATGACTGGGCACTACACACAGGAAAAAGTAATTTAGATAACTAATAAACGAGTACCGTTAACCAACCGGCAAAGCGCTAACTACTAAGTTGGTTAAAGGAACTACAATGTCGTTCGTAGGATACAGGTAATAACTGTTACCAACTTAGATTACAACCTGAACTCACCGTTCGGTTAGTGCAACCAATCAATTCGGTGAGTTTTTGGATATGAAATTCGGTTACGTTTATACAATGATGAGGATCGCCAAGTATTTGGCGTCGCCACGTGACACGATGGTTCGATAATTGAAAGTCATCCATTCACACCATTTCACTATTAACTTAACATATATTCAATTAATTCAAATATAAGTTTAGGTTTTTTCGAGGGCGCATTATGTATTTGCATCAAGTTATCGCATCATCCAATGGCGTCGTTTGTGAAAGATTTCCTTGCAGCAAAAACCAACCAGTTGGTTATGAGAGGACGGTAATTAGTAATAGGAACTAATTGGTAGGTTGCTGTTAAAACCTAAATGTTTTATTGTAATTACTACCGACATTAGTTACGTCACCTTACGCTTCGTGGTAAATACAAAACTGCGACTGGCTGAAGGAACCAAATCATTTGTCTTACGTACTATGTTTCATTAACCAATCGAAAATAGTCAAGAATACTTCTTCTTCTTTCTGTTACTAATTAGCAGCCCGGCATATGCTGCAATTGGTTATCACAACTACTTTAACTTGCATCGTCCATGTTCTTATGACAGATTTAACACTAAGCTGAAATTATTTACGATGACTTTTCCGATAAACAATGAGAATACGAATAGATTAACAACAATGAGCGACGAATTTTCGATATTTCGTCACTTACAAACTTTCTACGGAAAGAAAAAGACACAGCATTCCTTCATCCACTTAAAAAAAACAGTTAATTTGTAGCAAAGTATTTATTTACGAAGTGAACTAGACCCATTAAACATAACCCACGTAATTTTATAAATGTTTAAATAATATTTACCTGAAAAAATATCAAATTTGTAGGTAATTATTTATTTAACAATCAAACTGAACCCGTTAAACATCACCCACGTGTTTTCATAAATGTTACAGTAACCTATTACCCCTAATTCATGAAGTTACCGTGTTTACTTATAATTACATTATGTAATGCAACTATGTGCTTGCTTAAGGTACGCGTTCTGCTACGTGCTAGTCAAGATGAGGTTAGCTACAAATGTCGTATAAAACAAAAACTTATCAAAGTTTTCAATAGTTAATAATAAATTTTAATGTATCAACTGAATAGATTGAGTCCAGATTGAGATATTTATGAAAATCAAATAAGTTTTCTTACTGATCTCAGTCACTTTGATTCAGCAGACCCATCGATTTCTGCTTGGACTTGCCATTCTCTTGTGTCGTACGTCAAAATTGTTAATCAAGATATTCGGCAAGCCACATTTTTCACAGTTAAGTCGACATCCTTGCAATATAACCAACAAGTAGCATCTTTATATTAAGCTCTACATAATCGAAATAACCATGAAATTCCATAATCCATTGTTGACTCAGAGACTGCCTCGTATTAAATGCAAAACGTAAATTATGTAAAACACGATCTGCTCTCTATGAGTATAGAGCTCGATCAGTATCAAGAACTGTAATACGATTTTTCAAGTATCCTGAATACTGCTGATAAAAAGAAAATCGGATCCCACTGTATATATCTCTTCCGTAGAGGGATTCTATTTGATATGACCCAGAAATGTTCAGCATCCTTGAAGAAACAACGTTACAGCTTTTGATGCCAAGGGCGGTATGTCACTTTACCTTAACTGGCTGAACACGGATACAGAGATCCTCGCAACGTTGTCAAAGAGGAAAACGTGAAGCTTTATAGGAAACGTAAAGCTACGGTGATGAGGAGTAGAGGGGTGAGCGCATACGTAAGGGGATAAGGAGTTGTACTCAGCCGGCTGGCAAACTAGCTAAAGCAGGTAACTGAATTAGGCTATAGGCAGGAAGTAGGAAACTCCGGAATTGCGAGGGGAATTCTCATCGCAGGAGGGCGTCACGGTTAGCGCCTCTATAGTGAGCTCGGCTACTGTACTGAATGCTATGCCCGCGACCAACGACCATAAACTTGGCCGGCCACAGTATTACCACTGCAAAAGGGATTCGGCACATTGTTACGGCCCCCATGGGACAAAGGGTATTTCAAAATATTTTTTTAAAAAATATTTCAATTATATGCAATACATGTAAAATATATATGTTGTGGGATCAATGGGGGCGATTGTGATTGGAAATCGCATAATTAAACTTGATGGAATAATAAAGTAATATATTTTTTTAATCTGTCCCAGACTTTTTGCGGATTGTATAAATTTCATGTTTTCTCTTTAGGTAACTGATGTGTATAACGGGATAAATCTTTCAAGTTTTACAATCTATTACTAAATTCTTGGAATTAGCTCTGCCTTCCTTGGAATCACTTTAACTTCATATGTTGGGATTGATGTGATAACTGATATTAGAGCCAGTGGGATAACGTATAATTAATTTAATTAAATGGGGCTTACATAATATTTTCAAATATCCATAAGTGACGGATATTATTATTTCTTTTGTTAATCAAGGTTTGGTCAATGATATAAAAAATTAACAGGATCATTTATGATTGCATAGATCGAAGCGGGCGTTTTTAATGTTACATGATAACATCTACGAAGAAAGAAAATCGTTGAAGCAATATTAGAACATGAAACAGCGTTAGGCTTACGATTAATATTTACTTTAAACGTTCACTTCGTTTATAAATCAGGAGATAATTATTCAAAACAAATACTTGGACAAATATTTAGCCACTTGGTACGTTCGATACGGTGTACGTTGCTTAGAAACCAGTTTCTGAACATACGTCAGCTGCTTAATCGCATCGGTTATCATATGGTTTTTCCTAACTATCTGAACTTGGGGGTCTGTATGAGGGGGATGAAGTCCCCCCTCGCCGTTCACCCCCCGCCAAAACCTTTACGGTTATTTTACCTATTCATATACAGTAACCGCCGGCTGGCCGTAAAGGCTTTTAGGCTGCTAAACTCTATATCGGGTGACCCAAAAACTATTCAGCCGCATTTTTCGTAGTCTGGACGATGCTCTCAATGTCCAGGTACCTGAAGATGATTTTTCTGCGTCCTGTCAACGTCGTTTAGCAGTTTCATGTACAGAGTGATGAAAAAACAACATTTCGAGCAATCTGGTTGATTGCTCGCGCTTACCAGTTCCCTAAGAATGATTTCTCCGCGTCCTGTCGATGGTACTCCGTAGATTTATGTACACGGTGTTGAAATAAAATAGTTCTGGAACATTTCGAACTATCCCGTCGGTATCCTCGATCTCTGGGTCACTAAAGCTGATATCTTCGCATTTGATTAATGTAACTACGTAGTTTTATAAATCGGATGTTAAAAAAAAACATTATTCCATAATTACACATCTGGAACTATATTGTCGATGGTATCAATGGTATCCAGATGGTAGGATATCATCTATACCAACGTATTACGAGTAATTAATAATGTACCTTATTCAAAATTATTTTTCGATAATAACTCCTTACGTAATTATTTCATTACTTTTTTATACGTGTGTAGTTCTTGTTGATGAATATTAATTACATCCTATATGTGCAGCAAATATAAATTGCGTCTGCGCATATAACACGACACGGAGCAATGTCGATCGGAGGCGGATAAATCGTCATCAGGGACCTGGACATCCACGGAGCATCGGTGGAATTGCTCGAAGTCTCTCGTAACTATGTTTTTTTTATACTCTGTACATAAAACTAGGGAGTGACGTCGGCAAGACGTGGTGAAATCATCCTCAAGGACCTGGAGGCAGACCCTCCATCGTCCACATGTCCATCCAGAAAAACTCCGACCCGCCAAACTTGTTTCTCCATAGATCCGGTCGTATACACTCATTTTCCTACACATGTCGAATGTCTACACTTCTTTTCCGCCACATTTCGATTTTACATATTGTAGTTACTCACATTGTCTTCACTACAAGCATGATTCTCCACAATCCCATTCTACGATTTTGTGTAGAAAAAGGAATATAGAAAGAGACTCTGCCATAAGAAGAGTGCGTAGAAACGAGCCATGGAAAAATTCACATGGAGAATTAAGAATGTAAAGAAGCTTGTTATATAGGAAATAGGTGCTGCCGGAATACGCATGTCCAAGTTAAATTTATGTGAACTGTCTAAGGATGAACTTTGCAACTTTAAAAGAGAACGTGATACAAAATATCTTGGTGACCAAGAGATAAAAATAATTGGAAAAGCGAAGGCTTATTCGACATAGACTCATCAATCCTTCTGACCACAGACTGTGATAATTACCTCTGCGGTGATTTATACTGACAAATTCGCTCGATCTCCCTCAGCGTCACGCACCATCGTTCCAATCAACGCACAACCAGCCAACCATCATACTACGCAAAATAGATGTCACGTAGTATACGCACAGGAAGGGAGGAATAAAATCGTAATTAACACGAGCTCACAGTGTCGATTAACCAACGCCTGCGGGCGAAATTGAGCGAGCGTAACGCGCTAGTGTTGCACAGCTTTTATCTCTATTTTTCTATGGATTGATGCCACTCATCTGCCGAACGCTACTTCGGTGCTGGGAAGGTCATAGGAAATGTAGAAAAACTCTCGATTCCCTGAACACCGACCTCTTTATTATTCCATCTTCCAAAGAGATCTTTTTACGCAATTACAAACAAACAAAAAACGAGATATTAGATACCAAACTTCCGTTGCTGTGCCTAATGGCTAATACGGAGATCTACTACAGATAGTACAATACCGTATTGCGACGATATGTATTATATGTGTTGTAACCCGGAAAAATGGAATATACATATGAGGAACAATCCGAAAAAAATGGTCGTCCGGGCCGAGATTCGAATTCAGGACTTTCCGATTGCAGATCGATTGCTCTGAACACTGAGCTACGCCAGTCGCTTACCACGTTTAATTCGAATTACCTTCATACATTGAATATTCCACCACGTTACTATGTATGATATGTGTATGATATGAGTATTGTACGTGTACCCGAGATTGACAATTGTATCGCGACTATGGCCAATTTCGGATCATATACTTTAACTCAAGATATAAATGTGAAATATTGGATGAGCCCCTTCTTTCATGATCGCGTTGAAATCCATAGAATGTGATGTTCACCAAGAAAAAAAAAGCCAAGAAAGTCGTTTGTCAATAAGACCCCCTGTTAAGCTTCCGATTTTTGCGTTGATGTTTCTTGTTAAAGACGTCGGTAAGTAGGCTTGAAATTTAACAATATCAAAGGTTGTTACTCAATCTATGTCATATTTAAAATACAAAATGTAATATACCAATAGTAGAAGGTGGTCGACCACCTTAATTATGCAAATAAAAGGGATACAAGAGACGAAATAATAGTAATAATAATATCATTCGTGATGTTTTTTTTCTCAACGATCGAAGAAATTATACATCAAGATCAGTTTAAAAAATTTTCTCAAGATTTTTAGAATATATTTAGTAACCAACAATAATAGTATAAAATGATTACAGGTAGAATATACTCGTAGTGACATATACTGGGCCATGTAATAAGATCTACTACTGTTACGCGTGGCAAAGTATCATAGAAATGTTTCCGTAGTCACGTTACGTGTGGGTGCGAGCAACGTCGTCATAGTTCATGGGGCACGTATCGCACTCTCTTCCTTTCAATTCTCGGGGGCTGCGCTAGCGTTCACTTCGAACGCGGACGTTTTCTCTTGAGATCTGTGAGCCATCGGGGCCCTGTAACGTGCACGCTCAAGTCGAGACGGGGGCCCGCGAGAAAACGCAGTTTGCGATACCGAGAGCCGCATGTATCTCTGTTACTCCGCTGCTCGCCGGTATACGTACGCTCCTTGCGAACTTCTTCGTAATTTATTATGCTCTCGGGGAACACCGCTCGGTCGAGAATAGTTGGCCCACCAAGAGGAGGATTGCCGTGAAATTCGCGAGTACTCGTTCTCGTTGCCGTACCACGGCTGCCGCTACCATTGCTACTGCACGTCTACTCGTACTGTTGCACACGAGAGAGCAATCCATCGTTTTCAAGAATTTTTCCTCAACCGCTCTCACCGGGGAATCTCGATATACTTTCAGAAATGTCAAGAAATTCCAATTATTTCGAATGAAAATCAAAGATATCGCTGTTTTATATGTTTGGTATTAATTACTTTATTTAAATATACATTGAACCTTGGTATCTCTAGTCAATGTATAGAATTATATATATGATTTAATTATAATTATAAGCTGTATCGAGTTCGATATTGAGACATATTTTGTACTACTTTGCGCTAACTTAGACAAAACCTCGAATACTTAGACTAATTCTATTAAGCTTCCAATTACGAAAATTCCGATACATTAAATAAGAGGAAATGCAGCAGCAGCAGGCGTAAGGAACCATGTGGGCGTGCATAAGGACACCGCGATAGACTGTCAGAGGCAATGTGGGACCCTGCTGCGTCGTCCGTGGCTGCACGTGATGACAATATCGGCCATACGACGCGTGCGAGGCAGGATATAGCTCGGATCGGTACGGAATATGCAATAAGTGAGCATGGGCGGCTTCCACTGCAGTGTACATTAGTGTACAACAGTACAACGAGCACTGTACACAGAGGCAGAAGCATCACCGCAAGGCACAGGAGGCACCAAAAGCCAATACGGACACGTCCAGAGGAGTTGCGAACGGTGGTGAGACCGTGATGCTCGGGTCACAGACATGCGGTATAACCTGAGACAGTTCTAGCCACCTAACCTAACTGAAAGGGTCAACGAAAAAGGAAATAGTTATACGTGCGTGAGGATGTACACTCGGTAATTATGGTATTTAATAATGAAAAAATTATACAAATTATTATATTTTCTGTAAGCAATTCCATTTATGTTACACATTATAACCCTTCAGGTCAATACCCGTACAAGGTTAAAACTTCCATTACCATTGATAATTGACAACTGAATAAGTTTTATATTCGGTGATTTTTGTTTCATTTCAACACATTTTAAGCTCTTTTCTTTTTTTTTTTATATTGATCAACTGTGAAAATGATAAATTGTGTACTTTGTGTATAACAAGAAAACCACACAATATTTCTGAATTTTCTTTTCACCATTTCATAGTTGACACTACGGAGTAATTTTTAAAAAAAATGTCTGTACATTATATGTTTCAAGTATCATTAACTTCGCGTAGATAACAGTGTTAAAAATCTTATTTATCGTAAAAATCGAAATGTTGATATTACACTTTTAGTATAATTTTTCGATAATGTTAATATCGTACAGCATCCTATCGCGTTCAGCGCGTCATCCATACCTGAACGATTAAAGAATTAACACACTCTTTGTATTTTATATCCTGGGAGTCTGCTTCTATTAATAGATTAGAGATATCAGATTTATAACAATTAGAATGATATACTTACGAGCTAACAATGAAGAAAAATAAGATATTAGAAATTGTGATAAAATAACGAAATTATGCCATTGATAAAATAACATAACAGGTTTTAGACTGTACCTCTCGAAATATAATTTGATATATAATATATATATAGATAACGTTGCAAATTAATATGAATTTGATAATAAAATGGTTAAGAAATTACGACGAGAGTGAGCAAAGTGATCATAGTTGATGTAACGTCTGGTTAAGGGACGGTGACGGGAATAGGATGATAAGGAGGGAGAGTTTCCAATCTTTCCATAAAGAGCCTCATTTTCTAAAGCAGACTAGGCCATGGAAGCTCATATGGTCCTCTGGGTCACCTGCCTCATCGTAATAACTCATTGCATTTCTTGATGTTAATCAGGTTAAGCGGCATAATATTCGCTTGCGGCCAGCCCCACTATCCTACAATATATGCTATGGATCACTTATGTATGCGTGTAATCACGCTAGCGGTGTCTGGCTCAATCTATTTATCAAGCTCTAGTATAGCGAGATGCGTTTGGCCATTATCGCTTAGAAATAGCAATTCTGCTAGTTGCAAAGTGACGATGTCGGTGATGTACAATAAAATAAAGGATTCAGAGCAAAGGGGTTGAGATTAATCGAGAATAGCATCTGAATTCCAGGCTACATCTGCGAAATAACTGTAGTTGCGAAGCAGAATGCGAGAATTCTATTGTCTAAAATACTGCAACGGAATACCTTAATCTGCTGCATGTCATACATAATTTCAGAGTCATAATACAGTTACAGAAGAGAACGTTGCATAGTTTCCGAGGAAACATCGTGTAGAGAATCTGACATTACTATTTATCCGCTTAGGATCGATGATGGAACTCTACTATTTGCGAGCAGATAAATTAATTAGGTTGGAACCCGGCTCTTTTTACGCTTCGCTTAATCATATCGGGTCCTGATCCAACTAGCTTATCTGTCCCAGGGATGCTATTGAACTTGTTACCCTGATTCAAAGCTGGGTTGCAATGAGACGAGGTCTTGATATGGCCTGGATGAGAGCCTGATAGATCCCTTAACAGGTTATGATCAGGACGTCTAGTTACAGAAACTGCCATAATTGTATAAACATTTATTACAAATTAATTTTTTAAACGAATGTTGTTAAATTTTCAGGCGATGTCGAGGTCCAATCGTTAAATCCTGTAGATCATAGATTACAACCGTTGCAACTTAATCCATTCTGCTATTCTTATCTTGGGGAATTTAGATTAAATTTGTACGAATTAAAGTGTAAGTATAAATTATTAAAACAGAAACGTTATACGTGTAGAGGAGTTATAAGATATAATTGTATTCGTTTATGTGATTGCTGCATACGATATTTTAATAAAAATGTAAACTATTATTCGACCAAAATCGAATTATTATTCGACGCATTTTATGCAAACCCACGTTATTGATGTATATATTAATTACATGTAGTGCTTGAATAGTTTGTTGAATTATCGATGAAGAGTGAATGAACAATTGTTGCTTATAAAATAATAAATTGACAATTGTTAATGAAAAATTTACTTCAGAATGGAAAATTTTACCTACGAAGCATACATTTTTCTTTATTCTTAATACGATTTATTATTTCGATTTATCAATCCGTAACGGTACAACATTTGTCTTAGATTCAGCTACATTTCGGCAATTCGGATCAAGCAAGAAAATTAATATCCCGCTCGGGTTCTATTCTTCGCATCTGATATCGAGTTACACTCGAATTGTATTGATCCGATGTGCAGTATACAAAAATAACTGTAATCTGACGACTCAAGCACCATCTTATAACTCGAAAATTTAATGAGCAGCGAGGACATGACCCAACTCTGTTAAAGTGTAAAGTTATAACAATATTCAATAAGAAATATTGATTGGCCAGAACGCAAGAGTAAAATGTTAGTTAACCTTTTTTTAAACTCCATCTCTGTGGGATTATCAGAAATTCAAAAATATTAATCAAAAACCCCCAGAAAGCCTATCGATTGTTAGGTTTTTCATGTTTTCATCGTTACGATTGAACTTTTTTTGATAAAATATCATTCTGGCAGTAAGTTAAAGTCGAAAAAACTGTCATTTGAATCCTGGAATCGCCGGAACACGAAAAACACATGGAATGTCCCTTAAGTTAGTTTCCGTAAGTAAAACATTGTTTTACGAATTATCCGATCCAATCTTTACATCCAGGTTAAACGTGTGTTTACGTCAGTAGCAGAAAAGTATAAAGTTCTGTTCTAGTTTAATGCTAGGGATTATGCACATTGTCTAGCGCCGTAAATCACTTTTTCATTCAAAGAGAAAACAGAAGCACACGATAAGCGATACAAAAAAATTTTTGTGCTCTTTACCACAATCGCATGTTGAGGTGGATGAGCTTGTGGCTGGCTATGACACGGTCTTTCAACGGTGAATTCCGGATAGGATTGGGAACAACCATCTAACCAACATGGCTCTCAACTATACTGTGCACAGTAAGCTCCAAGGGCTTAATGTACACAATAACTTTTTTCATCCCGATTGTACTAGTCACCATTCATCTCTCACTCGTAATCATTTCTCTACATTAGTAAAAGATGCGTAAATTTTTGTTTTCTGAACTGAATTTCCCTTTAAAAATCCCTTCCGGTACCGAAAAAAAAAAAATTGTTAAACAAATAGGAATAAAAATGAAAACTTTTGGTAGTTTTGAATAATCGGTTGAATTACTTTTAAGGTACGTCAAATAAATTCTGCAAACAATTTCATGAGAATATCGTGATCAAATTTATTATTCCTTAGTCCATGATGTGACTCATATAAAATATCTCCAAAAGTTTGCACCTCGTCACAGTGGAGGGTCGTGAAGCGTCATTGTTTCATGTCGGAGATCCACTCTGCATATTTCAAACGAACATATACGAGAGGCTCCGTGGGCTGAATTCCGCTGGACACGAAGACTGTGAAGAAGCTTTATACTACGAGGGATTCATCGATTATTCATAAAGGTTCGGGTGAGGGTGAAACGACATTGCGGTGGCAGACTTCGTGAACTCGACCAGGACCCACAGGACGTTGTTATACATTGTACCACTAGTGTACCATAGCACATGCACGTTGAGCCATAAACGTTCCAACGACGTTTCGGACCGTCCACATACTTTATATTATTTACAATATTATTACGACCAATCACCCTGTTTTTGCGTGTGTATATCAATTGCATACACACAAATGTCTAATAAGAATATGTGTATGCATTTCTTCATCTTGAATGAAAGGAAGATAAATAGGGCTTCTGCAAGCTCCAGTCCTGGCCAATTGAATTACAATAATTTGTCGATAGCGTAAAGGTATTGATGCACTTTAACTATAAGCTGAACATCATTACTACAAAAATAGTCACTTAAGGAAACAGGAACCTTTGTTACAAACTTATATTAAACAGGAATCCTTTGAAGATTCATGGCAGCTTAATTTATGTATCACAGAGCAAGATTGTATTGGTACATTGTTTTCAAAATCTCTATCGCAAATTGGATCACTACTGACAAATACAGGCCCAATTAATATACAATTTGTGCACACACTGCACGTATCTACTGTCGCCTGAAATGAACAGACCTTGAACTGCCGAGAAATACTGATGGCGTTCCCCACGTTTTGATAATTGCAAAACAGAATTATGTAGAACATAATATTAAATGTATATACGTTATAGTAGAGTTGATCCCAAGTTTAAATAATTGATGTGAGTATAAATCTTCTGTTTAGGTAAATAACATAAAACGACAATATGTTAAATACATTTGGGATTGCTCGTTATGCACGTTTTGAAATGAATAAGAAAAACTTAAGCTTCCGTGAAATACGTAACAAGGAACTGACTACCAGAGGCGTTGATCTTCTATTCAGACTAAGACAATCAGGGAATAGAACTTTCAACATATTAGATGCTCTCCAAACTAAAAGCAAATTATATTCTACGAGCTTGCATTCATGTGGACTAAGTATATAGCAAACTGTAGCGTGCGCACTTGATTTACCATGTACACGTGCATATTGTACGTGCATTGTATCCATTCATACAACTCTCTTGATGGCCCGAGTGTAAACTCTGCGAGATTTATTATTAGTTAAATATAGAATAAAGGTAAATCTTTGACTTCTCGGTAGAAGCGTGTACATATTGCATACGCATAAATCGTGTATGGATAGAAGTCGTAAAATGCACATATTGTGATACAATCATTGGTGTAATACAGCTATGTAATGGGGTCTTTCAAGTATGGTGGATACATAATAGCAACGTCATGGAAAAATCGTTTATCATATATTTTATTTAGTCTGCTGATAAAGCAAGAAGCGAAGAATGAGAACAAGTCATTGCAGCGAAGAGCAGTGTAACACGAACAAAGTTCTCGCTGGCAGACTAGAAATACTTCAGAACTCACCGTGAAATGCCACCACTATCAGCAGTTTCTGAGTTAACGAATAGACTGGCTGAATTTTTTGTTTCATCCAGGGGAATCGAATTCCCTCATCGATGTGATTGAATCGAACAAAAAGGGATAGGTAATTATGACGCAGGAAAAAACGATACAAACATTTGAAAGAAAACAGAAAATAACGATGAAAATGTAGTGAGCACCTTTTTTTTCGTTACTTTCGTTGTTTCTTTATCTTTGTTATACGTTTATTTCAATCACGACAATGCAACTATTTATTTATTTTTTATTTTTCCATCAAACGTTTATGCTATAATTCTATTTATGAAAAGTTCTGTAGTCGCACTTTAATAATAATTTCTTATACAAGAAGGATCGAAAGAGCCATAAGTAATGTAAACAATTTCTTTTTCTATTTATTTCATTTTATTGAGCAAACAAATGACATATTTGCAACAAATCTTCATCAAAAGACGACAGACCATATATTCATGATGGCACAAGACTAAAGATCAGATTAAAACATTTTAATATCTCAAAATTTAAGAAAATCAGGCCTCAAGGTACAGTGAGAATTTTTTATTCAATTATTCGTGGATAGTTGATTGACAGATTGACGAAAGAGTCGAGCACCGTCCGGTAGCGTGACAGACATATGGTTTGAGAAGGATAGTGTATCGACTATACGAATCGTTTAAATAGTGGGAAATCATCGATCCTCTGGAAGGAACGACACAGTCGCACCTTAAATTTCTTATATCATAATTAACGATAGCACATTCGCGTTCATACTTTATTAATGGGTGTCAACAATGGGATCATAATTATCGATCAACATCCAGACCTGGAAAATAGAATCTTCAACATTAGATCCAGTGTTCCTGAGCAATAGCTAAGTACTTTAAAAGATAACAAATTGCTACTGGAGCGAATGGCATAAACTCACAATTTATTTATATAAATTGCCATGCGGTGTGTCGGCAGAATTTTATCGTGATGAGAAGTCGAAAATAAACGAATGTATATCGATATAGTTCTATTTCGTGGTTATATATATGTAATAATCTCTGTATTTAAACGAAAAGTGTGTCTTCTTGAGTCATAAAGTATACAGAATTGTTATAACGTTTCTGTAGCGTATTTTTCCTGGCATACATCATCATTTGTGTAACATAACAAATAAATAAATCATTACAATACTTAAACATTTAAAATTAGGATTCCCTTAATAGTATAAAATGACCTAAGGATAATGGCATCTTCTTATTTATGGAAAATGATAGGTGTAAAGATAGGCTACTGGGATACCCCAGCCATACAACTAAATCAAAAGTATATCATTAACGAATTAAATGCCAATGTTAAATAGATTTACCTCTCGTTACGCGAACATTAGAGGTTCACCGAAGGAGGCTTCGGGCTTAGCGCACCCCTAGAGACGTCGCGTCGGTTTACCCGGGTAAGCGAGTAAATCAGACCCGGTATTGGGCTCACTCCCCCCTTTATTTATAAGCATTGCCAGATTATGGGGCGACGCTATTCCACCATAGTTCCAGGTCCCAGACAGTCGCGGTGTACGCGGGTAACGAATTGCCCTCATGAAATACGCGCTTCTGGTTAATTTCGTGAAATATAACGTCGTAAAAGCGCTGTGTAATGATATCCATATATATATATATATATATATATATATATATTGTGACGTAGTCACAATCCTAAAAGACATAAAAGAAAAACAGAATAAAATCAGAATAAAATAAAACACAAAATAACAATAAACAAAATCATTTATTGATAATATCTGAAAAAGGAAACAAAATAAAATTAAAAACACAAATTACTACCAAGAAAAGTATTTATTTATACAAATAGAAAATAGTAAAGATAAGAAAAGTACAAAGATAGAAAAGATCAAAATCATAGTAAAGGCTGGCCGAGACCACGAACAAGCTCGATCCTGTCGCATTCCTTCGCTGCCGAAAAACAGCGGGTCAGCGACCGGCTGGCCTCGCTCGGGCAGCGAGGGGATGTAGGGGCAGGATGGCGGGGCTCGCTGAAACAAAAAGAAATTATATGAGACAATAGACAAGAAGAGCTAAAATTAGAGAGTGGGAAAGAAGAGAAAGTATAAAAGGCAGCTTCAAACCGAGGAGCTCTCTCTTATTCGTTTCAACAGTCGACAAAGTCAGAGCTCGCTGGTGCACAGTAGTAGAAATTTTTTATAAAACTGGAAATTTCATATTAAATCTAAAAAATTCGAACATAAAAGGGTGTGCGTCAGCCCTACAAATTTATTCGAACATTAACAGATAAAAGAATATAGTGAAAGTTAGTGGAGGAGCAAATATAAAGATTAATAGCGAACAGTATTGGACCGGTTGAATAAAACAAGAAATATTCTAAAAAGCCGGATAAAGAAGAGAACGTTAGTGCCATTAATATAGATAATTAGGGTATAAGTTAGAAGAATTAAGCGAATAGTATAAGACGGTGTGGGTAGAATAATTAGAATTAAGTACAGATAGTTCTAAGAAGTATCCTGAACGCAGCGCATCAATCCACGAGAAAGACTCGCTTAGGGTACCGATAGCTTACTAATTTGTACACTTGGAGAGAGGATAGATTAATACAGAAAAAGAAATAGAAATTAATAGTGTAATAATCAAACTATTAACAGCAGCAAGAAAAGCTACAACAATAGGACAGAGTACGGTCAAATGGATTTCATGCTAAACCACCGTTTTAAACAGGAGAGACTTTCGGAGTGAGAATTTGAAATACAGCTCAGAAAATAAATAAATAAATAGGTTTAGGAGGGCATTTGTAAGCCCGATTCATAGAAATTTAATTTAGAATTTTAAGATAACTAGGAAGATAATTAGGCGAAAAACAATTTCAAGAGTTGTGTCAAGCGTGTCGCAGGAGAACGACACCACTTAATAGAGAGAAAGGAAAAGAGAAAAGATAAATCAAAAAGACCAACTCACCAAGAGCGAAGAAGAACCGGAACATCCTGGTCCACTGCTAAAGATTTTGGGGAGGCATCCATCAACGAACATATGGAAAACTGACAATTACTGGGAAATACTAATCCAATAGCTGTTCTTATTCCACACCTAGTAATTATCACTCGCGAACCAGGACCACGATCTCCCCGGAGAGACACGACCGGAACACACGGAAACGGCACGAACACAATAAACAAACAGCCGAACGCGGAACAACAAGGAAAACAACGCTTTTTAATTATTAAAACAAAACGACACGTACACGGTCACAAACCCGACGTCCATAACGGCTGACCGGCGCGCCAGCAACAACGACGCAAGCCCAGCAGACAGCACGTCAGCAGCCAGGCGGGAAAAAGATCAAGACGGCTGAGCTCGATACAGCCTAGTTGAGATATTCACCGCTCAGCGCCGAAGTCGAGAATCAGATAACCTCACGGGTAAAGAAGAGCGTGGGACTATCCGAGAAATTAAACATCACTGAGAAATTGTACGGTTAAAGGCGCCAAAAAGCCTCATAACACAAAATTCTATGCAACTTATTGAATAAACCTTACTTATACCTCCAATAGAAGTCTACAATTAATTATCTTAGTGTTCGAGCCCGAATTCTTCCCCTCAGAAGAACAAAATTTAATGCTAACGTGAAAATACCGTTACATTTGGCGCCCGAACAGGGACTCGAACACAGATAAAAAGGACTGCAGAGGTAAAGTAGGGCGCGCATAAGGCAGAGAATTTGGTGTAAGAATTGAAGTATGGCTACAGGGGCTGAACCGAATATCTCGACTGAGCTCGAGGAAATGAGGATGATGGAGAGTCTAGAGGACCATCGACGGCAGGAAGGAGAAAAGGAAACGAGCCAGATATATCTCTGGGAGTCCACAACCGCTGATCATCTGTTGGACGGCCGGCGACAGAGAGATCGGAGGAATATAAATCGACTTTCCGAGATCGAGCATATCGAGGAAAGCGGAGACGTGTCGAACGAGTTCACAAATAATGAGATAAACGGTGAGGACGGTAGTACACCGAAAATCACAAACAGAACTGCGACGATCGCACCGGACCAAATTGGGGTGGGGGATTTAATGCAGTTTTTGCAGAAAATGGAAGAGAATGTGATTAAGTCACAGCAGAAGATGGAGGAGAAGTGCGATGGAAAGTTCGCCGAAGTGATAAAATCTCAGCAGGAGATGAGAGACGAGTGTTTGAGCGGGATCGCAGTGTTAAGAGAAACGACTAAGGAGGCACTTGAAGGAGAGATTTCGGCGGCGGAAGGACGGACGGATTGGAAAATTAAAGAAGTACAAGAAAGGATACAAAGGGACCAGAATGTGACGAATAATTACATTCAACAACAAGTTGCCGGTCAGAAGGTGACTGTGGAGAAGCTTGAAAGGAGGACACAGGAGATGATGGCGGAAATCCGTGCAGCCCAGCAAATTACTGAGGACCAAAATAAAAGGATTGAAAAACTAGAAGAAAATACACAAAGAACAAGCACCTCTATGAATTTCGGTCAAACCATTGGAGGCGGTATGAATGTCACCCGGCTATACACAACGGCACAGAAGCCTCCCACATATAATGGCGACGGAAAAGAAAGGCCTATGAGATTTCTAAAGGAATTCCGTGAATTTTGTATCGCTGGAGGGATTGAAGATACGGAAATACGTCACACTATAGGAACGGCATTAAAAGGTGTTGCTAACGATTGGTGGCTGGTGGTGGAAGGAGCAGTGCATAATTTACAGACATTTGAAGAGAAATTCCGTTCAAGATACTGGGCCCGCGACATGCAGGATAAGGTGAAGAAGAATTTAGAATTCGGATCGTTTTATCTAGAAGGCCAAACGTTGACACGAGCCGAGTATGCCACTCGTGTGATTGGAAATGCACGGGATCTTAGCGAGAAACTCAGTGACGAGGATATAATCCGTCGACTCGCGAAGCATTTTGACGAGGAAGTACGCAGTGCAGTGAGAGTGCGGCAAATACGTGAAATAGACGAATTCTTAGAACTGTTGGAAAGCACGGACGTGGCAGGTCCTCTAAATTACAAGAGAGGCACAGGTCGTACCGGGGGATATGCTTCTCAGGAGCAACAAAGATATTTAAATGGAGGAGCTGTGCGTGAGCAGATTGCGCGTCCTCACATTAGATACGAAAATCGAGAAAACTTTGCAAACAATGGCGGAAACCGATTTCCACCAACACCAGGACGTCAGGTTGACAGGGGAGAGAGACCACCGTGGCAGAACAACGGACCATGGCCTCCAACAAATCCTTCTCGAGAAAATAGGTCAGGACAACAAAGACCACCATGGCAGGAGAACCGACCGAGATATTTCCCAGGACCAGAAAACAGCAGACCAGGAGAAGTAACTCCACCACGGCAGGAGCAATTACCAGGAAACCCGGTGAATAATATCAGTCGTGCTCTGCAAGGACCATTTGTCGAACACACCATACCGAGAGAGCCAAAACCAGGATGCTCAGGAGTGGGAAACACGGGCTCGGGAAACGCCTAGTCGTTGCGCCCGAGGAAGAACAAAGAATAAATAATAACGACAAGGAGCGGAGCGCAACGGTAAAACAGGAGGAAAAGAAAAGCACGAGACAGCGGATGAACGCGAGGAAAAGAGAGAAGAAGAAGTTGAGGGATCAGCGGAGAAAAGAGGAAAAATACAAAAGCAGTGAACAGTCAGTGAGAAGGGATGAAGAGGAGAGCACCGATTGGCGAGGGCAGGCCGAATCATGGGAAAAAAGAGTTCAGGAAGACGGTAAAGGCGCACTTAAGACGACGAAGAGTATGTGGCCAGAAAACGTTGCCAGAGTTCAAGGAGTACCTGATATCGGAAGGCCAACACCAGGGGTGGTGGAGAGGATGAAAAATAAGAAGGTAGTCTGTTCAATGTCGATGGAAAATCCTCGAGAATATTTGTATGAAGAGGCTGAGGAGATCCCGACGAAGTGGTATGATGAAAGACATCCGAGATGCCCTGAGATACCAGTGACAATAGCAGGTATGACGGAAATAAGTTTAATAGATAGCGGAAGTGAAGTGTCGTGTATATCGGAAGAGTTTTTCCGACAAAATGAAGAAATTTTTAAGAACTGCCCGATGCTACCGGTTACGTCGACACAGGTAGTCGGAGCGTTTGGTGGAGAGACGGTACGAGTCAAAAAGCAAATTATGATCGATGCGGAGACGTACGGCTCAAAAGGGGTTTTGCAAGTGCTAGTGGTGCCAAAGCTAGTAAGACCGGTGCTGAGCGGAATCAGTGGGATGTGGACATTAACAAATTTGAGAGACACTGAACGGCGAATCGTAGCAATAAGAAATAAAATAATCGCAAATGTAAGTGATGGGGCGTGGCGACATAAGAAAATCTACGTTTACGTTAAAAAAAAAAAAAAAAAAAAAAAAAAAAAAAAATTAGATGGGAGTCCTAACAAATCTTTGAATCGGTCGATAACTCGATCTATCAAAGATTTGGGGGGATAATGTGACGTAGTCACAATCCTAAAAGACATAAAAGAAAAACAGAATAAAATCAGAATAAAATAAAACACAAAATAACAATAAACAAAATCATTTATTGATAATATCTGAAAAAGGAAACAAAATAAAATTAAAAACACAAATTACTACCAAGAAAAGTATTTATTTATACAAATAGAAAATAGTAAAGATAAGAAAAGTACAAAGATAGAAAAGATCAAAATCATAGTAAAGGCTGGCCGAGACCACGAACAAGCTCGATCCTGTCGCATTCCTTCGCTGCCGAAAAACAGCGGGTCAGCGACCGGCTGGCCTCGCTCGGGCAGCGAGGGGATGTAGGGGCAGGATGGCGGGGCTCGCTGAAACAAAAAGAAATTATATGAGACAATAGACAAGAAGAGCTAAAATTAGAGAGTGGGAAAGAAGAGAAAGTATAAAAGGCAGCTTCAAACCGAGGAGCTCTCTCTTATTCGTTTCAACAGTCGACAAAGTCAGAGCTCGCTGGTGCACAGTAGTAGAAATTTTTTATAAAACTGGAAATTTCATATTAAATCTAAAAAATTCGAACATAAAAGGGTGTGCGTCAGCCCTACAAATTTATTCGAACATTAACAGATAAAAGAATATAGTGAAAGTTAGTGGAGGAGCAAATATAAAGATTAATAGCGAACAGTATTGGACCGGTTGAATAAAACAAGAAATATTCTAAAAAGCCGGATAAAGAAGAGAACGTTAGTGCCATTAATATAGATAATTAGGGTATAAGTTAGAAGAATTAAGCGAATAGTATAAGACGGTGTGGGTAGAATAATTAGAATTAAGTACAGATAGTTCTAAGAAGTATCCTGAACGCAGCGCATCAATCCACGAGAAAGACTCGCTTAGGGTACCGATAGCTTACTAATTTGTACACTTGGAGAGAGGATAGATTAATACAGAAAAAGAAATAGAAATTAATAGTGTAATAATCAAACTATTAACAGCAGCAAGAAAAGCTACAACAATAGGACAGAGTACGGTCAAATGGATTTCATGCTAAACCACCGTTTTAAACAGGAGAGACTTTCGGAGTGAGAATTTGAAATACAGCTCAGAAAATAAATAAATAAATAGGTTTAGGAGGGCATTTGTAAGCCCGATTCATAGAAATTTAATTTAGAATTTTAAGATAACTAGGAAGATAATTAGGCGAAAAACAATTTCAAGAGTTGTGTCAAGCGTGTCGCAGGAGAACGACACCACTTAATAGAGAGAAAGGAAAAGAGAAAAGATAAATCAAAAAGACCAACTCACCAAGAGCGAAGAAGAACCGGAACATCCTGGTCCACTGCTAAAGATTTTGGGGAGGCATCCATCAACGAACATATGGAAAACTGACAATTACTGGGAAATACTAATCCAATAGCTGTTCTTATTCCACACCTAGTAATTATCACTCGCGAACCAGGACCACGATCTCCCCGGAGAGACACGACCGGAACACACGGAAACGGCACGAACACAATAAACAAACAGCCGAACGCGGAACAACAAGGAAAACAACGCTTTTTAATTATTAAAACAAAACGACACGTACACGGTCACAAACCCGACGTCCATAACGGCTGACCGGCGCGCCAGCAACAACGACGCAAGCCCAGCAGACAGCACGTCAGCAGCCAGGCGGGAAAAAGATCAAGACGGCTGAGCTCGATACAGCCTAGTTGAGATATTCACCGCTCAGCGCCGAAGTCGAGAATCAGATAACCTCACGGGTAAAGAAGAGCGTGGGACTATCCGAGAAATTAAACATCACTGAGAAATTGTACGGTTAAAGGCGCCAAAAAGCCTCATAACACAAAATTCTATGCAACTTATTGAATAAACCTTACTTATACCTCCAATAGAAGTCTACAATTAATTATCTTAGTGTTCGAGCCCGAATTCTTCCCCTCAGAAGAACAAAATTTAATGCTAACGTGAAAATACCGTTACATTTGGCGCCCGAACAGGGACTCGAACACAGATAAAAAGGACTGCAGAGGTAAAGTAGGGCGCGCATAAGGCAGAGAATTTGGTGTAAGAATTGAAGTATGGCTACAGGGGCTGAACCGAATATCTCGACTGAGCTCGAGGAAATGAGGATGATGGAGAGTCTAGAGGACCATCGACGGCAGGAAGGAGAAAAGGAAACGAGCCAGATATATCTCTGGGAGTCCACAACCGCTGATCATCTGTTGGACGGCCGGCGACAGAGAGATCGGAGGAATATAAATCGACTTTCCGAGATCGAGCATATCGAGGAAAGCGGAGACGTGTCGAACGAGTTCACAAATAATGAGATAAACGGTGAGGACGGTAGTACACCGAAAATCACAAACAGAACTGCGACGATCGCACCGGACCAAATTGGGGTGGGGGATTTAATGCAGTTTTTGCAGAAAATGGAAGAGAATGTGATTAAGTCACAGCAGAAGATGGAGGAGAAGTGCGATGGAAAGTTCGCCGAAGTGATAAAATCTCAGCAGGAGATGAGAGACGAGTGTTTGAGCGGGATCGCAGTGTTAAGAGAAACGACTAAGGAGGCACTTGAAGGAGAGATTTCGGCGGCGGAAGGACGGACGGATTGGAAAATTAAAGAAGTACAAGAAAGGATACAAAGGGACCAGAATGTGACGAATAATTACATTCAACAACAAGTTGCCGGTCAGAAGGTGACTGTGGAGAAGCTTGAAAGGAGGACACAGGAGATGATGGCGGAAATCCGTGCAGCCCAGCAAATTACTGAGGACCAAAATAAAAGGATTGAAAAACTAGAAGAAAATACACAAAGAACAAGCACCTCTATGAATTTCGGTCAAACCATTGGAGGCGGTATGAATGTCACCCGGCTATACACAACGGCACAGAAGCCTCCCACATATAATGGCGACGGAAAAGAAAGGCCTATGAGATTTCTAAAGGAATTCCGTGAATTTTGTATCGCTGGAGGGATTGAAGATACGGAAATACGTCACACTATAGGAACGGCATTAAAAGGTGTTGCTAACGATTGGTGGCTGGTGGTGGAAGGAGCAGTGCATAATTTACAGACATTTGAAGAGAAATTCCGTTCAAGATACTGGGCCCGCGACATGCAGGATAAGGTGAAGAAGAATTTAGAATTCGGATCGTTTTATCTAGAAGGCCAAACGTTGACACGAGCCGAGTATGCCACTCGTGTGATTGGAAATGCACGGGATCTTAGCGAGAAACTCAGTGACGAGGATATAATCCGTCGACTCGCGAAGCATTTTGACGAGGAAGTACGCAGTGCAGTGAGAGTGCGGCAAATACGTGAAATAGACGAATTCTTAGAACTGTTGGAAAGCACGGACGTGGCAGGTCCTCTAAATTACAAGAGAGGCACAGGTCGTACCGGGGGATATGCTTCTCAGGAGCAACAAAGATATTTAAATGGAGGAGCTGTGCGTGAGCAGATTGCGCGTCCTCACATTAGATACGAAAATCGAGAAAACTTTGCAAACAATGGCGGAAACCGATTTCCACCAACACCAGGACGTCAGGTTGACAGGGGAGAGAGACCACCGTGGCAGAACAACGGACCATGGCCTCCAACAAATCCTTCTCGAGAAAATAGGTCAGGACAACAAAGACCACCATGGCAGGAGAACCGACCGAGATATTTCCCAGGACCAGAAAACAGCAGACCAGGAGAAGTAACTCCACCACGGCAGGAGCAATTACCAGGAAACCCGGTGAATAATATCAGTCGTGCTCTGCAAGGACCATTTGTCGAACACACCATACCGAGAGAGCCAAAACCAGGATGCTCAGGAGTGGGAAACACGGGCTCGGGAAACGCCTAGTCGTTGCGCCCGAGGAAGAACAAAGAATAAATAATAACGACAAGGAGCGGAGCGCAACGGTAAAACAGGAGGAAAAGAAAAGCACGAGACAGCGGATGAACGCGAGGAAAAGAGAGAAGAAGAAGTTGAGGGATCAGCGGAGAAAAGAGGAAAAATACAAAAGCAGTGAACAGTCAGTGAGAAGGGATGAAGAGGAGAGCACCGATTGGCGAGGGCAGGCCGAATCATGGGAAAAAAGAGTTCAGGAAGACGGTAAAGGCGCACTTAAGACGACGAAGAGTATGTGGCCAGAAAACGTTGCCAGAGTTCAAGGAGTACCTGATATCGGAAGGCCAACACCAGGGGTGGTGGAGAGGATGAAAAATAAGAAGGTAGTCTGTTCAATGTCGATGGAAAATCCTCGAGAATATTTGTATGAAGAGGCTGAGGAGATCCCGACGAAGTGGTATGATGAAAGACATCCGAGATGCCCTGAGATACCAGTGACAATAGCAGGTATGACGGAAATAAGTTTAATAGATAGCGGAAGTGAAGTGTCGTGTATATCGGAAGAGTTTTTCCGACAAAATGAAGAAATTTTTAAGAACTGCCCGATGCTACCGGTTACGTCGACACAGGTAGTCGGAGCGTTTGGTGGAGAGACGGTACGAGTCAAAAAGCAAATTATGATCGATGCGGAGACGTACGGCTCAAAAGGGGTTTTGCAAGTGCTAGTGGTGCCAAAGCTAGTAAGACCGGTGCTGAGCGGAATCAGTGGGATGTGGACATTAACAAATTTGAGAGACACTGAACGGCGAATCGTAGCAATAAGAAATAAAATAATCGCAAATGTAAGTGATGGGGCGTGGCGACATAAGAAAATCTACGTTTACGTTAAAAAAAAAAAAAAAAAAAAAAAAAAAAAAAAATTAGATGGGAGTCCTAACAAATCTTTGAATCGGTCGATAACTCGATCTATCAAAGATTTGGGGGGATAATGTGACGTAGTCACAATCCTAAAAGACATAAAAGAAAAACAGAATAAAATCAGAATAAAATAAAACACAAAATAACAATAAACAAAATCATTTATTGATAATATCTGAAAAAGGAAACAAAATAAAATTAAAAACACAAATTACTACCAAGAAAAGTATTTATTTATACAAATAGAAAATAGTAAAGATAAGAAAAGTACAAAGATAGAAAAGATCAAAATCATAGTAAAGGCTGGCCGAGACCACGAACAAGCTCGATCCTGTCGCATTCCTTCGCTGCCGAAAAACAGCGGGTCAGCGACCGGCTGGCCTCGCTCGGGCAGCGAGGGGATGTAGGGGCAGGATGGCGGGGCTCGCTGAAACAAAAAGAAATTATATGAGACAATAGACAAGAAGAGCTAAAATTAGAGAGTGGGAAAGAAGAGAAAGTATAAAAGGCAGCTTCAAACCGAGGAGCTCTCTCTTATTCGTTTCAACAGTCGACAAAGTCAGAGCTCGCTGGTGCACAGTAGTAGAAATTTTTTATAAAACTGGAAATTTCATATTAAATCTAAAAAATTCGAACATAAAAGGGTGTGCGTCAGCCCTACAAATTTATTCGAACATTAACAGATAAAAGAATATAGTGAAAGTTAGTGGAGGAGCAAATATAAAGATTAATAGCGAACAGTATTGGACCGGTTGAATAAAACAAGAAATATTCTAAAAAGCCGGATAAAGAAGAGAACGTTAGTGCCATTAATATAGATAATTAGGGTATAAGTTAGAAGAATTAAGCGAATAGTATAAGACGGTGTGGGTAGAATAATTAGAATTAAGTACAGATAGTTCTAAGAAGTATCCTGAACGCAGCGCATCAATCCACGAGAAAGACTCGCTTAGGGTACCGATAGCTTACTAATTTGTACACTTGGAGAGAGGATAGATTAATACAGAAAAAGAAATAGAAATTAATAGTGTAATAATCAAACTATTAACAGCAGCAAGAAAAGCTACAACAATAGGACAGAGTACGGTCAAATGGATTTCATGCTAAACCACCGTTTTAAACAGGAGAGACTTTCGGAGTGAGAATTTGAAATACAGCTCAGAAAATAAATAAATAAATAGGTTTAGGAGGGCATTTGTAAGCCCGATTCATAGAAATTTAATTTAGAATTTTAAGATAACTAGGAAGATAATTAGGCGAAAAACAATTTCAAGAGTTGTGTCAAGCGTGTCGCAGGAGAACGACACCACTTAATAGAGAGAAAGGAAAAGAGAAAAGATAAATCAAAAAGACCAACTCACCAAGAGCGAAGAAGAACCGGAACATCCTGGTCCACTGCTAAAGATTTTGGGGAGGCATCCATCAACGAACATATGGAAAACTGACAATTACTGGGAAATACTAATCCAATAGCTGTTCTTATTCCACACCTAGTAATTATCACTCGCGAACCAGGACCACGATCTCCCCGGAGAGACACGACCGGAACACACGGAAACGGCACGAACACAATAAACAAACAGCCGAACGCGGAACAACAAGGAAAACAACGCTTTTTAATTATTAAAACAAAACGACACGTACACGGTCACAAACCCGACGTCCATAACGGCTGACCGGCGCGCCAGCAACAACGACGCAAGCCCAGCAGACAGCACGTCAGCAGCCAGGCGGGAAAAAGATCAAGACGGCTGAGCTCGATACAGCCTAGTTGAGATATTCACCGCTCAGCGCCGAAGTCGAGAATCAGATAACCTCACGGGTAAAGAAGAGCGTGGGACTATCCGAGAAATTAAACATCACTGAGAAATTGTACGGTTAAAGGCGCCAAAAAGCCTCATAACACAAAATTCTATGCAACTTATTGAATAAACCTTACTTATACCTCCAATAGAAGTCTACAATTAATTATCTTAGTGTTCGAGCCCGAATTCTTCCCCTCAGAAGAACAAAATTTAATGCTAACGTGAAAATACCGTTACAATATATATATATATATATATACTCTTTCGGAGTTTATGTATATAGCACAGGCATCCTAGGCACCGCTACCGAAACCTCTCGTGCTCTTCGTTACCTCTCACTTTTTATGTCGTTACGCAAATGATAGTATGAACTTACAACCACGGCATATCAACGCCACGATGAATATGAAGGATTATCCGCACTGCGGTTATAGTTGAATACTTTTTATTTTATCGCTGCATTTGATAAATCATCGAGATTCGTATTTATTTTCAAGTGACAGCACTTCTGTATAACTCTATGTATATCGTTGAGAGGTGTTGCTGTTGAATTAATTAAATGTATTTATTCAAAATGAAGTTATAGTTACACGTGGTGTTCTATGATTATTATTATCTTTTGTTGGTAATCGATTTAACATGTTAATTGAAGTTAAAAGTTTGCGATTACATTTGCAAAGCTGATTTCGGAGTAAGAAAGGTTGGCTAGACCGATTGTTCGATCCCGCGAACTGAGTAGCCTTCTCTTATTTTCTCCGTATAGGTTCTATCCCTTAATTGCTTTTCATTCACAGGAGCATGGCGCTGGTTCACGTCCAACGAGCTCGTTCACTGTTCTCGTTTTACTCCCACCTTTCTAATCGCAATATCGCTTCCAACTCGTACTGCTGACGATGCTGATCTGAGAACTTCCGATTCTCATTGTTAGCTAACTTCAAGAGAATCCGTACAACAAACAGATGAAATTCGGTAGATCTTGTAGAACTTGGCACGTATACGAACGTGTTTGTAGTCGAATATTGAAACGCACGAGAAAATAATATCAATTAATCTGTGTTCAAAATTCATTATATTTCAACAATTATCTGGTCTAATACTTGAGTAACTTCTGCATCAAGGAACGATCCAGAATTTTCGACGAATCGTGACAAATAGGTTTGACACTTGCAATGGACGATCAACGTTACAGGCAATAGTACATTCTCACTGATTTTTCGTATAATCAGTAACGAGGGTGACTACGTATTTTGCATCGAGGGGGACACCCCACTCGCAAAGCAATTGATGTGCGAATACCGTCCGTCCGCTTCAACGTCTGGAGCGAAGAGGTGAGTTATCCGAGAGGGAAAGAAAGGTTTCCCCTTAATCAAGTAGTCGTGAGAACTTTTATTAAATATATTTTATAACGTATACGTTACGATGGTCAAACAGGTCATAATGCATTGTGTAATATATGTAATATCACAATCATAAACCAGAGGACTATTCGTGAATGTTCAATTAGAAGGTTTCCTGGTAAGTATTTTATTATTCAAACGAAAATATATAAATTGAGTTAAAATATCATAACCATATGTATAAATTTCCGCGTTTATTTTAATACGAGAGCATACTCGTACATTATTTTTATAGCTGTTGGATAAAAATGCTTAGATGTGGTTTTCAATATTATATTGCAGCCTGACTTCAACTTTCTGTAAAACGTACGCTAAATAAGCATTTTCAAAAAAATTATTCACCTAAAACCCTTTAGGAACCGCCCACTATTATATACAGATTTTCAAAACTGGTAACCATGAAGTTTTTTCTATTGATTTCAAGCATTTCCTGAAACACTGTCATCTTTAACTGAATAATTAGTCTCATTCAAGATTTTCCATGTATCAACGTTATATACATCGTATAATTTATTATCTATATTTTATTATTTTCAATACAAGCATCTAACGTGTATTGGAAAGATCCCAAACAATCCTAATGAACAATAATTAATAAGATTTTTGCAAAGTCTTATGAATAATAAAGATTTTTTAATACCCGTTCACGGATTATTAAACTACGTGTAACGAGGTTTAATATTCAATACATGATGACAATTCGAATGAAGTGTAGTAAGTGGCCTCGTGTAGTTCAGTTGGTCAGAGCAGTTGTCCGGCAATCGGAAGGTCCTGGTTTCGAATTCCCGGGTCGGACGTTTCGCATTTTTTTTTTTTAGATTGTTTCTCATATATTACACTTTTTTCGGGTTACAATTGATACGCTCCTGGGTATCAGTAAAAGATATTAGAGTCTTCGGTCGTAGGTTGATTATTCTTCGTAAAATGACGGAAAAGTGTGTGCTAAAAACGTATTAAGTTACAAAGTGTGTGAAAGCTTCGAATTATACGCACGAGTAATTATTATATCTTAAAGTATAATTTCACAGAATTAAAGTTTAATCTTGCAGAACCTGATGGAGACGAGCAGGCGAGCGACATCGTCAACCACTGTGCCATTTTTTACCGTCGTCGAAATAATTATAATTTCGTGGCCCCGTACTCGTAAAGCAGCATTGGGGCATGAATTTTTTCGCGTGGCTAAGTTTTCCCCAGCAAATACGAGATACTCAGTAACACGATAGTGTATTGTATCTGCAAGCGCCAGCAACACAGAAAAGCTGCAATTAATGTATAGTTGCTTATCTTCTACGTACATGTTTTTGTTCCAACCTCATTTTTGTGTGACTTTACTTGCACGGTACCCAAATGAGCATACAGAAAAGGACGTTACTAATTTTCCTTTATTGTAAAACTAACCGGTTTTTGTTCCCTTTTACTTCCTAGTAGAGGAAGCTATGTTATTGTGAAAAAAAAATGTCTCGGCATTTTGGTCTCCGAGTTCTTAAAAAGTCCCAAAACGTCGAGAAGTCATATTTAGAAGAAATGTCCATACGTATGCGCGTGTGCGTGTGCTCGTCAGTATGCATAGCATGTGCGTGTGCGTGTGCATGTACGTGTGCGCGTGCGTGTATGATTGTGTACTAAATTGCTAACGGGTATCTCATTTCATGGTTATTTGAATTTTTCGAAAAAGGGATGTCCGCTCTCTAACTTTCGTAAATTGTCATCTATCAGACTGAAACTTAACATAAAAATTGGATAAGGTACAAGGATGCTTGGCGTTGAATTTGGTAAAAATGGATTGAGAGGTTTAAACTTTAAAACATTTTCAGTTTTGCCAAATTTTTAATTACATTAAAAATGTGAATACCACTTTCTCTATTAGGAAACCATAAATGAGATAACTATTATCCACAAAGGATAATCTCCGGGTGGGAGATAATCACGAGGAAGCAATGCGCACATTTCAAATTTGCATATTTTTTTCTAATAAACCAAAAGTCATAATGTAGATGAGGTTATTGATACTTGCCCGGTAGGCCTCTGACGCATCTGGATATTCTGAATTGAAGATACATGTAGAGTAAAGGAGACCATTTTTCGTGGGATGTAACGATCAAGCGAAATCTTCTGTCAAGGAAGTTGTGTGGAAGTTGAAATATCGGTGCATTGACGAAAAAAAAAAAAATATGATGATCACCAGAAATGAAACCCATGTTGTGATTAGATACTGAACGAGAGCGCTATTCATTGCGCATAACTAACCCTATCTGGTGCTATTTTTTATCCCCCCCCTTCCCCCCAGGGCCCGCCCCTGCCGCTACGTCCTGTCAGGCAACACGTGTAGCACAAGGACGACCCGGGTCAGTAGCCAGTCCGCCCGCGATCCAGCCGTATCCTTCTTTACCCAACGATATAGCATTTACCAAGAACCCATGGAAAAGTACGGGAAAAACCTGAGCCCACGTCTTGGATTCGATGAAATATACACATACACGCACATGTATATGACCCAAAGATATCTCTTGAGCTTTGTCACGCCAATATTTTTCTTCTCGATAAAACCTAAGAGTTCAGGATTCGAATCATTGAACTCGCGATACTCTGGTTTGATAACGAGCACGCTAATTACTACGCAGAAGCACCGGTTAGCCACTCTATCTATTACCCTTATTCGAATCATCAATTTACATTCAATTCTCTGTCATCACACTAGCTGGATCAATTTTGGTTCCACTATGCTATGTTGACTTTCAAGCTATTTTCAATTCAACTTGCCTCTGACCAAAGAAGAGCCGCTCTACCTATTATAAAATAGGTAGAGCGGCTCTTCTATATAAACGTATATAAATACGTCGTACCGTTATTGCTCGAAATTTTAATCTCTAAACGAAAAAAGAACTAAAAAAAATACGTAAGAGTGTCTCGAATTTATTTGACGTTGCGACTGTCGCATTGGCCACGTGCTGGCACGTTTCTCACCTTGATGAAAGAAGAGAAGGAGATAATTGAATTATGTGTGAGTTGGAAATGCTCTGATGGCGTGATCCGTTGACGAGTGTATAGCATTACCCTCAACGAAAAAGTCCTGGTCAGATCTGTATGCGCAGGCCTGGACAGCTAAAAAGCATGCCGCATTAAAAATCCTCACGCCAAGCGAACAGCCGGAGAATGAGGAAGGGTTTTAACGGATCGTGAGTTGAGGGAGAAAAGAAGGATGGGTATTAATCCGACGGTTTCAGCTCCGGGCACTCGCAGGTGAACCAACGAAAGAACGAAATGAGCGAACGAGCTCGGCTGAATATCAAATTACTCAACGTTGAAACAATGTTGATGTGTGCAGTGTATGTATATGTATATGTATATATACATAAACATATACATATAGATATACGTATATATGTACGTCCTATATACGTATGCCTATAGATATATAGAACGAGGGTGAGGACGTGCTCGAGGATTTTCTTGGTATATTGATCGAAGCGTAGTCCGGGTGCTCGAAAAGAGTCGAGCAAAGTCCTATTATCTTCGCTATTTCTCTTCGTGCGCTTTCCTGAGTGTCAAACCATGCATCGAAAGCACTTGCGACACCATGGATCGAAGAGCATCTCTGATATCTACGAAAACATATATCGAAGAAACAACGATGACACGTCGTATCTTAGGTTGACGCGAAGAGAAAAGCTTAGACTCTTCCAATTGGATCAGCGATCGCTGATCTCAAGTGCAGATCCTTATTCGTGGATATGAATTAAGTCGTCAATCGTACCATCCAAAGTTTCATCTATACTTTCAACACCTTCCAAACGGACAAAAATTAATTTGTTGGCACATCAAGAATTTTGTTGCCATAACGAATTTGCCTTTTCATTTTGACACCAACAAAACTACCTTGTTACGGTTATAACATTTTTCGACTATAGCAATTTGCTACCACAACAAATCAATTTGTGTTACGGTAACATAATAGTTTATCACAGTCACAAAATGGTTTAGTTCCACAATTAAAGACACTCGTATTATTTTTTTTCGAATCCGTTATTCAATTGCTCTAACAGCAGGCAAAGTTTGTTCTCGTGGTGAACTAAAGCTCTGCAGTGACAAAAAAGTTTTGTCATGGTAACGAAACCAATCGTTTCGGCGTAGCCGTTTTTTTTGCTCTTCGTACTTATGGTTTTGCTGAGGAAGCAAGGGCATTATCAGCATATAACGCATTCCCGGATAGTGTCTCCCAGCAGTAACGATGGGGCCAATGCTTGGGCGCACAATGGCTACCAAACGATGGTTAGAACCAAATTATCAAAAAAACTACATGGAATGTCCTTATAACTCTGTAACAACATTAAGGGAATTAGAGAGAACGAACTAAACGCGCATTGTCTTTATTCGATACCACAACGTGTCAAGCTTAAAAATATGAGACACATTAAGATATTGTATAATTGACGTTGATTGCCCCGTAGGTAATGTTAACATTTTTCACCAAATGATGACATATCAATGTCACTAATTTCTCATAGTTGGAGATTTTTTATTTGCAAATAATTAGCCCCGCGACAAAATATATACGAGAATATAGTTGAAACAAATGTATTTTAAATGGCAAAATTAACTTACCTTGCGGACGAGCTCAGGGTTGAAATGGAGAGCTGAAATTTTTAATGGATTTCTTTTCAATTATTTAAACTTGATTTGGGAAACGTCTGTAAAAAAATTAATTCAAATCCTAAATTGAGGACCACCCGATAAAAGATAATTAAATAATAAAATTTGATTACAATTTTCATACTATTGAGTTTTGTATTGATTTTCAGCTATACTGGCGCAATTTTTCTCTTTATCCTCTTCATTATTTTAGTATTCATGACTTTTCTATACAGCAATACGTACTTTCAATCGTGCCCATGAGCTTGTGGACCGTATATTTGGTATTGCAAATGGATACGAGTTTCATTCAAATGAAAAAGAATTTTTACGAGTTCTGGTTGATGCATAACGGCCGCAAGCTCGAATATCTGATTTGTCGTGTTTCTGAAAGCGACCGCATCGTAAAAAAAATGAACGGAGGTAGAGCACAGAGCAAAAAAAAAAAAGTAGTGAAGGCATTTCCATTCCCCGTTTATTTGTTCTTTTTAGCACGCTCCGCGGGTCATCGTTCTATCTTTCATTTTTCATAACGTTCCCCGAATGTCAAATCGAATAAAGTGTTTGCACGAATTAAAATTAATATTTGATAGAAAAATTCTACAAATCCTTGCTGTCTTTAATGGATTGTTATGCGTCTTCCAACAAAATGGTTAATTTGACGTTCCGCGGTTTGAATTATCTCGAATTTCTGTAAAATCGTGTAGTTCTAATTATTTTCGTATTGAATCTGTAAAATAATTTTCATCGATATCGATTATATCGTTTTATACATAAAGATAATAATATTCATTTTATAAATCATAAATTTTTAATGGAATTATACGTATACGCCAATTTGCATAATTATCGTTATACAAATTTTACAAAATATTACAATTATTTATCAATCAAACCCTGTGCTGATTAGCAATCATGATATTCTTACTCGAAATTAATTTGACTCATGACTCGAGGAATAAATTATGTTCCTCACCTGTCACACCCTTATCGCCCTATACTCGATTAAATCCTGTTAGCATTCTATTCTATACATATATATATATATATTCTTTCTCATTTCCGTCTTCTCCGATTGCTGAACTTTATCTCTCTATATTATAAAAATATCTCGTCGCCGCCACCACCACCGCTGCCACTGTGTACGAGAATCAAAAGGATCAGGAGGGGTTAGGCGGTGGGGGGAAGGAGGGTAGAGTGAAACCCGCGTTCTCCTAGGGGTAGTGGTACGCGAGGTGCGCAAGGGAGCTAAACCCGCCGCCCTAGTTTTATTACAATATTAAGATAATTAGTACAATCATCGTCGAAATTTTGAAAAGTACGAGCGCAAGTTTCGATGAACACGATAAGACACATAAATTTCAGAAATTATAAAGCAAATTTGCCTCGGTAAGCAAATTTGATTAATTTGAAATAAATTAGAAGAATCTATCAAAAGTTTCATTCTCTGAAACAAACAGTTTTTTAAAAAAATATATAAAGAAACGGCGGAAGGACGTATCCTACGCACAATTGAGCATTTTTTCGATATATTTCGACTACAAGTTCTCTTATTAAAATTTGGACAATTTGAAAATCAATCATTTTATTAGAAGCTACGTACAAATGCTAGATGCTGTTGCCACATGGCAATAAATTATTTGAATTATGGGTCAATGGTATACATTTTTTATTATAATATCAGCAGTCAAACAAGTAAGATATTCTTCTTTGAATATCAGCAATTTTTATCTGACGCTCTATTCTTAATTGTATTTGTCTAATATTCGTGAACCCAAAGTTGGATTAAATATTTTTATTTAACATTTTATGAATACAAATTCCATTGTTTTGTCTCAAGAGTAATATTATTAAAACAATTATTCAAACTAATAACATAGTCAAATAAATCAAATTTTTCTTTGGTATAAATCCATTTTATTATAATAATAAACAAGGCGAGTAGATTTGAAATTACACATGGCACACATTTACTCGTGACATTTTCAACAAAGTTAATTCCTCTACGAAAATGTTAAATACCAAACTTCTATCGGTTGAAAGTCGAGTGAAAAAAATAATCCGCCAAATACCCCTCGAGCTTGGAAATGATTCAGATATTTCCAAGCTCGCAGGGTATTATAAATAAAAATTGCAAATTTCATAAAGTTTAAACCCCTTAATCGATTCTCACCAAATTCAAGACCAAGTATCCTTGTACCCTAGCCAATTTTCATGCCAAGTTTCAGTTTTATAGATAATTTACGAAAGTTAGAGCAAAAATAGATTTGTTTCGAAAAATTACAAAAATGTATTGTTTAATAAAAACTGGGTGCCATGATCGATTCATGCCAAATTCAATTCCGAACAACCTTGTCACCTAGCCTATTTCTCGCAGAAAGTTTTAACTCGATAGTTAAAAATTGACGTAAGTTGGAGAGCGTACATGCTTTTTTTCGAAAATTCAAAAACCATGAAATGAGACACCCGTTAGCGATTTGAGCGAAAATTACAACAAATTGACAAGGTTTACGACCCGATTCGTGTACAAAGTTTCAAGATGATCGAGTAACTCGCACACACACACACACACACACACACGGACGCACACACGCACACGCGCGCGCACACGGACGGTAGCACATTTTTTCTAAATATGATTTCTCCACGTTTTGGGACTTGAGTATTCTGACATTAAAATCTTGAGACAAATTGTATTGTATTTATGAAATACTTGATTCTTATTATGAAATTAGAGTATGATTAAATGGCGTTATTGGATTGAAAACGCATCTTAATGATTAAATCTCTATTATTCTGGTCGAAAAAATAACTGGATTAAACGAAAAATTCGTTGTATTAATTAAATACAAAGGGTGTCCCAAAATTCACGCAGGATGTGAATTTTGCGTCATTTGTGCGGTAGAGTGTTGCCATAAAAAAAAAAGACAACGTGGCAACTGACAGTTCAGGGTTATTAAAAATGGAGCGCTACACGAAAGAACAATGCGTTTTCATTGTTGAGAAATATTTTTTAAATAATGAAGATTTGGCAGCTACAGTTCGCAATTTTCGTACAAAATATGGTTGGAATAGTGATTTAACGTTATCAACTGTGAAGAGACTAATTAAAAAATTCAGACAACTGGATCAATTAGTGATCTTAGCCACTCTGACCGTCCTTCAACAAGTCGTTCAACACAAAGCATCGAAGCAGTTCGTGAGAGTGTTGCTGAGAGTCCAGGAACATCAATTCGGCACCGTGGTCAAGAATTGGAAATTTCGAGAAGCTCTCTACAGCGTATTCTCACGAAAGATTTGCATCTTCATGCTTACAAAGCTCAATTGACTCAAGAACCGAAGCCAACTGACCACGCATAGCGAAGAGAGTTCGTTGAATGGATCATGGAACAATAACAACAACAAGTGGATGCTGATTTTTCGAATAAAACCATTTTCAGCGATGAGTTTCAACAAATGAAAATCCACGAGTTATTGTTGAGAAACAGATGCATCCACAGCGTGTCACTGTTTGGTGCGGATTTTAGGCTGGAGGCATCATCGGACCATGCTTTTTCGAAAATGCGGCTGATTAAGCAATAACAGTTAATCTTAGTAACAGTTAATCTAGTTTTTTATGCCCAAATTGCAAGATATGAATGTGGACGACATGTAGTTTCAACAAGACAATGCCACATGCCATACGGCCCAAGAAACAATTCAATTACTGCACAGGTCATTTCCTAGTCGTATAATTTCTCATTTTAGTGATCAGAATTGGCCGCCTAGATCATGCGATTTAAGGCCACTGGACTTTTTTCTTTGGGGTTTTTTAAAATCTAAGGTTTATGACAACAAGCTCCCGACCACCCACGCCTTGAAGAAGGAAATTGAGCGCTGTATCAATGAACTTGAGCCACATTTATGCAAAACGGTTATGGAAAATTTTGACAAAGGAGTGCGTATGTGCCAGCAAAGCAGTGGATGCCATTTACCCGATATGCTATTCCATTCATAACCCTATACCATATACTTTATGAATCAATAAAAACTTCACAATTTTTTATCAAAAATGTGTGTTTTCTATCAAAATTACTTTTTGCGTGAATTTTGGGTTACCCTTTATTTTATTAAATATATCAAATATTTCTCTCAGCAGCGAAATATGGTGTAAATTTAATTATTCAAAACAATTTAAAAATGACATTGTGACCGCTTGGTCTTTTACCCGGCGACTTTCATTTATAATCCTTCAAGTTTCAAAGGAAATTTATCATTTATCCACATGTTCAATATCATCGCTGACTGGTCTAACCCTTATTACAAGTGTTACTTATTACAATCCTAGGGATCCATATTATCCTCGTTTTCTTTGCTTTCACCATTTCCATCAACTACAAAATTACTCCTATCTAGCATCAAATGAAGTCCATGTCCTGTTCTATTCTCATCAGCACTCTGCTTTTCTCACTCTCTCTTAGCGGATCGTTATGATCAGCGAGCCTCACAGAGCCTTGTAGTCTTCAAGGCTAAAGCTATAATCAATGTTAGCCTTCACCACGAAATGCATCTATTCGCTTCGTCGAAGACCACGAACCACAAAATTGAAAAAGAGAGAGAGAGGAGTGGGGTGGGGGAAGGGATCTCTCAACAATCTTGATACATTGAAGCACTAAGCGATCAATAATAAACCCAGATAAATAAGCGAAGCGAAGAAAGCCAGCACTGTGATATTGTGGAAGGAAATCTTTATATCCGAGGTAGCTTTAGGGTTGAATGCAGTTTTTTTTTCTTCCTCGCCAGAAACGTGCCACTAGACGCTTCTGGCTCTCGTACGACGAGACGTACAGTGAGGAAGCCTGGGAGACCCACTTGACCCAATTACCCCGAGCTCGTCAGTGAAAGCAGCCCCACAAGTTGATGCGGTTCATAGCTTAAAGCGGAAACGTCCTTGCAAATACTTATTACCATCACGATTTAATCGCTGTAGGGCTAACTCTTCTCTCGAGAAGCTATTATGAGTAAAAGTGCGATTATTTAAAGCACTCTCTTACACGCAGTCATGTATTTATTCTTTTTACCACGACTTCAAATTTGTTGATTGATTGATAATTCTGTCAATGGATGGTCTAATTAGTAATTATTTCTGTGCTCTCTGGAAGGTTTCAAGTAGTTTCAAGAAGTTTCAACTATTCTCGTTCTCGTTACAAGTGGCAATTCACTAGTGGTCCTTTGTGATTTTACTCAATGGTCGTCAATCCTATAGATTCTTCTACATTGATACAAAAAAAGCTAGGTCGTCATGTTCCCAATAAAATTGGATCATTTCGACTTCTGCCTCAAGCATCACCCCCCTCATCTATCTCCCTCTCACGTAATTAAATTACAAATTAATACTACAACATTAAAAATTGCTTCACTTACAGCTTGAATACAAAATACAAACAGTATTGGAGAATGAAAAAAAAAAAAAATGCAATACCATTTATACATCGTGCGAGTTTAATTGGGAGTTCAATTATATCGCAACTCCCACTTCTCCCTGTCGAACCTATTCACAGGTCATTGCAAAATCCACTTATTGCTATCGATAGCTTCAAGTGATTTCTGAATTTCATCGTGAAGTATCAGTCGACGCGTACTCCATTCTACTGTAATTGGGACAGCAACTGTAGCCTTGAGCTTTCTGTTATCTCCTCTTTTTGTACATGGAGTAACGAATTTTTTGGTAGCTTTTTATCGAATATGCTAGAGTAACAAACACCGAACAATATCGAACAAATCCAGTAAACCTGGGAATATTTTTATTGTACAAAGTATTCATACGTATGTTGTATTAATTAAGTTTTTCTAAATCCATTGTTTGCTACATTACGGGTTGTTCTAGGACATAATCGCTCAGAATAAAATCTCAATATCATATTTATCGATGGGTTGATAGGATTTCACGCTTTTCAAAGTTATTTTGAGCTTGTTATGCGACTACCGTCGACATTTCTTCAGGAAATCCGTAATATTATCATTGGAACTGTTTCGACCACACAAATCGTGTTAATTTCAGTCTCGAGCTACACATTTACGTAGAGTGTCCTGTGGATTCTGAAATATCTTTTCCGAGCACGATCGTCGACACACTTGGCAACATCTCAACGGTGATTCCTTCTCTTCGGCAGCAAAAAAATGCAATAACCATGTACTTTCGACCCGTGGGGTGAGTCGCCGACACGTGGGATTTCAATATCTCGAATTGCCACGAAGATGGCAAGAATTCCCGATGTATATTGTCCCGTACGTGTAGATAAATTGAAACTCCGGGGCTGCTGTGCTGCAACACGATACACACACCTACTGTATGTGTGTCGTGGCACTTCTAGGCTCTGATGTTGCAGAACGAGAGGCAAGTGGAAGAGTTAGAGTATCTCTGTGAAATGTAAATGTGCGTGGCATGTAAGCGGATGTTTGCTTGCCAGGAAGCATCGAGTTCCGGTTCTCACGAACCACTATTGTTATCACCATCCGGATTGACGCTCATGGTTAACACCAAGGTATCTACAGTTCGATATTTCATTATGAATAAAAAGAATCAGAGACACAAGATTAGGGGAGATTAGTCTCCTGAAATGACAAAACATGAGGGGCGTGCATCGCTTTTTTATTTTTTATTGTCTTCCAGGGTTTCTATTTCAAATAAATGTTTTGTTCTCAAATTGAGCGCATTGTTAAGATCTTATCTGATCGGTAATTTTCCACTGACTATAAAACTGGAAGAGTTTGTCTGAAAATGTCAATAAAAGTATGTTAAAAATCTTAAAGTTAACACGATTTTGGGATTTACGATTTAGAATTTTTGAGTTTTCGAGAAAATAAATATAGAATTTGTTCAAGCATAACTAATGGTTTAAAAAATAATTTAACTGAATTTGCCTGTAACCGTGATATGGGACTGTTCCTCTTGATTAATAACGAAAATGTTTCAAGTCAAACCATTATATTATATTTAATTAATCGTTTATTTGGAGCATATTTTTATAAATCTGACTTCTTTGAGATAATTCAGTTTCCTACAAACGTAATGCATAATAAAAACATCAAACAATGAAGTGAGATTAAAAATAAAATTTCTAGAAAATGAAGAAGTAGCGGGCTCACTCAGTTTAGTTAAGAAATGAAACCGTGGATGCTCGGAACTTCCTTTATGGCAATTAAAGAAATACGCCTCGAAACTCGTCTCGTACCTCCCAACGGGATCGAACTGTCTCGGCGTTCTCAACTAAACGAGACGGGAAAGTTCCCTCCGAAGTGTGCTGTGACATACCCGAGAGCTTAAATAATTAATAAATTGATCGAGACGCCGGGAGCGAGTCTTCTGAGAATACTTTATCTTCTGAATCGTTCTAGCATTCAAGAAGAGTCCTTATACTACATACTTTAGCTTCTCGTATAGCTTTGGGAATGGAGGTTTTATTATCCTTTCGCATTCAGTTTCTATCACGGTTCGACGATCTTCGTTGAAATTCCAGTGATTTGAATAATGCAACAATTTCCAAAGGCCCATGATAGTAATAAGAACAAAAAGTATGCAATTTTTTTCGTTTTTAATTTATATAATTTTGCTCAATACTCTTCATGTAGTTAAGTGTAGTTTCCGTGTAGTTTCTTCGTATTACAGTTTAGAAGTTGACCTTATTTCAGAAGCAGTCTTACCAACTTTTCGTATAAACACAGGCAACTTTAAACTTTGAAATCCTCGCATTTGACACTTTAGCCATAATAAACTATGTAAAAAAAAATGAAATATTCATTCAACCGCACTAATTTAACACTGTACGAACAGAAAGATTATATTTACGATGAAAATGACGAGTCGTGACGTTAGATTCCCTGATAAGAATCACGCTGATGTCTTAAAATGTCACGCATAACCTCACCTTGCATGTATCTATGAGATTTTGTCGCTATCCATATATTAATAAGATGAAATAACTATCGCGTGTATTGCTTTAGATTCATAGTTTTAATTCCTAATTGTTTTTATTGAATATAAAAAGTCCGGTAACACAAAAGATGTTATGAACATTGAAATTCAAAGTTTTCACAAACAACGATTTTCCTATCGGACATAATTTCTTTTATTTTTTAAAGTAAATGAAATTAAAGAAATTCGTGCAAATTAAATGTTCACGGTTATTTTTCCAATATTAATTTAACATATTGTATCTTTGGTGAGTAATTAAAACTATAATGCACATTTTTTTGGAGATGACTAATCCAGGAAACATGAACTCCTCTCAATATATATTCACTGTTCTCAGCTTTTACTTTTGAGATCAAGCATCTCGTGCATATTCTCGTATATGACATCTCTGTGTAATTAATAAATCGGTCTGTTAATTTAGGTTCTTTAGGCTCATTGAACTGTTTAATAATACAATTCGAATGAAACACGGGATATATTATTTACCCTTTCTAGTTTAGATTAAATGAAACACTCGGTACTAGACTCCTCATTTATTGTACACGACGGCAATATGTTTCATTTCAATTTTCATGTAGACTCCTCATGTCAAAAGCGGGCTAAAGGGTGAACACGAGCGGTCCCCTCTACAGACATGGCCAACCGGGAATTGAGGGTAATCCAGGAGTTAGCACACAGAGGGTCGTTATTTGAGACCTCACACAGAGGGTCTCTATGGGAGTCCTATTATACGGAGACAGAGTGTTACGAATAATTAATTAATCGATCAATTAATTTATGTTCTTGAGGTTCTATAGGTTAAATGTTATTTAGGTTCAATGGATGATGTGTTGAATCACTTATATTATTGTTGCTGCCGACGGCCTTGACAGTAGACCATAGTTTGACAGGTCGAGATTATCTCTCGGTACTTTTCACATTAAGTTAACGATAGTATGATGCGTAGATTACTAGGCTACACCTGGATAAGGTATTTTGAAATAGGATCACAAAATATTTTTATAAAATGCTATGCCAGGATGAAGACTATACGTGTGAATGTGTCAATAACTGCATGTACCTCAAAGTCAAATATGTTCTGTCTACGCAATTGTTTAAGCTTTCCATTCAATGTGAATATTTATCTGTATATTATTCATCGAAAATAGGCTTAAGATCACTCACTCCGTGACAATTTTTTTTTGTACGTACACCAACGACATGTACTATATTTTTTACTGGGTGCACATTTTTGATAACCGATAAAGTAAATGTCCCCATTCGCGTCCGTGCTCCCTCTACCGGACACTTTAACGAGCAATTGAAATCTCAGACGAGCTGGAAAAAATACCTGATGATACGTGCAATGAAAAACATCAGCCATTCATCCCGGACATAAGGATCAAAACGAGAAGAGTAAGTACGTTAAATAAACCAAAGTTCTTCCCACATTTCCTACAACGCGTTAATATCTGAGCCTATATATAGACTTCATAGTGTGGTTACGACATGTCGACCGCTTTATATGTCCGTTTGTCGTAGTTGAAACCATGCACAAGAAATAATAAGTACACAAGAGATAATAGGTACATCTTAGAATGTGTACCTATTGTATGTGTAGTTATATGTATATTATATGTATATTATATGTATTCTATGTGTACCTATTATTTCTTGTGCATAGTTTCAACTACGACAAACGGACATATAAAACGGTCGACATGTTCTAACCACACTATGAAGAATAGGCTCAAATATTAATGCGTTGGAAGAACTTGGGTTTACTTAATGTACTTACTCTTATCGTTTTGATACTTATGTCCGGCACGAATTGCTTATTTTTTTCTCTTCAAGTATCATCAGGTATATTTTTTAGTTCGTCTGAGATTTGAATTGTTCGTTCAAGTGTCCGGTAGAGGGACATTAACCTTATCGGTTATCAAAAATGTGTACACAGTAAATAATCATTTAGAAACGATCGCTCGCGGTCTAACTTACGGATGTAGAAAAAATCATCGAGAATCATGATTCATTTTTAAAATGTTATGGTGGGCGGTTGGGGACAACAAACGTCTGCTTGTCCGTATTGCCGGAAGTGAACGTTAGTTTGCTATCTACTATTAAACAATCTTTGAACATAGTAATAACTGATTCCTTATTTGATTGTTGAGAGTTAGCGAGTCCAATAAATATTAAATTCCTTTCCTCAATGTCTATCATTATTTATGATACTTATTAATCAATGAGAATTTCCATTCTGCAAGCAGTGCAGAATTATAAACGGTGATGAGGGCATCGCTGCCCGGTGTTTGGCTCATTTGTGTCGGTAGAGGGGACACCGACGAGTGTGTGTTTATTTCGTTTTATCTATCAAAATAATTAAAGGATTATATCGAATCAACGATATTTTTATAATGTTATTTAATATTATTCGTATTAAATAGTAATGATAATATTTATACAGAGCTGTATAAATAATAATTTGCCCCTATCCCCCCTAATAATAATTTACTCCTATCGGGTCAAGGAAAGGGATATTTACCTTAGATTCTTTTTATCTCATTCGAGAGACTGCATAAACTAACAAAGGCACCGCTGTACTGAGTCATTCATTATCCACAAACTATTTGTATGTAACCCTATCCGTATATAGGTCACGGATTGAAGCATAATAATATTTTTATCAGCATGCGGATTATAAATTATATTTGTTACATTTCCGGTAAAATATTAAAAGGCGTTGGTGCTTCCACAATGTGCCTCAATGTCAAATCTCCTCTTTCTTATTATCAGTATATTCTTCATGGAAAATAAACTCACTATGCAATAATAATTTTTTTTTAGTACACCAACGACGATTTATATTTCATTGGGTGCACATTGTTTATTACCGGTGGTTTGTTTTCATCCCAGTCGAGAGACTGCATAATCTAACAAAGGTACCGTTGTACCGAGTCACTCATTTTCCACTGACCATTCGCACGCAAACGTATGTGTATGTACGTCACGGACTAAAGCATAATAATGTTTTAATGAACTGCCGACTATAAATTAAATTTTTTACATTACCAGCAAAATATCAAAAGACGTTGATATTAAAGTTCTAATTTAAAGATCAAAACTACGCTTTATACATAATAGACGCACAATAAATTCCACTTCGATCCGTAGCCTCTTGCGAAAGTTATTTTATTTTCGGCGATACATCCCACAATACAGACAGACAAAAATGAGGGAATATTTTTTTTTGTATTCTGGGATACTCAAA
Organism: Cylloceria caligata; assembly: GCA_963942595.1. Lineage (NCBI taxonomy): Eukaryota > Metazoa > Arthropoda > Insecta > Hymenoptera > Ichneumonidae > Cylloceria > Cylloceria caligata. The sequence goes on along the minus strand of OZ012703.1, from coordinate 14,137,339 downwards.
ACATGTATTTACATCATATACTTACAGTCGATTTATTTTTTGGATTACAATACATTCTCTATTAACATACTTCGTATGTGATGCGAGAGTAAAAACGGCAAAATATATTTTTGGTCAAATTCACTGTTTGACTTGAATCTCATTGTGGAATATTCTGAAAGTTCATTCAAGGCGTTAAATAATCCTGAAATGCAGACAGAAATTATTCGGAAAACGCCATTCGCTCAGACGACAAAGTTACGTGTACGATATAACAGTATGCTGTGCATTTATAACGCAGTGAGTTCAATCTCCTCGTGTAATTCCTCCTCGGTTACACCATAGACTCTGGTATTCTTAATTAAATTATTGAATCGTTAAAATTGAACTACATCTAGGTACCCTGTACACATATATATATAATACATTATTAGAATATGGCCACCCCTGAATTGTATTATCGAGAGGAAAGCTCGGGGAACTAAGTTTCCTTTAAGAACTGAATTTCAGTTTTCGTTCAGGCAAATAGTTTCCTAGTATAACTACAAAACTATTATTGGTATTACATTTTATTTCGGTAGACGTATCAACTTCTTAATTAGTTGGAATTAATAGCACGTTTCCACATTTTACACGGATAAAAAAAGGGATAAAAAAATTGAGATAACCATTTTCAGGATTGCTATGCCGCGAATTGATTACAGAAACCAAATGCAAAAATTATACCCAACTATTTTGCATTGGTTAACGATAAATATAAAATAGTACAAAAGACTAACGACTTGGTTCCTGCAACCAATCACAGTGCTGTCCTCGCCACGAGACGTGAGGTAACCCAACTAACGTCAGTAGTAGTTCCGACAAACATCTGGATGGTACCGGCAACCTACGAGTTAGTTCCCATTACCGATCATTTTTCTCCCATAATCAACTAGTTGGTTCTAGCTTCTAGTAAGCTTTTCGCAAACTTAAAGAAAATATTCTTCTTTGACTAAGACTAACGTCGATACTTGATGCGATAAGAAAACCTCGACGAACTGATTGGCTGCACAAACCAAACAGTGAGTTAAGGTTATAACCTTAGTTGGTAAGTATCGCTACCAATATTCTACGAATGACATTATAATTCCTTTGTTACGTCTCCACCAAAGCAACTCTCTTGTAGGCGCTCAGGATAAGGAAGATGAACCTCCTTCTGGAATATCGGGCACGTGGGAGATGGCAAGATCCAGTCAACTAGGCATAAGAAACCTGCCCTGTCCAACCCCTTTTGTGGCATAAAATAAAAACTATTGTAGTATTTTAAGGGCAGGCTTCTTGTAAGACACCAGGGGTGTGGGAGATGGGGATTTCCTGTCAATTAGGTCCAGAAGAACTTGTCCTCTCCAACCTCTGGGTATAGCTCATTGGGGGATATCGCCATGGTATAAAAGGGCTGAAATGTGGCTCTTTTAGCAAGTTCTCATCGTTCTTTATCTACGTTCAAAAACTTTAACTGAATACAGAAATTAGTGAAAATAGTGGTAAGGAGAAAATGTTAGTTCGTTTAGTGTTTATCTTCAAATCTTGCGCCAGGGAGTAACGCGGCCTACCGCGGACTTTTTCCATTGTCAACCATTAAACACGGTGAGTAACGCGAACCACCGCAGTCTCTCCATTTCCAACATCTAACCAGAGGAGTAACGTGGCCAGCCGCGGACTCTCACATTACCAGCCATTAAACACGGTGAGTAACGCGGACCACCACACTCTCATCATTCCCAACCTCTAACCCAGAGAGTAACGGGAACCACTGCGGACTCTCGCACCTCCTTTAATTCCATTTCGAACAAAGAGTAACGCATCCCACCGCGGACTCTAGGTACACATTCCCTTTTCGTGGTACCTAACCCCGTCTCATGAAGAAACAAAAGTGCGGAATTCGCAAAACCGCTTTAAGGAAGCTCCAGGACCAATATCAGGGATACGCTAAACCCGGCAAATGACCTTGTTTTACAGAATCATACTTAGAACCACTGGAATTAACTTGTAATCCCAACAATAAATATCAACTACTTAAACCGCGTTACGTGATAAAATATTTAAAGGCGAAATTCAACCACATCGCCGATCATCAGTTTAATTTTTATCTAAAACCGGAACAAGCTCCAATTTAAATAATCAACACAATCATTAGCCCGGATCCATGACCAATTAGCCGCAGCTAAAGTAAAAAACAGGACAACGTCTCAGTGTTGTGTTACCCGGATGTAACACCATTAACCATACACAGTTTTGTCGGCACGGCAAGGCTTGAGGTAACGCAACTAACGTCGTCAGTAGTTACGACAAACAACTGGATGATATCAGCAACCTAAGATTTAGTTCCCATTACCGATCACTTTACTCCCATAGCCAACCGGTTGGTTCTTGCTACTAGCAGATAAGTTTTTCACAAAGGCAAAGAAGATATTCTTCTTTTTCTTCTTTGAAAAAGGCTAACAACGCCAATAGTTGATGCGATAAATGCACGTTCGAAAGAACGTGCAATTATCGTCGCATTTTTTGAATATATAGTAAGTAAAGAGTGAAATATTGCGAATAACCTTCAATTGTGGAAGCAACACGCCAAATACTTGGTGATTCTCGCTATTCTAAATCCATAACCTAATTTCCCATCGAAAACCTTACCGAACCGATTGGGGTTGCACCAACCAATCGGTGAGTTGAGGTTATAATCTTAGTTGATAATTATTACTACCAATATTTTACTAACGACATTATAGTTCCTTTAACCAACTGAATAGTTGGCGCCTATACCAACTACTCCAATTGGTTGCCTAAACCGATTTATTACATTTTCCAACCACTTTTTTCTTTCTGAGTAACTATGTACTAAATTATTAAATACTAAAGTGTAGAGACAGTAATATGAAGCGATCAATTAGAAATCAACATAATTGCATTGGTTGGATAGGAATAATGAAATATAACAGAAAGCAGAATAGCCAGTAAAACATTACTGTAATGAAATTTCTACTTATTCAGGTGTAACGAGGGCGAGCACAGATCTATACCAAGTAGAATTTCTACTTGAAAAGTTGGGTTAACTGAGGGAGTGTAGTCCTGGCGTCTTCGCTCCATCATTCTTGTTCGCAATCATTATCACAACCAGTAAGATCAAGATAGGTACAACTACTCGGAAAGTGCTCAAGGCTTGTGGACTACCTCAGAGAGCATGATTTTCAAATCATATACTTGGCTGAATCTGTACTAGTACGACAATACACAATTTACTGGATTACCTGTACTTCTCTAAAATAAATTTAAGACGTGAATCAATAGTCCTTCGCTTGTGGCATCTGCAATTACAATTTAGTACAATAATACTATCGCATAATATTATACGATAACTTGCGACGGCACCACCTCTTATATATTATATCGAAATTTATAGTAAAAAGTCGATCCTATTTTTTTTTCGTCATTTGTCATGTTACGTCCTGGGTCTCTAACCCCCTTTGTGAATTTTTGAATTTTTTGATAATTTATATACGATTTATTATTCATTCTTTTGCTAACGTCAGCGTTCACACGCTGGCCGGCGAGACGCGGAGCATCGGCGTGATACGTTGCCATCCGCTAATAATTTGCTTAGGTCAGCGTTCACACGCTAACCAACGGGACGCGGTGCATCGGCAAGACGCGCTGCGCCCCGCAAATCCTTTATTATTCATGTCGCTCTACTTTCAGCACTACACTAATTAGTCAGTCCATCTCCGGGGGCCGACTACGACGGTCGGTCCTCGTAACAATTTGCTTCAGATCTTTCAATATCCAATAATATACGGTTAAATATCCAATAATATACGGTTAATTGTTTTAATATATATATATATATATGTATAATGACAATATTAGTAGTGATAATGACAATATTAGTAGTGCTCGGTTACTTTTGGGTACGTTCCGTAATTTAAGTGCTCCAATCTAATAATTCGGACAATTGTGTTAATTCTGCGTTCCAATAAACATTATAATAACATACCCCGTGTCTATATTAATATGACACTTTACTTTAATACATATATGTGCTAATACTGTTTAATATATCATTTTAAAGACGTTAATACGTGCTACGACTTTAATACAATTGAATTATTGGCAGTTTAATCAAGTTTCCCCGTACTTAACATTTATAGTAACAGGATTATTAACTGATTCGTAGTGCTTAGTTCGTGCTACAATACACACACAATATAACGCCAAGTGTGTTAAAACACAATCTACATAATATATACAGTGGTGTAAAAGACTGTTTCGAACAATTCTATTTGGTCGACCATACAAAACGTTAATTTGTGACTCATTTACAACCGTGTTACAATACTGCTTTACTGTTTTAATATATAGTGCATCTTGTGATGTGTTTATCAATTATTTATCTAAACCCGCCCCTCACCAGCCGTCCTCCAATCCCGAGCCGGCACATTCCGGCTCAAAATGGAGATAATTTCGACCCTGTTTAAAATCCAGGACGTAACAGTCATCATGCTTGTTCGGATAATTTATTTATTTACTCACGATATTCGTTACAATATAATATAAGATGCTGATTTTTGAAAATGAGTTTTTGTAATCAATTCCTGTTTATTTCTATTTAGAAACATCAGCAATTTGTAGATATCGAAAATTCACTCAATCACCTTAATTTACATTCTATGTCGCGTGTACGCCTTTTTCTTGTACGAGCGCAATTTTATTTGAACATTTTTACAACACAGTGATGCTAATGGTTGATCTCCGTTGAAGAATAAAATACGAGGACGATGAATCAGCAAAGTCTCAAAAGCCTTGGGGGTCCACCAGAGGCCAATCTACTGTCATAGTTACGTCCTGCGCAGCCTAGCATATTTATGATGTACATACTGTACGGTGTTTCAACCACCGAGATCCATGTAGCTTACGGATAGGAAAGACGTAAAGGTCGCCTGACCCGGAAATTGTGACTTCAAAGGTAGTCGAGGGTTTCTGATCGTCGTCCTCTCCAACGTTCACCACAAGCCTCCGGGCGACTTAACGCACACCGTCAAAAGGAATCTTAGTCCAGTGCGGTTACTGAACGACGATAATAATACAAGAAAAATGTTTAGCCATAAGAACGTTTATTATTTGCCAAGCATAATGTACCCTGGATCCTCTATCTCTCATCGTGTACTTTGAATTTTTTAAATTAATACTGAAATATATTATAAGAGAAAGTAAGGAACAAACATCTGTGACACGAACTCGAGATGAGAATTTTTTATCGATACCAAACGCATGACTCCTGTGTTTTTTTTTGTTCTGCGTATTGTAGGATTTTACAAAGGATCTTGCAAATTGCGTGCAATTCCGAATGACGCACCTAATTAGATCGTCAATTACGCCATCGACATTAACAGTACTTACCTTATCGACCTATTCCCCAACATTCTACTAAAATATGTGTTTACCTAGGCTAATGTTGATAGATTCTATGAATATCGGAAAGGTACAAATGTATTCATAGTCCTTCACTACTTCATTATAGCATACAGTATAGCACTTTTGTAAAGTATGTGTTAAGTATTGAAAGAGGATCATAGCAACGAGCGATAAGAATGTAGAGTCGGCGTTCGTTGTTGCGAATGGCAGTCGCAACGAGTTTTCTCCCTTTCTTTCAACCGTTGTAAGTAAGAGAGGAAACTCATCGAACCTGGCATTCCAAACGCATCCCAGACGTTCCGGAGTATTAAAAACTAAATCGTTTAATTCGCTTGGACGAGGTATTACCTGTTTACGACTGTTCTCCTGTCGTTTTATGTATTTTAATTCTGTTTACATATTCAATAGAAGGTGGAGTTTCAAACTTATCCAATAAAGCAATGCGCCCTGTTATCGCTAAGGACAGAACGAGATCAGGATAAAACATTTTAGTCGAACTTTCCTCAGATTCGTTGAGTACGGGATATGAAGTATAACGGATGACGCTCTGAGACTTTGGTCTTGCTTTGAAATCTAACACAAGCAGTCGAACCGAGAAACAAGGAGCATACGCGCCGGATACAAATTTATTTTCTGATGCCATCGTTTATTTCTTACAGATGATTGATCTCAATAATAATAAATATTCGTCAATGAGATTATATATCGTATGAAATAAATATAAAAGTATAGACATTACAAATTGCACATTTTATTTCATATTTTGTTTTCCAAATCAATTACATGTGGCTACATAGTCGTAAATTGCGTTTTGTTTTTCACGTAGTCATCTCGCAAACCCAGAAGATATTTGGTCACTGTCGTACATGTTAATATTGTGTTATCGAATGTACATATTTATATTTCAGTCGAGAGGTCGAGCCAGTATTTAAAATACTCGGTGCCTACATATAAACTTTTCTCGAGGCATCGAAATCTCTATATAGTTGGTAGTTTATTTGCCGAGAGAAATATATTGCCACTCCTGGTCTACCGGAGAGCGAAAGAATCGAAACACCTCGTACACAGTTTCCACTTTAAGTTTTTTCATCCAAGTACCACTTTCGTGCTCTTCCCTATTTCTCTTCTCATGGTAAATGTGCGTACTCGTTTCGCCATTCGATAAAAGAAGAGAAAAACCGCTCTATCCTGACACAACCGCTACAGAAACGAGAAGTACTTATGGTTACTCGAGATCTCGCACGAACGAGAGCTTTAAGTCGACCGAGTATTTTATCGAGAAAATTTATTTTGTCGCTACGTGTGTACGAGACGTAGTAGGACGTAAAAACAATATTTTATTTTCATTTTTTTTTTCGACAATGCTATTCAAACTGCCCCGAGGAGTCAGGCAAAAAATTTCGCAATACACTTTTTTTGTTCCTTAAAATAAAAAATGTCTTGTTGATCGTTATTGATAGAGATAAAACGGACGAAGGAAAACTGCTTGGAGGCGTTGATGCATATCGATCATTGTGGCGAGAAAATATTTACCAGCTTGATCACGAATATTTGTCTTTTTTCTGGACGTGCTGCATGGAATGGAGATTCTTTTCGGAATATATTTATTTATTTCTCATTTATTTTAAACAATTTATTTTTGCTGCACGAGCGTCACTCGACTGATTCGGACAAAGACAGTGAAGTGATATAAGGGTTGTTTAAGGTACGAATTCGCAGAATAGGGTAGACGGTACAGTTGAAACCATCGATTCAACATCAAAGATCGTTTACAGCGGGATAAAATGTGCAAATCCCCCACATTATTAGTCTTAATCTATTTCAATATATTTTTATTGAACCATCAATGGTTTTCTAATGAATCTTTCGATCAGGAACTCTACGGTAAATGATTTTCGACATTTCAAACGAGAAGTAATTCTATTCATGGTATATTGCGGTTAAAATAACTGTACCGTTTACCTCACGAGTGTTTGTATGCACACAATTGGCTCGGTCGTAGTCACAAACGTATGCATACTAAATAGTTAGAACGGTAGACGTACGACTCGAGCTAAATAGAATGCAACGATATTCTTCAATTACCTAATTGACATTCGGCATGTTAAACACCCGAAACGCGGTGGTCTTGTATAAATTTCGTTGATATATAGTTAATATTATTTATAAATTGCCTATACGTCGACGAAGTTGAGGAAAAGTCGACGCGTGATAAACTTAATAAATAAAATAAATATCTCCCTCGGAGGAGAGGGAGAGGATCACAATGTCACTTTAACAATTCCAGGAGAATTTAATTCTCTAGTTTTGGTTTACTCACTCGTTGAATTCGCTCGTTATATCGGCAAAGTCACTGTCCGATAGCTCTGTCATAACGTATTCGATCTTCTTCCTTCTGGTTTTTTTAAATATATATTTAGTCACTTAAATCATTCGTCGTCGATTTACATAGTTATACTTTCATTTTTACACGATATTTACACTCACACATCGAGAATTCGACGTCCGTACAATCAAGTCTGATCTCTTACGGTTCTGTTGACGATCGTTTTTTCCTTGGCTTGTATCAGTGATTGGCTCTTCGTCTTTAGCTTCGTCGCCCGAATTTTATCCTTTCTCGCTGGTAATTTCTTCTTCTTTTTCTGAGCTAATGAAGCTTTTACGTTTAACGCTTGACTCGCTATATCCTCTCTGAATGCGAGGAAGCCCAACTGAGCGTGGGAAGCTTCGTTCAGAGCTCGCGATCGGATGCACGCTCTATACTGATCGGTCGATAACCTTTGACCTGGGCCACCGGAACACACCTGCAATAACACAATGAATACGGATATTCATGAATTCTGTGCAGCAGATATAAACACAATCTATATCGCTCTGTTAAAAATGATTAAATGTCCTGCACAGTTGAATGCTTGTTGAAAGATATAATTGAAGCGTTTCATTTAAAAATCCATTATATAAACTTGAAACAAACAAAAAGTAACAACTGATTAATATAATCAAATCACTACAAAAAAAGGTTAATTTAAAAATTACAAGAAATATTGCAAGAATAATAAAATTATAAATTCTAAAATTGATTAAAAACTACCTGATTGAGAAAAGTCTTTATTCGCTATAATTAAATATATTTAGTTGTCCCGTTATCAACAATATTCGTTAAGTATTACAAAATTTATTAACGGTCAATAAATATTCGTGTTTTAATAAAGTGATGTACCGAAGGCACTTTTGTTAAACGAATGATTTATTTGAGCAATTTCTTTCTATGATCTCATTCGATGTTTCTTACCAATAAGGAACAATTTGCAGTAACGAGATTAATTATAGTTGAAACAACTTTAGGTTTGTTAGTAATTATGAAGTATACATTTGACACAACTGTTGTTTCGGCGATGCAAATAGATATTTGTTAATAATTAACAAATCACCGTTCGAGGACAAACTTCTTGCTTCGACTGTCGATCGGTTGATGATTAACAGATTTGTTAATAGTTACTGAATCTATATTTGAGATAAGCACTATTCATTTGGTGGCATGAGTATTATGTTTATTGTGAACCGTCGTATTTCAGCGGATAAATTCGGTAAAGCGTGACCTCGATGCTATCATGCCACACGTTATCTTTGCAATACGAGTGAGTTGACAGTAAGCGGGTGTTGCATAAAAAGTGAGAATTTATGAGAATTATCGATGGACAACCTTAACGATCTCTTCGTTTCGTGTGGCCTGCATGTAGAGTCGAGGCAACCCTTTAAACGCAAGTATAGAAAATATTAATTAATAGAAGTATTTGTAATAACTCGGTTCAATATCTGTTTAACGAAATAGATATGACGGCACGTCTACGATTTATTTTCAAAATGATTACAATAGTGACTATTAATAAGCATTTTTTGTTAATACCAATGCTATATTGAACCTACATGATGTTCATCAGACCTTAGTAAAGAAAAATTTAATTCAAATATATATTTATTAACTGTTAATAAATAATTATTTGTGCTAATTCCGAGATTCAAATAAATGATTTGTTCATTCTAACGAAATATTTATTTCGCCATATCCAACTTTACCATTTGTTAACAGTTAACAAATACTGGTGCCTACAAATAAACTCTTTTCTCAGTGTAGCTTTGCAATGCGAGTTCGTGGACAGTAGGCTAGCGTTGTATCAAAAGTTTTAATTCATCAGAATTAGCGTGACTTAAGGTTCTCCTTGTTTTGTGGGGCCTGCATGTAGAACCGAAGCAACGCTTTGAACGTAATTATAGAAAATATTAATTAATTTACGTGTTTGAGAGAGCTCTGTTCAACCTCTGATCAAAGAAATCGATATATCGATCTGACGGCACATACAATTATATGTACAGTTCCGTCAGTCTATGATTAATTATCAAAATGATTACAATAGTAACTATTAATAAGCATTTTTTTCATTAATACCAATACTACGTTGAGTCAACATGATGTTTATCTGACCCTAATAAAGGAACATTTCATTCTAATAAACGTTTATTAATTGTCAATAAATAATTATTTGTGCTAATTCCGAGATTCAAATAAATGATTTGTTCATTCTAACGGAATATTTATTTCGCCATATCCAACTTTACCGTTTATTAACAGTTAACAAATCCTGGTGCCTACAAATAAACTCTTTTCTCAGTGGAGATCTCATTACAGTTTTATTAAATTGTGCGAAACAATTGGCGTCTTCGTAATTTCCACCTGAAAATATATTCTTGAATGAAATTTACAGTCAACAACGAAGTATTCGCTTATTGATATATAGATAAAGATCATGAGTTTGCTTTAATATCGATTACTTAAAAATGTCAACTAATACGTCCATGGAAAAAAAAAATACGAAAATATATTTTGACTTATGTTTAATATATTTTAACGTAAATTCTTGAATTTACTTATTTATAAATATCTGACGAATGTGTATATGGAATAAACTATATTTCAAAAATATATTTTCGTATATACTGCATTTCATGTATGCGAAATGAAATAAAATACACAAAATTCACGAAAAATAAGATATTTAAAAATATATTTTAAATATATTTATCGAATATCATTTACTTTCATGGTGTCAAATACTTTGAGCATTATCTGCTTTTAACGCAAGTAATAATATAATGAAAAAATCATACTGCACGAGAAATACACGAAGGGTTGTCCATAAGGCATAGAAATAATCGCCAAGATCGTATGAACGCCGCGGAATTTCATATAAGCTGGCGGTATGTCGTAACCCCTGGTGGAACTATTTGACCAGTACCAAAATTGCTGTGGTAGCGAAGGGGCTGTGCAGCATTGGCGAAGTGCAGGCTTCTCGTTGGCGAACAACGAGCTTGGCCTCGGCTGCGTGTTCCGGATGGAACTCAGCAGCAGCAGTACCTAGTCGACTATAACGATGAAGCTAATCCCATATATAGTATATTGCCTGGCCAGGAGCATTGTCGGATCTATTATCGCACATGCACTGCCTCCGTCCATCCGGTTCGCTCGAGGCATTGACTGACACCACCAGCCCTCTCTCTCTCTCTCTCTCTCTCTCTCTCTCTTTCTTTCTCTCTCTCTGTATACACTTATATACTATATCCCTATACTATGTTCAATTCTATGTATTGCTATGTTTTATATATATACGTGTAAACGTATATATGTTTAATGGAAAGTGAAACAGCCCAATCGGCAAATAGACGCTTATAATAAAATCAACTATAAAACTACATCATGGTTCATCACTCGATTCCTTTGAGGTGAATTGAATGTTCGTGCGTTGTTCTTTTCTCATTTATTCTGAATATGCGGTACTGTAAATTTTATCTATATCTATAAATGGATCACTTATTTCCGCTAGATAATACTTGAAAATAAGCTTTTAAAGTATGGAACCTTACACATTGCTTTCTAATAATTTTCTACCTTTCACAAAATCGACTCTATGAGGAAATTAGCTGATCGTTTTTTTTACGTTCTCATAGAGAAAACTTCGTTAAAGATAGAGAATAAAGAAGAAGCATTGTGCTATTTACTACTTTGTAGAATTTTTTAACTACCGCATACACTAATTGCTCGAAAGATGCAAAAGTTAGCGAATCTACCATATTTAAAAAAAGGTAAATTTCATAACTTTCGAATACTTCTTGTCATCATCAGTTTGACTCAATACTAAGCAGCCTTGGTCGTAACTATACTTGTACAGAAAGCTGTAGTTCGATTGCTTAAAAATTACACGAGCCAGCTTAATTCAGTCTTAAAGAATCGAAATTTAAGGAAACAGAACGTTGGAACTATACGATTTTTTAATTCACTGGGTAGATTTTCATTCAATTACACTGAGATCGTTTCAGAACTCTGTGACAACCTCTCCTTCATCACTGGTACCACCACCGTTAGGGGTATACAGACCGCTCTAATACGGTGTTTCGCCGCAACCCCCGTCGGATCGTTTTAGATCAGCCGTCTAAAGACGTCGTGTTCAATGTGGCTAGGAAGAGGATCAGTCCCCGCCACTACGGACATAGCGGTTGGAGGAGGCGGGTATGGGTATCGCATTGCTTCTAAATCCAATCGATGGCCGGCTTATTAGCAACGAACTTTCGATAATCTCGTTATACGATGCCCCAAAGGGTCAGCAAGGGTCGGTGGTTACACACCGGACGTCGGCGATAGCTTGTGGCTCGGTGACTCCCCGACCTGCTCGAGGCTCGTAAAATTGAGTTTCTACACGGACCACTGCTAGCCAAATTCCGTGAGATGTGAGATCGTTTGTTACCAACACTAATCAGCTCGCGCTTTCACGGTTACGGAGAATATATTCAATTCCATTATCAAAAAGTCTAGCAGCAAAGCACCGATCTATCTTAGACTGAAAAAGAAAAGTAAATAAAATACGAACAATAAATATTGTATAAACCCAATTTAAATTTATTTCATTTACCAAATAATCGTTGAATCAACGAAATATTTTTCCGCAGAATTAGAATTTATTGTTTAGACAAATATTAAGTGTATCTAATACACTAAAACAATTTAACACGTCCTTTAGCAGCTCGTTTTTTTGTTCGTATTGCAAATTTAAAAAATTCCATGTCCGTTGGAGTAATAAAAAAATGTGTCGACATACATTTTTTTCCTTTTATTATGAACCATCATTTTTGTATCATATATGTTTTTTCACCCTTCCTCTCCATGCATCTTTATTGAACTGTATTGTATGGTTTTATGTATGAACTTCACGACAGTTTCTCTAACGCTCAACGATATTGTTAACAATTTATGATACCATATACTGTGTTTACCCATTAGAACGATTGAGGACATACAGATCATTCTATGGAGCAAGCGAGATAAAGCAGAAGTGAATTTTTCCTTCGCTTTGCGGTTGCCGTATATATTTTTCAACGTGAAATATAGATCCCAGCCCTCGATGTATCGTCGTCCGTACATTAACGAAATGGTCGCACCGAAATTCCCATTTATGATTCATTCTAGACGCCAAAACATTGGAATAATAATGGACAACAATATTCTTTTTTACCCATTAGAGTCGTCATTTACGGAAATAAACCGTCCACTGATCGGTATTCCACATTCGTCTGATCCTGAGAACCCATTTCCATTTTTCTTATGATGCGCTGATTTTTTATACGATACAGTAACATTTGCTTCTGACATTTGCACATTGCTTCTTTATGGTTCTCTCCCACCCATAGACTCTCCTCTATGGGTAATGGTTATCTCAATTCTGACTTTCTCGTAGAGGATGTGGGATTAAAATTTTGAATTGAAAATTTGGTAAAACTGAAAATTTCATAAACTTTAAATCCCTTGATCAATTATCACAAAATTCAAGATCAGGTATCCTTATCGCTTAGCCATTTTGAATGCCAAGTTTCAGATTGATAGATAACAATTTACTTAACGTAGAGCAGAAATATATTTTTTTCAAAAAAATTACTAAAATGCATGATTCAATAAAATCTGAACGCCTTGATCGATTCGTGCTAAGCTCAATACCGAACAACGTTATCCCCTGACCTATTCTTGTAAGAAGTTTCAGTTCGATAACCCAATGTTCTCCAAAAGTTACCTTTTTGAAAAAAATTCAAACAACAATTGAGACAACCGTTATCGATTTAGACGAAAATTGAAGCAAACCGTGTGAAAAATTTAAAAAATCTAGCAAACCGTTCTCGAGATAGCCATTTCAATTCTGCAAGCTTCTCACATACATACATACATACATACATACACACGCACGCACGCACGAACATTTTGTCTAAATATAATTACTCGACGTTTTGGAACATTTTACGTACCCTGACATAAAATCCTCGAGAAAAATTTCTTTCGCAAAAATTGCTTCCTCTATGAGGAAACAAAAAAAAGTAGATTTTGTTGACGTCTAAATATTGTTTGTATACGTTTTCTACGTCTATAAGAGTGATTCCTAACTGGTTGGTTAGGAAGTTGACTGTGAGAAACTACAACTAAAAACCATTTTCGCAATGCAAGGTAAGCGCCGGAGACCTATTTTGCAGGATAAAACTTCTTTGGTATTTCCTATAGTTTGCTTACGTGAGCGTTGTATGATCTTAATAAAATGCTTTCTTTTATTTAGAATAATTTTTTTTAAATCCCATTTCCATTAGAATTCATATCTAATCTGTGTAATCTATGAAAAAAGACACACAATGAGTAGGTGAAATTCTTTTAAGCCAGTTTGTTCCGATTGGGAGAGTTTCGAGCACAAGTTAAGACACGCATTTCAGTAAAACGAATGACTAACGTTTTACTCTGCGTACATTCGAATTAAAAATTCTTAATTTCCTTGAAACAAATGTGTGGGAATTAAATAGAACTCGAATTTAGGTAACGGCGTAATAAAAATCTAGTCGAGACCCGTCTCGATATGTAATAATATTTCGTACAAATAAATATATTGACACACGCGAAACCCCGATTATAAATTTATTTTTATCGACTTGGTATGTTATTGAAAATGGAAAAAATTGAATTACTGAATTTTGTGGATCATATTTTAATTCCTCGTATTTCATATTTACCCAACGTTAACTATAGTTCTACTGTTTATCTAACATACACTGTAAAAAATAGTGATGAATTTACAATCCAAGTTGTGTATTAAATTTATGAAACAGGTGTATGAAATAAAAAATTAATATACGCCGGATTGTAAATTTAATAATATTATATAAATTTACCCAATACGTGTTCCAAATTTACAAAACGCGTAATTGATTTGGTCATTAATGGAACTGTGTATGAAAATCAATGTACAGGTTTGCACACTTAAAACGGGAATTGGATTTTAGTATCGTTTTTTGTAATTGAAGTGGTGTTCAAAATTGTTGAAAATTAAGTGATGGCACTTCAAGAATAAAGCAAGGGCGTCTTGGAAATTTTGCCCGCGATTGTGCTTTAAAATCAAAGATCAGTTGAGGATTATCAAATACTCGATTGGAAATTAAGATACCGTAAATTAAAAACGATAGTATGGATAACTTATATTCAAAACTAGTACTCCATATTTACAATACGTGTTCAAAATTTACAAAACACGTAATTGGTTTGTTAGACAATAGAAACTGAAACTTTATACATTAATTTTGATACACATCAATCATAAAAATGTCTCATAGGAATAATAAATTCAAATACGTTGTTACACTTGTAACATTACCAACAATTGCAATTTTTTTCTATCACAGTGACTATTAATATTGAGTTAAAGAAGGGTTTAAATTTAATATATGGTTTATGCATAAAAACTTCCGACACCGGTATATTAAATTTAGTATAGAAAATGTTTACAGTGTATTTTCTGTAACAGAAGTAGTTTTCTTTGTTGGACTCAAAAGACGCTGATGAATTGTTATATCCAATATATAGATGAACAATACATTTTTTTTCAGAGCTGTGATGATATGATAGAAGATATTTATTATCTCTAAGGCACGACTAGTGGTTTCCAGACGCAGTCGTAAGCAATGATAACACACAGTAGTAATACTAAAAGAACTGTATGAAGATGGAGAAGTGGCTCATGGATCGCGCAGTCATGAAAATTCGTTGCTACAAGGTTTTCTCGTTGGGAGATAAAATATCTTGGAAAACTAGCGAATGTCGCGACGAAGTAGGCACGTACGAATACAGACAGTTTTATCTCGTTGTAAGTATAAAACGTTTGGTTGTATGTGACGTGGTGTGCGGTAGGTCGTAGGTAGCCGAGTATATCTCGAGGGAAACTCGGCCGAGTCGCATTTCCGGCTTTCTGACATGTGGTGTTACGGCGACGGTGGTGGTGGTGGTGGTGGTGGTGGTGGTGGTGGTGTTGATGGTGGTGGTGGTACGAGTAGTGGCACGAAGCTCCCACGGGGTAGAAGATGCTCGGTGGTTTATATGTATCGCGCGAAAACAGAAAGGAACAACCACCACCCAGAATGGAGGCCCCACGGAAATAATAACAACGCGGGGCGAGGGTGGTTATACCCCTTAAAGAATTCTACCGTCGGAAACTACCCCTGTTCCGGCGGTCGTCACAGTTTACGACTATAGCGCGCAACAGTAACCTCGCAATGTTTTCCTCTCATTGACTAGCTCGCGAGTAGAGAGCGTGTCCGAGAAGATAGGAAACCTACGGTTTCTTTCTCACTCTCGGGAATATAAAAATTCGGTAAATTCTAACTAAATACAGTATTCGTGAAGTATCAGCATTAAGAGAAAGAGAAAGAAAGCTCTGTGGAGTTGCTCGCAGTATCCGAGCTTCGCGAAAAAAGGGCAATGTACTCGTGAGAACGTTTCACCTTTCGGGTGAGCCATCAGACGCCTTCTTGCACAACGAGTTCCCTCGTATTCTTTTACACGACGACTAAACTACCCTACTCAACGGGGTTGGGACAGCTTTTACGTAAAATTCAAGACGTAGTAAGTTCATGAGGGGATTCACCAATGCAAGGTTTCTCTGCTCTAACGAAATAGTATGCAAATGCCTTTAAATCAGGGCTACCTAGGTGACGATTCGTATATTTTTGTCAGAAACAAACTTTGGTCGATAAAACAGAACTCAAATAACGTCTTTTTACATGTGCTGTAAAAGATTTAAGATTCATTATTACTACCACCGAAAATAACGTTGAAATGTTACAATATGTTCGCAAATCGTAACATATCTTATATAAAAATTTGTGTGGAACTATTGTTAACTCATAATCATTTCGAGGTTGGATACAAGGATGAAATAAAACTGATTAAGTTTTCTTTGATTTCATAGAGAAGGTCGAATAAGTATTACTTTCATATCACTTTTTGATTTTTGTATTAAGGATATAATACCCATTGTCACGCTCCTAATTTTTTCCCATGTTATGCAAAAAACTATGCAAACCTTTGGATGCCATATATGAAAGATTCCGGGATCGGTGGCACGAATGACTTTGATATTACTCCTAACGTATTTCCTATAGAGTGTGACGTCCTCACCACCCCAACCAACAATGTCTTCGTCAAAACCACGAACTCGAAGGAAATCAGACCTGGAATCAATAGGTTATTGTTCGTATCAAGTCACGGTTCACTGGTAGGCCACAGTAAATTGGTAAATGTTTAATTAGATTTACCTGTATTGGCAGGTCATTCCATAACCAAAGTCTCTCCAGAAACCCGTATCTCTGGAGATCACCAACTGATCCGTCTCGGGTGGAACTTCATTACCCTGGAGTGTATATACAACGTGAGGGTTGTACAGACTGAAGACAATAGGATAGTAAACCTTACGACCCTGAGCTGTGTTCCATCGGCACCTGTAACAGAAGATGCCTCGCATTTTATTGACGCTCGTTCTAAACTAACAAAAAAAAAGGAAATAAAAAAATGGCTTTGGTTCAATAACAATTCCATCACGGGCTGCTACAAAATTATGTTTCATTTTCAACTCTACACAAAGAAAATAATCTGTTAATAATTACCATATAACCTGATCCAAACTGCTAATGATCAGCTGGTGATATTTACAGTGGCGCAAGCTGTCAACAAGTGTGAGTTTTTACTATCATTTTTACCATAATTATGAGAATTGTTCCTACTTGTGTGATAAAAATCATCGTTAAAACTAGCACTTTTTGACAGGTCGTCATATAGTTCCATACAAGATAACTTATACGCAGACGTCATAGCCTCTTATCCAGATGACTATAGCAGTTTTTCTTAGACATATTGTAATTATGATAAAATCTTTCTCTCCGTGTAATTTCTATTCTTACAAATTTGTATGAGATTAAAAGAATCACTTGTAAATTTGCAAGTAAATCTGTTATTGTTTTAATCTTGTTATTATTGATGTTATCGTGTTACTGTTTTCATATATGTTTGTGTAATACTGTTATTGAATCAATGATTTTTTTGCAATGTATCGTTAAAGATGCTCTAGACCGATTATGACATAAGAAACTATGACCGCAAGAAGGATAAAGACAAATTGCCCGGCGGACGTGATTTCACTATACTCCAGGGCGAAGAATCAAATGTTATTGAAACCCGAAAAGGTAATTGTTACTACGTTGTCTTAATAATATAAATTGTATGCTCGAATGAAAATTAACCACTTGTCGATGGTAAATGAGTTCTATCTGCGCGGTAACGGAAACATTTGTCGTCTATTGCTAACAGAAGCGAAAATAAAACTCACAGATGGGTTAAAGATGAAAAATAAGCGAATGGAATTTACGTAGAAAAGATATTTTGTGGCTATGAAGCAAATAAAGTTACAACTTGAATCAAAAGTCAACTATTAGATGGCACCCTATTCTCATGAAACATAATGAATAATTCTTATATTTTTAATTGAAATATATTTTTTTTGCGAATGTTAATTTCACTAATTCTATGTCATCGCAGACATCAAATACTAATTGTGATGTTTTAAAGCCAAAACTAATGCATCTAACAGTCACTTTGGATCTGCATTGAATATCAGGATTTAAAAAATTCGTCGTAAGTCACCTTATCGAATAATGTCTCTGTGACAGACGATGTAATATTTTGATTTCTGAGCAACATATCCTTAGAGGGCAACATAACATATGATAAGCTAGAGAAATCTTAATCGCTATCACATAGAATATAAATGAAGACACGTAATATAACCAACCGGTCGAGAAATCTTGCGCTGAATACAACGTCAACGTCGCACATGAATAGCAAGACATCGCCTTCGCCGCCCCAGGCTCGTTCGGCGCCGACCCTCAGACCCTTCCCTCTCGAGAAAGTTTCGTTGAGAGCGAGAAGTCGAAGATTCTGGTTCGTGCCGCCAGTGCCTCTGGTCATCAATACTCTGGACATTATGGCTCTAGCTTCGGAGAGGCCTTCGGTGCCGAAGTAGACAACGGTTAGATGAACCCTCCGGTCGTTCTTCAGGCCAATCTTGACGAATTTATCCATGAAGCTCTGAAAGGTTCCTGTCCGTCCGGACAATGGTAGGATAATGTGTATGAGCTCCTTTTCCCTTGTCTGCTGTTGTTGCTGGGAAGAAACAAAGTGAATAGGTGCGTATGGTCTCATCATCGTGATCTTAGTGAATCCAAAGCTCGTCGCTAGCTGCTGTTGCTGCGCTGAGCTCTTGTTAAGATTTTTGGTTTTGAAGTACATCTCGTATTGGGTGCCAGTCGTTGGCTCGACTCTGTACAATCCCTCGAGAAAATCTTGGAGCGTGTAGCGGGCCGATAACGAGGAGACATTCTTGTTCAGTGTCTCGACTGCTTTGGTCAGTGCTTCGAGAAGATCCTTCCTCTTGAAGCCTATCGGTTTTTCGACCACCCTTTTACCCAAGCCCAAATCAACCGGATACAGTCTCGAGAAGGTGAAGTGACTGAAAGGTATAAGCTCGTACTCGTTATTCAACGGTAGGCCTTGGCGGATCTCCGCCAGATCGACCTGACGTCGTGCGGCCAAGCAATCGCCCACATCACTCGAGTTTATTACGCTGGCAGTCTCGCTGTGTCCCGGGGGCCCACCTGTAATTAAAATGTGCTATCTCAGGCGATTGATAAAAACAACCACCGCTAAATGAACAATATTAAATTTGAGGATGATCCGATAGCAGAAGATCTATTCTGTCGCTTTCAGGCGCCATTACACCAGTCGTGATGCTCTCCACGTACCGGTGACCGAAGAAACACATTCAATCAACATTTTACGAGGACGGAGAGAACCCTTGAATGACCTACATAAAGAATGGCAAAGATGCGAAAGACATCAAAGTGCAAACGTTGTAT
Source organism: Cylloceria caligata (assembly GCA_963942595.1). Classification (NCBI taxonomy): domain Eukaryota; kingdom Metazoa; phylum Arthropoda; class Insecta; order Hymenoptera; family Ichneumonidae; genus Cylloceria; species Cylloceria caligata. The sequence goes on along the minus strand of OZ012703.1, from coordinate 14,117,599 downwards.
TGTAATGGCAACGCTGCTTTAATGGTTATATTGCCATACAGTTGAATACCGAGCCACTCTCACATTGGACGCAAACGTTTCTTCGCGAGAGACTATTGCCGTAATAAAAAAAAAATAAACGTTAAATGGTCCAGCTATAGTCTCATTCATGTTTGTCCTAAATGTGTCATTCTTCGACGCTTTTTAATTACAATCGCCTTAAATATCCTATTAATAGCGATATTATATTATATTTTACAATCAATTTGTTGAATCTGTAACAGAAACAAAAAATTATAATATAATTCTTATTATTTGTTTGAATAATAATAAGATAATAATTATTATTATTTAAAAATATTATTTAAACGAATAATAAGAATTATGTGACAATTTGTCTGTACTCGTGTAATGGTTATTGCTGTGAAGGATTAACAATTTTAACACCTTAGTAGGTATTTACATAGTATGTAAAAATCGATACGATAAAAATAAATTTTCGACAATATTCTGTTTTTTGTTATAGAAGACTTTGAAATTAGGGAAATGAATGAATTAATTATTCGAACAAAAAATATACGAGTAAATCTCCCCTCAGGGAAAGAATAGAAAAGAATCTGTATCATGCAGTAGGATAAGCTCTTATCCCATAAAATACTATGGAGATCGGCGAAATAAATGACTGGGCGGAAATGTGACTTTGTGAGAAATTTCGATAATACACGAAAAAGCTACCTCGGGGAATGGTATTGATCAGTCGAAATTGAAAAGAGAAAGAGAGAAATGTTAGAGGGATTCCAACAATCTATTTCGAACTCGTCAAGCTTTGCTATGAAATGTCCAACGACATGAAAATAAATTGTCGGTAGAGGGGAGACTAGGAACCAAAAACGAATTTGTTTTTTTCGGGTCAAATAAAAGGATCTAAGTTTCGGACTTGAAATGATATATGATACTCCTACCATTAGCCGCTTAATCAAATTTTTGCTATCAGACAAAGCCAACGCTTTAATTAAAATGCTATTTTGAATATGGCCGGAAAACTATAACGATTTTGTATTGTAACAGATAGTAGAGTCAATTGTAACGTGTTTGAAAAATATTTATGATCCTGATGGTATCGTATGACATTTTTTTTGTGTATAAGCGTCTTCCATACGTAATTAGATATATTAAAACCCTTTGGAGCATTGTATTGTTTCAATATGGCTCCTATTTCAATTCGGTTTTACAGCGTTTGAATATAATTTTGAAGGGTATTTAGTTTTTTTGTTTTTTTTTTTGTACATATGGGTACTTGAGACATCAATATCCATATGTATCTATGAAAAAGAATAATTATTTAATTTTCATCGTGGTTAAGAATTATTTAAAAACCACTGTTTTTACCGAACAAATGTCATCATCATGGAATAACAAAAAAAGAATTTGTGTGGCAACTAATGTTTGTGAGTTTCTGATATTTCTGATTACGAATCTTAATTAAAAATTGATAAATAAAAAATCGTATATCTATGTATGGCAGGCAAAAATCCAAAAGACGATTTGATTTAGATAAAACTCGTTAATCAGGAATTATTTTAAGGTCGTTGATCTCGAATTTCAACTCAAAATGTCGGATCCAATATTACCGGCCAGAGAAATATTTACATCAACGTGAATGAACTTTTTGTTATCGTCACTAAATTACGGTAATTCCGAATAAAGTTAATGTAAATATTAAAATAGTCGCGTGGATCAACGATTAATTGTTAAATTTTAATAATTGCCAGGCCTATCACGATTTCTCTGAGTATAGAAAATAATTTTGAGAAAACTATCAAATAGCTTGTGACAGTTTACTTGCTTCGTATCTCGACGATCCTTCGAACGAGGTACCACAACTTCTGATCAAGTACATTCGATGCTTGAGCAAAAAGAATTTCTACGAGAGACATACGAATGTCGAGGGAACATTTTCATACCAAAGTATGTTATATATCTGATGCGTACAGCATCACGAGTACCTGCATCAGAGGCTGACTTTTTCACGATGTCGGAGGAGACTGGTTCGTGATTAATACCTGCCAACTCTCTGGGAATTTTGAATGCATCGAAAGTATTCCCTTAATGCGAATAGTTCAGCCAAGTGTACATCGAACTCGCCACTCCGAAAATTCCGTCGCCCGTGAGACTCTTGGGCGTGTACGTGTGCATGACGGTCCTCGAGTCTCGGTTGGCAGAGCAGGATTACGTAGCCGTCTCTGGTAGCAATGCACTCTCAAAAAAAATATTCAAAATTGAATACATTCTCACCACAAATTCGGAATATTTCCTCTAAATATTATTCTTATTGCGTTACAGGATATAGCAAGTATTTTAAGAGACGTGATACTTTTTTTACGTTGGAACATAGAACATCGCTAACCTCGGGATGATGATGGCTTCGCAGAAGTTCGATAACTTCTCAATGAAAGACGAGAAGTCGTCATAAACCGAAGACTGCGAAGTCAGGGTAGTTTAGTAGTTATTACTGTGAAGATAATATTGAAGTTATAAATCAACTCAGAAACGAGCGAATTCAGCAACCATTCAGTATAAAATAAAGTAATGATCTTACAATTTAATGAAAAGAAAGCATTGTAGATTTTCATTGATTTATTATTGTTTTTAAATGGGTTATTAATTCTGAAATAGAACTGAGAATTTTTAAAAAAGTTCGAGGATTCGTACCATAATTTGAAACGAATGAATGGCAATTAAGAAAACATCGAGTTATAGTTCGGAGTTGACACGAGACTGATGTTCCTCTTTTCTCAAATTCATACAACGGTCGTAACATAAAATTTATAAATTGACTTTATCGCATGCCGTTCCAATAGAAAATCTATAAATAGAATGAGTTGAAAAGTGATAAAAAAATATATCACCGTGACAATAGACATTCACCGTGAATGAAGATAAGTAAAGTGCAGTTACTAATCCAAAGGAAAAGTACAGATCTTGTTCGAGTTCAACGCCTCTCGTTTCTTTAGCCCCGAAGGCCCTTGTCACGGAGAATACCGGTCGTTAATATAAGGTCCAGTCCTCCGTCTACCATAGTCTTACCAACGCCCTGGTGATTATGAAGCCATTGATTCATGATTAACGAGGTGCCATGGAACGTTGGATCCCTTCTGCTCTAATACTGTACAAGCGAAAACGAGAGGGAGTGTGCGGAGCATGTTCAAGGAGAGAGTGAGGTTTGGCTGTAGCCATTTTCCTCTACACTGGAAGATCATTGTTCTCCAGGGACAAGGATCGAGAGTTTGAGACCCTAGTACCGTTATTGACAGCGTAAGCTCCTTACGCCGCTACATTGTACACCACTAATATGCCTCGAATGATCGGTCCGTACCATAACCCGTATTAATGCTTTCATCATTATCGCATTATAACACGCAGGAATGTATTACAATATGTAAATAGCATGTTGGTATTTTAGAAAATTCCTCTGTACTTTAATTCAACAATAAAGAATAACATTTTAGCAACGTCTAATCGGTAGTCGACCGTAACTACTGGTATAACTGGCTGATTCGACTCGGACTTATCTACTTGCCGGATGGACTATCGTGTGTGCGCGTGATGACGTCCATTCAGTCTGATCACATACAGATCATAATGACTAAACTCCTTCGGCAGCACAAGAGTACTTTTGTTTAATCATTGAATTGAAACAAACAGAGTTGAGTTAAATTGAAAATAAAAAATTACCTGTTAACTGAAGTATTTGCAATTTCAACGTTCGTATCTCAGCTGTTAGTCTCTCGACTTCGAGCCTCGTCTCTTCTTCTCGTTGGTTTGCCTCGAGTAAGCTTGCTGCTGTTATCGGACCTGAAAATAAATAAATTCAACGTTGTTATTTCACTATCATAATTCACTATCGATACTTATACTTTATGCAATTTATTATTTACGGTGTTCAAATTTCAATATCCTTGTTTTAAAACCAACGTGTTCGTGATCATCGCGAGTAGCACGTATGCCCTTATGAAACATATCACGCGGTATAAGGAAATAAAATTGATGGTAGTAGCGATGAAGTGAAAAAGACAATGGTGTGTGTAGGGTTGAGACCATACGCGCGACTACGTGATCCCGGAAGTAAATTTTTTGAGGTTGTACTACGAATACCGTGTAGAATATATATATATATATATATATTAGGAAAATGCATCTTTTCTCGCCTCCGTGGGTGCTAGATGCAAAGAATCATGTATTCTTGCTGCCACCCTCGATGCCCTTAGGTAACGCTGCTTTCCTCAACACAATGTGCACGTCGGAACTAGTAGAATAAAACTTTTCTCGTGAATTCGCAGAGGCGGCAAGATAGTGCACGTTTATCCAGAGCACTGCTATACTTTAACGATTCCTTATTCCGTTTTCTATTTATGGAGTGACTGCAGTAGTACGATCTCCCCATCTGTCCAACTACACTGAGAATATATATACAGGGGTATAGTCGTATCGGGCTACAAGAATCTTCGGTTAATACATTTCGCCTCGGAAGTAGGCAAAATATCGGGAATGATCGAGAGGGTAAAATAGAAAAACATAATCGACTGTATATTTTGAACTGCAATAGCGCTGTATCGCTAATCTGGGCAGGACAGACCCGTCGGATTAGGGCCTGATTACAGGCCCGACTTTATTTTCATTAGATTTCTGCTCGGGAAGTTGTCAGAAATGGAGGTTCGGAGTTCTATCGGAAATCTGAAGTGATCCGAAATTGGTAGATTTTCTGTAACACCTTCTTTATTCAGAAATTTACTTGTAATTGATTTTTATCGAGAATTTAAGGAGGCCGCGCCAGCTATAAAATTATAGCTATGTAGATTCTTTTTACAGAAATATTTTTTATTTTTGTATCATGATAAAATGTATTAAAAGTCTGTCGATAGAAAACTGAAATGTTTTTTGAGATATCGCGAGTATGTGGTAAAGAATAGAAATGTAGAAAGGTAGCACGTGAGTAGTGCACTATAATTTGCCACTGATAACCTTCCTGCACACCACGCACCGCTGCATCTATATCGTAATCGTTGCAGCGCGAAGGTAATACCTCATTCTTTTAAAAATTCCCTTAATTATTTAATTATCTAATTATCTTGTAGTCATTTAATTATCTTGAGTATTGCGATTCGTTGTTAATTCGTCCGAAATTAGACCCACTACCTTAAAGGAGGTAGCTAATTTCATCCCTAATGAGATTACAATTAGAGGTAAAGGATTGCGTTACTGAAGATAAAATCTCAAGAAAATATTTACTCGTGTAAGTAAGAATATCCTCTTGACCGATTAATCTGAATGTCATGAAGTACATTTGATAATGAGACGTTGCTTTCTAGAAAATGTATTTATTTTATGAAACAACATACCCTTCAATGTATGATATCTCGTCTCCTGAAAAAAACTCGGTACTGCCAGAGTTGAGCAAGTATTTTCCGGCGTTTTTCTCCTTTCGTCTTTTATTTTAAGGACCGAAAAACCCGCAGCAGTGAAAAGTGTTGCTCGTTAAGCGGGACACAAAGTTTGAGTTGGCGCACCAGTGAGCCAAAGCATCGAGCTGTCGTCTCGCGGTAAGTATGTACGTACGTACGTACGTACATACGTATATATATATATATACAGACGTACTAACGTTACAGTGGCACTGGGTTTACGAGCTGCAAAGCATCGAGCCCACGAGTAAGTACGATGAATTGTCGTGGGCCATTTTTCTCATGAGCATTTCGAGTATAAGTAGAACAAATATTCCTGCTCTTGGCTCGATGTGTCACATCGCAGCACGGAAAGTATGGAACTCGGTGACTACTTTGAGAACAGAGAGGTTCGAGAGTTTTAAGGTAGCTCAGTAGAAAACCACTTTACACTAAATTTTTTTTTTTCTGTTACTGGACGTGTCGACGAGTTGTGCGCATCTTTGATTCCTCTTTAGGTTATGTGTATAGACGCCAATATAATCGATATATGAAAATGAACGATATATTCAATCAGAATGACAGTAAAGCGACTTTAACATTTTGATAGGATATTTCGACGTTCTTTGGGGAGACCAGAAAAATATTTACCTGCTTTATGGTATAAACGCAATCATTTTTTAAAGCTTTATTTGGTCATTGCATATGCATCAGGAACAATTTTTCGAGAAAATGATAGCCTTAAGCTTCTTTTTCCTTAAGGAACACCATCTTCTGCGAACGTATCGTTCGAATGTTTTGCTGTTTCAGATGCTACACGCAAAGAAAGGGTTAGTTGGCATAATTATAGGAGTAGTTGTGTATGAAGGAACTAATTACATGGTTGCGCCAACCATCTCATCGGTTGATTCAACGAATTAGTTATAGTTGAGGTAGTTTGCGGCAGAAATAAATACAAGAATTTTCTATTACATAGTTCTGTTTCAATCAGTCTTCTCCATCGAAAGTTCTGCCTCAATACTACATCATAAAAAATGTTCGTTCGAACGAATACTACATTTTATATTGATCGCGAACAAAAGTATTAAAAAGGCGGAACGTCGAAACATTTTGTACACATTTCGATTCGCCAATTTCTCTTCATCCAATCTCCTACACCCCTTGAAAATTACTCATCCGTACCTTTGAGATGTATGAAAAGCAAAAGAGAGAGGGAGAGAGAAGAGTTGATTGACTCTTTATCGAAAAATTCGAGACAGCCGACGAACGATATAGCAATAGTCGAGAATATTCCAATGGAAAACGATTGCGAAATTGAATCGTCGTATGCACATATATCCGCACAACCGTACAAGGCCTCTCGGAAAATATTACACGGTACGACAGAAAATTTCTTTTATTTCTGCGAGCCAGCATTTTTGCAATTTTTTGTGTCTGGTTTTTTTTTATCTATTTTCTCATATCGGTACGCTCTCTCATCGCGATGAGCAAATGCAATAAAATCTAATGGACGTTTTACGGATGGTACTTCGGTTACCGAATGCTTGCACAGACCACTGGAGCGATTTCACAGTTGTAAACACGCATACGCACACATTCTTCTATATAACGTATGCAGAAGCATGTTTGCTTGCTTCTGCTCTTGCTGAAAAGCAAGGAAAGAGGAACAAGGATCGAGCTACGAGGGAGAATATACACAGGTTAGGTGAGGATAGAGGGTAGCGATATCTCACCAATACGTAAAGTACCAACAGAGTTTACCCGACCCTCGGTCACGGGTTGTATACACAACTGAGTACTTCACTCGACCAAACCTTGCTTTACCCGAATCTACATACGCTCGAACTTCCCTCCCTTCGGTTATCGATGCTTATTTCCTGAAAATATAGATGTATACGCTAGAAAATGTTTAACTAGAGCCTTAATATAGAATGTATTGGTATTTTGGTGAATACAAAGTAAACGTGTCGTGATGTATAATTGTCATTATTTCTGGAATTCTATTTATCCAAGACATCTCATAAAGGCAATTGTTGAAGCGATAATCGCGAGCATTGACATTCTGTAAATAAATTTAAATATTTGAGTCTCGTACGGTCGATGCCATATTAACTCTTTATAAGTCACACCGCCCGAAACCGTCCCGAAATAGGACTATGACGAGCAGAGTGGTGATAACGTGTTGTTACGGTAGAGCCAATGAGTAGGGATATTCTTGTAACTTATAAAGGGTTAAGAGTTTGACTAGGATGGTTACAGAAAGAAACAGAAACGAGAATGAATAAAAAGAAGCAAAGAGGTCAGGAGCGCCTGTACCATGAGTATACGAGAGTACGGGAAAACCTCTATTGAGTTAGGACTATATTGTATGGAGATTGGGACATGCATACTTAGATAGGTGAAAAGTAGAATCTGATGTAAGCAGTCAAGTAAGCGACTCATGCTCGCGACATTTGAACGAGGGATGAAACGAGTAGAATGTAGAGGTCTGGAAAGTGAACTGTCTGACACGTCTCTAAAAAAAAAAAAACGTCTGGTTCAAGAGGAAATCTAGCTTTGGGCTCTCCACCAAACCGGAACTAGAATCTTACGCAAATTTGATTGAGATACTTGCACTCGCGGTAACTGTACGCGGTACTTGTAATCTATTGAACTTTCATCCACTTTGCTCTTGTTTATTCAACTCTCTTAGACCGACCAGCTATATCCTCATCGTCGAAAGTTACACGAACTTTTATTGTAAAATTCATTTCAATTTTTTAAACAAACAAATACGTTCTAGACGAAAAAAATAATAAGATAACTAATTTGGCTACTTAAAATAGAATCAATGTACATCGTACAGTATCTTGTTACAGTTACAAATTTTTTCGATTGGATCAATTTGTTACCACAACAAAGCAGACTTTGTTACAGTAACAAAATAGTTTGTTATGATAAGAAAATGGATTAATTTTGCAATACCCAAATATATATCTTTTTAACCCTCTATTCGCTTGTTTCGCAGGCATTGATTGTTCTCATATTGTTTTAAATAACAGTAAAAAAAAAACAGTTGTACTGCGAGAATACGGTATTTATCAGCAGAAAACGTTTAGTTAAAGTAACAAAAGATCTTATCTCAGTTTATCATAATTAAAACGAAGAAACTGAATGAAAATTAGCGTAATCCCCATGAAGAAAAACATTAACATATGACTTCACATCAAAACTATAAATAAATTTATTTCCCTAACGGGAGATATGTTCAATTCATTAAATTTTAATTATTGCAATATTTTTTATCAAACTAATTATATTTTTTCTACAATCATTATGCGATTCGATATTTCTTTTTACGACAGGAAGATGTAACCATATATCACAACTCTATAATTCTTGCGTGCCAAGAGGACCTGTACTTTCTCTATGATTTATGTTTTCCGAATGTTGGCGCAATGTTGTACGTTCGTCTTGGAGGGTCTGCAGGGGCTGATAGCTGAGGGAGTTGGCGTATTTCGATCGACCAATTTTAATCTCATTTTCTCGTATCTTGATCGCAGTTACATTTACATGCAAAACTGTACTATAACGATGGATGGTGCGGTACAACTTTTGGCACCAAATAAGCAGACAGAACACGTTCGTTAATAATTGGAATGTTTCGCGTATGGCGTTGAATGCTCAGTGGAATCGTTATTCGCAGGACGGAAACTTTTCGTTTTTATTCTCTTTCCTCTACTCGTCCTATGGGGAATATAAATGCGAATTTAGGATGGATGCCATGAAAGACGAAAGTTAACGATATCGTAAATGCGATTGCTGTGTCGTTCTGGTTTATTTGTATTTACAAATCACGTATGGATCAATAGCGGTATAATAATTGGCAGTTTATGATACGACCAATAAACTTTTTATCGAGGCACTTCCGTCTCACTATTTTCTATACGTTTTCCATATCATTCGCTGTAAATTGTCAGTTACCGCAGGGGTGTGAATGACTGTAATGATTGCCCTACATGCTCTTAGGAAAAATTGGGGTTGGTTGAGTCAGGGATAAGCCAAATACGAAGTTAACGTTTCCAAACTTGACTTTGACACTACGAGGTTTGCATTATATTGACAATATTCAATTTTTGACAGAATTTCTATTATCATAAAGCTCCAACGAAGGCCTGACTCGCGAAAATTTTAATTTCAATTGTCAAAGATACATTTACTTAACTCTTGACAAAAGACATTCACGAGAAAAAATAAGTAAAGTTCATCGCGGTAGTTTGAATAATATAGAATATAGCTAATTAATATCACAAAACAATTGAATTTCTTTCAATTTCAATGCTAATGCACTTAAAATTGTAAAATCGAAATTGATCCAACTAGCCTCGATCTTCCTTACTATGACTCAGGGGCAATCTAGCTACTTTAGCGGATGTGATGGTAAAAGAAACGGCATAACGACCGGAAAGCGATAACGCGTTTTAACGAAACTCTGGGGAAAGTGCGCTTGGCAAGGTTTATCTTTCCGGAACCATCGGAATTTCAATAGCCCATGATTTCTTGGCCCCATGCGAGGGACCGAGAATTCTCTGCCGTCTTGTCTTTGCATTTCTAAATCCTGACAGTGCGTGGTACGATTTTCATCTCCCTCGTCGTCTTCTCCAGTATCTCATCCCGCCACTACCATCGCGTATCAGTGCGGTAGTAGAACTCTTCGTTATCTATCTCCTCGCTATTGCCGCACGCTATTCTCAGTAATTGAATATACTATAGCAGATACGACGTTGGTCACAGAGGGTTGGAAATGACGTGGAAGGGTGAATTGCGGGAGCAGTAATACAGAGAGTTGTACACGAATGCTATGCGGGCAAATGGCAACCCCAGCCACGTAATTTGTATTGTACAATCTCATCGAAGGAATTTTTGTGGACTTGTAAAAAAAAAAAAGACTGCAAAGTCTTGCATATTATTTCCTCATTATCTTCTACCGTCCACAAAGCCAACTCTTCGAGGTAGTATATTAATCGATTTTGGCTTGTTCATGGAAAAAGCATTGTAAAATGTTATAACAGACAAAGAAAGTACCAACTTCTTTGCCGTTTCACACCAGATTTAGTAAACTTGTAATTCTTAGTTAACCTTCGTAAAATATCCGCCCCCCCCCCCCCCATTCCCATATAGGCTCATGATTCGTAATGTCTCACATATTATTTTCGTTTAAATGACTATCCGATGTATTATAAATGAGAGGAATTTGTGACATTAGCTATCTTATTACCATTCCATACCAATCTTTACCATTTCACTAAATTTCCAATAAGACCATAAAGTTGACGCTGATGACTCTGTAAAACGAACTCTCAAACATTCCCAAACGTCAAAGTAAATTACAATTTTCCATGTCTGGTAGATCTGTAGATCTGTTGAAAGTCACAATCAAGCCTGTGTATTTAATTAATATTCTAGTAGTCAGAAAGAATATCCAACACCACCGTCATGGTTATATAAGCTGTATATATTAATTTAAAAAATAAATAAAAAGGTTATTCGGATAGAATTAACAAGAAGAAATTTCCACATTATACGCACTCTCGATTTTGAATAATACACTTGCGTTTATCGTGTCTAAAGGTTTCTTATTGAAGGAAAAAAATCTGCGAGTGTCGAAATACGGGTTACGGGAAACCATTGTACGCCAGTGGTGTTTTTATATACCATTAATATAATATGAGATATACTATATGAGAAGCCATCTTTGCAATATAAAGTACCGACCTTGTCATCATCCACGAGAACTGAAGTTTTATGTGAGTGCCAATATAATTCCACTTCTCGAGTCTCTCTCGCAGTTAAGAGTCATAGTCTCTGTCACGTAGGTGCACACACTCGTTGGAGTGTCTGGCCGAGAGTGCAAGGGTTTATAGGTATATACGTACTTGGCGTAATTTTCGGAGAATCCCGAGACTCGGGCACACGACATCCCGGAGTCCCAGCTCCGGTGAGTAATGTCAGGCGAGAATTCATAGGGCGTTTATATGTCGTGCGTGTTAAATACATATCGCGTTGTACTTGCATGTATGAGTCTCTCATATAAGCATCACAGTATATATCAGAAGTGCCGAGATAGGGAAAGAGAAAAGGGATTTCAGGTACCTTTATATAGATGTATCTAACCATGGAGCCCGGGAAGGAGTAATAATCTCGGAGGTTTCCAAGCGCACTCTCAGCATACGATATGCGAACTCGAGCTAGTTTCACGTAGCTGCGCTTTCTTACTCTACCTTCACATCCTCCGCATCCTTTCATCTCTGTATATACATGAGTACCTGATGCGTTTTCACGACTCTCAGCAGTTGCACAATTAATAGAAATGTACCAAAACTTGGAGAAATTCTGATTGCTGAGCATGTGAATCGCGCGTTTCTCGTTCTCGTTACTCGACTCGAATTTCACGTATTTGTACGACATTCCTTTTAGATGAAATATTATTAAGAACTTTTGGTGATGCTTATTACGTTCACTGAACCTATTATTTGATGACGGTTAGTTACGTCAAGGAACAGTTATAGTAATTAATGATGAATACACCTCTAATAGTTTTAACAAATTACATTATGACATTTATTTGGACAACCGGATATTTTTTCTTAACCACTTTTCTCGATGTTTATAATAATTTTGAGTAACTTGGCATGAAAATTAAAAAAAAATGTTTTCATGATCCTCTATGAGGATGCGACAATTGTTATTGCCTCGATGACTAATATAAAATTCGTGCAGACGTTCAAATGAATTGACTCCGTAGTCCATAGTCATGAAAACATTCAAATCAAAGCGATATTTTAGCGCTGGAAATGAGAAATCTTCCTTAAACTCAATTATTTTATAGCGCTTTTTGCAATCGAGTTTCTTAAATCAATGTAATTATATCTTGTTACATCGTAAAAAAAAACTTAAAAAACTTTGGCTGAACGCGCGACAACGACGTTAACGAGGTGAATAAATCAAGAATCTTATATGTTACATCGTATAATGAAGCAGCGAAACGTGACGTGGCGATGTCGATGAGGCGCTAGGTCAACCATCATTTACATTAATAGCTTTTAGATGAAGGTACAAAAACGATTTTGCATTCCTGCTCTTGAATTTTGTAATACAGTCGACGTCCGTACATTTTAAGTGCTCATTTCTTTACCTACCATCTTAACTTCTCCTGTAGTAATATCCTCCCGTTGCGGGAGTCTATAACTTGCATTGCGCCTATGGACGGAACTAGGAATGTGCGGTAATTTCGTACAAGTTAACAGTGATTTGAAGCATAAATCGGAGGGGAAGTAAAAATGTGAAGATGCTTCTAGTCCCGAGGACTTAAAATGTAAGTACGTAAACTCTAAGTATATGTGTACACACGATGATCATAAAGGGTGATTTTTTAAGAGCTTGAGAACTTTTTTTTAAAAAAAAACGCATAAAATTTGCAAAATCTCATCGGTTCTTTATTTGAAACGTTAGATTGGTCCATGACATTTACTTTTTGAAGATAATTTCATTTAAATGTTGACCGCGAATGGGCCCTAGAAAAGTTGGCAGAAAATCCGCTTTTTTATCGACAAATTTTGTTCAGCGATGAGGCTCATTTCTGGTTGAATGGCTACGTAAATAGGCAAAATTGCCGCATTTGGAGTGAAGAGCAACCAGAAGCCGTTCAAGAACTGCCCATGCATCCCGAAAAATGCACTGTTTGGTGTGGTTTGTACGCTGGTGGAATCATTGGACCGTATTTTTTCAAAGATGCTGTTGGACGCAACGTTACGGTGAATGGCGATCGCTATCGTTCGATGCTAACAAACTTTTTGTTGCCAAAAATGGAAGAACTGAACTTAGTTGACATGTGGTTTCAACAAGATGGCGCTACATGCCACACAGCTCGCGATTCTATGGCCATTTTGAGCGAAAACTTCGGAGAACAATTCATCTCAAGAAATGGCCCGGTAAGTTGGCCACCAAGATCATGCGATTTGACGCCTTTAGACTATTTTTTGTGGGGCTACGTCAAGTCTAAAGTCTACAGAAATAAGCCAGCAACTATTCCAGTTTTGGAAGACAACATTTCCGAAGAAATTCGGGCTATTCCGGCCGAAATGCTCGAAAAAGTTGCCCAAAATTGGACTTTCCGAATGGACCACCTAAGACGCAGCCGCGGTCAACATTTAAATGAAATTATCTTCAAAAAGTAAATGTCATGGACCAATCTAACGTTTCAAATAAAGAACCGATGAGATTTTGCAAATTTTATGCGTTTTTTTTTAAAAAAAAGTTCTCAAGCTCTTAAAAAATCACCCTTTATTATCATGGTATTAGAATCTATGTGAATAAACTATGTTGCATCTTGCTGCGCGGTCGATAAATACAACAATAGGAATGGAAAAAGCAGCCGAATTAATTTTTTAAATATTCTTCTTAATACACGTTTCGACGCTGATCAGGATCTTTATTGAGTAGAAAAATGTAGCGAAAAAAGGAGGCCGAACTCTTCGGGCTCTCTCAGTTTTTTACAATCAAAAGTTTTACAAACACTTACAATTCTATGTATCTAGCGTCGTTTAATTAAGCCTGGTAACCTTACTTTTACTATGACTGACTGAACAGTCTGACACCGTTGCTTCTTTATCTGATAAAATCATCCATTATTGCTGTAATGGTGAAGACTCACCAATGTCAAGTTTATTTGTTGAGTTTGTATGTATTTGCATGTACCATGCAATATATCAAATGGTTATCAATTGTCTCTCTGAGACCAAAGACATAATTATGTACAATATCACAATTTTATATCATTCCAAAATTTATTTGTAATTCACCATTGAAACGTATTAGCTGGAGAAATTGCTTCCAACAAACATTGTTTCTTATATCTCTCTCTTTTATCAAAATATCTAGTTGCCGTCGTCGCCGTGCAGAAAAAAAGAGCGAGGGAGGGGGGTGTAGAAAGGTGGTTAGGGGTTCAGAAAGTGCTAGGCCATCTTAGTGTGTTATAAATATTATTCTACTCGACAGTGGAGACACGTGCTTTCATTTATTTATCCTCTGTTGAATATTATTTCATGTAAGGCAAAGGAAGATATTAAAGTTGTGTGATGCAAGATACCGGAAACCTCAATTTCCGATAATCACAGAATCATTTGAGAAAAAGCCATCATCTAAAAATACTCAGCAGTTAACATGCTGTCATGTACATCGGTAAAAATGGGAGGACGAGCCAAGAAGAAATCCATTTTCGAAAGAATATTTATCCAAGTTACATGGGAGTCCCAACGTGATGCAATATCCTGTGTAATCGTCGGTACCGATACACGAGGCGTAATGGTGGTAGCTTGAGAAAATTTTGGAACTGACATTTTGACATTCCAATCTATCGCATGGGAACGAGAGGATGAGGTGGACCACGCTCGCACTCTCTGCAAGAACCGCAGATCGATGCGATTCCAATATTGGGTCGTTGAGAGGCCAACGATCGCTGTAAACTCGGTAACGACGATGAGACGACAGGAAACGAATACGTGTAAAGATGATAACGTACTGAGATACTAGCCGCAGGTGCAACGGCTGTGCCAAAGATTTCCAAACTTTTTCTAATTTGAAACTCCATACTTATGGCAAATTATTTATGCTGCGGATTCGTATCGCCCGACTTTCGCAATACTTGTATACATAAACATTAACGGAAGGAATTCAAAGACAGAAAATAAAGAATAGATATCAAGAAGAATGTTTAATTATATTTAAGATTTTACCGCAATTATTTGGTTATATTTTTGATATTTTACTTTCCAATTAATAAAATCGGTGTTTCCCAGCATTTTTTTTTATATCTGTTTTGTAATGAATACAGCGAGTGAGAATTTGATTGACGCAATTATTAACCAAGAAGAGAATCTTGCACATTTTGTATCAAAAGTCTTCTCCCAAAATAATTCTATTAATTCGTATTCGTATAATATATGTCTTTCGTCGTAGCAATCGGTGATTTATCAATTGTTCAATTGAACATTTGTCGTTTCAATACAATACAACTGTGTACGATACGAAGATGAAAAAAAAAACGTTGCGTGACGATTCATAAAGTCGATACCTTTTTATTCTACCATAGAATGGCAGGATAAAGGCTGTAACGTATATGGTCCTATCGAAGTGCAGCGAAATCGACAATACTACCGCCCACGTCGAAGCCAGTTCGCGAACTGTATAATAAAAACTCGATTGAGGGTGCACTATGGCTTTGTGGGCTTGGCATTCGTGTCTACACCTCCAGGTACGACCTGCCATCGACATGATTAAATTGAACCCCGGAGTACACTTGAAAATGGTTCCATGTCAATTGAACTTTCTACAAAAATCTCGGACACAGAAACTCAAAGGTACATATTCCGCGACAAAATAACTTTTTTTCGAAAAAAAGTCCTACAATCCTATAAATAATTAAAGGGCAGCATACAAGAATGAGGTAATTTGACTTGTAGCACTTTTTTCATAGTGAGAATAAGTTAATTTACCAACCTATGCACTTGTACGATAAGTTGACTTACCTAATTATACAATTTTCTGTTACTTTGGTTGTTATTTGGGAAATAACCTTACGATAAAAAGAAAACCTCGTGTACTCGTTGCCTCATTATTGACGCACTTTACAATATCAGATTATGAAAGCAAGCATCGGTAGACACATTTAATGTTTCATATTAGGAATTTCATCACGAGATTTCGACAAAGTAAAAATCCTTACATTTTTAAATATGTAACTTCATGAACATCAAAATTCAATAACTAGGAATATTTGTCATTTTTTTTTAAAAATTTTTATCAATCAGAATTTTCGTTTTGTTATTTGAAAATCAAGGGTTTTCTAATATCAATCAAATATATCTGAAAAACTGTGAGAAAGACAAAAAAGCGCATAAATTTGAAATTTGCACATTGTTTCGTCGTGATTCTCGCCGACCCACATATCTTCCTCTACGGGTAATGATTATCTCAATTCTGTATTCCTCGTAGAGGAAGTGGTATTTAAATTTTCAATAGAATTGAAAATTCGGTAAAACTGCACATTTCATACAGTTCAAACCTCTCAATCGATTCTCATGAAATTCAAGACCAAGTATCATTATCTCCTAGCCAATTCGTATGTGAAGCTTCAGTTTGATAGATAAAAATTTACGAAAGTTAGAGCAGAAGTATATTTTGTTCGAAAAATTACACAAATGCATGATTCAATAAAATCTGAACGCCTTAATCGGTTCGTACCAAACGTAATACCAAACAATCTTGTCCAATGGCTTATTCTTATAATGGCTCCAATTAGGGCGAAAATTGTAGCAAATCGAGGGTGATTGCATGCCGGACTCAAAGGTTTCAAAAAAATTCAGTAATCCGTTCACGAGGAATCATTTGAGGAGCAATTTCAATGTTAGCTAACCACATACACACATACACACACACACACACACGCACGGACATCCTTCGAAATATGGTTTCTCGATGTTTTGGAACATCTTAAGTAGTCTGGCATCAAAATTCGAGAAATTTTTTTTTCCACGAAAACAAAACGTTGTCTCTGAGGAAGGAAAAAGGTGTTGAATAAAATGTAAGGTTTTAAATGAACATTTGAATGGAACGATATTAAAATTTTTCGAAATAAATCCTGACAATGTTCAGTTCAGATCAGTAGCAGTTCTAAAAGTTCTTATAACGTCTATATATTTGTACGCTTTTACAACAGTCTCTAAAATTTTCAATTTTAAAAAATAGTGTCCAAAGTTTTTGTCACAAATATTATACGAGTGTCGAGGAACGGAAAAAACTTGAAGAAAGGCAACATTCAGTTCTCTGTTGAGTAGGATGAAGAATGAAAAACATCGTTTCTATTATGTGCTCTGCACGCATCGGAAAGTAAAAGGATCAGCTTACGTTGACGGGGTACAAAACTTTTCTGTATTATATACAGTTAAGAAACTGCATACATTGTTTGTTTCTTTCTTTGCGACTCCCTGAAGAGAGTGAAACATAAACTAACTTTCAAGTTTATGAATATGAACATTAAAAACAAACAAAATGTCTGCTGTAAAACTATTAGTTTACGGGTAACTTCAACAGGAGAATATCTTGACAGTATTCAAATTCTGAGACCAGCGACAATTACTCATTCAGCAGCTTCGTTTTCTAAATTTTCATATTCCGTGATTTTTATTTTGTGGAGCGAGTATTAATTATTGAATAAAAAAACACAACGTCTCTTCTATTCGTGCAACTGTATCCTATCTGACGTCGACAATAGTACAAAACTGGCTACAAGCGATGCTCCTTGCTTTAGTACGCATAGCGAATAATAGTGAGGTTAGTTGACTTCTCTTACTATTATATAAAGCTGCAATATGTTTGTAAGTTAAAAGTATGACATGATCTTCATAGTAAGAGAAGACAAGGTACCTCACATATAAGCATATAAGAAAGAACTCGACTGAAAATTTCGTATTGAGACAAATCGAATTTGGCGCTGTACTTGAAAACCTTGTTTAAGGCTAATGAAAGTTAAATCTTGCCACCTAAATAGCGACACCAGAGCACCTTGTGGCTTACTATTGCATAGACTCGTAAATTAACTTAAACCACCATGAAAATAGCGCCCGCAAGTCGACTAACTTCATTATTGCATTAAGGGGAGGCGAAACATCCACGAGTGCGAAAAAGGTAGAACTAGTAGCGGACACGGCGGAGTGAAAGAGAAGCAACACATCTGTATAAGTATGGAGGTTTCGCCTCGCCTTAAGTCCTTTGATATATCATGAATTCTTATTTCTCTTATTTTCGTCAACTCAAAAGCACAACAAATATTTACGAAAATGTACATTTTTCATTGATATTCGATCTTTTCCATAGCTACAATGTGAAATTATGAACTACACTCCTCATGTAATCAATAATACTACGTGTCGTGTACTTGATAACTATGAATTTCAGTCTATCGTCATGGTCTCGATACTTTTTTCAAATTGGATTCCATTTTTTTACGTACAACAATTTATTTCATAAAAATCTCTTTGTAGCCTTTTGTTACGATTGAAACGTAGAAATATAGAAACATGGCAACGAAT
Organism: Cylloceria caligata; assembly: GCA_963942595.1. NCBI lineage: Eukaryota > Metazoa > Arthropoda > Insecta > Hymenoptera > Ichneumonidae > Cylloceria > Cylloceria caligata. Next base: position 14,099,052 of record OZ012703.1, on the reverse strand, counting down.
GCATCCATTAAGAGCACGAAACAATCCATTAACGACTTTGTTTGCACGAGTCAAATAATCGACAATGGTAGAGCAGAAATTACACATATCAATAGGAAATAAGTTGACTTTATTACGACGATACAGTTCCTTGATCCAAGTTATTTTTAAATACGTTATTTTTGGTTGCGGAGCAAATTTATTCGTCACAAATAACGAGATTTTTTGTAAGTACACGAAGAAAATGATTTTGTTGGAAAATATTTGCGAATGCATTTGTTGTCGCTATATGAAGTAAATATTAGCTAGACCATCGAAACTTTTGTTACTGTAATCAAATAATTCTCTCCGTATACCAATACAAAGTGTAACCAGTTTAGACCCTTCAATACAAATAACATACTCTTACCATTTCAAATGAAGTTCACGTCAGCTGACATCAAATGTAATGTTGAAAAAATTACGCAAGTACAAAAAACATGGGTGATTGAAATGCACAAATGAAAGGCTAGAATTCTGGGTGTTCCTGGTGCAAACCTCAGTCGTGGCAGAATTTTTTCCACAGTTCCTTTGTTAACAAATTGTCGAATCTGGTTGCTCAATCAACTTTTATTTAATTGGTTCAAGTAATTAGACTCGATATCTATAATAATTCGCAAATGCAGAATTTGAATTGGGCTTCTCGTTCCCACGCTTAGAATCGCGATCACGTATCTCGCACCTTGAGTTGTGTTTGGCAAAATGTCCATTTTACCGAGCGAACATACCAGATGTACAAGTATGAAATGCGGATTTCAGACAACAGATGGCGCACGAATGCAGATTGTGCTATAAAGATTTGACACTGCGCCATTTTGGTGTGTTATCAACAAGTGTCAGACGCGCACGGGTGATAAATTGGAAAAGTGTGTGCATAGTGTTGTGTGTTGTGTTCAATATGTCGAAATTTATACCGAACAAAGAGCATTCGCGGACAGCATTCATTTTTTGTTTTCCTTTGAAGAAAACTGCTGCTGACGCATACCGGTTACTTCGAGAAGCTTATGGTGAATATGCTCCATCACAAGATACGTGTGAACGATGGTTTCGACGTTTCAAAAGTGGTGACTTCGATGATGCAGAAAAGGAACGTGGAAAGCCGCCAAAAAAATACGAAGATGTGGAATTGCAAGCATTGTTGGACAAAGATGATTCGTAAACACAAAAACAACTCGCCGAGCAATTGGGCGTTAGTCAACAAGCTGTTTCCAATCGGCTACGAGAGATGGGAAAGATTCAGAATACCGGTAGATGGGTACCACATGAGTTGAACGACAGGCAAATGGAAAAGCGCAAAAACACATGTGACATTTTGCTCGCTCGGTACATAAGGAAGTTGTTTTTGCATCGTATAGTTACGGGGGATGTAAAGTTATTTTTAAAATCCCAAGCATGGGTAACAAATCATGGGTAGACCCAGGCGCACCATCCACATCGACCGCAAGACCGAATCGCTTTGGCAGAAAGACGATGCTCTGTGTTTGGTGGGACCAGAAGGGCGTGGTCTATTATAAGCTGTTAAAACCTGGGAAAACGGTTAATACTAAACGTCACCAACAACAATTGACCGATTTGAACCGTTCACTGCTTGATAAAAGGCGAAAATACCGAAAGAGGCAACACAAAGTCATTTTTCTTCATGACAATGCTCCATCACATACGGCAAAACCGGTTCGCGACACGTTGGAAGCACTCATTTGGGAAGTTCTACCCCATGCGGCTTACTCCTTCCGATTATCACTTGTTTGTATCGATGGGTCACGCACCTGCTGAGCAGCGCTTTGGTTCGTACGAAGATGTGAAAAAATGGCGCGATGAAGGGTTTGCAGCAAAAGGGGAAGATTTTTACTGGCGTGGTATTCACAAATTGCCCGAAAGATGGGAAAAATGTATAACAACCGATGGAGCATACTTTGAATAAAGCACTTTTTATCATTCTTCCGAATTTAACATGTTTTTTTAGAAAAAAAATCCGTATTTCATACTTGTACACCTGATAAACGCTGTATCTATATAAATGTACAAGAATAGATTTAAAGATTATGGTGAAGACAAAACTGATAACAATTCTAACAAATGTCATCATATCTTGTAACAGTTTTTTACACGCGAGTACTCTTTCACGATATTTTCGCGTTTAGTGAACCAACCGGTAACAAATTTTTATTCACATGGTACAAAAGCAACTTCTTTTTTTTTTGTACTTGGGTGATGATGATAGGTAGACTGACGCTTGTCACTGTTTTTGAATCTCTGCTCGAGTTGAAATAACATTCTCGCTTTTAACATGCAATGGACGCGGGTCGTGCATCCGACGTGTTTACACACGCGTCGACTAATTAATGGAACTTCAGGGAGTGCGTATAGTACAAGGGAGACAGACCGAGAGAGGTAGAAGCGAGAAAATCTATTCGAGCCGTGTCCATCGAGCTTCGATCCCTCGTACGTGTATACCAGATATGATCGATTTATCGCTAAACGTCCTTGCACACCCCTGGATGCCATACAATATTATGTACGTAGATCCTGTATTCTCGGTAGAGTATACACAAGCTCGGGTAAAGCGGATTTACCTGCGGGATGACGTACAACGGGAATAGATGACGATTCTCAACTCGAGCGTCCCTTTGCCAGCTCATCATCAATGGCTATGATCGAAATTACTCATCGATGATATAGTTAATGACGATAATAACGTAATCAACGGGTTAACCTATAAGTATCCGTTTAATCCAGAGTATCTGTGAATTTGCGACCAACGATGTTTAAGAGGAAACTTTAATGAAGTTTTGACATTCTAAATTCATGGAACAAATTGCACCAAAAGTGTTCCACATTTTCATTTCATTTAAATTTAAACTTCTGTCAATTCCAGTCTTTTTTAACATACATTTTTGTTTTGTTTATATTACGTGTAAATACGAAGGACAAGGTATCTTCTTTTCAAAGAGGCATCTGCGATTGTCAGTTTTTTAGATAAAATCATGTTATTAATGTATATTGGAGATCGAGACATTGTGAAGCAGATCGAAGAAGCAGAATAAGTTTAACCCTCTACAAACGTAAATATTGCAAATTAAAATAAGCCTTTTTTAACATAGTTTCTTATGGCGAACGTGAGTGACAAATGCTGTTTCTGCTCATCACATGCTTTAAAATAGAAGATTAACGAAAAAAATGATTTGTAGTGATAGTTTAATCTCTAGTAAATCGTTAAAAATGAAAAAGCACGCATAACCGCAGACAATACATAATAAAATTAAGTTAAATAAACCAGAACGAGTGTTTTTCGGCCGTTTTAATAACAGACACGAGCAACGTGGCAACACGGGATACTCTCAGGGATAATCGCTGGACGGTAAAGTCAATATAACATTTCCATAAATGAATTTGTCAGACGCGGAAATACTAAATATATTTGAATGATTTTCCAAGTTATTTCTAGCTCATGATACTTTATGTTCATTGGAAAGAATGAACCGATAAGTTTCTTAGTTCTATTACGAACATTCCACTTTGTCATTTACAGTATGAATCGAGCTACGTTAGTCCTCGAAATTTATGGTGGCACAATAGGCAAACTAGTGACTTAGTACTTCGTAATTCGTAAAAAAATATATAAATAAAGAGCGTCTTTTGTCGACACTATGCACAGTATCAAGGGGAATAATATAGAGAAATGTGCAATATAAATTTTATTTTTTCTTATCTATTGGAAATTGTCCCCAACAGTGCGTCGGTTGACTAACATTACCCGCAGATGGAATGACAAAACTTTGTGTTCTCATTATATTTAGTGCAAATAACTTATAAAATATTTTTAGGTTAGACGAAATTTCATAGACACAATACATTAGATTTGTTAATACTTTTTTTTCCATTTTACTGTATCATAATTGCAGGTTAAAAATGTTTTCACATAAATCCTTATAATTAAAAAATTAATTTTCAATCGAGGAATTTATAAGAAAGGTTTTCAAAAGATAAACTTGAGACATTCTGACTAAACGTAATAATAACAGATAATATTTACGACTGGCGTACATCAACTAGTAAATAAGAACTTTATATAGTGAACTTTTCGAGGACACTTTTGGTAATTTAACTCCATTTCTAACAACATCGTCAAGCTTTTTGAAGCACATTTGGCGGAGAGTATTGCTCAAAATATTTTCAAATCGTAAGGTTTTTGGCCTTTCGCTACTTGGGTTATCAAATTAAACTTTTGGAAAGCTCAGATTAAACCTTTATATTCAAATCATCTTATCCGTTTTATAATATTATAACTATTACTGTTTTTTCCTTATATATTATTCCTAATATTATATATTAGTAGAAGAAAAATACTATGTGGTAAATATTTTAACTCGAGCCGCGAGAAACTTTGGGATCTTGTTGAGCATAAAAAATCTGATACGATAAATTCTTGTTAAAGTTGAGTTCGTATTTATGCGCACACCGTTTGAATTTCGTTAATCAGACAGCACGCAAAAGATTTTATGTAACATAAAACTAAGATCATTATTCAAATTATGCTAAAATTAAAAAATTAAGTCTGCAGAGGGGGAGTGAGATCAACAAATGTCTACATTTTACATAGCTGTTGATGGTCCCGCCACAGACAACGATTCTGCTAATTGTAGCCATTTGTTTAACAATAATTAATCCATTGAAAATGTACAATTACGATAATTTAGCACAGTTATCCCTCAAGAGAAACTATTATTATTATTAGAAGCTGCAGATAAATTTCAAGATCATACTATTTCCAGATTTGAATACAATTTCGATTCTGGTTGATCAGCGCTGCTCGTTATAAACTGATATGAGTCAGTCAGTAGGATCGGAGGGTTCAAATGGTGAATATATACCGAAAATAGTGTAATACCGAATCAATATAGATAATTGCCATAGGAAGCTTGCTATGTATACTGCGGTTCACAGATGGCAATGACAGGGCATATGCACTGGTGAATGCACATTGCGGAAGATCGTTGCGTCGGTAATGGGAATTGCTGGTGCGATGTCGTCGTCGCAAATCCAACGGGATATTTCCGCGCATATCCCAGCGGTACCGTCGTTCCCAAGCAGACCACACCACTTGCCTTTTCCCACATACCTTTTCCCATAACTGCGAATACACTCGGGTCCTCGTGCCCAATTTAATTTTTTTTTTTTTTATCATTCCCATGAAAATTAACGAGATTTCGGGAAGTCCCTTCACAATATATAAAAGTGCAAAACCCCTGGGACTATATTTATTTTTGAGAGTACTTTCCTATGAGAATCAAGCCCTTACGGTTTAGAAAATTAACGACGAGGGCATTCTAGTAAAGCATACATAGATATATGCGTAGAACCGCCTTAACGCAGGCATGGGACTCATGAATCTCAAGCAGCAGCAGCAACAGCAGCAGCAGTAGCGTCCCTGCAATGCTTCTTTCGTCGATAACTACCTTCGTCGTTACCAGCATCGTCGTTGCATGCGCCAGCTCGCCGAAAGTGCATCCCGGAGGAACGATTAAAGGACACCGAGAGTCTGAGACCAGCCAGTAAAATAATCGGTTCGATGGAGCCGATGGAGACTGTGCTTTTGGAAAATAACCGGCGTCTTCAACGACGATGCAATTTTTACACCGTTAACTGACAAAAAAATTCTGAATAATAATATTAAATAATTATTTTGTGAATAACGAATGATTTTAATTATTCACACGCAATCACTGTAATAATTGCATTGTACACCGAGGGAAAAGATTTAATCGACTCGAATAAATCGGCACGTAAAAATTTCTATCATTGAATCAACTAAATATTTATTTCATTCAATGAAAATGATTACTTGATTCTAATGATGTGATGCATTTGATCCACGATAAGGATATTTCATTGCCTTCGAGTAAATATTCATTTCATAGTGCTTACTAAAGAAACGATTTATTTTATTCAAATGAATGATATATTTGAAATCATCGTTTCAAAAAGATATTAATTTGACGGCATCATGCGCGCCGCCGCTTGAAGGAAGACGTGTTTTGTTTTTTTTTTTTTTAACAGTGTTGTATGAAGAGCGCAAAACCGGGCAAAACGCTGATTGTTAGATTCTTACCCAAATGGAGAAGTTTTTTAAGGAGGCTGGTATCCGCGAATACGTTACAACATTCGACATAACCTATAATGTAATCATAGATGAGCATCACGACCTATTTATAGACATAAATAAAAAAGTTCTGCGATGTGTGAAACACATGTTATCTCTGACGACAAAATACCATTACAGTATTTGTTTGTTTGATTGTTTGATTGCGCGCGCGCCGCCCCATCTGCGTGTAGTATGTGTGCGTGTGTGTGTGTCGCACGCATCACGCTTCGCGATTTCCAAGCCAAAGCCGCAATAAAACGCCGTTTTTTGCAATAACAATTGGTTCATTGTAATGTTTCTATTACTACACCTTAACCTTAACTACTTCAAAGTAAAATAAAGTAAGAACAAGCATTCAAAGTGAACGTGCCCGATATGGCACGCTAGGTACTACAGAATTTGGTGAGATTCGTTCGAGAGATTCAAAATGTAGGATTTGAACGTAATGCATCCTACTATCATTATGAGACTGAGCAACAAATAAACATTTCATTGACGTAAATAAAAGTGATGAGTAGGCTACGATACATTGATTCAGAGACACCGTATTTAATACAATTCCCGATCAATTAAAAAAAAGATAGTATTAACTTAAATATATTTTTTCATAGATGGCAAATGAAAGTTTTATTGGCCAAGATTTCAGTGAAATCTCTTCGAATCAATGAAACTTCTTTTCTCGGTATATCGATGAAGGCTCAGGGTTAGATTTTTCTTTTCATTGAATATTTCCTCTGATATCACTCATAAGGAAATGTTGATATTTAATTTATGTGTCCAAAATGTATTGTGTATACACTAAAAATATATTTCGTTATATATTTTTCATATTTAATGGGTTACATATTCTTTATATATTAAAATATGCGTTAATCAGTTCTGGCTAATTCGGTTAACTTTTCGCTTGCTCCATCAGCCTAAATAATAATTTATGCCCAAATAGTCGAGAGACTATTATTGCTATCTAGTATTGCATGCAACTTGTAGTGAGAAATATGTTCATTCAAGATTTTCTTTCCTTTGATGCAAACACGCATTAACTATAATTGACTACTGCTTTGCGATGTATGTAAAAGCATAATCTCTTCTAGAAACGAATGTTTTTCCTTTGGGGACTTTCAAGGGATATTACTTCAGAAAGTCGGCTCCTTCAGTTATTTTATCTTTTTATATCTATAGCTGTATACTATTTCTATTCATATCAGTACCTCAGTCGCTCTGTTCCTTTCAGCCTTTATCGCAAGCTCTTCTTTCCCTCTCTTCTCTGCCACGTATATATAAACCCTCTTTGAGTACGGTACTCGATCGAATTTACCCACTGGAAGCAGCCGAGCCCTTGATCTTTTCGTTTAAACTGCCGTAAGTAATCGCTAGAGTCAGTGAGGTATAAAAAAAAGGCGATGGCTGAGGAGGAAACGGTCCTCGAGCTGGAAATCAGAGACCAAGTTGATTACAGTCGGGCCACACTTATACGAAAGAATCCATTAGCTCTTGATACAGCAAACAGTCTATTTTTACCCCCACCCCCCTCTCGCCCGCTCAGGAGTTAAAAAAGTAGCTGAAGGCCGGAAATAATGGAAATTTAAGTTCTGTTCTGTCTAAAAATGCAGTTCTTAGTATTGAATAAAAAATGATGTTGTCAAGAACCTACATCGAGCGTTTAAAAATATTGAGCTGAACAAAATCTACAGCTCTTTGAACCAAAGATGGGTTTATTGATATCTAATCACACGATCTGTCAAGAAATTAATCCATTGATATCCGTTACAGAGATGGTACAGCGAGTTTTAGTATATTTTAGATTTGCTTAAACCCTACCGTTCTCGTTGGTCATGTCGCGGTCGGTTCGCGGTTGTCACGGTACAAAATTAACCGACGATAAATAATTCCTTTCCTGCTTTAATTTTCCGTATCCGAGTTTGGGTATTAGACGATGTATAGGGGAGGAAGCTCAAAATGAGAGAGAACGATATACAACTCGCGTAAAACGATAACAAGTGTCAGACTCGTAAATTTCCGGCTTTTGTGAAACTCGTAACGAGAACTACCGAAAATTCGGAAACCGGGGTTCGGGCGGATGGTAGAATACACAGAAGGGCACAGGTTACAGACACGGGTGGTACGGCAAATTCGGTGAATAAAGTACACACTGTAACAACGTCGAAAATAGTATCAACAAGGGAAACTGGCGGCAACCCTCTGTGCACCCTCCCGCTCATTCAAAGCGGCACGAGCACGCGCTTCCGAAACGCGGGGACCAAACCCACGTCCTCAACTTGGTTACAACACTGCGCAGATACATATGTATATGGGGCCAGTGGTGTAACTATGGAAAACGGAATTCACCCCGTTTGCACGCGGCGAAGCATTAATTAAACCGGAGGGTTAAATAATATACCCCTAATTCTCGCTCGTTTATCTTCTCGCCTACCCACTATACTTCCCACTCCTCTATATTCCGTTTGTGATAGTGCTGCGTGCTAGAACATTGCTCCAGCGCTTGATTACTGATTGCCAGTCGTTATCTACCGTACAAAGTAGATATACCATTCTATATATGCATATACATATAGATGTCGGTACCTGGCATGTTCAATTCCTTCAGTGCATTACAATACGTTGTAGTCAAGACTTCAAAGGTACATTTCAATCAACAGTGCATTGAATGCACAGTGGCCTCAGTGAAATTGCCAAGAGCTCGTTCGCTTGAAGATGATAAAGAGCAGCTACATATAATCGCTGTAATCATGTTTCGGTAAATAATTATTAAAATATCTATTCTTTTTGAAAGGATATGTTTGGCCCAACAGCTGGCTACATTGTAAATTCTATATTTTACATTTTTCTCAATAAATGATGTTGGTTTTAATTTTTTAGTTTCGCCCCTTGATCCATTCAGATAAAATGGATTCAATGTAGAACTTTGCACTTGCTTCCTTGGTATTTTCCATTTGTTTTGAAAAAGCCACTTTTATGTGGAATTATCTTGGTCTATGTTGGCTCTCTCACAGCGAAAACTGTATGAAAAATGACAAATAATGAGGACGATCTGTGCGAGATTCTACATTGAATCCTTTTTTATAAAAATTGTAGGAACTGGAGTTTAATGAAAATTGAATAATAAAGAAATTTAAAAAGTCCTCTGAAATCTCATTGCTTCAATATATTTCAACGGAAATTGTAAAGAATAACGAAAACTTTCTGTATAAATGATGTAATACATTTTTTATAAATTACTCAATGAATTTACGAGTTGCAGGCTTTTTATTTTTGCAAATCTCGGCAATCGCGAATATTAAACTGCAACGTTCTATAACATTGTAAAGCCTCTATAGATTTTTACCACATTTCATACTACGTATGAATGTTATTAAGTACGTATTCAAAGTTTTAGCTAGTTTCGTCGAATGTTTCGAAAATTGAAGCCGATGAAAACATAAATATTCACATCGCTACAAAATCCAAACCTTTCCAAACATATTCGCAAAATGAAACATTTAGCCTCACTGAATAATAATCCATCTAGGTAAAAAAATGAATGAGTTGATGAAAGCTTCTATGACTTGGAGCGACAAAATCAGTTTTTCAAATATTAAAATCCCATGAAAGATTTTTAAGGATTTTTCTCAAACACAATATCAAACGTCATTGTATCGAGATAGCTAGAGAATTTGTAGACACATCTTTCACGCAATTCAAAAAGGTCATAAAATGTAAATCCTAGAGTTCATTTTGACGAAAATTATACCGAAGAAAGGATCGTTTTTGCTTTACATGGACATCAAAAGTGTCCAATGGTCAGGTCGATTCATTGATTAATTCTTGAAATACAGTGGTTTACATTTTTTTCAGGTATCAGTGCATGCACACACACACACACACATGCATCCGAGTAATTTTCTTAAAACCATCTAGACGTTTCAGCTTCATTTTAGTATCCTGACGTGAGAACATGAAACAAACCTTTCTCTATGAGGAAGTAAAAATGCATCTACTCGTATGTCATTTTCTCGACTGTAAAGGACCTCAAATAAAATCGCATTACATCGGTAATAAAAAGGTGAAAAACAACATGAACTTGTATTTCATTCCAGACATAAGAGTTTTTTTTTATTTCGCAATCTACGTCAAAAAATTCCAGCGTCTTTCGCGCAAGCGATGTTTCTAATTTTATGAAGAAAGAGAAGGAAGAAAATAACGGAATAGTAAGGACGCTCCGACACGACGGAGCTGCTTAAGGGTCCTCCACTACGGAATAGCGAAATATACCATAGTCTTCCATCGCTTCCTTCCTTTCACTATCCTTGCAGAACGATTTTCATTTTCGTTTTCGCCAGACAAGAGCATATGCAAGGGGTTCTAAGAAAGCCGGTTTAATTACTTCCCCCGCTACGCGAGCTGGGCAAAAGGGGTTGTAGAGGGACCAAGGTATGTAAACGAGCAAGCTACGAAGGAAAGAAAGCCCCAAGCGCTTCAACTCTTGCTTAGCTTCGAGCAAAAAGGCGTTCTTCTTTCCTCTTTCAAGAATCATCAGCATCAGGTATACGTTTCCGCGTTGGCCCGGTAACGACAGATTTCTTTAACGCTCCTGCGATACTACACCATCAGACCTTTCGTGAAATCTCTTAGAACGCTCGGTTCTCCTTGAGAAATAATCATTCCAGAGTCTTTGTGTGAAAAATTAATTTATTTCCATCCCAGCTCATACCTCATCTTGCAGTTCTCACCTCTGTGCTTGTTAGCAGTCACAACGAGAGCCTCAAAGGGAAATACAGAATCGAAAGTAACTCACGTAGACTTAGTGTGATTAGAGGAGAAGAGAATTTAATGGGTTAAGGTAGTCAAAGGAACAAAAAAGCCTGCAAAGTAAAACCTTTCAGACTTAAACTTAAACATTGCTTCCTCATTATTTTCCACTTGTCACAAAGTCACTTCTTGGTCACCTATATAAATATGCGAGCGTATGTGTTGATTGATTTTGGTTTCCTCGTTGAGGAAGCCTCGTGTAAGATATAAAATAACGAGGAAGGTGTCTGCGTAATATTTTGATATCTCAAGATGTGACAGATTTAGGATTTTAAAACTAATTTCTCGTAAAATTTGAGAAATACAAAATCTGGTTAAATTAGTACGTTTAGATAAACAGTTTTTATAGTGATAAACGCTATTTATAATTATACTCAAACCCAGTAGTTCTTTCAATCTCTCGAACACTTGTGTCTACTTTAGAAAAATGTTTTCAGGAAAAGAAAACTTCCTTAACGAGGTATCGATTAGTCGGAAAGTAATATATGTGAATTAGTCAACAAAATTGATGAACGTATAATTACTCATCGAGATGGCTTTGTGAAAGTTGAAAAATAATGAGGAAGCAATGTACAAGGTTTTACATTGCAGGCTTTTTAAAAAATGTTTACCTTCTCCTACATCAGGAAAACTGAAGGAAAATAATATTTTTTAAAAGGAACGCACGTTTTTAATAATGACGAATATATTTATTTAAAATGAAACAGTCAAACGACTTCGCAAGGATACCCAGATGAAGAAACTCCAAGGAGCTGACACCGGGAATAGTAAATTAATAATATAACAGTGACTAAAGAAAGCGGAAGGAGTGCTACGTATATATATGTACCAGATTATTTACGAGCCGCAAGTAGATAAAGGCAAAGTCGAAAAAGCATCCAGTGTTTCTATATGCTTACTGCGAGATCAAGATTGCTAAGAGTGTTCAAGCACCCAAGAACCTACCCAGGGAAGCGGAAATCTCAGCAGCTTTTCAGCTCTCATTTTGTAAGGCGATGCTTTTCCGTCTTTTCCGGCCTTGGTTTTAAGGAGAAAGCTTTACCGGCTTTCCCGACGTTGCTGTGTCCATATCCGTCGCATTTTTACCTTCACAATAGACCGGAAATACTATGAAAGCCGATAAACTGTCCGGTTCGTAGTGGAGTTTCCTTGTCCCTTTCGGTTTTATCTCGGCTTAACGAGATAAAATATATGTGTAAGAAATCGTGGACATTTACAGGGCTCCGAAAAACTCGAGGTGCGTAACAATCATGCGTCACACCATGAGGTAAATCGATGCAACATTTGCTTGCTCGTCTGGCTGCCAAGAGCTTTCACCCAAGTACCAATTAAACAACACAGAGTCATTTCCGAGCTGCGAAAGCACTCCACAAACAGCCCAGCAATACAACTGCCTTTAATAGTCCTCCGGAAGCTCCGCTAGAGGGTAATTGGTACGTAAGGGTACGTAACGGTATATATACCGTTACTTGTATATATATACATATATATAATCTACCGTCGCTGACCCTCCAGTATTTACTCCAGGAACTAAGGCAATAAAATAAAATAAATCCTGCAAAGTGGAACATTGGAAATGGCTTCTTCATTATTTAACACCGTTCGCAAAGCAAACTCTATGAAAAAGTATGTAGATCGATTTTGAGTTTCTCATAGAGAAAGCTTTGTAAACATAAATAATGAGGAAATAATTTGCAAGGTTTTACTTTGCGAATTTGTTTAACATACAAAAACGATACTCAATAACTTCACTTTTGCGAGAGTAAGAACAATGAGACATTATCTTTCTTTTGTAAATTCAAAATTTCATATAAAATTTGAACGACGTCATCGATCCTGGCCAACTATCAACAATCACTCTATGTAATTCTATTTACGTATTAATTTTTATCCCAATATCTCCAAATCTACGCAAGTTAAATCAATAACAGATTTTAAAAAAAATATTAAATGGTCCCGACTGAATTAAAAAACGTTTCGAAATGAAATAGAATTAACCATAAAATATTTAAATCATTAATAATTATTCGCATATTACAGTCGGATGATTTTTTGTTAATCCTATTTTATTTGAAAAACTTCTTTATTCAGTCGGGAATTTTGTTATTTTTATAAAATGATTTTTGTTTTATCCACGAATGACGTCATACAATTGATTATGTATTCGTCTGTCTCGAAATAATGATAATTTGTAATAAGTTAGCTAGTAGATCGATGTGATGAGAAGTTAAGCCCTAAACGCCTAACTTCCGTTTTTCTATCTATGTGGGAGAGTTAAATAATTGAAAATTTTCAAAAATTTAATTCACCTAATGCGACCAGATTCATTAGGAAAGTTCTGCTTATGTTTAAAAATTCGGCCGGATATCTCAAAATTTGCGGAAGTCAAGCCAAAGATATTTTTCCAAAAATTCAAAATGTCATAAAATCTCAATCGCTGTATGAATTATTATAAAAACTATAATAAATAAAGGGGTCGTACTGTTTTATGCGAAACTCTAGCGCTGCAACTCAAGCTGTTCTTGAATTACACACACGCATATCGGAATATGTTTTGTAAACCCCTTTTCAGAATGTTTTCGGCAATTTGTAAAAAAGTATCTTGGGATTAAAAAGTCGTTTTTTTTTATGAAAACAAATCTTCCGCTGTGAGCAACATTTAATGAAACGTATGTCTTTGCGCAAGCGAAAAAGCTATAGCTTGCAAAAACATATACCGATCTCGATTCCTATTAACAATAAAAGTATTTTCACGATGGAAGATCTTAACGGGCAGCACTGTTAATTCACGCACCAAAAGTACTTACAAAAAGGATATATTCAACGAGTTTACGTAACATAGAGAGAAAGTGTGATCGAGAGTATAAGGGCAGCCGAATACGCAAAGGTTCGGTGTACTTGGAGTCAAGCTAGAAGAGATAAACGAGACTTTTAATAGCAGCGAGGAGTTCTTATCGCGCCCTAGCTATGTAACCCGATGGTCCATAAATTAACTCCAGAGACCTTATCCGATTGTTGAGCTTCGAAGTTTGCCGACGCTAGTGTGATAAATCTATGCTGTTGGACGGCAAAGATTCGGTTTATCAACGAAAATTTGAGAAAAAGCAAATGCTAAACAAGACTAAATGATGAAAGATTGATGAGGTTAATATGAAGCTCATCGGGAAGCTACTGCAAAGTTAGGAGAAATTGGATCATAGCGGTTAATTTTTTTTCTTTGTATGTAATTAGTAATTAAAGTTAAATATATTTTCTTAATACATTTGTTTTAAATTCAAATTGAGTTGACTCAAAGTTGTGTATGTCGACTATTGTATTAAATATCAATATCAATATAAAATATAAATATTTAAAAACCACGAAAATATTCTCCCAAAGCGTAGCTTCTCCATATAAAAAATATTTTTACGTATATTGAATATACCGGGTGGTCGTTTTTAGTTAAGACATCAAAATAAAAAATATCCGAGATGAAACGTTCATCACTCTTGCTAAAGTTAGATCGAGCCCCCCCCCCCCCCCCCCCCCCCTTAATACGGTGGGGGTCGATTTTGAATCCTTCAATAGGAAACTCTATTTTTTATTCCAGGTCCGGATTCTACGCTACAAAATACGCAGTTTCTGTCTCAACATTTTTTTTATTCCTGATAGATGGCGGTGTACAATAGCATGAGTGAATTGTCCCCTCAAAAATATATATTTTCTTGATATTTTTTTACTAAGCATCACATTTCCAAATTCACTCACATTGTAAAAAAATCTCTTTCTAATTAGTTAAAAAATCGTCAGATACTCTAAACTGCATGGTTGATAGATCACATACGAACAAAGAGATTGAAGAGAGTCATCAGAGCGAATTCAAAATCACGTACCGTATGTAATTCAGGTAAAAGCTTTGATCACTGTATGCAAGTGAACCAACAGACCTCGGGCAAACGTTATATACTGCGGTAGTAGAATCTTTTCGGGTGAGAGCCAAACATGAGAGAACCAAAAGCTAAGCTCACTGACCCTAAGTTATTTGTGGTCTGCAACGAGGACAGTCTAGTGCAGTCACTACCCGCTCCTCCAATTAACTGAAAGGGAGAATCGTATGTACTATATATCTCACATCACTATTTGGAAGCTCTATGCATCGATTGTATTAGAATCGAGTCGAGAAAGGGTTACTGAAATCTTGTTGGACATGAGCGCCAATAGATTCAAATGGTAATATATAAGATAGGCTTGACTCGACACGTGAAAATCAAGTATTATTACAGGCTTGGTATAAGCACATGGAAAAGAAGTAGATGCGATAACCATTCAGCATATGTTGTGTCGCGAATCAGTTACAGAAACTAAATGGAAATAGTATTTCCAACTATTTTCGACTGGTTAGCGAAAAAATAGTACCGAAGACCAACGACATGATTCCTGTAACCATCAATCACAGTGCTGTAGCCACCACGAGCCGTTAGGTGGTGCAACGATCGTCGGCGGTAGTTGCAACAAGCATTTGGTTAGTACCGGCAATCTACGAGTTGTTTCCCATTACCAATCGCTTTCCTTCTATAACCAACCGGTTGGTACGTGCCACGAATAAAACACAAAGGCAAACGACGCCATTGTTTCAAGTGACAGGTGGTTGTGGATGGACGAGGGCTTGCAAAAAATAAAAATGAAATGCATCGAATATAAGGTAAATATACAGTAAAGTATTGTGAATGGATGACCCTCGTCTAGCGAAGCATCGCGCAAAGTACGTGCCGGTCCTCGCCACTGTAAACACTATTTTGTCGTATTACGCTGAAGTGATGGATTATATAAACCATCAACCGGTACGGTGATATTACCATCTCGGTTGGTTACCGTTACTATCGATATTTTACCAACGACATTATGGTTTCTTGAACCAACTGAGTAGCAATGCTAATTATTCCGGTTGGTTGTTCCGCAACTACTTTTTTCTTTCCGCGCAGTTGGTTATATGCAGCGAGTTTATCTCTGAATACTCACAATCTGTTTTTTCACAGACAACAACAGATCGAATGAAGAGTTCTAGAACGTTGATGTGCATTTGCGTCAATGTTTTTTTTTTTCTTTCAATTGTTGGATCCATTGTATCGAAACGTAAACCTGATTTGTTCCTTCCATAATTGGCTGTTGGTAAAACTTAAGCTAACTCAGTACTGAGCAACTTTAAGTTTTTTCCGTTTCCAACTTGGAATAGAGAATTTATTTAAATTTGATGAACCTATTTAGCGACCTCATTATGACATATTTTCTTTCCTCGTGAGAAATTCTGCATTTCCCTCGTAAATAACCTTGTTTGGTTCATACTAGCAACTATAAGGGAACCTTGATATGCTCATCAGGAGTAATACAACTTCAAAGGTTTGTGGAAACCATTTGTGTGCATGTAATTTTCATAGAAATGCGCTGCAGAGAATTCCGTCAAGAGCAGTTGCTCATACCAGGAAAAGCCCTTTTCTCGGAAGCGTAAGACCGCAACGTTTTGCTTGAGACATTGCTAGATTCTTGGGTTATGTAAGAGTAAAAGACGTCTCGACGCCGGCAATTACTCGAGTCGTATAATCTTGTTGCAGAGCTACTTAGCGTCACTGTTTACGCCAACGCGTTTCGCATGGTAGGTTGTCGTCGGAACGTTGGAGACGCGATTTACGAGCTTGGAGTCTTACGGTGGTGGCGCGTAAGACGCGTAAAACGCGCTCGGTGTGTCATCCTATTCTGGGTGGCTGCATGGATGAGTGGCATACGTGTTCTAACCAGCGGGAATTGCACCAGAACACCCTGAAAAGCTCGAGTATCTCTTGGTCACTGGGTGGATGTACTATGGAGAATGTTCAACCGTGCGAATGGACCTCTTCATCTTTAGCAACACCTCCGGTTACCACACAGAGCTATTGAGAGTCGCTTACAACTGAAAGGACTCTTGAAACGTGGACAAGTTTTTACGATGTGACCAGTGGCACGGCGAGGATTTTTTCGAGTGGGACGGAAGGCGCCACTCATCTAAAATGTAAACTGGAGGAGGGAAAGCAAAACTTCGGCGAGAAATCAATGAAGAGAGGGTGGGTTATACCCATCCCCTCGATATCTCATTGGATACGACACCTACTAAGGTCATCAGTCATTAGATTTAAATAAACGAGGAAATCGAGATCTATTCAAGATTATGTGATACACACCGTAAACTCCGATGAATTTTACTCTTGAATGCAAGTCGATGTATACCTTCCAAGGAAATATCTGATACCTGAATTAAATTTAAAGTGAACGAACGCTCCGTATGTTATAACAATTGATAAATGAAAATATTATTTCTACATTACAAAAATGTTAAACACCTACAACAGATATTCTTGTCATAATTTCCAACAGCGTGTCTAGAGATATACGCTCCGAGAAAAGAGTTGAAATAAAACATTGACTTGTGGGCGGTTTCAATTAAAATGTAATTACTTCATTGAAACGTTATTTTATCTATAAAAAAAAAATCGTAGGAAGATCAACAAAATGCTTTTCGGTTTTAGATCATTTCTTTTCTAGAAGACTTAACAGAAAAAGTTCAATGTTATTCTGCGAACAGGAGATAAAATTGTTAAAGCTAAAGCACTATGTCACCTTCTGAAATACCTGTAACTTAACCCAAACCATAGATTCTAAAAAGCTATCAAATTTATCTTGGACTCACCTGCGGTGTCGATGAGGTCCGTGTCGAGATTATTGAATCCACAGCGGCTGAGGAACAGCAGGGACAACAATGAGAGTGAGCACACGAGGACGAGCATCCTCGAAAGCAGCCTCACTCCCAGAACGCGCAACATCGTGTTCCTGCGACGCCTGTAATCACACGCGTTTCGCTGTAACACGATTCAATTTACATGGCCGAACGCGGCAGCATTCGCTTCAATGCCACCACCAACGGTAACAACCCCCTACTGCACGCTCGACTCAGAGCGAAACATCGAGGTGATTCAATTATTTACAACGAGAGCTCTGTCATCTCTGGGGAATGCATGACGAAAGTTTCTACTATTTATAACTAGATTTCCAAACCCTCTTCGTCCTATTCGTTTAAAACATTTGCGAGTCGCTCGTGCGCTTTGGCTTTCGACGCAATTTGTCATATATTCTCGTAAAACTTTTTTATTTGTTTGTTTCCTCGGATTCGTAAAACAAATAAATATTAACAGTTAAGCGAAACATGTATGAGGGCGAGAGAGACAGGTAATGTGTGTAGGTAGTGAAGTTTTTAAAGTAAATACCCCCATTCATAATTATGTTCCCTGTACTAATCAGTTTGATGCAAACTAATTCATTACACTGACAAGGAAGCATAGTTTGTAGGCCCCTCTGATTTTGATAAAACTCACGTATGTTGTAGAGCATCGAAAACTAAAAGACACGTATTTTTTTTTTTCGGCGGAAAAACATTTCTAAGGTGTGAAATCGCCCTCCAAAGTTAAGGGTGATTGTGCAGTTTCACCCCTGCAAATGAATTTTTTCTTCAACTTCACGTGGAATTTTTATTGTCTTCAATGAGGAGTATTTTGGTTTTTATTTTATTAAAATCGGTTGACGCCTTCTGGGTGAAACTGCATAATCACCCCTCGACATGCCTAACTTTGAAGGGCGATTTCACCCCTTGGGAATGTTTTTCCGCCGATAAAAAAAAACGTATCTTTTAGTTTTCGATGCTCTACAACATACGCAAGTTTCATCAAAATCGGAGGGGGACACCAAAGTATCCTTCCTTGTGAGCTGAATAAAATGGTTGCGAGTGTAGTAAAAATATTCAACAACTCGTGCAGTGCATGAGAAATAAAATGTTAAGTACTTTTATTAAATACAAGTTACTTTTTCTGAATTTTAACCGTTATTCACGATTCGAGCTCAAGAGCTTAAGAGTTAAGTTATAAAATGTCGATTTCTTTTTATGTTCGTATTTCATTGTAGAATCTCTCTATAACAAATAATGTACTGAATTATTTCTCAAGGCCTAATCAACGGATTAATGACATTTTTTTTAATTCGGACATTTAAGCGTCAGCACATTGTCCACTATTAACAAATCTTCTCAATGTACTACAGTGATTTATTCATATTATTGATCAATTGGAAGCGCCGTACTATACGCAATGATCAATATAAAGTGCAACTGTTTAAACTGTATATAAAATATAATATAAAAAAATATAAAATATTATATAAAAAAATATATAATATTATATAAAAAAATATAAAATATAATATAAAATGCAACTGTTAAAATATTATGAAAAAGTATTGATAAGTATTATACGCAGAGCTATGAAAATAACAATCTAATTTATTTTTATCACGACTGAAAGTGCTGTGTCTCGACATTTACCTTACGATGTAAATCGCTTTTGGGCTAACAGCTTTCTTGCATAATGTTTGCAACTATTCATCATGCGCTCGACTCGTCGTATTTCTTTCGACGATTAATCTGTTCTTCACAAACGGTTATATCGAGTGATAGGTGAGGGTTTGATATCGAACGCGAAATATATACATATAACAGGAGTTTATTATAGTGCTGAGAATTTGAATAATGAGATAGTAAGTTACCACCCTTGGACTGATAGCCTGCCGAGGATGAAATAATGTCTGGAGGCTCTTGGTTTTAGTTTGGTACTGGCTGAGGATACCCCACCGAGCGAGCTCGAAACAGCGTGAACGGCGCAGGGGTGCTGGAATGAAATATCGCTTCTTGCCTTTAGCGAGTCGCTCCTGCCGTCTCTACTCTTTCGTTTTTCATACCTCCGTATTGCTAGCCCGTGCGCCTTTCCTCTGGCTCTTATTCTCTCTGCATGCCTACCTCGTTCCACTTTCTTACTAATGCCCCCTTCTATTTCGTTGTGTTTGGCGAGAAACGAAAATTCGATGGAATCTATAGAGCTATACCGCACTGTATTTCCGCAGCACAGAGTAGGAAACGCAGAGGCAACGAGGGACGAGAAGGGAATCACCCGCGCGCCTGGCATAAGGCCAGAACTTTCCTGCGTCTAAATCAATCATCGCTTTCCCGTTCCCTCGTCGACTTGCAGGATCACGTTCTCCCGTTCCTGATGTTGCTACGAATCCACTCTGATGAGCTTAACTTAGTGGATACGAACTGGCGGAGGGGCTAACGAACCCTTTCCCAAGGGAGAGACGACAGCGAGAGTGTTCGGGAAGCAAAGAGGAAAAACGGACAGAGTCCAATGCACCCCGACTTTTCGAATATTTCTTACTTTTCTTATCATTCCCGAGAACGTTACGTCAATCGTGAGTGATCAACTTTTCTTCTACCCGCGTCGATTGCCCGCACGATTAATACTTTCTACTGATTCTACTTCTACCGGTAAGGCCTAATATTTTTTTTTGTAACACATGTATAAAAAGTTTTACTTATCGACGTGCGGAAAAAAATACTGCGCATGCGTAATCGCACTAGTTACTTTTTCCTACAGTTTTTTAACACTCTAGTTACTCTTTTTTTACGCTTTCACCATACTACAGGTATGAAAAGGGGAATTTTTTGTGCATTTCTTACAAAAAGTAGTAGGGTAGATGTACCATTTGTGGCCACTGTACCGTTTGTGGTCAGCCTCTCAATCAATTCTATATATTAAGTATTTTTGAGTTGACAGCACAGTGATAAGGGATCTTATTGAAATGTAAGTTATGCTGGCACCACTTTTTGCCGCTTCAGATTTATTACTGCGTCTCTGTATACAGGACCGAGTATAAATGTGTAGCACTCCGGAGATTCTGACTAAACCTTACAGAAAGCGTTTAGCACACTGCAAGCAAGTACATGAACAATTGTCGCTTATTTTGCCAAATTATGAACAAAATAATGTATACGTTACATAAACAAATATTGTTCTTTCGAATAAAATTCAATTTCCCGAAACATAATCTACAATATATAATAAACAAGGCGTGGCTACAAATGGTACAACGTATTTTGACATTGTATCATTTTTGGCCATCGAATGGCCACATATAGCGCATACTCTTTCCATTTTTGGCCACTCACATGCTCGTATAGTCAGTTATTAATATAATACGTTGATAAATATAAATTATTATTATTTTCATACATAGGAAATTATTTATCATTTATATAGGAAAGAATGGAGCGAACGAAAAAAAATACACTAACGAAGAAAGACAAAATGAAAAACCAACCTTCAAAAAGACCATTATTTGCCAACTACTGTGAAGAGGACTTCAAAAAGGCATTGCAAATGATAAGAGATGGTACTCAATTTGCGACGGCGATCTAGTTACATAACGTTCCTCGTACTAGTTTGAGAAATAAACTGTCCGAAAAAGCACTAGAAACATCTGGACGAGTTAGACGGGAGACCATGCTTGGACGTGACCGTGAAAGAAAATTAGCACAGTGGCTCTTGCATACAAGTAAAATGGTATTTCCTGTGAATAAGGACAGTCTGATATATTCGGTAAAACAGCTATTGGACACTGAGAAACTGCCTAATCCCTTCAAAGATAATCTCCCTGGAAGAAAGTGGTTCGATGCTTTCCTCAAACGCCATCCACGTGTCGAACATAAAAAAGCCGAGCACCATTGCAAAGCTGAAGCTATTCTTACCGATGATCGTATTCGACTTTGGTTCTCAGACATAAAAGTTTAGCTTAGTAAGAAGGTCGAAGTACTTCAAGATCCTCGGCGAGTATTTAATATGGATGAAACGGCGGTCTATCTTTCACCAAAGGGCGGCCTCGTACTAGCGGAAAAGGACAAAACATAAAGAAAACGTCACGACTCTGTTTACTGTAAATGATTCCTCTCCCTGATGAATGTATTCGTAACCAAACCGAGACTTCAGACAATAGAGAGTTATTTACAGTGGATGAAAAGACCTCGATACAGTCTAATATTGAAGTTATATCAGAACATATTCAGAAAGAAAATATTAATACTGCTGGCATCGAAGTCAACGCAGATCTTCCATCTGATAAGTGTACATCTGGTGATTCAGTGACTCGCAATATTTTAGTTCGCGAAAAATCTGTTACCAACGTTTTGAATTCAATTCTTGTATGGCCACGAAAGCAAACAACCAGCGGAAAATGCAAAAAACCAATCAAACATTCACGCACTGTGATAACGACACCTAAATGGTTAGAGATAATGGAGGCCAAACAAAGAGAAAAAGAAAAAAAGAAGAAGTAATAAGAATGAAAAGACATGAAAGACTAGCGAGAATGGAAGAAAATAAAAAGATTAAAGTTGAGAAGCTAGTGGAGCGAAATAGGAAAAAAACTGCATCTAAGGCTTGTAAAGTTGATGGAAACAGTAAATAAAAAGTTGCGTATTGTGTTTATGAATGTTTGTATGGTTAAATAAAAACTTGAATTAATCAAATCAAATTTGTATTCTGTTTTAACGCCCTCCTACTAATTTTTTGTTTCTAGTGGCCACAAAAATGTAACCTGGTCGGCCAAAAATAGTACTTTAGTGGCCACAAATGGTGAAAACAGATGTTACATGATTATTATATGTTTTTTTTTTCGAGTAATTACGGTCGGAACAAATTTCGATTAATAATAATTTCATTAGATATATATTAGGATGATATTGATCACCTTTTCACTGTATCAGATGGTTTTATTGTACAGTTATCTAGAAATGAACAACACGAAAATCCTTAAAGTGGCCACAAATGGTACATCTACCCTATGTGACACACGTATAAAAATGCGGATACTCCACGTAAAGTGTGAAGTAGACCCACTCGCCTTTAGCTCGTACCACAGACAACACTCGCCCTCGACTCGTGCGGCCAACTTCGCAACCATCGTCAAAAGTTCGCTTTTTCGCGCTTGTATCGCAATAGTACTTTGTGATAGCACATTCTACTATCATGCACAGAAACCCCTTCATTTTATATTTGTATATTGTGGCTAAAAATTGTGCTTTTTAGTAAGGTTTGAAAAGAAAATACTGCGCGTACGAAAATTGACTACATTTTATTTTTTACGCACCAATTAGTTTATCGCAAACCTTTTAACACTCTCGTTACTTTTTTTGATACACTTTTACATAATAAGCATGTTCAACTAACGTTTAAACATAGCCCTACCATAGTCCTACTAGCTTGTAATACATTTTGAAAATATTTTGTGAGAGGAAAAGTGATATTGAATTATTATTGTTTTTCCACAAGTATGCAAAACTTTTAAAAGATTCTTCATCCATTCGAATGACTTGGCCCTCCAAAACCTTTACCGGGGCTTACTTTTTACAAAAGGCTATTGAAAAATAGCGTTATTTATGATTATAGTTAACATGAAAACATCGTTTCCATTAGGCGATTCGTCGAAATAAAAAAGAACAGACAGGAGAGTTGAGTCACACGGCGCAGGCCGTATTTTATGTAATTTAATGTGCAGCCGTTACCCGTGTTTTTCTCGTTCACTTTAACCAAGCGAAAAATTGATGAACGAGCCTGATCGGTGTTTCGGTGAAAAAATAATTAATTTAACGGGGCTTTTCGTCGGATTACAAAATGAATAATTTGAATTGATGCTCGGACGTAACAAGCGTTAAATATAAATGAATGAGCGTACCTACTCGGGTCGAAAAGCGTTGTACGCACTAGTGTTATATCATGATGCACATATATATGTACCTATGTGCGTGTAACTTTCACGTTACATTTAATACCCCGAAATGGAATAATAGATCAGTCGAGTTTTCCATTAATCTGGAAATGTTCTTGTAATGATTGAGTCCATTATCAGAGCATTTTTATCAATTTATAAAATGCATTACGTAGCACATGGCTGTGCTAAACCACGATACTGTAACACCAAACTAACAACGGTATTACATGGAATGAGAAAAATGTTAATTTCCGAATGATAGAAGATTCACAACAACGTCGAAAGAAAATATTGTCTAATTAACGTTCATTACACGATGTACTCAATAACTAATACTCATCAGAAATGCTTCCCTCCCTCGCACCCGTTATCAAATAGAGTTCCTTCGCTTTCTCACACGGTTCATCGAAAAAGTTCGGTAACTCAAAGCCTTTGCTCTCTAGCCATTGCTTTAGGGGTTGCCACACGGCTCGATGATTCTTAGCAGACGACATTGGGATAGGCGGTAGATGGAATAGGAAAGAAGCACATCCACGGCCAGATGCTTTTAGCCTTTTGTATACTAGGTAACTCTAATGCGCTCCGGAGCTACCATTTCTGTCTGCCGTTAACGCTACCCACGTTCAAACCGCAGGAATCCGATTCAGCTTTTCTTTCAATAATTTACCGTAAAGCACAAAAGCTTTGTTGATTCCTCAGACACGCACCAACGAGGGTTACTTGGATGGCATATTGTAAGACAGCAGCGTTGCCCGTTTTTGAAAAACGATTGCGTTCGTCCAGGACAAACAGGGACAGAAAGACCACCCAATGTATACTTCCAGACGAATATAGTTTTCTTTCGAGTACACATTCGCATTGCATTGTAATTCCATGGCAACGATACTCGAGGCAGATCCTTCCTCTGTTTCTTCTTTGCTCTTCTTTCATCTTGTGTCCTGACGCGCACGTGCACTTCTTTATATCCGTTGCACGTAGAGAACGCCGTGACACATTTTTAAAGCTACGGAACATCTTCATTCCGCTGCCTCTACTTCTACCATTTCTGGATACTTATACTACCTCGGTTCTACATGGCTCTGTACCTAACCATCGAGTACGATACATCCATACAGTGTTGTACTCTGACACTTCTCTATATTCTCCTTCCCACAAATACACACACACACACACACATACGCATCTGCATTTGCGGTACATCGATGGGCACCCACGTATTTCCTCGTCAGGTCCTGCAGTTACATAAATACACGCCACCGGCACTTGTGGATTTCTCGTCTGTATTTCTTCAAGATCGAATAGATTCGCGATCCGCATACGTTATGAAGCACGCAGCCGCGAGCAAGGAAAACTTGTAGTACTGGCCCTTCCAGGCTCCGACGTTGAATAACCAACCAGAGGTGACGTTCTATCCATACGGTAACCGTCCAATCGAATGCACATTCGACCAACACCACTATCCACCACCGTCTTTTCCAGTCTCAAGTCCTTTTTCCTCGTGTTTCTGATGTCTAGACATATTTTTCTTATCAAACGAATTCCACGTAGAATTCGTCACGAGAAAGTTGGCAAGCTGCCTTGCATTGCCTTGTTTCATCCCAAATATCAACAGACGTGGAGAATACAGTTTGTATACTTTATATAAAACAGTCTTGTCCTATGACTCTGTATACTGCAGTGGATCTCTTTTCTAAATCTACAGCTAGACTTGTGGTATAATTATTGCGGCGAAATTTATTGTGCAACGCCTGGTGACGATTTTATAAATCATCTGCAAAGGTCACTTGAACAAAAGGCTTTATAAACAATCTACAAATATGTAAAGTTTAAACTTTTTATTCGCCCATTCAGAGAATCTTATTGACATTGCTTCTTCGTGGAAAACGTTACGTTTTCATGAAAAAAAAATTCTTTTTCAAATTTAGAAAAAATATCTGTACGTACGCATATGCTGGACTTCAAAAATTCAAAGGGCTAATACTTTATAATTATCAAGTAGAGCATTACAGCTCTTTTTTTGGTTCAATTTTCGCAAGAATTCCTCAAAAATTACAGATTTATGACATTTTTAAAAATCGTGTAAGCTGTGACTTTTGTAAATTGTCACCTATCGAGTAAAATATTTCTTTATGTTGCAGATACGTTTTAGATTCTTTGGTATTTAATTTTGCTGAAATCGAAACAAAATTTTGGATTTTAAGAGATTTTGAATTTATAATACTTGTCACCGCACCGATTTTTGAAAATATTGCGACAACGAACTAAAATATTTTTAACATTACCCAATAGCGTAGATTTTTCATATAAAATTTGACTAGAATCGATAAAAGGGTTCGAATGTTAAACTAAATTCCATTTTTTATTTTAATATCCCTTTTCTTTATAAAACTAAAAAGCCTGTGGATTGAAAATGAGTTTATCGATCGTATTAAAATTAGATCCACGAGTAAAAAACCGTAAAGACTCCCAATCCACTTGGAATTTTATCTCTTGACCAAGCGTTACATTCTTCGATATTTTTTTTTAAGTAAGATCTTGTTAATTTGTTGTTACTGTACACATCTGGTGTATGCAATATATAAACAAGTTTGCAAAGTAGAAACTACGAAATTGTTTTCTCATTATTTTACATTAGACACAAAGATTTTTCTATGAGGCAATTAAAATTGATCAAAATACTTCCACATAAAGGTGGCTTTGTAAAATGTATGTTGCCGGTTGTATGTTTTGAACAAGCAACATGCTATGCAGAACTATAGTTCGTCAAATGGTAGGCAAAGAGTTAAAGGTGCATGTACTCGTGTTGTACTTCCAGCATAGATGAACCCAACATAAAACCCACTGGCATTAAATTTATTCTCTCTTCTTGTACTCCTCAGAGGGATAAGGTACACACATTTTATGCATATGTCACTCTGGCGCACGCTTGGGACATTTCAAGACGGAGAGAGGGTTCACTAAAGAAATATGAAGCACTTTATCTTAGTCATCAGTCTTCGAGATATACATGGTTCGTGGCTTTACACAGTGTGCTATTTATAGCAATCAACGCCATGATTTTTTTTTATCAACCCCCTGTGACAGGTCATGGCCCATTTTCTTTCTTCCTTCATTATTTTTTACTAACTTGTACAGCTGCGTCTCATTAAACACTATTCCAGCCGTCGACAAGACCGTAGAAGTCTCTGGAATGACTCTGGGGCAAATGACATCCATGTCTATCTATATTATGGCGAGGTGAAAGCTCGGCTGGGTGCTCAAATTTACCGGAGAAACACAGTGACAGAAGGAGAAAAGAAAAGGCGAAAACGGACGCGAGGTAGAAAGGTCGCAATAACGCCGATGGTAATGTTCTCCCTGGAAGCGTGCCCACTGGAGACTCGCTATTCGTCACGCTCTCGCGGGAGGAAGCTGTGAGCAAGCAGCACCACAGCGCATTAGTAGTGATCCTCGTGCTGTTCCAGGTTCTAGCGTTCACTAAAAATAGTGGACGCACGCTCGTTCTTCATTAAAAAGACGTTACGCGCCATGACGCTGTACTCCGGCAAGAGTTACACTTGAGGGAGTCTGCGTTAAGGGTGGAAGAGGTTCGCCGCTGATAACATACCTTCTTCTTGGCGTTTATCGTTCTTCTCTGCATTATTTACATCTTGACCTTTGTATCCTCCCACGGTTCGCATAGCGAGGAATACATACTTGTTCGTAAAGTGCGGCGTACCGATTCAACAATGCTGTCGTATACGAGAAAACGCGTAGTTCCATAGCGTTATCATCTCAGCACTTTTTTCCGATACAAGCGCCAACGACATAACCTATGTACATGACATACCCAAGTAGAAAATCTATAGCGTTACATCCAACGTTAATTAGGTACTGTTGACCCCCTGTCAAAGCAGATATGGCTCTTAACAAAGCCTTAACATTGCCTGATTCACGTCGGATGTAACGTCTGGCGCAAATTTTCCATGCAAGCAATGGTTCCTTGACGATGAATCTCCATCCCTCGATTATAAATACCGAAGGGACCGCTTGATGATATAACACCGAAGTCAAAGGAGTCGATGTCTGCACAATATACAAACTTGATGAATTTAAAAGGCGGTCTTACGAATTTACCTCAGTCCAGCAATGTTTCTGCTTCGCTTTCAGTTCTGACTACGGTACAGAAATGTGATGAAATAAAAACAGATTAGATTTCACTGCTTAAAGCAGTTATTCAGAAAAGCAAGGACACGAAGCAAAGTTCCCGCAGTAAAATTTACTGCAACAATCTGAGGTCGATTACCATATTTCAAACGATTAGTTACGACGAGCCTTGATCATCGTAGCATGCATGTTTCTTGTTCTTTTTTCCTTGTTTTGTATAACGCCACATATCAATTTTTGCGAATAGATATTTATCTGTTCACTTTGAAGCTTTCATACAAACTTCTAGTTACAGTGGTCCTTTCAAGGTTTTTACTGATTCAACACAATCGGAATATAATACGATGACAGTGACGTTATGAATATTACAAAGTTCTATGCATATATTTGCGTTGAAACTAACGCGGCAAGTACTTGCATTAGAACAGAATATCATGTAGTTTGGCCTGTCATACATTAGTTGAAGCAAGGAACTACAAACCTTCGTCTTTTCCGGCTGTCCGGGAAGTGAAATGGGTTGCTTGACAAGTTGAGTCGAGAGTCTCTTATGGCCATTTCAAGGGACGCGCCTGGTTTGTATGGTTTAAAGTCGAAAGTAAACAGTGGCAAGGAGGTGTGGTGCCACGTCGAGTTTAGATAACGTCGGTCGTGCGAGAACGCGAGAGAGAGAGCTGGATAGCAAGCAACGTTTGCACCAGACTTGCGGTTAGAAGCAGAGCCGCAACGGCGGCGTAGGAATAACAGTAACGCGAAGTCGAGTCTGTTTCAGTAGCGCAACCACTCTCAGGTTTCGTACGTGAAATTGCGGTCAACAACTGACTTGGAAGGGTGCAACCGAGCGAAAGGTTATTAAAGAGCTGGCTCGTGCCGTGCTGTTCACTGTTATCCGCTTTCAACTAGCGTACATACCGGGGAAACGTAAGAAACACTGCTGCTGTTGCTGGGCCGTGCCATATAAAAGCTCTCGAGAGAGCACCCAGGTAGATGGGGAGAAAGCATAGGATTAAATTAACCCAACGCAAAAAGAGAGTCACGTTGAATCGCATTAACCCTAGAACGAGTTCTCTCATTTTTTTCTTCACTGAATTTTTCCTCAACTTCCATTTTGGTTTGAAAAATAGCTCAAAGGTGAAAGAGACCACGCTATTCCTCGCTAACGAGAAAATGTATAGATGTCATTCTGTTGGAGACCACTAGCGTAAAATAATATTATTTAACGTATAAACGAACAATTTTTTTCTTGGTATAGCGAATTTTTTTCGAGAACCCTTTACGGTACACTGTATACTTTTAATAGCCCTTGGGTAGGTTCTCGACGTCGAAATACTCGACAGTCGCTAATTACGTAGTCGAATACCGCTTCGAAATATGAAACTCGTGTTAGTTATTCTTTTTTTTTAGTCATGAGAAACGTTTCAATTCATTAACTTCAATCCACTTCACGATGACAACTTTGAACGAGATTATAACCCGGCTCTTTGATTTTATAATTGGAACCAGTGCACCGAAAGAATAGAGGTTATTCTTGAAAATTATTATTTTCATGCCATTGCAAATTTTATTGCGAATAAGATTACTAATTTACCACGACCAATGAATTACACGACAAGTGACAAAACCATGTTTGTTTTTACTTTTTAATGACAAGTGACAGAAGTTTTCCAGCACGCAGAAGGTTTTTTATCTCTCTTCGAAACTTCCTATTTTAATATTTAAGGGATACAGATTTTCGAATACCAACAAAAATGAATTAAATTTTCACTCGACGTGTTAAGTTGTTTTTATAGAGAGAATGAAAGATGTGTGTAATTCTAAAATGTCTGGCGTGCCATATTTGGCTCTTTATCGTTTTTTTCTTATTTTATTGTCACCTTCAAATTTAGCTTGAGGTAAATTGTCCGATAACGGAAATCCAAATGTCAACGGCAAGACCGAAAGATTGAAAAATAAATGATTTGTCAATTATTATTACAAAGTAAAGTTTTGTTGATTTACTGCATTTTTTGTATTCGAATCGTATACATTCAATAACGATTAGAGGCGGAAAAAGGTTTCTTTAAGCGAAGAAATATGGCTAATTGGTTTAAAAAATAGGTTCAAATGTTGCTTTCAAAGCTTTCACAATGCTAATGTGATTAAACCCTTCCTTCCCTACTACCAGACACTCAACGTCATCACGTCAGCTACTTGAATCGATTTGATGAGAAAGCGACGCATTATTTGTATTTGCCATTTGCCAATCAGCTACGTACGTATACATACGCGTACTCTACAAAGTACATGGAATTATTTGCGTGCCTGATGGAAATCGTGGTCACGATCGGAGTAGCCTGGGTACGGATAGTCGACGTATGGACTTCCGGGACCAATATTTGACGAAGCGACGGAAGCAATCGTTGCATCGGTGAGCAGTAGTGAAAGTACAGTATGAGTCTACGAGGTTGACCTCCGGCGGGATTCAGTCCAATAACTACGTTGAGGTTTCGTTGCGGTCAACGCTTATAGCGACGACGACCACTTTAGAGGTTACGAATATTTTATTGAGAGATGGAAAGCCGTTTTCATAGCGAACTAAAGTTTTCTGTGGACGAAGGTTGCCAAATGAGTCCGGCTTTGAACTTACTTGATATTGGGAGGACGAGGAGTCGGATTTTTTTTCACGTGATCTCCTAACCCTCGAAATCTGTAACAGAAAGGTCAAGGGTGTTTCTGTATTTCTTGATGACAATGTTTTCTTTTTTTTCTTTATCCACTATTCGAAACCGTCATCCTATCGGTGAATTAATTTTTTTATACAAAATAATTTGCAAATAGTTGATTTTCTTTCGAGATGGGAAAATAATTGTACGCGGTAAAAATTTGCGTACAATGACTCACTTAACGATGGCTTCTGCAGAAACAGGTTCCTGCCGTATGTTTGTACAGTTGCCGCATAATATTGTGTAACTATTATATTTTGCTTCAATCTTTCGGAGTAGCAGACAGTCAGGAACTTTGCATTTAGTCTCAAATATTACGACGTAATACTTGTGCTTCTTTGATTTTCGTAACCATCGTCGTAATTTTAGTAGTTTTAACTGTCGCTCGCATTTACAAATCAGTATTTGCATTGGAGGGGAGAGGGGGGTAATGACAGCACATTTGTACAGATGCAGCACAATAATTAGATATCGCACATACAATCGGGAGCTTGGTCTCTAACCTTGAAATAATTCTGTTATGAACGAGATTTAGACTTTCTTCGTCGACATTTTTTGAAAAATGTAGTCTGTATATCCGATTTTATGCTGACGTCGAGGTTTGAATTGAGTCGAATGAACATTAAAAATGATGATTTTCTAAAATAAAACAGTGTAAGATGTTCACGACACGCTGTTCGAAACTCATGCTAATCTTTATGCTATTATCATTTTATTCCCGGTGGAAAAATATACTTTTTTGATCGTGTAATAGTCGCTGGATTTCATGATTCCGGTGTAGCGGCAAATAATCTTAAGCACCTACGACATGAAACTTCTGCTATCACTTCTCGTATGCTACTAGTATGTATGCTACTAGTATGTATGCTACTAGTATGTAGTTTTTACTACATACTAGTAGTATGTAGATTTTCTTCGTCAACATTTTTTGAAAAATGCAGTTCCAATATCTGATTTTATCCTCACGTCGAGGTTTGATTTGAGTCAAATAAACATAAAAAATTATCATTTTAAAAAATAAAACAGCGTAAAATGTTTACGACACGCTATTCGAAACTCATGCTAATTTTTATGCTATTATCATGTTATTCCCGGCGGAAAAATATACTTTTTTGATCGTGTATCAGCAATTCCGGTGTATCAGCAATTATCTTAAGCACCCACGACATGAAACTTCTGCTATCGCAAACATGAATTCAATGTCCCTCAGCAACGACACTAGTTACAATTCTACAGTTTGCACAATATATGCATATGTAACAAGAGTTAAAATGCCAATCAACATCGATTAAATCGGGCATTAAACGTTCACGCGCGATTTTTTTAAATAAAGAAGCAGCGTAAGTCAGCAGCATTGCCGTTACACCTTGTTTAAACATCCAGTCTTCGGACGTTGTCTCCCACGTGCCGGCAATCCAAGGATTGCAATATTTCGTATCAATTCTTGCCTTATTCAACGAATAAGCTCCCACGTCACTTCATAATACTCGCGCAATGTTCGATTTAATGCAGCTTGATGATTATAAATCAAGACTGGTGAAACAAAAATAAGTGTTAAATTTTTAGAACTCGAGAGCCCATTGTCTCTCGAGTACTACACTACTATATTACACTACACTGATCGTAAGTCGAGTACTATACTACACTACACTGATCGTAAGTCAAGTACTATATACACTACACTGATCGTAAGTCGAGTACTATATACACTACACTGTCCGTAAACGTACAATCGTGAATACCGCAGTGGTTACCTTGCTTACGTGCCTGCTGGTACACCGCTAAAGACGTCTGGGATTAAATTCCAAGCATTTACATTTGCGTTTGCGTGGAATATACGTCGATCTTTCGTATGTGTGTATACGTGCATGTGGATGTGTTTGACAAGACGGCATATACGCCAAACGCAAAGCTGAGAATCCTACCCCATACATCGTTTACGGACCCAATGGCACTGTTTACGCACTTCGGGCTGTTGGGCGGTATGTCTTAAGCGAACTAAGTTATTATAATCTCGTACCGTCTACGCGATCGATTTATCTTTCGCAATCATACGATAATTTATAGTCTGGTGCTTACGCAGCTCTCGCTAGGGTCATACAGCTTGCGGAGACGCTCAAGTTATGCATTCAGCTGTTTACGCATCATCACAGGTTATACAAATCGTAGGTGTTATGCAAATTAGTCTGATCACCCAGAGTGCGCCAAGATGTGTAAACAAGGTATGTGACCCTCATATTATATATATATATATATAACTGTATATGCATTATGGCAGGTTATACAAATGCGTCTAATAGTTACGCAGAGTGCGCCAGAGTCATGAAAATTAGGTACTAGATACATTGTTTACGCGCTTCGCCGGGAGATCATCGAAGATCACGAAAGATGACTCTTTCATTTTACACAACTTTAACGTTTCACTCACGTAGTTCGAACTTATCTGAGCACCGCGTAAACAAAGTGAGTTTTTAACGATACGATGGCAAATATTCGTAAATGTTCTTAAACGTAACCATTGAAGAGTGTCAAATAGTATGAATCACGTAAATTACACCATCTTTTATAATTATCGAGATGCGTGAATAGAATATGCGACAAGTGAGTAGAATTTACCTATGTAAACTTGAGAGAAATTATGTCAAATGGAGTACTTGCCGCGTCAGTACTAATTATGTAATTATGTTTCAGTGACACGAACCACGTCCTATAATATTCATCAAGGACTCTGAGAACTGAATAATATCGCGTAATAAGTACCTACTAATACTATTACTACACTGTTACAAATCTATGGTGTAAAATGCTGGCAGTGTCAACTTTTTGTTCTTTTTATACATTTAAGTGTTAAAATTCACGCACTGTACGGTTTTAAACTGACGCGGACAGTTTCGTTTAATTTGTTGTCGTGTCATCTTGACCTATCAACGCTATAGAATTTTTTATATTCTAATATATACATGGGATCTTTATACATGGGAGAGTATTCACAAATGTGAAGAACTATGAAATCGATTACAGATTTTTTTTATTTCCAATCTGTGAAGAAAAAAAATGTTCAATATTTGGTGAAAATACCGCCCAACGGATGTCCATACGTTTGTAACCAACTATTTCACGGTATTGATCTCTGTATTGTAATTTTGAATGAATGAAAAATCTTCACAATATGTTGTTGCGATATTTATTAAAGCGTATTTTTGAAACATAATTTTCAGATAATAACACCAATACCAGTTACAAAATTATTACCAATTTTTTGTAACTACCGTTTTTTAAAAAACAATATTTGTTTTACACCGCTCATTATCATTACGATTGGTGTGAACTTTTATACACACCGTCATGGTGTTCATTTTGTGTGTAACGCAGTGTAAAAGAGAAGAAAAGAAAATTCGATGTGACTGAAAGCAATGAGTAACTTGTGTTGAATTGTTGAATTACATTTTTCTGAAAAACTGAAGAAAAGATATTCAAAGTTATTTTGAACAAAACATTTTTTCCTGTTTTCCTCCCTTTTTCTGATGCTCTGTGGCCTATACTGAGCCAGCTCAGCTTTCCACGTTTCAATGTATACTCTCATAAAACATAATCTCTGTGCTTTGACTGATTCTCTTGATAACGATGAAAATACATTTTGACAACTGTATGTTGCAACCCAGAAAAAGTGGAATACATAAGGATCAATCCGAAAGAATGCAGGACGTCTGGGCCGGGATTCGAACCCGAAACTTTCCGATTGTCAATCGACAGCTCTCGCCAATGATCTACCCCAGGTCGCGTATATCACTTAATCCGAATCGTCCTCATATATTGAATATTCAACCACGTTACAATGTCCACATGTGCTCTTAAGTCAATATATATGACTATTCTTACCTCAAACTTTAAAGCATCATTTACGAAACTAACCTCGTTTGCACATCAGCAAAGTACACGTATGCAAAAATACATTAGATGCTTGATCGAGCTTTTTCTCTCGTCGTGATGGAATTAGGTGTTCAGACACATGTGTGTCGAATGCATTGTTGGTGTGTGCTAGAGTCACGCGAATTCCTCGTTTCTCATTCCTTGTAGAGCGGTAGCTACAGCAGTTACCGCAAATTGTATGGCCTAAGCAAACCCGTTAAATAGCAGAATCATTTTCCGCCACGGCGATGGAGGGGTGCGGTGTTTGCGGAAAGCTTAATGCGATTGAACATGAAACTTTGTCACTGTCAATGAACTTGGCGTCTTATTTGTTTAATATATCGTACAGGTATTTCATGTGTTTTTCGAGGGTAACCATGGTGCGCACGAACTTGGTGTTTTTTAAAAAACTTTTTTTCTATCCTGCCTTGATTACTACTCTACGTAGCGATACGTTAGCATAGTATAAAACACTTTACTGTATACAGGTAGCGAGACTCCTCGTAATCGTATTTGCAGGGTGTGATACTCGTATCTTGTTTTTATCAAGCTCGCCGTATAGAACAGCTCGGTATAATGTAACGATGGTGAGACTAGATAATTACGTTCTCGTCGTCGTTTCCCTCCTTGTCTTCGTTATACGAGTCATTGTCCTGTAGGATAACACTGACGTAACGATGTACACAGACTTTGAGATACTATACTCTGTCTGTTATACGACACATGCACGTCAGACCATCGCGTATCCTCAGGTATAGGGAACACTATCAGTAAGTCGTTAGCCTCGTGGCTGGGCCAATTACTGTGATAACTTAATCACCCCATGACATTAATACTGGATGTATTAATAGAAAACTATAGTCAGTTGATTAAACGCATGATAATAGATCCTAACATTTTTTTTAACACTACACATAATCGTTACTTTCGAAATGAATATATTTTGTTCAAAAAATGAATATTTGTAAACCTCGACGATCCCTCTATCTATAAGTTTGCCTTGGGTGCTTCAAGCGAATCAGTATTGAATTGACTACCACAAGAATAATATTTTTTTTTAATCTTAAGTTTATTATAAAGTATTTTATTCTGGTAGCCTGTAGTACACATCTTACAGAAAAAAACTTGTTTTTATAATCTGTCTCTTGCATATAAATTTAATTTGACGTATACAAATGTAAATAATTACATGTTATTTAAAAAATAAATGTTGGAGTTCATTTTAAGAATATCAGTGGCAGACGAAATACTAAATACGACGAGTACCGAACACAAGTGTTGCGAGTTAGTGGGGCATGTACGTATCTAGTGTAACGATACACGTCACCGCGACAGCATATCTTGGAAGCATCTGGAGAGTAATTTCGCGCCAGCTAATCCGGAACACGGGATGAATAATGTTTCGGTATCCCGCGCGTTGCAGTTGTATCTCGGCACACGTTTACCCCTCATGAGATCAGTCGAGTCGACTGGGTCACCCAATGGTGCAACCTCTCGACCTACCTGCCCTCGACTTCTCGCGCCTCGCCCTTTCGCAAGCCTCCCGTATACTAACTAACGAGACTTCGGCCTACCCACTAATTAAGTGCTTCCGTTGCTAATAAATTGGGGATGACAAGCAAGCGCTAACTAATACTACTGCGGTCGTTCGCCTAATCGACCCTCTTATCGATAATAAGTGATTAGCATTATAAGCTCACCCCCTATAATTCTATTTACGACAAATTATAAGGCAGCTTGTGAAATTGTAATAGAAATAAAAACCAAAACAACAAATTAGTGAGGATAGAAATGTCAGAAGTATATTTTATCAGTTCATTTTTAAGTTTCAGCGTTTGAAGACTGATAGCTCTGCCATGGCGGCTTAGAACAGTTTTCTATAAAACCCGAAGCATAAGATTTTAAGGGCACGTTATCGATTCATAGCTTATTGTGCAACCTTTAATTCTATGTATATTGCAAAACGTGGATAATCTAACAATAAATACGAGAATCATATAATAAAATCAGCCAGTAAAATAATGACTCGTGTACTTCAAATAAATATTTTATGTCCTGAGATATCGTCAAGCGACACTTGATCTTGTACTGCGTTGGGTGATGGCAGACAGGCAAATTGTAACGATTTGAAACATTCTTTGAAGTGATCTCCTGAATACTGCTAGAATAAAAATTCTCTTTGTTCAAAGCATGTAGATTGTAATTAGAACATGGATATTATTTTATATCGCATCACACAACAAAACCTTTTGAAACTTTTTTCCTGACGTTAGAGATTAGCAATTTTTCGATAGCTGGTTCGAAAAGTGTATCCTAAATGAAAAATATACAAATTGCGACATAACAGAAAAGCATTCATCATCATACGTAATTTCAATCTTTTCAATAAAAATTCTTAACTTCTTATAAAAGATTCGCCGAATAGTCTTATTAGCAGCTGCAGAAAGTCGACATCATGATCGCTGACGGTTACCTATCCCCACTTTTTACCCTCGGAACATAGCGAATACACAGGCCAATGGCTTGAACCGCAGTTTCGATTGAAACTGATTGGCAGGAAAATGGCTATTTCCTCGATCGAGGTTACGTCCACGCAATCAGTCGTGTTTGCCAGGGGCAACAGCTCGTTATCCTTTTTGTATACATATCTGTACGTACGTGCGAACATGCACGTGATACGGAGAAAGTATTTACTGTTGGGAGGATTCCACTCGATGAAATTATTGGAAAGAAAGTCCGGCCCAATTACTCGAGTCTCAGGGAAATAAAAGAATATAAAATTTGAGATTATCCTCGTAAACTTTCAGATAATCTTTGCGTTGGAAGACTCATAGAAGTGATACGAGTTCACACCGTGGAAAATCTACGGTATAAGCTGCAACGGTACGAGTGGTGAAGAAAACCGGTGTTAAATGTACGCTATTTCGATGCTAAAAGAGCACTAGTCATGTGATGTACTTATAGTGGAGTGTACTCTAATAAAAATGAACATCATATTATGTGATAAGCCACGCTGACCCTAAATGGTATTATTTTTCTTAGAAATCGATATAATTCTGTAACAAGTTCCCAGAAAGTGATACATTTACCAAGCACCAAATTATCGAATAAGCTTTTAACGGTGTGAAACAAACACTAACTGGTGTCCCTACCTTGCTCTGTCCGGTGTTATACTTTTCCGTATTACTTTCTTACAGCATCGATTTACACCAAAGTAATGGAACTATTGGAACTGAACAGTGGTGTTGGAATGGTGTTAATTTTAACAGCTTTCTTACAGTGTATGCATCTATAGTTGATTCAAAATGAGCACGGTATTGTATGAGCTAGGATAATAGTGAAATTTCAGTGAAGACTTGTGAAGCTTTGCCGCAACACGGAAAGCATAGGTGCCGCGCGTTTATGTTGAGATTAGTACAAACCACTATGGTAAATACGTAAGAGGGTTGAACAGCCCTCAGTGCGGTGAAACAGAGCTCAGCGTATGGTAAAGGGGCGGCAATGAGGAGGCGCTTCTGAGAAAAGAGTTGATATATAGAGAGAAAGAGAAGAAAGCAGCATGTTACACGATAGGATAGGAACCGGGAGAAGGCGAGAACGAACGTTTAGACGGGGATCCCGGAAAAAGAGAAAAACCGTCGAGGAAATTGGCTCCTAATATAAATCAAGATGGCCGTCCCATTCCACTTTCGCCTAACCCTTATCACTTCCTGCCCGGCCCTCATCCCCCAAGCCCATCTACTCACTCGCCGTCTCCATCTCCCCTTTCGCTCCAACTCACACACGAACGAGCAAATCCACACGTATACACAATGCTTCCTGCTCTCTCGTTTATTCCATTTATCCTACTCCACGCGCCCAGCCCCTTTCTCCCATCACTTTCCACACGAGCTTTCACCCTCGATGTGCCAGCAACAGTAGTATGAGAAGCAGACGATGCTCAGAAGCATTATCGTTGATTTTCTCTCAAGGTGTCACGCGTTAACCTAGAAATGGAAAAGCCACGGAAGCTCTTCTGATTCTGCGCTGATTTGTAATGTAATTATTTTTCTTTTTTGTCTCTCTTGCAAAAGGTGTATATACTTTTCTCGATAAATTCGATAAACCTGCTTGTGTAAGTAACTCAACAGAAAAGGAAAGTATTGGAAAGTATTGAAAGTATTGGAAACAGCCGTTTCGCACACTTAAAAATATTCGTTAATTCGTAACGAAATTCAATAGCAATTTTATCACAGCCGTAATAAGGACGTTGTCGAACTACTACGTATTGATACTACGTATCACTTCAACGAAGTCCTTTGTACGCGTCCTAAATCATAGACTATAGCTATTATTACTATTGAAACCCTGATCAGGTTGACATTAACTCTTTTATATACTTGTACCAATAAATGTTGAGGCCCTGGTCAGGATGCATGTAAGCGGATGGTGTAATAAAAATATTTGTTATTTCTTATCATGATGCTCACCGTTTCAATTATTTTTATTAATTAACGATGTACATAAAAATGATTAAAAACGATCTAATAATAATATAAACAAAGCGACGCGTAGAACAAATATTAACATTTGACTCCTTGCTCCGATAATAAAAAATGATAAACCGAGGCGCTACTTTGTTTAAATATAATATTACCGAAACTCGAATTTTCCCGGCAAAGATTTCGATGAACCACTACCTCGGCTGCTACAAATCAATGCAAAAAACAAGGTTTATTAAAAAAACGTATACACATGAAAATGAAACGTCGCGTGTGCGTAGCAATCAATTGAAAAACATGTCGAACGTTCCGTGTGATACAAACGTATGAGAGCAATATGGACAGATTTCTGAGGGTAGCAGGGGCAGTTGAGTGCAAGCAAAATAGGCAAATCAATCAAGGCTGGGATCACCCATTTCCCGAATTTCGATCTACGCCCCATAGTACATTTGGTATACCATATGGATACTATATGAAGGGGTAGGGACTACATAATATAATTGAAACCTCGACCCATGCACTCTATATAGTCTCGTTAAAAATTCAATGTTGCTACGTCGAGTATGGAACATAGGCGAGAGGTACCGATTAAATGGCGGCAACGGCAACAGCGGTAGAGCTTTCACCTTCACCTTTTACGCGTACTCTGTCGTCCGCCAACAACGCCACCGTTACTAACGCTCGCCGCAAACTACGGCCGAGAGCTTTTTACACAGACATATCCTTTTTCAACGGAGGACCATCTCCTTTTTAGTAGGAAAAATCTGGCAGCAGCGATCTCGTATCATGTCTTTCTCTCCCGTTGAAACTATGGTTTCCCTTACCACACCGATTCTCCCCTACATGCATCTGCTCGAGTTCGCTTTTAGTTTGTACCAGGCAGAAAAGTATTTTTAATCAACGCCATTGTAGTCCTGACGGCATTGACAAAAGAAATCATATATGATGTGATGTATATAGAGATACAGAATGCATAGACGTAAAGTAAAACATCAAACAACTTGTCAAACGAGTATGCTGTAAAAATTGTTTTAAAAAATATCAATTTCATTTGCGACATTGACTGAGTATTAATATTTGAAAACTACTCACGTTCGAAAAACCATTGATATCTGTGCTGTGGTGATGCATTGCATTGTAGTGTGAATGCATTAGCACAAAAAAAAATCCCGAATTATAACCCGAGTTCATATACTTCAAGAATGGACAATCGATGGATTTATTACAGTTCGAGGAAATAAATGAAAAATTGAAATACGAGGCGAGTAACTGGAATCTCTTCCGGCTTCTTTTGTAATCCCGTAACTATACCAGCGGTATAGTTAAAACAAAACTCCAATATTTCTATCGAAATGTTCACGTGTGCATCCACGGCAATTACGAGCTTTGTGAGAAACTGCTTCGCTGCGCCCAAATAAAAGCCATAAAATAGTCTCACTATTAATGTAGCTAAATTATCAAACACGAAATAAACTTATTCATGAATTTATACTTCTGCATTTTTATTAAACCTTGAATCGTTTTTACTTCTTTATAGAAGAAACTTTATTTTCATGACATTTCTTTTGTTGTCATTCCAATGTCAAGAGACCCAAAATTATTTAACATTTTGATAGAGCACTCTTCTTTATTGAATATTTAAATAAAATATATTTATGGTCAACTTAACTTGTACGAGAACGTCTCGTATTCGTACCAT
Source organism: Cylloceria caligata (assembly GCA_963942595.1). Taxonomy (NCBI): domain Eukaryota; kingdom Metazoa; phylum Arthropoda; class Insecta; order Hymenoptera; family Ichneumonidae; genus Cylloceria; species Cylloceria caligata. Next base: position 14,058,501 of record OZ012703.1, on the reverse strand, counting down.
CGTCGTGTTATAGCATCCAGGAGCGAGGTGAATATTTTTAATGGAAAAAAACTCGGCGTTGGATAAAGTAGTGTTGAAAAATATATATAAAAATCGCGCTGTGGTGCATTGAACAACCACGATAGAAGAGTGAACAGCACTTTCACCACACAGAATAAATTTACTCGGCGATCGTATACCGACGTTAAAAGCTCGGTTCGTTTCCCTTTACACTGGAATAAGTAACGTGAGCGAAGAGGAAACTGTTGAGATCGGTGAAATGCAATGAAATATTGAGACGGAAAGAGCTCGAATATCATATAAGTATTGATGTCATAACAATAAACCATAGTGCCATACATTGAGTGTGGTGTTGTATATCGATAGACTTTAACGCAGGTAATGATATACAAACTCAGTCCTCGTAAAGTGCTGCCCAAAAAGCCCAGATGTATGAAAGAACGGAGTAGAACGAAAGGGGAGTTCACAGGAACTCGAGAAATCTCGCATAAAATTGTATACGCATAACACTGTGATAACAGATGGTGCGGTTTGTTAAAACGCATAGATACATATTCAGTGTAATCTATATTCAGTAATATTCAAGAGTTTGGAAATTGGAGGATCCCTTTTATTCCGATACACTATATAAACTAAATATGTAAATTATATACGAAAACTATTGAAGACTGAAAAAGATCTAAATAACATATAAAGTATCTCAATAACACGTGATATTATTTAAGGAAATAAAAAATCTTTCACGTTCCCATCAACTATTTGTACAAAAAAAATAACAGATTATGAATAATCTATCGAAAATAATTATATTAATTCGAAAATGTAATGATACGAACGAATAACGCGAAAACGAGAGGTGAAAAAAAAAACATTTTAATGGTTTAGAATAATTATTTATTCGGCTCTAGTCATCGTTCCGGGTTCGATCAAGATTCAATTGTTTGTAAATTTCCGATTTTTAGAAAATCAATTAGTTAAAGTAAGAAAGCTTGAAGAAGCGGAATTAAAAACATAAATTTTTGATAATCAAAAGTGAATGAATCTCCATGAGATCAATAATGTCTAACTTAATTGTAAATTTATTAGTGTAGCACTAATTATTATTTAGTAACTGGTGCAATTAGAAGAAAGACCTGTGGTCAAGAAAGAGTCATAATTGTCACAATAAACTGTATTGGCCCTCAGTCTCAGTGAGTGACGTAACTGTCATCGCTTAACCTCTTATCTATATAGCTGCACCAATCACTGTGGTTTACGGTACTACGAATTCAAGACGACTACGTCGAATAAATTTAGTTATAGAACACCAGAATGCGAGTGTATATGGTAATATACAGTATTTCTTGACGGTACTTACAACAAGAAGTATCCAAGGCTATCACGAATCCTCAACTCATAATCGAAACTTTATCTGCAGCGTGGAGTCGATGCGAAGCGAACTTATGCGCTGAGAGCACCAGATTTTCATGGCTCGTAAAATGCAACGGCGTGGAAGATGAGTAGCGAATATAAATAGAGAACGAATGAGTGCTGTCCATCTGTGTGCCACTACACTCGAACCGGTAATAAAAAATACATATTTGACATAAATAAATGTACGTACATACGATTGAAGCACGGGAAATGAGATGAAAGTTGGCATAACTTGAAAAATAATGGATATGACTGAATATTCTCGATAAACCATTTGAAATCAATGTATAGATTGAGGATGAAGATGAAGAGGATGTAAGACGCCATCTTTGGTTCACCAGTAAACTTTGTTCAGCGTCCTACCTAATGTATTAATCAGAACTTTTGAATTTTCAAAGGTGACAGTCGTATCCATTTTCACTCTTTATTTTCATATTCTCACATTCTCACGATTGATAAATTTTGATACGCGCGTCGATCATTTCGTTTATGCCTATGTTAAAGCATCGGATACTGATTCCTGATTGATTACTGAGACTTTTAGCTTTTTAAAGCGAGCTTCCAAAATTCTAAAAGGTGTATATTGGAAATTGTATATCAGGCAGTGGAAATAAAATGCAACAATAGTTGAGAGGTAGAAAAATGATAAGTTTATTAACGGTCCTCTCTGATGACGGTTCGAAGAAAGACTAACGACTCACAAAGAGCACACGGGCTTCTTGGTTTCCGTACCATAATCTTTTTTATAAGTTCTTTATTCCCACCATGGTCTGTGGATGACGCATTTGTTTAGTAAACCGTTCAATGAGGTCCACGAAGACCGAGATGCGTTTGAGAAACCAGACACGTTGAATCACAGTTCCGTGAACTGATGTCGAGTGAATTATTTTGTTAAATTCAATCGTGAAATATCTTGAATTATAATTAATTTTAGAAACTCTTTATTTTATTCATACAGTCACACCGAATAGAAAGTATAATTCGTCCTGCGAGATCCTTTACGAAAAAGAAATATCGTAGGAAGTGCAAAATCGTTCAACATTTTCTGGCAGCCGATCAGCTTGACACCACGATTTCTCCAGCGTGCGAGAAAACGAGAGTCAGTATTATACGATGGGACGAAAGATGGTGGCATCACAAACAAAAAGAAGACTGAAAAATATACGACCATTCGCTTCGTAACAATGACGTCGAAGCAGATTTCTCTCTCATTTTTTTCTACCTTTTCTACCTTTTTTCTACCTTTTGCGGGCTGGAAGTCAATTGCGAGAATTCAGAAAGACGAATAAAAGGAAAACTTGAAAGTTTCATTCGCGATACAAGTATTCCTGCTGTTTTATTCTAGAAACGAATATATCACACGAAATAACAAGATAGCTTCTATCTCATTTGATTTCTCGTTTTCTACCAAGAACTTTCATGCGAGCTGAATAATCATTTATTTCGTTAAAAATTCTAAAGGTACATTTACCATAGGCGTTATGCGGTAGCAATATATGTATATATCAATATATATCACGAAGAAAAGAGGAAGGTGATAAGAGCAAGCTCGAGGATTTCCCTACTTCTAAAATGAAAAGGTGCTGCAAAAGATGGTGTGCAGGTGTATTGCACGAAAATATGGAAAAGTGAAAAAGCGACGAAATCAGGTGCAAGTGCCAAACCGCTCGCGAGCATTCGCGAAGTGTGTGTCTGTGTATATATACTCTACACTGCACCTTTACTATATTGTATATAAATAAATATATACAGTATGCTTCAAGATGTGTATTAAACTATTTATTTGGTTAGAGGAAAGTATTAAAAATTTTTTTTACAATATACAATTTTGTTGGCACGATAAAGTCGAAAATAAAATTGAGGACTGCACTTTTTCTTCCACGATTATTATATAATTGAAAACACGTATAACTCATATTGAAAACACATGTAGCGTTCATTAAATAAAATGTTCGCCATCTGAATTGCACTGTACCTCTATATTATGTGTAAGTTTATTACCGCGTACACCAAGTGTTGGGTGAACGAAGTGAGTATGAACGTCCAGTCCTGTAAGCGAGTCGAAACCGAGGAAAATTTTTTTGAAGAAGTCCAGCAGAATCCTGACCGCACAAGAAGCACTTTTCTACCTGTGGTTTGCTTTTTTTTTACATCGAAGTTTAACCTCGGAACGGTGCGATGAGGGAAGAAAGAAAAAGATTACAAATGATACTTCAGATCTTCACGGTTGAACGTTATACGAATTCGTCGGACAATCTGGCCATTTTACCATGGTTGATACCATACGAGTAAAAAATCTTAACAAACATAAGTCTCTTTGAAAAAAATTCTAATGTATGTAAATTGTTGAAGATTTTCCTGCAAAAATATTCGGAAATGTAAATAAATGTTATCGGAAAAACAAATTAAATATATTTACTAGATAAGGAGTATATTCTCGAAGGTGAAGAGAAGTATACTCATGAAAAATTTTGAGATATTTGGCTGACATTTTGTACACAAATGAAACAATATTTAACAATGTGGCTTTTTCATAGAGAGAACTATGATTTCGTGAAAAAAATGTTAACGAGATGGTTTAATCTTTATGAAATTTGTAGTTTTATCAACTCTTCAATTTTATTATAAAATATGATATCACTTCCTACATAAGAAAGCCAGAATTGAGATAACCATTCCTCGTAGAGAAGAATCTGTGGATTGGCGAGAATCACGAGAAAATTTCAAATTTACAAGCCTTGTTTTCTTCTTCATCATATTATATTTAGACAGAAATGTTCGACTAGTTCGAAAAATATGAAAATTTAAATTTTTCGAATTGTAATAAAAATAACTAACAACATATTTAATGTCGCAAATTTCTTTAATTCCTTGAAACGTTGAAAAAGGATTTCTACGATTGAATTTCATGAAAATCGATGTACGCGTACAAAATGTAAACTTTGTATTTAAAAAAAAAATGTCGAATCAAGCTTTGTTCGATTAATTCAACTTTTTCTTAGCTGATATATTAAAATAAGTTCGATAGAGACTGCGCATAAAATTACATATTGATCGGTATTTTCTATAGCTAAACCCTGAAATATTCTCCGATTTTTATCCAATTGAACGTAGTAATAAAAATATTACTTTGCTTCAAATTTTATTAAAAATAACATTATGATGCTTCATACGTATTGACATTAATTATGTATGAAGCATGTGATTCTAATAAACATTTGATTATCCACGTTTGATACAAGATTATCATATTTTTATACCAATATAAAATCAATAAACTTGCAAATGTATCACGAGCAATATATTTATTTCGGTATTGCTTTTAATTGTAAACATAAATCATCTAATATAAAGGGTGGTTAAATTTTAAGGGCCGATGTTGATTTTGAATAAAACACAAATTATTTAGGAAATTATTGTCAATTCTTTTTATTATGATAATATGGTATGGTTCAATTATGTATGGAACAAAATATCGGCCAAATGGCCGCCGCGACCTCGGCACACCTCCATCCGATGGTCCAAATTTTCGATGACGCTTAGGCATAATTGAGGTTCTATGCCGTTAATGTGCCGAATTATCTCATCCTTTAGCTCTTGAATTGTTGCTGGCTTATCGACGTACACCTTTTCTTTCAAATAATCCCAAAGAAAGAAGTCCAACGGTGTCAAATCACATGATCTTGGCGGCTAATTAACATCGCTACCACGTGAGATAACACGGCCATTGAATTTGTCGCGCAAAAGAGCCATTGTTTCGTTAGCTGTGTGGCAAGTGGCACCGTCCTGTTGAAACCACATATCGCCCACATCCATATCTTCCAATTCGGGCCATAAAAAGTTCGTTATCATCTCACGATAGCGAACACCATTCACAGTAACTGCCTGACCGGCCTCATTTTGGAAAAAATATGGCCCGATGATGCCGCCAGCCCATAAACCGCACCAAACAGTCACTCTTGGTTTTTCGACAATCACTCTTGGATTATGATTCGCCCAAATGCGGCAATTCTGCTTATTGACGAATCCACTGAGGTGAAAATGTGCCTCATCACTGAAGATGATTTTCTTCGAAAATTGATCATCCACTGTTGCCATTTCTTGCCACCATTCTGACCATTGACGACGTTTGGAATGGTCAAGAGGCTTTAGTTCTTGAGTCAATTGCACCTTATAAGCGTGTAAATGCAAGTCTTTATGCATAATGTTCATCAACGACGAGCGTGAGAGGTGCAATTGTTGGGCACGACGACGAGTTGAGGTGGACGGCTCTTCAGCCACACTATCGCGAACAGCAGCAATATTTTCTGCAGTACGAGCTGTACGAGCATGCACTGGTCTTTTAATATCTCCTACAGACCCGGTTTCCTCAAATTTTTGCACGATTTTTCCGATTGTACGCACATTTGGACGATTAAATTGACCGAAAAATCACGAAGTGCACGATATGCATTTTGATTTGAACGCCCATTTTCATAATAAGCCTAAATAACTTTAACGCGTTGCTCGATTGTGTATCTTTCCATGGTTCAAATTGAGTTAGTCTGAAATTGAGAAATGTCAAATGAAATGCAGAAAAAAACTTGACGTTTAGGTGTGGTTCACATTCAACATCGGCCCTTACAATTTAACCACCCTTTAGATTGAGAAGCACTTTAACAATCGAACAATAATTTGGCACGGATGTTAACTAATAGGAACTCATTACCTATTGCCAATTGTCATACAAATATATTGAAACGATAAGATTTTATATCATTTTGAACAACTTTTTAATCTAACTTTGATCTGGTAATCGCTTTTTAATTTCTCTTTCCCACATTTTTTTGTTAAGCAGTTTTATTTTGTTAAACCATATTGCTTCTTGATGATCTTTCACTATTTACAAAGTTTTTTTTTGTAATGAAGTATGTCTTCATAGATGGCTTTGTATGAAAAGTGGGAAGTAATGAGTAATCAATGTACAAGGTTCTGGTACGCATCCTTTTTTTATTGAAATCGGTAAACCTCCATCCCCCCCTCCCGACCATTGACCCTTAAACACAGAGTATATTTTATTTATTAATCCCTTCACTGGTAAGTCCGCCACATGGCGGGCAGTCCTAAAAATGTGTTTCTAATCATTCTAAATTTAAAACCAACGGTATTTACGAATTTCTACTATTACTGATAACAATTCTGATAATAAAAAAAAATAACAAACTTTGTTGATATAACATTTTGAATGATTATCGCTATTATTGATTGAATGATAAAATCACGATATTACACACATTAATTTATTTCTTCTGACAATATTTCGTAATTTTTTAACGATCCGAAGCGTGCCACGAGAAGGCTGCCGGAAGGATTTTACACTTCAGTTTTTTTGTTATAATTCTTTCTTTCTTTCTGTTTTAATAAAAAAGAATTTTTATGAGAAACGGAAGCTAGGTCATCGAAAGGCCGTATATTAATAACTGTTTAGCTATTTTTTCACGATTACAGTCTATTATACCATAAGAAAAGAGTATATATTTTACAGCAGGATTTCGAGGGATTTATAGTGTACCTTTCGTGCACGCTCTATACCCATAGAGATAAGAGTACTTACTTCCTCCAACCTATTCTCCTTATACAACTTCAATACATGATTTACCGGCCATTATTTATCCTGGGTCCATTACTTTTTATTATAACCACCGAAGTTTCGCCTCCGGCGCTATGTACATTCGATAATGGGGCTCTCTCCTCTATCTTGCTGGATCCTTTCAAGGCGTTACATCTTCCAAGTGAAGGTTAGTATTTATTATAATTATTATTTATTGCAGATATACGATAATGTATTAGTATCTTGTGTAGCATCTACGCTCAATCAAGCTCTCGATTAAAAATGTAATAGTCAGAATAATATTTCATGATTTAACTTATCGATGAGAAAAAAAAAACAGAACGTTGGAAAACATAAATAATCGTTTTAAAGACAGATAATATTTCTTACATCGCCTCATTATCTCCACACACGTTCCAATAAACATCTAATCTAATAAATTTAATGTGTTATTGAAATATTCTATTGTTTTCTTAATGGAATCGAAATGTATACTCAAAAATATTCGTGGGAACTTTGAAATAACTCAAAGTGCCATGTAATATTCCCTTTGTGTTAAAGGATAAATCACATTTTCCTACTGAGGAAATATACGAGATTGAATGATGGAGTGGCGAGAGTGGACTGGTATGACAATGAGAATCAATAGCTCGATAGAAAGTACACCACTCTCCATCCAACAATTGTTATATCGGGATCTATATACTTAATGCAGGCGTTGAGTATATCATGGACGAGCCGCGACATTGCCACTCTCGTCGAATTGGCAACTGAGTGCCTCTGCGATATGCTTATTAAGATGTAGAGAGGGTAGCGTGGTAAGCATCAAGGACAAAAGAAGACAGCAAGATAGATAGAGATGAAAAAAGTGTCCGTGAGTGGCCTCTCGCAACGAATCAGGATTAAGCCTTTCGCGCACGGTAGAATCTCATTAGGTGAATTCGCTCTAAAATACAATGACGATAAGAAGCGGCGGGAGCAACGAACGGGATTACCCAACGCGCCCTTTCTAATCCGACTAAACGAGATGTCGGTGGATTCGTTTCTTTTTTCCTACTGTCTCTCATTACGTTTTCAATTGTACTTCAGGTAACATGCGTTACACGGTAAGAATTTCCTTTGCGCGGAATACAAAAATGTAATTCAAAGCTATCATTTCTGTTATTCGATAGCATAAGAGACATTATCTCATAATTACATTTGCATCTGTACCTGCTCGTCTATATACCTTCTTGAAGATCTCATTTAATTCAACGGAATTCCCTAAAGCAAATACGCGACGAAAATCAATTTAAAAAAAATTATTTTCTATATCGTTTCTAAAAATGTATGCAAATAAAACTAGTAAATTTAGTTTACGAACTTTTTGCTACTGCGATCAATAAACGTAGTTCATAATGATCGTAAACATCGTTTTTAACCAAATAAAACCATAAAACTACCATCGATACATATTCAACCATCATTTTCCTCATGGAAGAAGCTTTGTTTTCATGAAAAAAAAAAAAAATGTTAGAGATTTTGATATTAGGACGAAGGATGTGACGAAACAAATGTCATTTATGTGTGTGCCAAGGATTCAGACGGTTGAAATTTTACAAGTTTTTCAGTTTATTCAACAAATGTAGGTGAATCCGATAACTGAAATGGTGGTCCAAGCGATCGAACTGATACTTTGTGTAAAATTTAATTGTAGACCAAGGATTATGACTATTAAATTTGAGAAAAATCTATCAAGTGATTAAAAACTTACAATTTTTCATTTCGCTTCCTCATCGAGAAATTAATCTCTCATGATTCCCGAACGGCTTGAAGTACCAGGCTTTTAAACTTTTTAAGCATGTGGTATTGGCACTGCGTATTCATCGTCGGCGATTTATTTACAATTGATGCGATTATTGACATATTACGAAGATTTTAATTATTTTATAAAATGCGAAGCGACGCAAGTACATCAACTGTTATAAATTTGAAGCTATCGAAATGAAACTTTCTACACAAGTATACTTAGGATCAAGGTTGGTTGATATTGAATTTGTCTGAGATTGACAACCAGGATCAATCGTATTGAAATTTGCGATTTAAAAAAAAATTGTTGATTTAATAATTTTTACAAACTTTGAGCATATGAATTAATGAATAAAGTATTAAACGAAGTCGGCGGAGTAGAACCTTGCGCAACGCTTCTTCATTATTTTCTACTTTCCATGAATTTTCGTTCATGAGGAAGCTCACATTTATCAACATACATCGTCGTGAAGATGGTTATACGTAAGTTATTAAATAATGGGGAAGCAATGTGCGATGTTATACTTTGCAATAGCTTTTGCTTTCACAATTTGATTATATAGGCCCCCAAGGGTGCGTAAAGTATAAGGCATACCAGCTTCGCAGTTTATTATATGTCGACGTGATATAACATTTTTTGGGTCTCTATACAAAACCCTCGTCCTTCAAAATGTTTGTAATACAAATCACGATAGTATGACGAGCTACGAGAAAGTGTTCTATCAATTTAAAAAATATATTTCTTTAGACAAGGGTAGGTGGAATGGAATCACTACGCTTTACCCCCCGTCGATTGGAGAGTCGATTCAAAAGTGTCAAACATGACGTAGGTCACTTGATGTATATTATAACGATGCCAGCGCCGGACGGAAAATGAAATTTCCTTTTCGACGATATCCACATAACCATACAAATAAAACGCGTGTGCTTTTGAGAGAACGAGATTTTTCAATAGTCAGGAACCACGCTCAACTCGCCCGTCAATCGACTTCAGTGAGAAATGACCGGGTCAAGTGCGAGAGCACTGGACCACTCTCGTTTCACACTGGCCACTACCATATACTGTACGTTTTGAAAAGCTCGAGGGTTCTTCGAGGGTTTTATCGGAATCCATTTGACAATCGTGTGATTCCGAAGCGAGATACTCGGTGGAATGTCCAACACGCAAAGATAAGAGCCGATGTGCAGAAAACGATGGTAGCTACATAGTGCTTGAACTTTTGTGGACGAATAAAAATTCTAAGGCGGTTCACGAGCCTGGATGCGACGAGAATAGAAAGAAGAGAAAAATGTTTGTTTTTTTTTAAGACTCTTCGAGATTGTCGACGATTTTTCCCAACGGTAGGGTCTACTACGTCCTATGAAATAGTCGAACATTTCGCGCCTCCCCGACGGACTTACAATCTCCGTTTATCGAAGGAGGGGCCCGTCTACTGCTGCGATTCTCTTTGGGAGAACCCCTGATGCTGAGGAGAAATATCTAGCCCCGAGGTGCCTGATCCCAGAAAGGAGAAGCACGATCTGCTTTCACTACCATTTCTCGCGCTAGCTTGCTACCCTTCTGTCGTCTTCGCGATCCCCTTTGCAAGTGAATCACATTCAAAATAACGTGCATTCGTTGGGTGTAGGCGTCGATAAAGAAAGACGCAAATGCTGAGAGATTGGATTCTAGCATAGACGGCGCGTCTGCCCAAACTCTGCCGTAACTACTTTTTACTCGTTCGGGGTCTTCCTGTTCATATCTATTATATACCGTGGATGCAACTATCGAGTTTGCAATTGCTTAGAGGGACTGAGTCGCCTGAAAATCATAAGAAATCAATTGTATTGCAATTGCACAAATGAAATCTTGCATCTTGATCAAAAATACGGATTGAAAAACACATAGAATCGAATATTTTCGTAACTCACTTTTTTTTCTGTAACACAGTTTACCGCTGCAAATATTTTGTTATTTTTCCTTGGTTCTGATACGTGCAGAAAGGACGCACGCTTACTTTTTATTTATTTTGGGAATACCACCGCAAGCATTCTATAAAGGCCTGGTCACCAGAATAAGTAAAGGAATATAATTAAGAATAAAGAATTCAACAGAACAATGGCGTTTTTATATAGAATTGAATCATAAATATCTTGACGATTGATTACAGATATCGTATAAATGTCACGAGTGAATCAATACATACACAAATATATAAATGAAAATTTTACAATCAATATGTTAATGACAGCACGTGTTATTTTTTCTTGCTATTGACACGTGCAGAAAGGACGCACACTTACTTTTTATTTATTTTGGAAATACCACCGCAAGCATTCTATAAAGGCCTGGTCACCAGAATAAGTAAAGGAATATAATTAAGAATAAAGAAATCAATAGAACAATGGCGTTTTTACATAGAATTGAATCAGAAATATCTTGACGATCGATTACAGATATCGTATAAATGTCACGAGTGAATCAGTACATACAAAAATATATAAATGAGGATTTTACAATCAATATGTTAATGACAGCACGCTCTAAATGTCGTACATGTCGCACATGTCTAAATGTCATAGCCATATTGGCTACATTGGCCATATTGGCTACATACAATTTAAATATCGGACGTTGGAGGATCGCGAGCGACGATATTACGGAATAATAATTATTAATATTATGTCAATGTTTCGATATACACCACTTTACGGAGCAGCTAGGGAAATTTGAGTTATCATGTTAATCAATCATGTTAAGCAATGTATTGGCACTCTTTATACAGGAAAACTTTGAATACCATTTTGGGCTTGTTCGAAGACGAAAAACGAAAAATGACTTGGAGTAAAACTTACTAATTTTATAACGAGATGTAAAAAATACATAAAAACAGGAGGTTCCACTTTAAAAACAAAAGTTGGGCCTCAATAGACCCAGCAGAGGCCCCGAACCGAAAAACTGATATGCTTATCCGATGTCCCCCTTCGTATACAACAACTTTTGTCAGAAACATTTTTCAATTAAATTGTTAGTTTTCGATATATTTATGCGTATTTTAAAAAATTTAACACCATGTATAAACGAATATGGCGATAAACAGTGCTAGCGTACCAATTTAAAATCACTTTATCATGATAAGAGCGTGAGTCTGACAAATCTTCAGCTATCGAAATTTTAAGGAGATGACATGGTGTGATGACAGTACTTAAACAAGTTTACAAAGTAGATCCTTACACATTGCTTCCTCATTATTTTTCACTTTTTACAAAGATGCCTTTATAACGAAGCTAACATTTGTAAACCTACATTTTCTCATTAACGTCGCTTTGTCGAAGTTGCCAAGTAATAAGATAGCAATGTGCAAAGTCTTACTTTCATGGCTTTTCAATTTATCGTAGCGTTCGGGTTTTGTACCGATATTAGATCAAATTGGCTTGGCGAAGTCTCGTTATTATTGTTTGAAGTCTTTGGCCGGTGCGAACAAAGGAATTCCCATTTGAAGTTCTTACAAAGAGGAAGTACTTACTTTTGTATTACATTTGTCTTTACACAGTCAGGTTGCGTTAAATTGTCTCTGTAACTACTGAGTAAGAGATTCGATAGTAAATTCCTAAACGCCGAACAGACAAAGTCCTCTTACAAAGACACCGTCCAAAATCAATTTGTAAAGTGGGTAAAACCTGAGGAATACGACAAGTTGAAGATATAACAAAATATTTGCACCGATAAACAACAACAAAAAGTTATTTTACTTTTAAAACAATTTTTTTTTCTTGTACTTTTCCATTTTTATTTTTTTATCAAGTTGCAAGATTTCGTATTTGCAATTAGTGCAAAACAATTTTATTTTTATACATTTTGACGTGTGACTCCCTTAAGGAATTATACAAGCACTTTTGGACTCCCGACATTTTTTCGCTAGAGGAATCTAGTGAGAATTTTTCGATGTGATTATCGCATATCGATTTAGTCCTTATTTGTAGAACTTTTTACTCCCAACGGGAGTATGCGTTTCACTAGCATGGCGCGAATATCCCAGTTTTTATTAACAGAACTCGATACACAGATTCTGTGTATCGTAACCAATATTTTTGTCCCAGATTGTATATATTAGATGAGATTTCAGAAAGATAAAAGCGTTTTTAAAAAAATGTATTAAAATCACGATTGTATGTATCGAATTGCCTCAAGCGACCGTCCTTCCTAGTACAATCGTTTATTTGTTCTTGTAACTTCAGAGCGTTTACGGTGGAATGTGAGAAAGAGCATGTGGGCCATTTAGTCAATATTTGTATATGTATTTTATTCAACAGCATGTATATTTTCATAAGTTTTTTGCACATGAGAGATGTCGTTAACAACTAGAAGTTAATAAAAATGCAGCACAATTATCTAATCGCGTTCGTTAACTTAATTCCAAATACACGAGTGCAAAAATGATTGAGTGATAATATAAAGATAAATTATTAAATACGATGACCACTTTATACTCTCCTAATTACCTTTGTTGTTTTTATTCTAAATGCAAGTGTGCAAAAATGATTGAGCGATTAAATAATTTCTTATTTTATTATTAAATCGACGATTTTTTATAATTAACCCCTTGGTTTTGATGGACTAATACATCGATACGATATAGGATTTTATGCAATTCTACCATCGACGAGGTTAACTATTACGCCGCATTATTCTATCGATATTTACGCATGCACGTATGCTGGATATACGTACCCCATGTAAAAAGTGTCTTCGATAGAACGGTAATAGATTTATCAATTGAATCTGCAAAAAATACGTCGTAGTGGACGATACTTGACTTATACATAGAACCTAACGAATTTATTTCCAATATCGAATTCTATATTGAAGTATAGAACCGTTTATTACGACGTACTTTCTGTAGATTCAATTGATGTTACCTCGCTATCGCAAATACTTTTTTTTTTTTACACGTAACGCTAAATAAGTTATCTCTATCGTACAATTCGATCGATAAAACGCGACACAAGACTCGATAAAGGACGCTTACGCGTGAAAGTTGAGGTTCCATTGAAAACTCACGTTGGTAGCGTCGATGTAAGCGAATATTGCGTTTAAGGACTGCGACATAGCAGAACGTATAGACTAACGGAAATTCCAAGGGAATGAAATTACGTCTCTTGGATATACTACGACCGTTCAGGGTTATTCTATAATAGCGTTCTCGAGAGTAGTGCTGTGTACTTAGTCACGTAAGGGCCGCATGATGCGCCACAGAGAAAGCTTCTCTCGGTGTATATACCTCGATGTATATATCGCTCCAACTGAACCTCTCTCGATTTCCTTAGTGAGCAGCCCGACGTAAGTAGTAAATGCAAACAACTAATATTGGCGCCTGCGGGCTTCGGCACTTAGCTCGTACTCCTCGTGTCAGTCTACTCGTATATTTCCATAGGCAAGTTATGGTTCGTCCTTGATTGTAGGAGAACCAAGTAGATTGAAGTCTCAATTTATTTATCGAACACTGACAAGGAAAGATACTTTGGTGTCCCCCTCCGATTTTAATGCAACTCACGTATGTTGTAGGGCATCGAAAACTAAAAGACACGTATTTTTTTTATCGGCGGAAAAACATTTTTAAGGGGTGAAATCGCCCTTCAAAATTAGCATGTCGAGGGGTGATTTTGCAGTTTCACCCAGAAGGCGTCAACCGATTTAAATGAAACAAAAACCAAAATACTCCTCATTGAAGACAATCAAAATTCCACGCTAAGTTGAAGAAAAAAATTCATTTGCAGGGGTGAACAACCCCCTGATTTTTCTATTTTCCACCCTACACAAAAAACTAATCAACCAAATTAAACAGAACATGTACTATTTGGAAGGGCAAGTTAAAATAAAGTTGACGTATTTTTGCACATTAACAGGAAAATGAGTTTACGGGGGTAAACTACCGCTTATCCATTAGTACGTATATTTGTGCGTATATTCTTGTTTCTCGTTATTTAAATGTCCGAATTGATTCAAAACATTCCTGTTAGCCGAAGTCAACGGGGGGAACTTCGCATGATGTTTTATTTATTATTAAGGGGGTGACCGGCTGGTACTTACAAGAAGGTCAGTTTGGTGTTCCCCTTCGATTTTGATGAAACTCACGTATGTTGTAGAGCATCGAAAACTAAAAGACACGTATTTTTTTTTATCGGCGGAAAAACATTTTTAAGGGGTGAATTCGCCCTTCAAAATTAGCATGTCGAGGGGTGATTATGCAGTTTCACCCAGAAGGCGTCAACCGATTTAAATGAAACAAAAACCAAAATACTCCTCATTGAAGACAATCAAAATTCCACGTGAAGTTGAAGAAAAACATTCATTTGCAGGGGTGAACAACCACCTGATTTTTCAATTTTCCACCCTACACAAAAAACTAATCAACCAAATTAAACAGAACATGTACCATTTGGAAGGGCAAGTTAAAATAAAGTTGACGTATTTTTGCACATTCACAGGAAAATGAATTTACGGGGGTAAACTACCCCTTATCCATTAAACACGGGACGTGAAAAGGACGACAGTCGATATCACCACATGCGATATCAGCAGATAATACGCAGTCCCAGATAGCCGCCTATGTAGAAAACACCTCTTAATGCGTCGAAAGTATTTTTATCATATTGGCGTATGATTAGATTACTCAAAAAAATAAGATCATATTCATTTCGTTGGAATAATTGACAATGTTCTATAGATGGAACGACTGTTGCATCATCGACTTATTCCGAAATTTGCGCCGAATCGAAATACTATCTAATCGAAAGATCGATAACATGTGACGATAAATTATTGATAAGCACAAAATCAGCACAAAGAGTGAACGCAAGCAGCTCTTTAACATTTAAATAACGAGAAACAAGTATGTACGCACAAATATACGTACTAATGGATAAGGGGTAGTTTACCCCCGTAAATTCATTTTCCTGTGAATGTGCAAAAATACGTCAACTTTATTTTAACTTGCCCTTCCAAATAGTACATGTTCTGTTTAATTTGGTTGATTAGTTTTTTGTGTAGGGTGGAAAATTGAAAAATCAGGGAGTTGTTCACCCCTGCAAATGAATTTTTTTCTTCAACTTAGCGTGGAATTTTGATTGTCTTCAATGAGGAGTATTTTGGTTTTTGTTTCATTTAAATCGGTTGACGCCTTCTGGGTGAAACTGCAAAATCACCCCTCGACATGCTAATTTTGAAGGGTGATTTCACCCCTTAAAAATGTTTTTCCGCCAATACAAAAAAATACGTATCTTTTAGTTTTCGATGCTCTACAACATACGTGAGTTGCATTAAAATCGGAGGGGGACACCAAAGTATCTTTCCTTGTCAGTGAAATAATTGCACTGGCAACTATTTTAAGGAACAGTGCACGATAGGGACATTGCCTAAGTAGGTGGTGCAGCAATGTCATATATTGTTATTATAACTTTAATTACCGTAAATAACTCTAATTAGTTATAACTTAAAAGTACAACTTATAACTTTATAAGTATAAGTTATATTTTTATTAGTTATTATTAGTTAAAAGTAGCCAAAACTACCAGGATTTTTCCCGAATTTATAGATATATTTCATTACAAGTCCACTCTTTTTGTTACAATACGAAGAAATAATATTAAAATATATTGTCATCGGAGCTCTGAAAAATAATTAGTTGAAAATGATTGAATTGATAAACGAGACAATTACGAGTATCATGACCCCGATGGAAATAATATTTAGCTGATAATTTTCCGTTAAATGAATAACAATTACGTACGTCAATTAAAGTTGTATCGTTGTATACTAAATTTATATTATCAAAATGCGTGACTCTGATATCCGTTCGTTAGGGAATCTCTCGAAACTGTATGATCGATGTTTTTTTTATATGCACAAGTTGAATACGTATTTGGTCATCAATAAAAAATGTCTGAACTCGATGCATCTAGAGCAGATGAATTTATTGTGGCTGTGCATATCTAGCGCAGTCATTATTTTTCGATATTCTTTGAGAAGTTTTGAGCTGTCTGGGGCATCTACATCGACCACCAAGTTGTATACCGCACTCAATCATAATTAACGCCAACCTAGACAGGACGGGTCGGTGAGCTCTACCCTCGCTATATGCGTGTATATGTTTCTCATACAGCAAGCATATAATGCGAAAAGCAAAACGCCCAGCGTTGTACAGAGAGGAAGAGGAGCGAGTGAGTAAGCGAGAAAGAGGCACGAACGTATACTCAGGGCAACTCTCGTAACTGCGTTGGCGAAACTCGGTTAACGATAATAATTTTCTAACCCGCCTGGACGCCGAGTTAATTTCATACCAGTGGCGCACACCGGTTCCCGGACTCGTTGTGGTCTCATTGTCCTCTTCATTCTCGTTCATACCTCATTTATACTTCTCATCCCTCAACTTGATAAAAATTTCATCAATTTTCCAACTGTTCTTTTCGACTTTTCGACCAATTATTTATACAAACCACAGACAGAACTCTATTCATTTGAAAATAAAAGAAACTCTAAGTTCTTACATGGAAACTTTTTTTCTTTCCTGCCATTTTGCGCTTGCACATTAAGTACACGTTTCCTGTTATAACAAGAAGCTTGTGTGAGTTAACAATCGTGCTGTAGTTCGAAGAGTGGTTAAATCTACTTGCCGCCGAGGCGCTATCGCATATAATTCATTTATGAAAAGTTTATTAAAGTGCGTTTTTATATATTACGTTTGATGTTAAAAGCTTGATTATTACTTAACGCTGTTTAATAAGAACGTAATTCCTCTTCTGTCACCTTGTATTACTCAAATGACAGTAGATTACAAATAGACAGTGAACTTTAAAAAAAAATTGAATTATCATTATTTTAAACATTAATTAAACATTTTAGATAAACGATTGCTTTAAGGCTTCATAATTGTTTAAAGAATGAATAACCTTTCGAACATTCTTTGGAAGTTTTAATTTGCAAATTTTTTAAGTCGTTTAACTTCAATTTCAACGAATCAATGTCAATTTAATTCTCTTTATTTGCAAATGTTTAATTCCATTAGCTCTTTTTCCATCCCTGATAATCTTATTTTGGTATCAAGTACATTTTCCATGTTATCGCAAGAACTTTGGTGATACCTCGGGCAAATTAGCGATTTCGCTGTTCTACGTGTTCTGACGTTGGTCCATTCAATGGGAAAGCATAGACGTGAATTCCAACGTAACCTAGTTGGTTTCCAGAGAACCAGGGCAGACCGGACGTAACCGAACATCCCATTCCGCAGGACATAGTGTCCACTGAGCTCTCGCCAGAACACACACGGTGCACGCTCCTGGTGCTCTTACGGTCGCTGCTCTCTCGTCGACTATCTATACATTCGAGGACAGCACACGCTGCCATTCTCCTCTGGCGTATGTAAATGAAAAACGAATGTACCGCACCTGTTTCCATGCATATAGAGTTCCCATATCCATACACGTGTGTGCTCTACAACTACTGTTGAGTTTCCGAAGGCTAGAGCGGTCCTGCTCCCGTCACAACGCAGAACTGGACGTACATCGACGTGGTACACGTACGCAGTCGTAACAGCAACTGCTCCCATCTACAGAAGGGCGAGTAGATTTGTTATAATATATATATATATATCTACTCTTGTATAGAATCCGATCCTATATCGGACGTATATGGCAAAATTTAGGCATTGCCGGGAGGTTGTGGAACTCACTAGATGCAATCTGAGCGTACGGTCAACGATCGCTGATTCGTTTTAATTTTTCACCGCTGATAATTTCAACTTTTTATCTTTATCCCACTTTTTATATTTTTTTATTATCATAGACATTTTAATCTCTCTCCGGTCCTGTGTACTTTTTGAAAATTATGGTAATAGCAATAAAGTTAATAGGTACAAATGAGACCCTTGGGACTATTTTGTTCAGAGATTTTATAGAGCAAAATATTATATATTTTATGTACGATAAAATCAAGAGAGTTGTCAAATTTTGCTTAACGAACTTATATTACTTTGTCGGATTTTTCTATTATTTAAGCGATAATAAATAGTTCATTCTTTTATGCAGCAAATCTTCCGTATTACGTTCAGTTATCCAAGTAATTCATTATTGGTATTATTAAAGAATTCCTAGGAGATTGAAGAATCCTGCTGTCAAGGAAAGATGGGGCTGATGATGGAGAAATAAGACATCTCATTTTGAACGTAGCCAAGTTGGTTCGGCTACGAGAACTTTGAGTCGAGCGGTAGCCCATAACCGAGTAGAAACTGAGTAGCACTAATACATCCGGCGCGAATCGGGTACTGTTAAAACCCTGTTAAGTTTAATATTTACCCTGACAGAATCTTTGCACTACCTAATTCATGTCGGATGTAACGCTACAGGTTTTCTACTCGTGTAACGTCGCGCGTGTCACCTTCGCTTTCAATTTACTGCCCTGTGACCGATCACGTGTGGACTAAAGATACAAAAATTAGATTAAAACATTTTGAATTCTTCTTAAAAGAAACAAAATTGTTAAATATGATTTAAATAATTTTGGCTCTCGCACACGTGACATATTTTGAAGATAGATAAAATAATTTTTCAGAGTGCCACGAATGGACCCCCATGACAGTTTTCTTTTTAAGTCAAGCCGCACAGAATTACTTTCGAATCGTAGTCGAATAGAATCGTAGATTACTTTAAGAAATGACTACATTTCTCATCTTCCCTAGGGTTCCATCTCTTCTCGTTTTACAATTCGTCTTGGCGCTAAAACCGTTTTAATTAAAATGTGGACTTAATGAATCCATAAGCCATCGGAAGAACTGATCGATCGAATCTCAGAAGCTTTCCATTGAGATCGATTTAGTTAAGAAATCTTGAAATGTCTTGTTTTTCCTGTCGCATTAAATCTTCTGATCGTATCCTATATCTTGTTGCTAAAAGGGTTAAAATTTCAATTTAGTCTGACTATATCTATAAGCCGATCGAACGAATCTCAGAAACAACATCTCGTTCGATACTTAGAGTATTCGTTCAACGTCTGCTACGCATTCATTCAATATTCACGGGGCGTAGAAGATTGCCGCGGGAAAGAGGTAAATACGATCTCCGGTATCGATCAGAGGAAGTTCCGGCAAACGTTCGTGCGGCGAGGGCTCGATTAAAATGCTGCTCGTGTGGTTCATGGCGCACTTGAACGTGGCTACGCAAGCTACCCTCGGGGTCCTGTGGATACCGAGCAGCTCGTTCAGCACCGGAAAACCGAGTCATCATTCTCTCAAGCCAGGAAAGAAAAAAAGAAAAAGAAGATCTTGATTTACCTATCCAGTAGCGTCCGCTTGACAAGAAAGACAGCATCCGTTACATTTTTTATTTTATATAATGTTAAAAAGTGTCTTAAGAATATTTGGATTTTTCAATTCTTTGTTCCCGAAAGTGCACTTTCTAGACAGTTTAGTTCTTTCATTTTCTTCGTGTACCCATGCAGAAGTTTTTCTGGGCGTCCCAGTTTCCAGCGATGTTCTAGTCAGGATTTGCTCAAATCTCATTAAATGGATAATCCTACTTGGAATCCGAGAGGATCCCGAATGGTGTTTCAGTGCTGCACCAGCCAACAGGTTTTTCATCGATCCGGATTCCGAATCGTGTTTCGGTGTCGCACCGGCAAAAATTTGGAATCCAAGTGGATCCCTAATCGTATTTCGGTGCCTCATCGGCCAATAGTTTTTCATCGATTAGATCGACAGTTCGATTACCGTCCTTGGCAGTTCTTCCTGCCGCTACAGGTAGCTCGAGTTGCCACGATTCTACAATTTTTGTTCTATTAATATTTTTCTATTGTTGTTACTATGTTATTGGTGGATGTATTATCAGTTTATCAATAAAAATTGGATAATTTTTCGATCTTTAATGCAATATGCTGTAAGCAAATGCTAACTTATCTCGGAAAAAACTCTGTCTATGATCCAGTCCGGGATACCGATCGGAATCTAGTTGACGACCGTTACATTTCATGCTTGGAATCCAATTTGATGACCGATGCGTCTTTGAATCAGAATCTTTGATGGTGACAAGAAGAAAATAAATGCTCAATTCTCATTGTTAGATGTCATCGATAAAAAGTAATGTTCATCCTCAATATTGAATATCGATCCTAAATATACGAGAGAGATTAATCACATTATTACATTCTTTCATTTATTTTGAGGCATTTTTGATGAATTTATTCCACAAAGTTATGAACGTGCATCACATAACGATTCTTATAAAAAAACGATATAAAATTTTATTGCAAAATGACAATAGTTAACTCGGCATAAAAGTTTCGTTATGAAACTTAGTATACTTACACTTACCTATTGGAAGCACGAATGCATAAATTGGTCTATTAAATTAAATAGACGAGTATTCCGTATAGTTATATACAGTTTCGTAAATTCATTTAAGGGGTTACCCTACGATTGAATAAAAATAATAATAACATTTTTATTTTAAAAAAATAGTTTCAACTATTAAGATTAGTATGCACATGGTTTCATGTAGATATTCGAAGTAGATTTTGAGTTATATCCTTTGAAGACGGCATCTGTAATGGAAATATAACGCTTCGTGAATCAAGTATTCGCGGACTTGGATACAAGTTAGTCGTGAGTTGTGATAAGTGTGAGCTACGTTATATCGCCTCTTGATCAGTCCGTGAAGAGGCTCTACATGTAGAGATGGGTTCACTGTACGAAGCAGGAATGGCAGATTAACGATAAGATATGAAAATCTAATTTTCTGAAAGATTTTACCAAAGAGACTGGTGTTCAAAGTTAAAATGCGTTTTTCTCGAAACTATATATTTTTTTCGAAAAGGCGGGCGCGATAGCTCAAGCTATAACTGATGAATCGACTTGAAATTTGGCACACATGTTCAGAGAAACAGTACTTTTGGTATGACGTAGAATTTTGTGGATACATTTTTTTTGTGCAATAAATATTAATAATTATAATAATACGCATTTTTCAGCCGAAAATGGCTCAAAAAATTCAGGAAATTTTTTTTCGAAACCCAGGAGAAAAAAAAATCTACGTCGTACGATAGCTAATACAATGTAGTTAATGAGGATTAATTTTTTTTTTCAGACCAACCTAATTTCTGAAATCGTGACCGCAGACCGACCGCGCATGAAAAACATCGTCAGACGCGAAGTTGTAAAACTCACAAAGAAGTTAATATTTTTTAATAACATTTTTTCACACACACTCCTTAAAGTGTATATAAATATATTTATAAAAAAACTGTGTAAGATTCCATTATTATTATTATTAATTTGTTATTACATTAAGTTATTAATTTGGTATATCAACATTAATAACATTTTTAACGGTGCTATCTAGACTGCAAAATCAATTTGATTCAACGATGCACTCTTAACCTTATAAACAGTCATATATACATACAATGTCATAATGTTTCATATGTATTGAAATTCTCTTTTCTACTATTTTTTTACAGACTTAATGACATGCTGTCTATTGGCTATTTAATCCTCTTAAAGCGATAGATTATCCGCAACTACAGTATTATAAATATATAATAGATTTTTAACTTTTTATTTCCCATTTTTCTTAAGTATAGATTTGGATTTTTAGGAGAGAAAGAAAATCACAATGATGTCTCACTTGATATTTACATTGAAGTCATAAGGCACCTCTTAGAATAATATGCTAACGATGACCTTTCGCGTGCTGTTTTTTAAGGTAGAAAGAAAAATGTCCAGTGAATCGGAGCACCATTTTATTTGATAATAATACAGGTTGCTGCTCTTAATAGTAAAATATCTGAAAAATAGTTTATTCTTCTAGATCTTCACAAGAGACATACCATGAGGTAAAGATCATCTTTAATTTATCTGGCGTACCCATAATATTTATTATAAAACCGTAACGCCTTCATTGGTAAAATTGGCTATGCGATCGTTGTATACCCTCGATTATCCTACAACTTTGGTATAAAAGTTTTATCCGTCGAATCAACACTGTTTTGATATTTCACAATTAATTTGTTATAATTTATAATATATATTATATAGTAATGAGACAAGCATTCGGTTCTCGAACGTTGATTCGATAACTATTACATTAACAAATCTGTTTAGCTTCAATTGAAAATTTGTTCATTGAAGTTTGTTCACAAATATCTATTTGCTTTGATGAGACAACAGTTATTTCAAATGTATAATTCAAATAAATAATATATTTAATTTCGTTGCCGCAAATCGTTCTTTGTTGGTAACAAATATCGAATGAGTTACGAGAAACAAATGGCTCAAATGAATCGTTCTTCTGACGAAAGTGCCTTCGGTATAAGATTTTATTATGAAAACACTAATATTTATTAAGTGTCACGTTTGTTGAGGTGCCTTTAAGGATATTTTTCAAATGCCCCTACTTGGGAAAATATTTTTTAACGACCAAATCTATACTTTAACAGAGTAGAAGTAGAAAATGATGAAAAGTTTAAAATGAAACACCTTTATACTTATAAGACGGATAAAAGAAAAATGAGTTTCACGCTTATAACATGAAGATATGTATACAAGAAGGAGAAAAATTGGTTCATTTTTGTGCGAATTAGGGACTAATTCAGTTTTTGTTCAACGAGGCGAGCAACACACCATCTGCGACCACCTGTATATCTGCGTGGTCGTCTGTACGTGTGTTCAGAGAAGCGACGTATAAGGCAAGAGAATTTTGTGGGATTATAAGCGAGAGAGCTTGTTTCTCTGATTCGAGCAACTGAAAAATTGGATGTTGTTGGTCTGCACCGTTGAGTGGTGAGCCAAGCGTGACCGTGGAGTATCGATTGCAATCCGTCCATTCCACACACTGTCGATTTCTCCCTTTATTTCTCGCGTTAAGGTACAATTGAGGGTTGCCTATTACTTTTTCTTTTCCTTCATCCGCTCGGCCCTTTTCCGTTTACTCTTCGAACACGCCAGATTGATTTCTTGGATTGAGGGAGCTGACGCCGCGGCTGCCAGCGATGGTGGCGATCAAGCGGGCAAGCTTCCGGCTTCGAGAAAGCTTTCTTTCGCTTCATCCCGTGGAACTAATGGCAAATGTATCGCTACGTTTCCGCTTCGATTCCATTATTTTTCATTTGTTTCCCGGGGACATGGACGGCTAGACGATGAATTATTCACAAGGCATTTTCAAAGTCGCTCGCGTTTTAGCTTTTTCTCGCGAAGCCCTCGCTTCATAATATAATACACTCTCTCGGGATACACTATGGTTCACGGATACAACCAGAACGAGAAGCTGGAATCTTTCGAATGTCTATATATTCGATTCAATATAATGTGACGTTTCGATATTTCTATAAAATAAATTGTATAGAAATCAAAAGTTAAAAAACTCGAAATTCTAATGAAAATTTATTGCCAGTTATTATAAAAACTGTATTTTTCTCGTTGTTCAAATTAGTGTCAACTAGAATGAATAAATATTTACAGCTGTGAATGTTTATTTATTGCCAGACTGAGTGACGAAGAATTAAATAAAAAGAGGACGAAGGTTTACAGATGAGAAATGACATTTTACAGTTGTTAGTTGAGTAAGCTGACGTGGTTTTAGAAAGGAGAACTCGATAACAACGATAAGTCTGAGGATAACACAAAATTTTTGAACCTGGACTATGCTCGGAGAATAGCATGACTGGCGGAAGTAGTGCAGTGAGCCAGATACTTAACAAGTCGCAGTGTGTACCACATCTGGGTGATTGAAATTGTGACATTAGAGTCAGATCGCATGCTGACTTTGGTAGACGAGACCTCGCGCATCGGATATTGGGAGAACAGTAAAATATTCGGGAATTATAACGGATCTATCCGACTTATCCAGACAGATTGTCGGGGGTAAGTCATTCCTTTACAAATGATACGTACGATAGATAAATATAGATATGCATGAGCGATACATGCATAGACAACACGAGTTTCGCATCTACTTTATGTACCACATAGATATGGAAATAAACTTAACCCTTAAGTATACACTATTGGGTTAATCATGTCCAGTGCGTTTCTTTCATTTGTCAATATCTCTTGGGTGAATAAAGGTTTTTGTCCCCTCCTTAAAGAAATGTTTGTACGTGAAAGGGGGAAGGGTTTTGTTGAAATGTCATAGCACATGTAAGATTGCATTTTTTTAAATGTGTTTATTTATAAAAATCATTTATATCGATTGGGACACCGGTAACCAAATCGTGTGTAGAGAAAAGAGCCCGGAAAGCATTACGAATACTAAGGGTTAATGTATTTTCTATTGCTTATGTTTACTTAAAAGAATTTTGTATACGACAGTTCTGGTCCATGTATAGAATTACAGGTGACGCTTTGTGTAGCAAACGTCAAGTTACGAGGACCTTAATTGTATCTACCTGTTATAATATAATTACCAACCGCTCGAATTACCACTAGAACCATTTTAGCCCAATAACAAAAAGCCCGATAGTAGTTCTTATCTCATTTTATTCGCATCAATAAAAACAAAACCGTTGCTAATCGAACACGAAATCGAAAACTTTTATCATCAGAGAATAAAGAAATGTGCGAGACGGCGGTATACACAGTGGCTGGCGCCGACACCCCCGTTCGTACAATCGTTCTTTTTCGTTTTTCACCTTCCGTCTCGATCATTTCTTCGCTCTTGGGTTTCCATGACAGCGATTCAATACACAGCCGTAGCAATGCGTTTCGCGAAAAGCGCTTTCAAAGTGTGAAATGGCTGGTAGGTACTGGCTCTTTCCTCGAGCTTTTGGCCTCAACTTCCATTCGTACTCGTCTTTGTTTCGCTTAGTAAAAGTTTGCCGTTGTCACAGAGCTGGAAACAGAAAAACCCTTGACGCACGGGTGAAATCCACCGTCACGTGAACTCGAAGTCTCCTTTACGGTTCCCCGCACTCCGTTCACTCGCAGCTTGTGGCGAACCAATCTTCGCCTGTTAATACTGTTTTTCAAAAGGTTAAATCCTCTCAGATGCACCAAACAAGACACACGAAGAATCAACCCTTCATTTATATTTAGTATAAGTAATTCGATTTATCATAAATAGAATAAGCGGTATAATTGTTGGCTACGCTTTACTAGTTTTCATAGTTCTAAAATATTGTTAATATCTACGTTTTACGGTAATTTAGTTAGCTCGTAACGATGCGATATAATTGCTCTGACACTGCCACAGCGTTAGTTAAGAGCTGCAGCTTTTACGAAGGGAATACGGTAAAACGTCGAAGCTATCCTTCAACGTAGACTGATGACGTGGGAAAATTAAGACAAATCTTGGAAATGACGATTAGTTATGAATTGGAGTTTAAGACTATTTAATTGTTTTGGCCTTGATCAATTGGCCCGTGAAAAGTAAAAAAAAATTCGCTTTTCACTATGAATTAAAAGAGAGTGTTATAAGTTAACAATGCGGTTAATGCACACAGACCATATTAATTAAATAAAAATAAAAGCTCTCTTCGTGTGCTTCCGATTACTTATTATTGGTGCATCGATAATAATTTTTAATGTATTTAGACTCTGCATGAGAACTAAAAATAAAAACGATAATATGTTGAGTATAATTCGAAAGTGAAGAAATATGTTCAATGTACTTGACAGGTCATCGCACAGCGAGAACATGGAAAGCCCCCGAGAAATGAACATAAAAAGTGAGCGACAGAGGGAAAAATGTGGAGCGATTCGAAGAGGCAGGGATATGAATGAGGTCGTAAGCGGAAGAACAGAGCTTTTCCACAAACACTAGCGACTTGACTCTCTCCCTCTCCCTCTCTCTCTCTCCCTCTCTCTCTCTCTCTCTCTCTCTCTCTCTCTCTCTCTCTCTCTCTCTCTCTCTCTCTCTCTCTCTCTCTCTCTCTCTCTCTCTCTCTCTCTCTCTCTCTCTCTCTCTCTCTCTCTCTCTCTCTCTCTCTCTCTCTCTCTCTCTCTCTCTCTCTCTCTCTCTCTCTCTCTCTCTCTCTCTCGGTGCTTTCTCTACTTCCTAAAAGTAATAGCGTGATCTCATTCACTGGCTCTCGATTCAAGCCCGAGCATTTTCCTCGCTCTAGTTTTTCATGCTTTTCCGAGTAGCGAGGAAGCTCTGCTCTCGTCAAACATCCTACAAACTACCGGTTCAACTGCGTTGAACGTTTCCACGCTACACGCGCTTTTCCTCGTCGTATGGGTTTTCGATCGTGTTCCTTCTCCACGCGTTTCTTTTCTCTCCACATCAGTTAAATCCCGTTACCTCACCTCTTCGCCAGATTGAAAAACGAGAAAGTCAGTAAAATGAAATTCAATAATAAGTATGCATGCGCACACATTCCACGTATGCTCGATTTCCGCGCAATTACCCACAATAGAAATCCGACGCGATCGACTTTTTTCACCAAATAATGTACCGAATGGAAGTTTATCCCGAGTTTCCTTATGGGATACTTTATAATAGTTCATTTTTTTTTCCTTGACTTCAATTGTGTTCGATAGGTTGCACCGATTATGCTCACGTTTTCACGAAAAGCGAGCCAGCGACATCGACAAGAAATTTATATAACGATAGCGTGGTATATGTGAACCACTGATATGTACTCGTTTCCGTTTGCCACCATCGACAAGAAATTTATATAATGATAGTGTGGCATATACGAAGCACTGATATGTACTCCTTTCCGTTTGCCACCCACCGGGCATGTGTATATCGGATATCATATCATTCGTTGGAAGCATCGGGCGAAATGCCAAAAGACACCAAACTCTAGTTCGATTTTTCGTTTCTTCTGTCCAAAGGCGATTCTGGCAACTCTATCGTCGAGAAAAGTGGTCTTGACTCGATGTTGCGGATATATCGATCAGTCCCAGGTATATTTATATATATATACCTGTTAGGTATAGATCTGTTAGGTATGTAAGAAGTTTGCTGTTGGTACACAGGCTTACTTTTTGTCAAGCCAGAGCGAGTGCCACTAAATATACGTCCTGGGGTCAGAAGTTTCGCGAGCGCATTTTAATGTCGTTAAGGAAAAGTTTCCTGATGCTTGCGGTAAAGCTCAATGGGGTGTCGCAAGAAAGCTCATCAAGCTGCGGGCAAAAGAGAAACGAGAAACGTGATGGACTCTGTGGCAACGTAACCAGACTGCAGCATCTCGCTTTCTTCCAACTAATTTTACGTATACATCCACGGCTTCCGGTTTATAACGTTCTTTTTATTAATGCGAAACTCGCGCTGGAAACAAAAAAGAAACCGTGAAGGCGACAATTCTACGTCAAAGAGAAATTAAAACAAAGGGAATAATAAAAATTACGTTTTTCAATACATGACTGTATACTAATTTTGTATAATGACAGAAAAAATTATATTGCCAACTATTCAAAGTGACAACTATTCATTTTTCGTCGATGAGACTATTTCTATGGTTACCGTACATATAATAACACAGGGAGTAGAATATGAGAATGGTTCTTGCAGACAATTGGAACATATTCCGGCAGTTTGGCGATTTTTATCTGGCGGCAAAGCAATCAATTCGACAGTAATAAAAAAAAATTCTAGCTAATGATTCCCTCGGCTCAATTATAAAGCCTTAACGATGTTGATATTGGGAAATATTCCGGCAGTTTAACGATTTTTACTGTATTTATGTCGTTGGTCTGCTTGTAGTAAGCTCGCAGCAACACACGCGGTAAGTGTGTTATTTCAATTCACATACAATACGCCTGTTACTAGACTGGAGATATGCGAATGACAGTCAATCGTCAATAGTCAATATAGAGCACAGGTAGAGTAACGACATAGATTCTTCATGGAAAAAATTATCTAAATGCCGGAACTCAATTGTCACACGAGAAAAATATTTCCATATTCTTCTCTCCGTACACTTTTAATTGGTTAACACTATAAAAATAGTCCATGGAATTAATTGTTGTCATTGATAATTGCTGGAACAATCACCATTTCTTCCAGTCTAGTGTACCCGAAAAAATTTTCATTTTATATTAATATGAAGTCGATGCAATCAACAAAGAAAAAAATATATACTTGATTCGAAAATCTCTTATCAACTTTGTAGACGATCATAAATGTTACAAAGTGTACAAACATTTACAGCCATGCAAGAGCAATCGTTAGAGAAAATTCGTACAGATGTCATGACAACTCAATGAACTGTGAGGCGTCGATTACATATAGTTCTCTCTCAAGTGCACTTACTGTAAACCCGTTTTGACTCAAAACCCGTAGACGCTTGAAAGTTCAAAAAGTCGACGAGAGAGTTGTTCGTGTAATATATATATATATATAGTGCTCGTCGAACGTGAGAAACTCCATGACGAGTTAAAAGAGGGTGCGGGTCAGAAGGTTCCATCGGACTGTAAACTTCTAAGCCGGAACCAAGTAAAATCCAGAAAGCCCAATTTCTCCAAATTCAAGTACGCGCTTTTAAAAAAATTCATCCCATTATTTATTCATTAAACAATTTTTTATTAAAATCATTTGCATGGTATCTAGCTGCATGTTTTAAATTTAGATAAAAATCCTAAAACATTTTTTTTTCAATAAATTTTAATAATAATCATTTTTTAAAAGTTAATTTATCGAAGAAATGTAACCATCGTTAATTTCACCGTTACTCGATAATTGTCAGATTAGCATTTTTTTATTTTTGTTCATTACATTTAGTGGAAAGTTGATTGAAAAACGATTGACCAAAAATATTAAATATGCAGTTGCAAATAAATCATAAAACACATAAACAAAATGTTGGTATTTCAATATAACCAGAGATGTTAAAAAAGCTCTTCGAATATCTCTTTTCTGAGACGCGAGTTCCTAAAAAATCATGTGTAAAAAATATTTCAAAACAGGAAAAGAAAAACGAACTAACTTGTTTTTCTAACGAATTTGCTTTTATCGCATATTTGTCTTCATACCGTGGGCCATTTTAACGAAAAAATTTTACCAACAAATCGTCCATTTCGTTGCTGACTTCACGAGACGCAGAGTTACCCGTTGATGTTCTTTGTATGCAAAATCACCGATGCACACCGCACACTCTCTCTCTCTCTCTCTCTCTCTCTCTCTCTCTCACACCACCATTGCCGCGAAGCTGGCTGATTGGAAACGTTTTAGTTACGCCTCAGTGGACAGAGGGCGTATTTCGTCGCTCCCGAGCGGATATCTCGTGCGGGTCAGGTCTCTTTGAAGTTTTGCAACCCTCACTGAGCAGCACGCTATGTGTCAACGAGTTTCTTTTGCCCTTTCCACTCGCCGTTACCGCTTTGCCCTCGGCTGCATCACTCAACTACCTCAGGACACGTCTTTTGTTGCATGACGAAAATGTTAAAACTGAGTTCAATGCAAAGAAGGTCACATGCGCTTTACGTCTGAATCTACCTTGTTCCACTTGATGTACTCGATCCATAGGCGCCAGATTTTTCTAGGGTTCGCGTACTTTGTTGTACCTAACCACATTCACCTCTGATTTTGAAGACATTTTTGTTTAGAAACGATGGAAGAAGACAAATAGAGTGAAACAAGTGCGATCTATTTTTTTTTTACATTCGCTTTCATACCCCGATTATATTATTAGACGTTCCATTCCTTACTAAAAGTCTTAAATCGTGGCCTTAATAATAAAACGAAATTCAAAATAACGTGAGAGTTTAATAATCTCAACAAAGAAGTAGATACGTCGGTGATTACAAATTGAAAAAGTTTTGACGACGGTTTACAACTCAAAGAAAACTCTTAATCTCCGGTGTCCATTACTCCCACCGCGGTAAGGCTATCCTATAATTAATTCGATAGTAATAAAAAATGTCTAGTTAACAATTCCCTCGGTCCGGTTACAAAGCCTTAACAAGGTTAAGATTCTGACGGTTGGGGGTAAAAACTTCGGATGGCGGCGTCCGGAACCCTTGACAACGAGGTTTCCGAACCAGCAGTAGCTCTTTTTTTCCTCATCCCTCACCCCGCGCGTCCTGTTTCCTCAAACTTTTTACTTACCCCTATCCGACGTAACTAGATCTTCTTGTAAAGCACATCTCTCCACAGATCTCCCCGGTTCTCCTGGAATCTGTAAAATAAGTAAAATAATAATAATTGAACGTATTTTTTGCTCATTCTGCTTCGTGATAGAGGACGCTTTGTTTTAAGTTGCGGTGAAAGACTCACTCCACTCTGAATCACGTAATACTGATGTCTTCTCACTCACGCGATGCCTATAGTGCTGTCTCTCTCATACACCAGAAGAGTGGAGTGAGTATTTCGCCTGGCATTAATGAAAATTTGTGCTGTTGATATGTTCATATCAGCATACTCATAATAGTCTAAAATATCTTTAAAAAAAAGTGGTTTAGAAAAAATATCCAGATGTACGCACGCGCGCGCGCGCGCGCGTGTGTGTGTGTGTGTGTGCGTGTGTGCGTCAGGACCTCGAAGAAAATCGAATCTCTGTATATCAAGAATGACTTGAGCTATCTAGCTGCAATCTGTCACATAACGAATAAAAGCAGAGACGACATATTGTTTGATATGATTTTATGTAAAAATTTATTATCAGCTTTGAATGTTTTTACAATTTGAATCTTCAAAAAAATATCTGTTAAGACTCGTCACAAATGATCATCTACCGAGAATTAAATAGGAAATATAAATATGGTAATGAAGTAATCAAAATAAGAAATAGTTATTCATAATTCTTGTAAGGTTCTAGGATAATTGGTATTGAATTTAGTCAAAATCGATAAAACAGATTTAAGAAGATTTTTTTATTTTGAAAAATTAACATCTTTATAACTCATATAAATTTTGATAAGTTGATCTTAAGTTTTCTACAGAAACGAACAAATATTCATGAACGCTCTTTGCTCAACTTGGTCGAGATCAGTAGATGGATAAAGATTTTATAGCAATTTGAACTTTTCATTTTTTAACCGCTTCGACTTTTCGAAAGATTTGACGAAACTAGTTAAAACTTTAGACACCTACGGTAACAAAAGGTTCAGGTATATTTCATATTAAATTTAATCGATATCGATAGAAGCATTCTTATTTTACAGAACATTTAATTTTTATATTCAAGATGTGCGAAGGCTTGCAGAAATAAATGTTCTGTAACTCGTAAGGGACATGAGTAATTGATCAAAATATTTTTACATTAGTTACTCAATCAGTTCTCTTTCTTGAATACAATTTTCATTATTATATACTGAGTGGTCAATTTAAGAGAAGACATTAAAAAATCTCGAAAAATGAGCATCGTACAAAAAAAAGTTACCTCCCACCGACCCATTTGAGGGGGGCTGGCGCCAACTTGAAATATTAAATGCGAAAGCCCATTTTTTATTGCAAATTTGAACTCTACGATACACAATACGTAGATTTTGTCTGAAACTTTTCTTTCATTCATGATAGATGGCGCTGTAAACACCAAAAATCAAATTATGCGGATATCGCTCGAAATGCACTTCCAATCGAAAAATAAAAACAGTCATGTTACATTTTTTCAAGAAACTACATTCAGTTATTTATACAATGAGTTAAAATATGATGTTCCAATTAATTTAGTTACTTACCGCACCTGACGATCAAGAGAAGGAAGATAATTTTAGAAACTTGTACTTTTTGCGATAAAAAATGTTGAATAATTTGAATAAAAAACTTGGAATGTTTTTTAAATTTATCTCTTAATTATATATTTTTTTTAATTATCGCGAAATGAAAATAGACAGCAAGTGTGCATTGATTTATTTGTATTTGATTAACTCGGTTTTTGCTTTATGGCAAACAATTATTGCGTAAAACATATTCTATGAACAGACATCCCTACTACAATGATGAGAAGATAATGTATAAAATAAAACTTAGCTTTATAAAGAATATTGAACAAGTACTTTTATATTTTTTAATCCCATGTGTATTTCTTGCCAATTGCGAAAGATCTCATTTTTTGGGGTAATAGCGCCATCTATCATGAATCTAAAAAAAAGTTTCAGACAAAAGCTACGTATTTTGTGGTGTAAAATGCGAATCCGCAATAAAACAGGAGGTTTCCCATTTAATACTTCAAAGTTACCATCCGCCCCCTCAATGGGGGGGGGGGGGGGAGGCAGGAGTGAATTAATATTAGCACGAGTGAATTGTCCCTCCAAAAATATGTACTTTTTATCTGGTACATTTTTTTGCACGATATTTATTTGTCGAGATGTTTCGACGTCTTTGCTTAAATCGACCACCCGGTATATAAAGCAATAATATTTAGAGTACTTCGAGTTTTGTTAATTATTTCACCACTAAAATTTCGTTAAATTTCAAAGTTTACCATTCTTTTCTTTGCGAAGAGTGGAAAGTAAAAGATTGCACATTGCTTTCTTATTATTTTCCATCTTTAACAAAGCTTCCTCTACAAGAAATCCAAAATTGATCAACACACTTCCTGTATAGGAAATATATACTATCATATAGGTGGCTTTAGGAAAGCTGAAAAATAATGAGGAATAAACGTAAAATGTTATGCTGTGCATCCTTGTTTTTCAATGTTTAACGTTATGTTATAAATGCTACCAAATACAGTACAGTACCGCATGGAGTAGACTACAGTTGAGTATGTACTGTAGCGAGACTTCTCTTTCTTTAAGTATGGGTGTGTCCCTTAAATCGAGGATTATTAGCCGGAAAGGCGTTACAGTGGCTGCTCTAAACATAAGGGTGGTAATACTCGTGGCTCTTTACTGCATATTGCCGCAGTTTCATATTTCAGGTCCAACTGCGGAGGTGGCAGTGGTAACGCAGTGGTGGTGGCAGCAGAGAGAAGCTGCGACAACGGCAACTGATACTGTGCACAGGCAAATCGTTTCGGTTGCCTAAACGACTAAGGTTCACTACCTCTCTCTCTCTCTCTCTCTCTCTCTCTCTCTCTCTATCTCTCTTGCTCTCTATCCCTCTGTACCCCTTTCAACAAAGTCTCGGTGCTGTGGCTTGCAGCTTACAGTAGAGCGCGACAGGAGTGAAAGCGTAGAAAGCGTGAAAGCGCTAAAGAGAAAGGAGGAAACACAGAGCAGAGGAGTATGAGAAGTGGAAGCTTGCGACTCCTACGGCTCGTTATAGCGTCCCCGTGGCTTTTTCCTGAGAATGCATCTCCACCACTCGCTATTCAGCCAAAGCGAACATAGATTTTTTGCATACAGACAAAAGCGTCACACACACTCTGCCTCATTAAGATTACTGTTTTTAATCTCTTATTAGTTCAGTGTAGAGTTTATAGAAGAGTCGGCAGATTATTCGCAGTAGAGAGACCTTCCGAATAAAATATATAATTGATTGTAGACAAAAATAACGCAAATGGAATCAACATTTTTCTATTCTACTTAACTTGGTCGGTAACAAATCTTTTCATACAAGTTATTTCTAGGATATTGACACTTTGCAGATAAGAGCAAAGCTTTAATTGATGCTCACAGCAAATCAAACTATCGGCTATAGCTCATTTTCTTTTTTAAAAACACAATGCAACCTAAAAAAAAGTTTTTACCTCCTCTCAGTTGGGATCAATCCTTAAATAAACTTGACTCAACCCCTTTAAACCAGTCATCATTATAAAGTATAAAACGTTGTAATTCAAACACGCATCAGTGCGTTCGACAGATCTTTCAATCTCACGCTCGGGTGATCGAGAAATTCAAATAATTCTCATGCCCGTAGGAGCTCGAGTGCTCGAGCTCCAGCGATATCCAGAATCGGACAGACGGGAGCGGATTTCCAAGCTGAAGATCCTCTCTGAATCACAGAAAGAAGTTGGAACATGATACCACGGGGCAAAATTCACAAAATGGATTTACGGGCTGAATATCCTTTGCTCTTACTTTACTCCCTAACGCATGTATATCCTTTAAACGAGATAAGGTATTGCGTGATTTTTTATTAATTTAATTTTATAGAAATAATTACGTAAGATACTCGAAAACCTAACGAGAATTTATTTCCATTATCAGGAAGCGATAAGGATCGTGTACTGGGCCGGCAGATAATTCTTTTGTTTTTCGTAAGCGTCATTAGAATCATAAATTTGATATTCGTGAAAGGACATTAATGCTTCTCGATGTTCAAACTGTGAACGTTTAATCATCACAAGACAGAGGAAGAGAAAGAATTGAAAGGAGAAAAAATAAACTTACAGATAACGATAGACATTTTACAATTGTTAGTTCAGTATAAGCTGGGCTGGCTCAAGAAAGGAGAATCCAACAATAATAAGACTGACAAGAGATTAACATAAAAAATGAATTCTTCTCAATTTTCAAACTGTGAATGTTTAATCATCACAAGACAGAGTAATAGAAATAATTGAAAGAAGAAAAAATAAGTTTACAAATAACGAAAGACATTTTACAATTATTAGTTCAGTGTATGCTGGGCTGGCTCAAAGAATGAGAACCTGACAACGATAAAAGTGCGGTTAACATAAAAAATTAATTATTTTCGATGTTTAAGCTGTGAATGTTTAATCATCACAAGACAGAGGAAGAGGAAAAATTAAAAGAAGAGAAAATAAGTGTACAGATAACGATAGATATTTTACAATCGTTAGTTAAGTATAAGTTGGACTGGCTCAAGGAAGGAGAACCTAACAACAATAACACTGAGGTTAACATCAAATGTTTGAGCCTGTGCCATGCCCACAGGATAGCATAACTTGTGGACGCAGTATGTCGTGAACAACACTATATATGCCTCGCCATCTCAACAACAATTTCGAATAAAAATAATCTTTTATTGCGCACATGGTTGGTCAATATAAATGAAAACGAGACCCTTTGCTTGCGCAGCTGGAACACAAATACTGGAAAAAAGCTCGTACAAAAGCTCTCTGCCCTATTGCGAGTAGTAGGAATGCGAGGGGAAGATGAGAAGGATACACGCGTCCCTCGGTGAATTCGGTGCTTAAGTTAATGCGACAAAACCGACTGGAACAACAACAGGACCAGCAGTCCTGACTCTCGAAATTATGTCAAGCCCAGATCAGGGCCAGGCTCGATTAGCACAATTAACTGTGGGGCGTACCGGTAGCTAATTGTGCAGTACACCATATACACTTGAATTTTTAACTATTACATATTCTTTACTGTGATGTGAAAAATATTTTTATATAAAAAATGTCGTTGTCTGTCATAATTTTCTGAACATAAAAATATTTATTTCCACGATTTTACCGCTTACATTTGTGTTATCTATTATTACGAGTGACAATTTGATTGTTGATCAGTTATTAAAATATTCGTCTTACGGATATGAAAGTAACACATCGGCTATTTGAATAACAAAAAAAATCTTTAATAGCTAAAAACTGTTAAACTTGTTTCCAACCTTACACAAGTTTACTCATTTACGCCTCAAGTTTAAATTAAATTAACGCTTTTGCTGTTTTTACGTTTTTTCGGTTTAAAAAATAAATAAAACTCCTTGAAAGAGACCAACATATAAAAAATTAAAAAATAAAAACAAAACAATTAATAGAGCAAGCGATGTGGCAACATCACGTATACTTTGAGTTGTGTAAATATGGAGACTCGCGAATGAAAGAAACGAAAAGAAAAAGCGTTGAACTTCCGATGAGATAAAGTGCCTATACGAGTGAGTACTCTTCGTCCATATGATGTTTTTACAGGGAATTTCAAGCTTACACAGAGTAGTATATCGTTGCGCATCATTTCACCCGCATAAATCGAAATGGATTTACGAGTACTTAATGGTTGGAAACTATTGTTATCGAGTATCAGCCCCTAATAGGAGTGCCCCTAATAGGATGAAAAAAAAACCAACAATATTCAGTAGACGATCGATTCCTCGATTCTAGTTTTATGCTGTTTCCTTCTAACAATTTCATCGTATTTGTACCAAACACTATGCAAGTAATTCATCTACGAAGCATTCAAAAGAATGAAAATATCGATAAGTAGCATTGTCATAGGATAAGACATTTTTTTTTTAAATTAGTTGGAATCTACAATGGAAATTCAAGTACAATTGAAAAAAAGAATGAATATCGAACTAGCGTGCAATTTATTTTACGATAATTGACACTATCCCGTATCATTATTCCAACGCAAACATTTTCTTTATGAAAATGAATATACTTGCATAGGAAGCATTTATTCATAAGCTGAATAAATGCTTTTCAATGAAATTGAAAAATTGCAAATTTCATAAAGCTTAAATCTTTTAATCGATTCTCACTAAATTCGAAACCAAGTATTCTTGTATCCTAGTCAATTTGTATGCCAAGTTTTATTTTGATAAGTAAAAATCTACAAAATTAAGAGGATTGTTTTTATTTTTTTCTAAAAATTACAAAAATTCATGATTCCATAAAACCTGAACACCTTGATCGATTCTTGCCAAACTCAATACCGAATAACCTTGTCTCCTGGCCTATTTTGTAGAAAGTTTTAACTGGATAGCTAAAAATTTACGAAAGCTAGAGAGCAAACCTCCTTTTTTCGAAAATTTCAAACAACCATAAAATGAGACACTCATTAGCGATTTAGGCGAAAATTGCAGCAATATTATGGGAGTTGCGGCCCGAACCGTATGCAAAGTTTCGGGATAATTGAGTAATCCATTTTCGAGATCACCATTGCAATTTTGTAAACTCATCACACACATACGAAAACAAACACGCGCGCGCACGCGCACGGGCATTTATTCTAAATATGATTCGTCGAAGGGTTGGGACTTTTTAAGGATTTTAAGGTTTAACTAGTTTTTCAAGGTATAATTCTCTTGAAAAGAAAATCCTGACCGACCCGAGTACAGGTATTTCCATTTAAAGCTTTTGTGCATAAGGTAAACTAACTTTAATATAAAATTTGTCTTTACGCAGTCATTTTTTACTAATTTTCCGAATAGAAAAGCAAATGCGTTATATTCGGCGTGAATCAGGTACCGCTTAGTCGGATAAATATGGCTCTTGACATGACCCTAAGAATGCTGGATTCGCACCGGATAAAACACTACAGATTTTCTACTCACGTTGTCCTACGGTTTCTGTGTCAAAGCTTCAAACGAAAATTCCTATTCTCGGACCGGACAGAGTTCTCTTGTTACGCGAAGAGAAATTCGAAGTCAATTTGGTGTATCGTTGCAGACTATAGTATTACGATAAGTTGAAAACGGAAAGAAAAATATTTGCGCCTATGAATTGAACTTGAAGGAAATTTTCCACTTATAAAAATGTTTTATTTTGCTTTCGCATACATGAAGCTTTGTTAACATGAAAAACGTTTTTTTTTTTGAGATTTTTCTGTCAGGATACTTAAAATTTTCTAAATAGTTGAGAAAAATAGTCTAGAAAACAAGTTCGGGCATAAGTATGTGTGTGAGTGACTGTTTGCAGGGATTGAAAAATTCAATCGTCCTACAAATATATATTTTTCTCCAAGTTGCAAAAGTTTATATGTTCAATTGGCAACACAATTTTATTTTCACGCTGTTCAGATGACTCCACCTTCGTAAAGATCGCTTTTTTGTTACTCTAACAAAAATTGTTCTTTAAAATGTCATTTAAATTCGTGAAAATGACCATTTTTAAGTATTGAATGTATTTTACGATCTCTCTAATTATATTTTCAACTATCAATTGTATCGACAGAGTATCTGAAAATGTATTTATTTATAACTTTAGAGGAACCGTGTATATGCTTGTGCTTTCATACATAGTCAAAATATGTATGCAAGGTCTTCCTCTAAATTTTCTAATATTTGTTTGGTATGCACGCGATGGAGCGGAACATAAGCCAGCACTTATTTCTCATTTCTTAGTGAACCCAGTTTAATTTCCAGGTCTGTCAAAATAGGCGTTTCTAATTCTTCTCAGTAAAATCGTTTCGCGATTGTAGTAGCTGCTGGTACAAGAACACGCGAGAAACGTCGAGCGCTCGGTATCTGGTCCGAGTAACGCGATTCTTATTCACGATTCTTCAGTCTGCAAGCCTCACGGTCGATTAACTCGGCGCCGCGGGGTTCTTGTTCAGGGATAATTTAACTTCTTCGTTATCAACCTAGTAGCATTGTTCACGGTCCGTCAGTCACAACATGACGTTTGTTCCGCAAGAGTGCACGCATCCCCATAGGTGGGGATTCATAAGTGGGACGATACCGATGGGATAGTCCTGACTACCAAACCTCTCCCTTGTACATACCAAGCCTCATGGCCAATATTGGTACAACGTCGGTGTTTGTGCATGATTGTTAACAACGACACAGCACCTCGTGTCAACGCTACGTCAATATTGGCAATATGTCTTTCACAGGCTCCGCGATACGAATATTATCCAGCGCTGGAATACGACTGGCCGAGACCAGACTTCCTGCATGACTTACATGCTTGTTTCAATCTTACGATAGCTCTGGATTGTAACCATACCCGTATAATCTGTACCTGAATGTAGAATTTAAGGTTATGCGCTACACCCACTGAGCCGCTATGAGTGTGAATGAGATGCCATTATTAACTGTCATGGTTCCTAGCAAGAGAGATAAAGCCAAAAAATGTCAACATACTATTTTAATTAAGTAGATAAATTTTACTACATTACTTGTATATTGAATTTATTATAACAGTTTATGTATAAATGCTTCCAATACAAGCAAATTGATTGAAATTAAACGTTATTACATGGAATGCTGAAGAAATTAATCGTTACATACTCTTCAAAATGATCTAAAATAAAAAGGATTTAACAACAAAATACGTCATCATTGACTTCCCATTTTTGCATCATCCTTAAAGATCCTACGGAGATGTCAGACTTGCTCTCACTTTACGATACGACACTTCCTGATAAATAGAAAAGAATGAAGGAAGCGTCAAATTTTATTTGCAGTGTTTTTCTCAATGAAGGATGAGTGAAGTTGAGAGCGCTGTGAAGAGTTCACTAAAGTCGAATTAAACGATATGCGGGGAACGCTGAGTTCAAATAAAACTACTTGTTATCGGCCACGAGCGAGTGATGATGGGAGCCTAAAAGAAAAATAGAAGGAAACGACTCCCGATGTAAAGGAAATACTGCAAAAGAAAGCAACGAAAAACACAGAGTACGTGAACACAATAGAAACGTATTAACTGTAACAACAGAACAGAGCTGCCGTATAGCTGCAGCAGTTGTTGATGTTGCTTGGTTGGTGGACAATGTACGAAGAGTGAAAAAAAAAACGATGAATGTGGGAGTAAGGACAAAGTGCTTTCCGTGATTCTCGCGCTTTTCTCACAGTAATCATTCCTGCCTCGAGTTCTTCCGTCTTTAAGGATGTTCACCAGGTGGAGAGGTGAATGGGTCGGAAAGGGATATATACCATGGACCATCGCGATAAAGGGCGAGTGCGATAACGACGTCCTTTTACTGCAAATGACTGAGAATGTTGCTGCTCTATTCAATAGGATTAATAAACTAAGTACTGCGCTGTTACTCGATCGATCTGTTTTTCATCATGATGCTTTATTCACTAGTACTTTGTTGAAATACCAGTCTAAAATTTTCTTAAGAGTAATACGGAGTTTAACACACGATTTGCACAATCGTTATAAACGAACACCTGTTAAAAAAAAGTCTCATAAGATAGTTAAATTTTATGTGAATGCTTTATCTGAAAATTCCCCAATACATTTTACAGTAATTAAGAGAATTGGAGACAAATTTGAGTTTTTTCTATGCATTTCTCTCTACCTGGCGAACCTCTTTGAGTGATCGTCATTGTTCCATCAAAAAATTCGAACGTTACAGAGAATCATGTGAAATATAAAAGTATGAAGAAAAGAGACAATTGCGAGGAATAGTTTTATTTTAAAAAAGTGAAGAAATGTTATCGTTACACATTGTAACACTTTTTTTTTAATAGACTCACAACAACCGCTGTCGTGGTGCTGATACTAGCACATCTTTCGCAATGCTAAATCACAGGCTTCGGGAGATTACACAACGTCCTTTGTCATTGATAAGCGACTTTTTGATGGGCGTTCCAGGAGTTGGTCCCCGTAAAAAAAGTTGCATTTGCCACTCTTCGCGTAGTCCGGATCTTCTACTTACAGGACAACGTGGCTCCGGTCAGTCTGTAACGGCGATCAACGATTATTCTTGTGCCAGATACCGATACCGACAAACGCGTGCGTTACTCGGCAGGCGGACAGGTCGTTTGTTAATGGGACTGTCTTGGGTTCTTTACCGTTAAAATGAATTGGGATTTAACGTGGTCGGGTTGTTGGCTTTTCGTACCGGGGGTTTCGGAAAAAATCTTTGACCGATTTTCCGCGAGATTTCTTATCCATTTGAGAATTTACCTCTAAGAACAAAACCCGTTACGAATATGTCGTTATGTATAACAATTATGGTACCGAAAATTAATTGTGATCGGCAAATGATACGATCGTATTGTACCAAAATCTGTCCCGTGTTTTAGACATGCTCGGCTGCGGCTGAAGTACAAACAAGTTTATAAATCGCGATTTATGGATCATTTACTTGATATGTACATGTTATATATTTAACATAAATTATTAAATATAGGTAAAAATATATTTTTCGTATATTTTCGAGGATATCTTTGTCACATTTGACTAAAAATATATGCAAGTTACGGAATTTTTCATGTTAGACCATTTTTTTTTCGGAGTGTATCGTTTGTATGGGGTGTATCGTTAGCGTCTTAGCAGCGATGTAAATTGTTGTTGTATAATTTTTTTCTCATAACTGTTTATGCAAATATTCTATTTTTATGTTTTTACATCGTGTTTATCAAATCCTGATGGTGAATTTAGTTGACGATTTTAGTAGGATCGTTTCCATCAATATTTATAAATCTCGGATATAATATTTTATGTGATTCAAGGATTTTGTTTTGTTTCATGAATCTATTAATTTGTGCCATTATAAAAGTGAACCATTGTTGTGTGCCATTGTGAAATGGGGCCAGGAGGTGTCGGGGAGACCGCAAAGAGGTGAAGCCCCCCGTATTGTTTATTTTAATTATATTTCGCCGTACGGAATATCAAACCACTGAACTGCCCCTCCCCCCCCCCCCTATCTAATTTCCTAGACTGCAACTGACCATGCAACTAGCACGAGTCTTACTGTCTCCTACTTTTTCCATATAAGTAAGATCCGATCGAGTTACGAGTAGAGCAAAGCTTGACGTCCTATTAAAAAAGAAAATAACCGATCGGAAGAGCAATTTCTTGTGGCAATAATTATAGCGTGTGTGCAAATATTCAGCATTACAACGTATACGTAGCAAGTAACAACCCTCCACCCGATAATTCTTTGTGCTAAAAGTCGTGCGCATTTGATACGATATCCGAATATTCAACGATTCACTCTATATCCACTCTGTCAAGCCTCGACCCTCAAAGGCAGCGAGAGTTCGTCACTCTATATGTACGACTTCTATTCCATGCATGTGCTTACAATTTTAACGCACTAGGATTGATAACGGCATTGCATTTTCTAGTAACGCTATCCTAACTAGGCACAACCTACGCTCACGTTTTATCCTGATTTGTGCGTTTGGCTGATTTCACGTATGATGCGCCTGCCCAGCTAATCACCTAATTACTGTCAGCATGTCTCATGCAACTGTCTTTCTATACAACATAATGTAACAACAAGTGCGTTGTTTTAACGTTTATCTGTCGTCGCTTTTAAAGTGAGGGGAAACATGCATAACCGCAAGAGAGATAGAACTAAATGGCGTTTCATGGCGGAATGACAAAAAACAACTAATATGTGTAAGTATTTAATTTTCGCCTTGTCTTAAC
The DNA here is from genome assembly GCA_963942595.1 of Cylloceria caligata. Lineage (NCBI taxonomy): Eukaryota > Metazoa > Arthropoda > Insecta > Hymenoptera > Ichneumonidae > Cylloceria > Cylloceria caligata. The sequence continues at coordinate 14,015,896 of OZ012703.1, read as the reverse complement.
ACCCGCTGAAGCAACATATTGATTGCATGTTAATACATTCATGTATATTGCATCAACGCACGTATAGGTGTGTTGTTGCAACGCACATGGATGCAAAAGCGGACGATAGCAGTGTTCTTTCAACGGGTGTTGACAGTGACTACACTTAAACGTATTAAAACAACGCACTTGTTGTAACAGTAGATTTCTTATCTCAGTCAATACAAATTTAACTGTTTCATTGTTATTTTTACTTACAAATCGTGAGGAATACATTTTGATTGTTCGATTTCAGATTCAAAAATAATCTTTGAGGACGGTTCTCAATCCCAGAATCATTAAGGATTCTCCTCCTAAAAAAAATAAATATTTTACTAAAGATACTAAACGTTTGACACAGGCTCAGCCTACTGCGCGTCTCATCTTTAGGTTCTTCAGGTTCTGATGGACTTAATCAGGACCTAGGAGGTACTTCGGGTTCGGAGGGACCTACAATAGTTAGGGCCTAGAGGAGGGGATTCCTACGAAAGCGTTAGAAAGATCAGGGCTCGGTAGAATACTTACGAGTACATATTCTCTGTGAGTGCTTATGAGAGTATCTGTGTCTAATCTTGCATAAAGTGGCGACGACGTCGAGATATTTTTTATAAAAATACCTCTGTATTTTAGTCTTTTTATACCTTTTTATTTTATATAAATATGTGTACGTGTGTATATATTTATATATAAGTCGTTACCTTAGAAGCCCTACAAAGAAACAAAGATCGAAGAAGACGAATCTGCCACTAGACGTTTATATACCCACGTTTGAATTCCTTTCTCGTATTCCATAGCTGTTCGGAAGGAAAATTGAATTGATTCACTCGATGCAACCTGGGGCACGTGTACTCAAGGGATTCGCTCTCTTGGGCCGTATACACACCATGTGTGGTTGTCGCCGTGCAATCCAGTGACTATATATACATGCCGAGGAAACTGCTTTCCACTCCCGTTCGGAAAAGCTAACTCGTACATCTCACGAGTTGCGCTATGTACGTATACGTATATATACACATATTTTCATTGAATTGAAAAGCAGCAGGTCGTTCGCCCGGACTTGCATTCTTCGCACTATGTACTACTATGTGCCGTTGGGTGCATCGATTATACGGTACTCGTGTAGTACAGTGGATATATCTTCGCGCATTCCCTCAGCAGTAATATCTCTAGGAATTTCGAATTCCGAAGGGTCGAGGAAGCACTTCCGTATCTCTTCGTATATACTTATATACGCTGTTATACGCAGTTGAAGGGTAAAGAAGAATAAGATAATTAACTTTATCGAGCAGAAATTTCTTGAAGCTACCTTATTTTAAATCAGAGCTGTTTTAAGTATCAGTAAATAGCATGCGTGATCAGACTCGTCGGAATTCAAACAAATTTGTGCCAGATCTGATAATAATATAAATTTCATTAAATGTTGCATAAAAATGCATCTACGATTACTAATTTTCAAACGTACAATTATTCGTATGGATAATTTCTTCAATTTACTAAATTCATATCTCAGAATTTACAGATCATAAGTATCATCGATGTAGAGCATTTATTTTGAGATAATATTGAGTGCGGTTTCTGAAGAAAATGAATTGTAACTTCATGGATACGAGACGCACGGTTTATCGATATTTCCGGATAACCCGAACCGTGTTAATCGGAGTACTACCAAAATTCTTCATTATCAATTATTAATTAAATCATTATTTTTTAATTACAATTGTTTATTGTTTCGTCATTAACAATTAAAGAATCCTACATACATACGAACTATACTTTACACTTTATCTGTCTACTTCTATCTATACCTACATCGATGTTATGAGTACACGTAAAGTTCTTCGAAGGATCAGAGTGAGAATAGCCATTGCTGTGAAAACTATTTCATAATGTGAGTTCAGATTGGTGTGTTATATCACTAGAATATATATTTTTTTAATCGTATGAATACAGAAAAATCAACAAATTCATTTCATAAGAGAAAAAGTAGAGTTTTCTTAATATTTGTTGAACATTTTTTTTCTAACTACTTCTTTATGAACTTTTTGATATTCTCATTAGTCATACATCAATGTTCTTAGTATCTTAATATAGCAATATGATTGATTGTTAAAAGATTTTTTCTTATCACGAACTACTCCAATTTTCGAGTCTCACTTTGTGCTGAATATATCTGCGGGAAACTTTTTAAAAGTTTTTTTATAATATTTGCGGTGGTATTATCTGAGCATTGCACTACAACTTACCTCATTATGCAGTTAATGCTTGTATATATATATATTAGTGAAGAAGAAGGCGAAGAAGAAGTTGAAGCAGGAACAGCAAACTATTCGATGGATAATGCTTACCGGAGCAGTCCGAGTCTTAAGTACTTACTCATCGGAGTTTAACAAGACAAGCAAGTTTGAAGTCTACTAACAATGCCTTTGCATCATGTGTAAATAAGGGTCCTAATGAAGACTTCCGGAATTCCATTCAGAATCTTGATAGTTAGGTAAAGTATTATAAAACTTTTTCGTAATACTTCATAGATATATTAGTTAAGACGTTAATGTAAAAATATAACAACGAACCTTATTTAAGTTTTTACAATTAAAATAATCTCGACAAACTCTATATTCAGTTGATAGCTTAAAGTTTATTTTTAAATTTAATTATAAAATAGCGAAAACTTTCATAAGTTTTTGTTTTTTACGACATTTTTACCGATCCTGAACTTGACTAACGCATAGCCGGACAACTACCTTAAATGCTATATCTGCCTTGACAAGATCATAGCGGTACCTGATTCGTGCCAGATGTAATGCTACAGATTTTCCAGATTTCCATGGTTCCGGTGCACTATTTCGTGTCTCTTATAATCATATGTTTGTGTTAAAACGATTGCAGTGGCTGGTGTTATATTTTTCCATCTTAATTGATAGCACCGACCTTTCCAAGATAACACAGCGGTGTTGAAACAGTGTTGATTTAAAAATCGTATTTTTCATTATGTAGAATAAATTTTTTTACAAACTTCACCCGACTCGCGATGTTTTACCGGGTATAGTCAAAAGTTTTGGCAGGAATACGAAAGGTCGGATAATCCGACAATAAAACGGGTGACCGCGTATATTCCCACGGATAAATTGGCGCAGCTGTAAGAGTCCAATCTCGGAAAAGGGATTCCAAAATATATATCTATATTGGAGCGTAAACCAGGAGAAAGGTTTAAGGGAGACGTGCCGTCCTTATTCGAGTATCCTCGAGAGTTATGTGACCCAGGTTTCCCTCGGAGATATAAGAGAGCTGAGAATCCGACGAATCCGTCCATGTCATTCGCGTACAGTAGCGCCTGCTCACTCGGGCCTTTTACGATCGCACAAAAGCAGAATCGCGTTTCTCTTCAAGATCGAAGGAGTAAGAGCGAAGAGAAGAGAGTTAAGCGCGGGACGTTCACGTCTTTTCGTGATAGATTTCGGTTGAATCCGCAACGTCATTCCGTGGCGATGCGCGTCTCGACCTTTACGAGGTGACGGAGACGCCGAGATACCCACGCGGATTCGTGAGCGCTGCGCCATTTTACTACACCGATACTTCGATCGAATTCACCGTGTCATTTTCTTCGCACCAAACCTTTACCAAAGAGCTTTCTACGGATCTCGATAACGACCTCTTGGATCTTGGATTCCAGACCGTCACTGAAACCCAGTTCTCTTTCAATACACGAAGAGAACCCTCTCGCTCGCGTTTACTCGTATACCCCTAATGGAATACACAATGAAAATCCGTTTGCAACTGAGTTGAGTAGAATGTGGATATAGGATACTGTACAGCAATGTTAGAAAAACCACACGAATGCAGCATCGTTTCACCGACGACGTGGACGACTCGAATTTTCACTAAGATGGCAGCTCGGTGACTACGAAATATATCTCATCATTGAAAATACAGTCGTTGATAGTATTACGAGTAGAAATTTTAACGCTGACGTAGAAAGACGTTTTCAAGGTTACTGCCAAGTCAAGTACAATTAGTATTCAATCAGTTGAATCTTATTCAGACTTTAACGAGAGTGTTTGAGCCATTGGAACTTTTTTTTATATTAAAACATTTGACGAATTTAAGATTTAATTAATTCATTTGTTTGTTATACGACGATTCACCATCGTTCACCTAGTAATCCCGAGACCATTTTTTTTATTTGTCTGCTATTCTTACATTTTATTGCATATGATGAGAGACATTTGTACAATTTCAGCTCCGAAAGTCTATAGGGTTTTAAAAATGTAATTCTTTCATATTTCCATGTTTGACAACATTATATGTACGACATTATTTTTACTTTCTCATCACGTACGAAGTATGTAGGGAGAGAAAGTATGACAACTAACAAAAAAAAGTGGTCAATACCTCAGAGAATTTATTGATGGCAATCCAATTAACTATTAATTAACTATGTAAACTTTAGAGACTAGAAAAATTAATAATTCAAGCGTTTAATAAAATATCGTACTTTTAAAACTTGAAATATTTATTTAAACATCATTTCTTTTGATCCCGCCGCGTGTACCGCAGAGCTTTTCCTCGCCTAATTTAAAAAGTACGTTTTACTGGAGTGAACTCTGACGAAATACAAGTACAAGTATATCCAGAAATTCCACATTTTTTAGTGTAAAGAGTGCGACGCGCGGAAACCCGGAACGAGGTTGATGGTCGTAGGTTTCTGCCCCTCTCATACTTTTTCTTCTTGCATTGGTTTACGTAACTCACTACGTCGAATATAGGTCAAACACACTTTCATGTATGGTCCCGTATTCACTTCGCAGCTTCAATGTTACCTTTGCTGGTGTAATACTCTCGCGCCAGTACCGACGTAACGGTGCTCCATTTGGATACGCGTCGTTTGTTCCACACCAACCGAGCTGGAAAAAACTCGATACGGCTGTCTGCTTGCTCAATATTGTCCGCGATGACTTTTTTACTGGTCATGGTTGAACGAGATGCTCCATATCTACTGACAGACTTTCAGACCATTCAAAAACGTAATAAATACATTGTATATAACTGGATTCATGAAGAAACTTAAGCTTTGAGTAAAATTCACAAATAACATGAAATAATTGTTCGAGAATTATCGCATCTACCTCACTAAACAAGAAATATATATCCAAAAATAGATCCTTCTTATAAAATTGTTTGTTCGTTTATTTATCAGAAATACATATCGTACATACCCAAAAAATATATTCGATAAATCTAAGTGATATTATTCATATATATATATCGGCACATTAAAATTTCTTTCATTGCATCGACTAAATATTTATTTGATTCAATGAAAATAATTAATTGATTCCAATTATATGATTCATTTGAATCACGATGAGGATATTTCATTGCCTTCGAGTAAACATTATTTCATAGTACTTGCCAAAGAAACGATTTATTTTATTTAAACGAATAATATATTTGAAATCACCGTTTCAAAGAGATATTTATTTGACGGCATCGTATATGCCGCCGCATGACGGGTGACACGATTTGTTTTTTTATAACAGTGCTGTATGAAGAGTGCAAAACCGGCAAAACGGTCATCGTTAGATTGTTACCCAAATGGGGAAGTTTTATAAGGAATGTGGTATCCGCGAATACGTTACTACACTCGAAGGTACGTAATAATAAATTAACATTAAACGGATCCTCGAAACTTTCCTCCGTTAATCCGGCAAGCATGCAAAAATAAAACATAACCTATTATATAAGCATAGATGAACATCTTGATCTATTTATAGACACATATAAAAAAATTCCTGCGATTTGCGAACCCCAAGTATCTTCTGACGCCAAAATACAGTTATAGTATTTGTTTGTTTGCTTGTGTGAGTGTATCATCATCATTCTTTGGTCAAATACATTTCAAGATCTCGTCCGATTGAAAAATTCTTGCTGACTACGATTTTAATACATTTTTGTTGAAAACTAAAGAATTCCACGTGAAGAAGTACAACCGTAAGAACTTTACATTTATTCTTTTTTTTTTTTTTTGTATTCGAACTTATGAAAGATGTTACTCAGCAAAAAGCTGTAGCTTCAGTCTAATCAATAAAAACAGCCAGAATTCCAAAAATGCACAAATCAAGATGAAAACGGGATACGTCATTCAAGGAGATTGGAAGGATTTCCGAATCCCCCAGTACGTTATATCGTCGAAGTATTCGCTCGACTGAAATTCAACCGTTCATTCTCTTATTTCCCGGGAAATCCCTTGAGAAGTACGTCGTCTCGGTATATACGCCCCGCCCCCTCCCCGTCTTCATCCTTAGGGATTCCTGTCTCACTGACCCAGGAGCTTCTTGATCCTCTTCGCTATCACTCCCTCCGCTTCGTCGCACGAGTGGAGATTCGTGTTTACATTCGGCTCTGTATCCGACGATCCAGCTTTATACGTTCTTGGGTTCCCCTCTTCCTCGACGCTTCGCGCGCTTTTGCGCACTACTCGTCGATTTATGCCGGGGATTCCCCCCGGTACTGAGATGTATTTCCACAGGTTATATAGACACTGGAACCTTTGCTTCAATCGTAAAAATATATTTCTTCATCTTATGTACGAAAAATGGTGAAAAAAACCAGTAGTCCCTTCTTGCAGATGCGAGATATTGGAACTGGCTGGTTAACATTTTTATGATTTTATTTGTTTAAACATCTCGTGGTTATTGCATAGGATTGAGTCGCATACATAGACCGACGATGTTATAATTTTTATAAACTGCTTAATCGGATCATGGATAATGAATCAGAAACACACATTGCGTCATCTTACCTCATTTGCCAACCTACTATCCTGTTACGAAGTTGAAACTTACGTTCAGTTATAATCCGTGCTTATGTATACCACGGACGAGTAAAAAACTTAAAGGCGTAAAATAGAAGAAACCTGGGGCGCGGATTACAAAGCTTGGTGAAATCGTTCCATCTCGCTGAGCTTCGTGCTTTCCAACCTTCGTCACTCTGTAACCACCACCCCTCCTTTCCTTCTCTCTCTCTCTCTCTTTCTCTTGGTGGCAGGTAATTTCACGGAATGCCAAGTAATTTAAAGTCGGCACGGCTCAGTGGCGTGCCCCGAGAGAAGAAAACTAAAAGAAATATATATGTACACAACTCAGCGGGTAGGCGCTCAGAAATGTTGCAAGGGTAAAAGTATAACGTCGAGGGGAGGTTGAAGGCGGAATGGAAAGGAGGACTGGTAAGAAGAAACGCCGAGACGTGGCAATAAATAAAAAAGAAGAAGAAATAGAGAAAGACGACGATGAGAAACAAGCGAGAGTAAGACAAAGAGGTTAGAACAGGGAACACGGCACGAATGGAAGACACCGGCTACGACGTAGCCACTCGTGAAAGCTTCGTCGTGTTTGCCTTACGCGGGCTCGGCCCGTCAGTAAAATGAAGTTGCAGGTAGTAGAAAAGTGTCTCGCGCGTCGGCCGACGCTAATACGGAAGTGTGGAGAAGAGGTGCGAACACTGCACGTATATAGTGACAAGAGAAAAAAGGAACATGGAGGAGCTTGGCAGCGTGGAGGAGAAAGATAAAATGAATATGCATTATACGAAAAGTAAAGGTGGTGTGCTGAGCGTAACCACCCCGTGCAAAAGTACCAAGCTCGAGGAAGTTACTCTTTCCCTCCTTATTCCGTTCTTTCTGAAGCGTTAAAGGGGTTCGAATGGGACAAAAATTAAGTGTATGGAGAAGTGCATTCCTGATAGCTGCAATATGTTAAAAGATATAAAAAGAAAACAAAGAAATATCGATACTACGGAAAATGAAAACAAAATTGCGCTTGTAATTACTACAAAATCGTAAATGATAAAACAATTCATTGCATTCATTTATTTTCAAATAAATATGGAAAAAAACGAAGAAAATATTAAAACTTTAAAGGTATTAATTGGACATTATATGGTACAGAATTATTAACTATGTACTGAAAAATAGAAAAATATATAATGTTGACTAATGATTATATATCATTTCAGTTATAACTTCAACAAGCAACGACCAAATCCTTCTTACACGAGCAATAAGTCAAGTAAGAGAATATTCGTATTACAAATTATATAATGCAATGTCATATTATAAATTAAATTACTTTTCTATTTGCTTTTAATTAACATTGGAAAACGTAAAAATTCATACAAAATATACTCAAGTATACAAATTATTAGGTGTACCAGTAAATCGATAATTCACAATATTATTCGGGGAAAATTAGGTTAACGCGACCCTCTACCGTGTATTGCAATAATAATTGCATTTAATTTCTTATAGTTAAATCCATTAATGGTTCTCTCTACAATTTTGACACAACAAAATGGCACAAATAGACGCACTGCTGTTGCGTTGAACGTGGCAGGAGAGCAGTTGATATGATATCGAAATTCGCATGACGGCGCATAAACCATTTCTCTCTCGACGATACCGGCCGACCGATCGATGTCAGTGTTTTGCTGAAAATAGAGGAGAACGAGGATGCAATAGTGGTGGAGATCTGGCCTAACGAGATTCTCTCTCTCTCTCTCTCTCTCTCTCTCTCTCTCTCTCTCTCTTTTCGCTCTCGCTCTCTCCCTCTCTCGTTTTCGCTAACTATGCGTGAAAGGTTTCAGATTAGCTCGAAAATGGTTGCAACGGCACGCGGCATGATATGAGTACCACACGGCTCTGTCTCGTGAGACCCGATACAGCTGTGCAAGGACCATAGTCCTGGCGTTTGGTCCTTTCTCTCTCTCTCTCTCACTCTCTCAGATGGTCACCTAGTATATCTCTGACTTTAGGTGCACGTTGTCTTCTCCCTCATACATATGTGATACAAAGCACCTTTGAAGCGAAGAGATTATTTAAGCACTGTAGTACTCGTATATGAGCAGTCGTAAAGGACATCGTAGTATGCTTGAGTGCAGCACAAACGGCAGCTAGCCAGCCAAACAAACATCTATATATGTATAAATCGCCGGTGTGCTATAGTGTATCATGAATGAAACGTGAATAAAATTAGACTTAGTATTAAAACCATCTTCCAGAAAACTAACGAGAGTATTTTTCATAAATTTGTATAATACTTGAAACAATTAAACAAGATGTGAATTTCTACTGCAGCACAAGCAACATTTGAATATTTTTATATCCTGAGAACCGTAAATTGAAATATAAAACAGAAACTTAAAGTTGCGAAAACTTTAAATGTTATATTGCTTTTGTTGCTACTTTGTATGTAATCAAATAGATTTTTTTACTTCGAATTGATGTACTTAGCATATAAGAAATGTTAAGCCGATTCAATGATAAACAAATTGACTCTAAGAAATACATTTTTACAAATTTTTACAAATTTTTGTTTTAAATCATTCGGCAGCATTTTTTTTTATTTCATGAGAATACGTTTTTTAATGCCACGTCAATTAAACACTCAACAGATCCCTTACGATGAGGGACGTTACTGAACCAAATCAAGTTAAACCACTAGATCAGTCACAGTGGTAGCAACCTCGGAACCCATCAAGTGACCGTTATATTCTGCAAAGCGCAGTCTCGCTTGTTATTAGCGAGTTTAACTTTGGAAATACAGTCGACGTCAAGGATCGTTTATGCCTGCCTATACAGTCAGTGCTACCCCCGAGAGCGACCAAGGGGGCCGTCAAGAAAGCTTTCAAGTAGACCCTACGGATCTCGTTATGAATCGCTGGCAGAGATCCGATTACGTCTCAACTAGTTTCACAGTACTCTAAAACTCCTCTACTAACTAAGGTATTAATAGATCAAGTAATTGGTATATATATACCCTGGCAATTATCGAATAAGGGTCGAGAGCGCAATGTAAAATGAAGATCGCTTCTTGGGTTATCAGCAAACCGTCCAAATATTACATCCGTGTTATATAAACTAGCAACCAAACTCACCTCAACTCACCACAACATTTTAGTTCGATTTAATATATTATATAAGGTGGAGTGAAACTCACTGTTTTCCAAAATGTTGGCACTCGAGAATCTCTGGAACTTCACTCAATTGTAGTATGCAAACTTCAAAATGCTACTAGGAACCTTCCGTGAACATTCATAGTCGGTAACCTTCTCTATTGGTATAACAAATGTCATCGACAACACAGATCGGACAGAGTTTTATAAATCGAAAGTCATCAAGATTGCCGAGTATTAAGCTTGAATTACTTTTAAAAATATCTCTCCTTTTAAATCCAAGTAAACATAACATATTTCCTAAAGATTGCCTCTTGAAAAATGAAAATGCTGACTTTTGTAAGATAATCACGTTACATTATTAAAATAAGTATACAAAGTAGAACCCTGCACGTTGCTTCTTCATTATTTTTTAGTTTTTACTAATTGTAAGTCATCTCGGTGAGAAACTATGTTTATCTATTTTGACTTTTTCATAAAGAAATATTTGTCGGAAGTAGAAAATAGTAATATGATAGCTTGGTTCGTCGGATGTTTCGAAAGTTAAAAACTTGTCATAAATTGAACATTTTTGATAGCTCAAAAATCTAATCTCTTTTAGTGATTTACCAAATTGAATGAATAATATCTCTAAGCGTTAGTTCGTTTATGTACACAATTTTGCTTCAAATTTTGTCGCAAAATTCAAAATTACATATGATCCGCCTTTATAAATTCAGCCCAGATTCAATCCTAAATGACATTGAACATTACCACATATGTAAAGAATTATTTAACTGTGTAGCTAAATTTTTGTGACAACTATAGTAAGTACAGACATTTTTCACATAATTGAAAACGTTGTAAAATTTTTATTATATCGAACAATGAGTCATTTTTGCTTCACACACGCACACACACACACACACGCACGCACACACACGCGCGCGCGCGCGCGCACACACATCCGTCCATCCATCCATTTATCCGAATATTTTTTCTAAACCTCTTTACCCATACATACCACACAAAAGTACAGAATTACTCGTTTCAGGGTACAGTTTCTGCGGTGAGCACACGCCAACCGCAAATTCCTCGATGTCCAACTCACACCAACTTACGCCAACTCATGTTTACAATCGTTGACGAATACCAACCCAGCCCAGTGTCCTCAACTAACTACACAATTAACATATTATGTCAACTCTTCTCATTCATTCTTACTCCTTTCATTCTCGACTAAGAATTAATTACAGAATTAAGAATAAAAAAGAATAAAAGAATTTTAAGAATTAAAGAATTAAGAATTAAATAATATTTCATAGAACGTCCAAGAACACTAATGTACAGTCTGTCAAGAGCGCGACGTTTTTACTAACGGAAAAAGGGAATTTCCTTAATCCTGGCATGAATAATTTTATTAAAGAATTACATAAAAATATCACAAAGTGTTTTTATTTTAAATAATAAATTTTGCAATATTGTTGAAATCATAATTTTTTTAAAATATCAGTCGCACGTAAATACATTTTTTTTTAAAATAGAATCAGGGTAATAGGAAGGCCGAAGTGCGCTATTACCTACTTTTTGGAGGTGCCAACAAATTTCGTCTTCCAAATCCGTATTTATCGCAGACCGGTCTAATAATTCCTTCTTTCGGGCTGTCACAATTGACGCAATCGATTTTCCAATAATCCTTCAACTTGCGTTGTGTCTGACTGCCAACGCATATCGCGGGCCAACGTATAATTGATTGACCGTTAAACTCGCGACAGCACACACAGAGGCGCGCAACATTGTTTCTGTCCTCCATGAATTGCCCTCCAATCGCGACAGTGATTGTCGCATAGAAGCGCAGAATGTAGCCTCCCCTCTCCCTCGCCATTTCTATCTAACGCAGGGACGATCGACGGTGGCTTGCGATGTCGTCGAGTTTCGCCGCCCTGACAACCCGAGCGACTTCAGGAATTGTTAATGCCCTCGCGCTCGCAGGGTCGAGCTTATCCCTCGGGTTTGGTCGTACGCCTCAATTTACTTAATTGTCAACCCTTGGTAATTATGGTAACTCGAAGCAGTTCTATGGCAATATCCGCCTTTAGCACACCGCTTATCGGAACAAAGTTCCTCTGATTTGTGTTTCAACATTTTATGACCAGATTTCGGAATAAAAATTCGCTTTAATATTAATCGAGCTCTAATTTAAATTTAATTCAAATCTAGCAGCCCAGCTAGTTCATAAAAACAGTCATCGAACCAAGGTTCCCAGAATATTTCCTGTCATTCTAGTTTCCCTGACAAAATGCTTGCGCACACAAAACTCACTTTTAGCATTTTTACAAATTTCTTTTAGGGCGCCGTCAACCACCGAAGCAACTATGAAAAAAAAATCCTTTTTAATAAAAGGAAATCATTACCGAGTATGTCGGGAGTTTCTGAATAAAAGAAAATTAAGTATCTCTTCATCCATTCGTTACGAGCATTAACTTAATTTGCTTTTGTCTAGAAACATTTGGCACCTTGGAAAAAATAAGTAAACAGTTTTTGATATCTACTGGGTTTTGAATGGGCGTGGGGAAAAATGTGTCCCATTGCATTAAGGGGATAAACTTAAGATGGTAAAAAGAATAATTTTTTTTTCTTGTATCGAGTGCTATAAAATACTTCATAAAGCACTCTTGAATATTATTCTTTTAAACAGAGGAACTTTCTACTTCACTTCGTAACATTGTTACATTCATTTTTGGAAAAATGCTAAATATCTTTTTTTTTTCTCCTTCATGGTATCAAACCTTTGATCCTCATACCTCACTCCCCAACGGTATCGAAAAGACAAAAATGTTCGGTACGATCAGATATACGCTCGCTGAACGTGAATTGAACGCTGAACTTCCTGATTAGTCTCTTATCGTTACTATCCGATATATATATATCACATTACATCAGAATATCTTATGGGAAGATAGTGACGTCACGATGCAGCATGTGCGGAAATAAATACGACAGAGTCAGACAGCGTAATGATGCTAACGTTGAATCGCTGAATTTAAAGACGAAATGATTCATCTAATGACACCAAGGAAAGCCAGTGATATAATGAGCTTAATTTAAATACGAAATGATTCATTCAATGACACTAAGAAAAGTATCGATGAATTGTATTTATGGAAGCTGGAAGGGGGTTTACAGCCATCTCAATGCCAAACTCCTATATCGATGCGCACTACGTGGAAAGCTTCGTAGCCGGTGTTCAAGGCGTCAACTGCTCAGCCACGGTCCCAGCTCGGAATTTCCTCTCCAAGTGGTCTGCTCTGGGATAAATCGTACCAATCTCCGTCCTCTTTTCTCGTATCATCGGCGTTATTATATAAAATACAAATATATATATATACATATATATATATTTCTAGAGATTTGTAGAAAATTTGCTTTTTCTCGTAGAACTCTGCAGAATCTTCTAATCCGTGGTCGACGCATAACGTGCATATGACAATTAGTTTGGACCCCAAAATAAAAAGGCATTTAGTATCGCTCGAAAAAATTATTAACGCCGCAATATATATTTTTTTTTTCACCACATTTAAATGGTCCTTACTTGCAGCTGAATCACTTCGTGAATATAATGCCAAAAAAGGACTGAAAGCGTTTTTCACGTTCAGTTGTTGCCATTTATCGGGAAGATAATGCAAATAAAAACTGGCCGCCGCAGAATCGACCATTTTCCATGAGTAAACCCTCCAAGCGAGAGGATATATTCCAGCGTGAATCCGTAGCTCGTGGCAGGTAATAGCGAGAGCGATAACGCGTTCGCCGATAGCCCGAGAGTGAAGGAAATAATAGGGGTGAACGAGGGTTCGAATGCTCTCCATTCGCCTAGGCTCCGGCTCCAACCAACCGCTCGCAATGAAAGCCGGAAACGAGAGAGTAAAAAAAAGCGAGCATCGTTCGCAAAAAAGCGCCTTGCGTAACGTTTTCGGCTTGTCGTGTATACGCCTCGATATATTAATGGTGCTGTGTGGTACGGGGCTCGCACTTTTACTTCCCCTCCATACCTCCCGCCCTCTCACTGCCGGTAACCATACGCGCTTCCACAGACCATGGCACTCTTCCACTCACTTCTACACGTTCGTACTCTCTTTTTCACTCTTTCACTCAGCGCACTTAGTGCCCGCAAGCTCCCAAGCTCGCTCATCCATTCTCCGTTAGCGCTAGTCGAAAAGTGTACGCGAGAGAGGTCCGTTTTACCATCCAGTATGCGGTTTAATTCCGCCTGATTTATGAATGGGAATACCCAAAACTTAGAAACCGCGGCCGGCCGAATACTTTGCCAGACAAACTCATCCTCGCGCTATACTCTTTTCTCTCTTCCTCGTTATTCTCACGGAATCGTATACTTTAATACCCCATGCAGCTCTCCAACTTCTCGCAAAGGTCGGATAGTTAACTCTAGAGTTAGAAACAATTGTCTGAAATCCAAAAATATCCCCTTAATCATTTCTTTTTTGTCTTAGCCAGTGATATTTTTATTTTTCAAATTGACGCAATAGCTTGTTTTCAATACTCAATTTTCTGTTTACATGTCAAATTAGTGAAGAAAACATCCATTTTACTTTCTGCAATATTAAAGGTGCTGAATAACCTGAAAATCATGAAAATCAAATTCTATTGCAATTGCTCGTATGAAATCAAGCAAATTGATAAAAAATACCACTTGCCAAGAACAAATAGAACTAATCAGTCTTAAAAATGACATTTTCTTTTGTAATCCAATTCCAGTTTCTTTTCATATAAAACCTTACGTAGGTTTCAAATCTTATTCTCTTTACAAAAAGCCGTTTCGTACCGCGTATAGCATTTTTCATTTGAAGCATTTGCGCAGGAAATATACTCGCTTTAGTAATAAATTTTTCTCGACCCAAATTTTTTTATCAAATTTGCGTTTGTCACTTCTGCGTAAAAACTTGGAATGAAAATTCTTGTTTTTAGGTGTTTATCAAGAGTCAGTTTTCATTGAGTTACAACATCTCATACATGCAATTGCAAAACAATAACATTTTCATGATTTCCAGGTGACTTGTTCCCTCTTAAGTGGGAATCGGTAACTTTTGTAGACTTATTTGCTTTGTATAAGCAAACACGATATGTCCTTCTGGATTTAGTCACGCGATATAACCCATAAATCACCACGATATGTCTCTCAATCCTTTGGTAAGAAAAAAGATAAAATAAAATATTCATACCGGAAGATATAAGATTACGCGAATAAATATTTCATGAATAAAACACAGCTGTAGTTGGTTCAATGAAATGATTATTAAGGCCACGAATTTTCTGTTCCAGTGTTCGATCGATAAGCTTCGAATTGTTTCCGACAATAACAGTAATGTATAACGAAATTTGAGCCCGAGTTGATCGCTTCAGGGTATTCACAATTTCTCACGAATATACCATCCTAACAGAAACAAAAATACTAACCGATGCCTGGGAATGGACTATTTATAAAACTCCTATGGCCGGCATGTCGCCTGGAAAAAAAAGAAAACAAAGTGTCGAAACAAGCCTGAAATACAAATAAAAATATAAAACAAAGACCGATTCAAGCGCAGTCATACAACGTATCGTATAAATATATAGTTTTGGTGGAGCATCCCGCGGTGAGGTGGAGTACGACCGGGTGCCATTATTTCCGGGAAAGCGAAATTCCAAGCCGAAAAATATATTTCACTTGCTCGACAAAAGTCGTTTCACTGCCGGAACGAGTTTCCAACGAACGAACTCACGGTATAGGTAATGTTGGTTATTCGTACGTTTTTTTTCTCTGCCTTCTTCTCCTGTGTCCGTACATGTTATATATTGTACAGTGTGTACCGCATTTACATAAAATGTACACTCGAATGTCTTTTAACCCTTGATCTATTTATTTACCAAACGGAAACTTCCTAATTCGCTTCTGTAGCACGTACGTACGTACATACGTACACACATACTGTGTAAACACAGACGTATCGTCAATAACGTTCTCATCAAAAGTAAAGCAAAATTTGTTGGTCATCAAACAGCACATTTAATTCAGGTTAGCATTTACCTTGACGGGCAAACAAAACTCTAATTTTGAATTTTGCGTGCGGAGAATTCGTTTTACTGACTGATGAGGGGTGGTTCCTCATCACGTATTGAACTCTGCATACACTGTATATCTATCGTGGAACGTAGAAGGGGATGGGAACTTTGAATTTACCTCTGCGGCAAAGGATCCGCTTGTTTATTCGGATTCCTGATTTCCGGGAACTTCGTGATGGGCAAATAACATACACCGACGTAACATCTCGTATGTCGTATTGAATCCGTACGCCGAATACAACGATACCCGTATCCAAAACCGAGAAATCGGTATACAAGGCATGAGTTGGAACAAAACACTCGTTAACACATCAATGCTATGATAGAGGTTACGGTATTTCTCCAAGCGTAACGCTCCTCCATTCTGTTAATCGTGTACGTTCTGGCATTACATTTCTCTACACTGCGTATCTCTATTAATTCTTTCTAGTTCTCTGTGCTCTCTATCTTGTATATAGTTCAATAATATTAAAAAAAATCTTGTCGGGAATTTTTACAAAACTTACAACCTTTTTAACAATTAATATTTCCTAACGAATCAGTGGATTATTGATACGGATATATTTATTTTTATGACCATGCAGTGCGCATCAAATATAACAAAAAAAAATAGAAAAGGGAAGAAATTTTTATTAAAAAATGCTGACAATTATTTATAACCTTCATCAACATCGATTGATCTTTGAAAATTTGTCTGAATATTAACTAAACAGATGTGCCCGACTGGACCTTCCTTAAGAGAGTCACCGATTTTTTAGGTACCCGCATCCAGAGTATCTACCTCATCGACGCATCAGTGGATATTTCGATAGTATCCTCGTCGAAGTTTCGTATACTATTTTAAGATGTATTCAGTATTGGTGGTAAACTCAACTATGCACATAAAATATGGCAACAAGAAGATTGAACCGAAAATAAACTTATGCAGAGCTAAACTGCGAGAGAGCCTTTCTCTCTTAAGCGAGCTTTGATATATTCTTTCTATCTTCATCTTCTACGCCTTGTGAATTATGTGGTTCACGAAGGATTACTCCTGCTTCGTGAAGTAAAGTGAGTAGGAGAAAAGGCTGAGAGATGAAAGTTTGGGGTAACTTTAGTCGGGAGCGGAGTTTAAGTATATACTAAGTTACCTATTGTGGCGACGAGAAGTGATTCAAATAGTGGTGAGGAAGATATGGAATAGGCTGGTGTGTTTCAGTCCATGTATTTCATATATATATATATATAAATAGAGTTGCTTTCGAGAAGGAACAAATTCGTGAGATAAATACTGAAAGGAGAGTGGCGAGAAGAGACAAGCAGAAGGAATAAGTACCAAGGCCAAAGATGCGCCGGAGCTGTACCGTAACTCGACAGCTTTAACGTCGCCAAACTCGCGGGCTAAGCCATAAGCGTACTCTAAGCTCGCAAGGGATTACGAACCAACTCCGCGGAATGCGTCTGCCCAGCCTCGAGATTATGATCGTAGAAGCTTGCCCGGTTAACTTATCGAGGATGCTAACTCCCACAGGAAGCTCGGTTTCAAGATAAGACATCACCTTTCCCCCACTTCTCACTCATCTACGACACTCCACGGCACTTTACGCGTTATATATTATATTCCTCGAGCCGTGTTTATGTCCAAAGTGTCGGAAAGTGGAATATAAACCATTCATGGATTAAATACAAGAACACAAGTGATCCTGTTGAAAAAGAAAACGTAAAGTTTTGTCAATTAAATTTTATCATATTTACCAAATTTTTATTTATCTACAATGTCGTTAATCAGCAAACATTTTATATCGATATAGCTTCTATATCCGGTCAGTAAGATAAATATTTTTTTGCGAAACACAACTAATTGGTAATTGGTAACGCGGTAGGCTGGAATTCTGGGTGTTTCTGGTTCGACTCGGTTCGTGGTACAATTTTTTTCACAGTTCTTTTATTAAAGAATTATCGAATCCGGCTGCTTAATCAATTTTTATTTAATTGGTTCAAGCAATTAGACGCGATATTTACAATGATTCATAAATACGGAATTTAAATAGGGTCTCTCATTCCCGCCCTTAGAATCGCGATCACGTATCTCGCACCCAGAGTTGTTTTTCGCAAAATAAATCCATCCTACTGACCGAACATAGACGCTATATCTATACAAATGTTTAATATTTTTGTACAATATTTATACAATGTGTTCATCAATATATGCTTTAAGCATAAGAAATAAAGTTAAAAAATTCTATTTAATAGTTGCGTTTAAAAAAATCATAAAACTTGATGCCGTTTCGAGCGTTTCAGGGTTGTTTAACGCCTTAAAAGGAATTAAGACACTAAGGTAAGAGAAGTAATTCCTACAAGAACTCACTCCTCTTCATCCTCTTTACACTCGCTCCGATACTATCTAGTCTGAAAAGTGCCCATGGTACGATAGCAATAAAAGCTAGGCGAGTCTGACTTACAGGAAAAGAATAAGTGGAAAAGAGAGAGAGGGAGAGGAAAAGAAAGAGAGAGCAGCGTCGTTCGGTATTCACGACCGACCTAAAGTTCCAACGTGGCTGCTGCTTTCTACTACGGAAGCTTTCCCTCGGGACGGTAAAACCAAGGAGAAGCAAAAGAAGCCCTTTCGCGTTTGGGTCGACTGCACGTTAAGCGTCGAGACAAGGTGAAAGGCGAGCAGATATCAGACATATGGAAAACGGATTTGGTCATTGCGCTCACTCGTATGCCCCACGTTATATCTATATACTATACGTATATATTGGTACATTTGATCGATCCTAAGCCAATAGGAATCTTTTGTTACTCAATTCTAAACCCTTTGATAATAGCGTAAAATTTGGTTAAGTCGAGGTTAAACCTCCGTACTTACACCCTCCCGTTAAAGGAGGAGGGGAACTTTACTTGTACCACAAGATCCTATGCGTGGATTTTCAGTATATTACTTTTGTTATGAAATAGTGAATGACACTGTCAAAACTTTCGTATTTTAAGGATGATCACTTCCATCCAAATTTTATACCCAAAAAGCATTTATAATCTTGTTACCGATAGTTAAAATTTATAATCGAGACCTCGCAAAGTAAGTTTCATTGATCATAATTATGTGATAAAAGCATCTAGCGCGATTATCAGGTGAAAAGTAAGATTATTGAACGTTTGTGTAGGTATAAACAGAAAGAAAATGATCGGTTGATCTAACCATGAACTGCACGGTTAAATACATTCCAAGCTATTATTTTAGTTGAGCTAATAAATTAATCGGTTGCACCAACGCATTAGTTGGATGCCAACCGATTGATTGATTGCGTGAACAAAATAGTTCATTGGGCCATTCAAACTAATTGGTAAACGTCCAACAAACTAATTTATTGATTCGCTACACTGTTAAAAATCCGGTGATTAAATAAACCTTACGGGATATCCATATAAGTCCCCACTTTAAACAAAAACTTTAAACACATTTTACTTGAAAATCGATGAATGAAATTCAATAACATTTTTGGATTTAATTCGTTCCATGATTCCGCATTGATTACTAACAATTTATCAATTTTTATCTACTCTTTTCGAACTCAAGTGTCTTGAAAGTTATGAGGTGGAGCCGAATTAATTAAGGACTATCGCTTGTTTCTGACTTGAACAATGTGAAAAGGACTAGTATTAACATCAAATGAAGATAACATTCGTCACAAGTCCACACCAATCATCTTTAACAGCCTGCAATTTTAACAGTGTTATACTAACACATCTTCTTGACGTGTCACAACGTTATCTACCATTTAACATCACACATCACAGTGTACCTAACCTTTGATATAACGCGTCACAGTGTACCACTTGCTAAGGTTCAATGAACAAACGAAGCATTTCGAAATGTTAATATTTTAACATTGTTATCGGTGAAATTTTATATTCATTGTATAAAATTTTATATCCATTAATATTCTAATTGAATTATGAAATAATACAGTTTCAAGATAATTAAAAAAAAATAGAACAAAGGGGAACTCACTGTCCACTACACGTGGAATTAATATTGCAACATTTATTAGTAAATAAAAATATATAATTTTTTCACTATCATATGATCATCATTTATACATTTGAGGGAGCAATGTGTACAAAAAAATCTAAATAAGTGAGTATGTGTTAAAGCATGAAAAGATATCGTTGAACTATCATCGGAACGAACGAAAGTTAACAGAACTAAAAAAGTTTTCTCGTTGCAGTAAGCAGAATAAAGTGCCTGCGGTGCGTACACGCTCCGCACGACCATGAAAAAGAGTTAAACCGATGAAATACTCTAAACTGAACCACAAGCTTTGGTACTGTACATTTAGTGACACGAAAAGGTTTCACGATTCAATCGGGATGTTGATCAGCGTCACCAGTTAAACTTACTTCGTTCCAACACAAATGTACACTAAAAGCGTGTATATATGCTCTGACTTACGTTCTACACAGTTGGGCTCTTTACATTTCCGTTTGCGAGTTGTATACACGTCAAGGAGACCTTTGCTGACACATCTCTAGATTGCAAGTAATGCGTTTACCTCTAAAGTATACGAGTAACGAGTATTCCATGTATAGCTTAGTTTGAGACCAAGAAATCGACGGCATTCACGATCCATTCAAACAATATATAGAGACGCAAGTCCTTTTGATTCACTTTCCCCATTGATGCTTATGTACAGTCCCTATATACGTAGACACGTAAATAAATATCGTTCCCTCTGTTTAGCTCTCCGCACGATACCATTCGTGCATCAACGTTAAAAGCAATAGAATCGGTAGATGGCAATACGCTAACATTGTATCGGTACAGAGTGAACGTAGTCCCCGGATAATATATTTGGAGATCAGCGATCGAACTTGTCGAGTTGCGTGAACACGGTTCGTCACCGAAAACGAAGCTCACTTCACGGTTACAATGTCTGTAGGTAGTGAAAGCTCCACAGGATTAATGTAACTTGAATCACAAGCTTCGCAACAAGACCGAGCGGTCGATTATGCGCTTGGATCTACTGGGACCAAATCTACCGATGTATATAACACTACGCGCTGTTTACGCATTCATTCATAGAATCGTTATTTTCCAGATTACACCGAGGAGTAAATTTCACATAACCTCAGATTAGGTCAGAGTTACGAAGGACCCCATGGGCTGCTTGTGTTCCCATATACTTAAACGATCTTCCGCTAGTGTCAGTTTAAAAAGTCTTTTTATAAGAATGAATTCTTCAAACTCAACGTATATGTTGCAGCCCAATAGTGAGTTACACCTTAGGGATATATTGCCCTAAAGTTGGACCATTGGTCTGTCTGAACCTAAGTGATAACAATCGATTTAAAAGTCCGATAAAAATAAATAGAAACCGATAGAATACGATCCAAATACACAATAAGCTATAATGCTTTTGACTCTACCCTCATGGACGTAAAGTATGCTCAAAGTTATATAATTTATACCCAAATAAAAATTCTATTGCGTTACATTCGGCGTGTTTAATTCGCGCCAGTTACAGATTATCTCCTCGTACATACGTTATATATAAGGACAAAAAGTTATATATTTTCTATATATCTTTCATATATCCACTGGATATAGCCTAAAAAGATGAATCCCAGATGTGCAGAATATATATTTTATATATATATAAATATTTGAGGATATATAATAAATATATTAAGTGGCAAAAAGTTCAATAACTCGTCTATATGTCGATATATACTTCATTTTCCGTATCGGTAACATTTTATCGTATTTTATTAGACTTTTTAAATTAGAATAACTGTGCTCGTAATGTTAAATGCCTTTGAGACAATTTGGGATTTAACGATAACGTCGATATGATCATCTGCCTTCACAAGACTCGTTATAAATAATATTTACACGAGCCTGCATGAGTGAGATCTTCGGAGTGACAACTAATTCGTCCTAGCATTGACTACAGCTGTGCTGTATTGACGAAAATTAATTATACAGTCTCTATTAACGTTATATCCTTAACAAAAGAGTGTAAATGTAATTAATTGTGGACTATTAATGTGTCATGAAATTGTAGTATACCGTGGTGCCCTCGTTACAATATCTTTACTTCGTGTCTCGTCGAGCAAACACCAACTGAACTAGTTCCTCGCTGTTCTACATGTTGTATTTACCACCAAAAGCTAGGCAACCGTGTAGCATCGGTAGAAGCAGAACCGGGCTACGTACAGAGCTCGTTAGATTTGCAAACAGAATCGTAGACCCCTAGCACGGAAATGACAGTGAAGCGGAAGGGATTTTCTACGGAACGAAATCTCCCAGTCCCTGCACGATGCTGTACTATCCTCCCTCGTAATGTGGTTATAAAGGGTGATTTTTTTGAGGTTAGGATTTTCATGCATTAGTATTTGACAGATCACGCGGGATTTCAGACAAGGTGTCAAAGAGAAAGATGCTCAGTATGCTTTGACATTTCATAATGAATAGACTTACTAACGAGCAACGCTTGCAAATAATTGAATTTTATTACAAAAATCAGTGTTCGGTTCGAAAAGTGTTTCGCGATTTACGTCCGATTTATGGTCTACATAATCGACCAAGTGAGCAAACAATTAATGCGATTGTGACCAAGTTTCGCACTCAGTTTACTTTATTGGACATTAAACCAACCACACGAATGCGTACAGTGCGTACAGAAGAGAATATTGCGTCTGTTTCTGAGAGTGTTGCTGAAGACCGTGAAATGTCGATTCGTCGCCGTTCGCAGCAATTGGGTTTGTGTTATTCGACGACATGGAAGATTTTACGCAAAGATCTTGGTGTAAAACCGTATAAAATACAGCTCCTGCAACAACTGAAGCCGAACGATCTGCCACAACGTCGAATTTTCAGTGAATGGGCCCTAGAAAAGTTGGCAGAAAATCCGCTTTTTTATCGACAAATTTTGTTCAGCGATGAGGCTCATTTCTGGTTGAATGGCTACGTAAATAGGCAAAATTGCCGCATTTGGAGTGAAGAGCAACCAGAAGCCGTTCAAGAACTGCCCATGCATCCCGAAAAATGCACTGTTTGGTGTGGTTTGTACGCTGGTGGAATCATTGGACCGTATTTTTTCAAAGATGCTGTTGGACGCAACGTTACGGTGAATGGCGATCGCTATCGTTCGATGCTAACAAACTTTTTGTTGCCAAAAATGGAAGAACTGAACTTAGTTGACATGTGGTTTCAACAAGATGGCGCTACATGCCACACAGCTCGCGATTCTATGGCCATTTTGAGCGAAAACTTCGGAGAACAATTCATCTCAAGAAATGGCCCGGTAAGTTGGCCACCAAGATCATGCGATTTGACGCCTTTAGACTATTTTTTGTGGGGCTACGTCAAGTCTAAAGTCTACAGAAATAAGCCAGCAACTATTCCAGTTTTGGAAGACAACATTTCCGACGAAATTCGGGCTATTCCGGCCGAAATGCTCGAAAAAGTTGCCCAAAATTGGACTTTCCGAATGGACCACCTAAGACGCAGCCGCGGTCAACATTTAAATGAAATTATCTTCAAAAAGTAAATGTCATGGACCAATCTAACGTTTCAAATAAAGAACCGATGAGATTTTGCAAATTTAATGCGTTTTTTTTTAAAAAAAAGTTCTCAAGCTCTTAAAAAATCACCCTTTATATACATACTTGCAACCTTGCAACATCGAAATTTACGTAACTTATCACACATTGGCGAATTTATCAATTTTATTTTGTTAAAACATTTTGGAGATAGAGATTGGCTAGATTGAGAATAAATTTAAACGGCAAGTGTAGAGTTACGTTTGTCATGTCCTCTGAAGCTGTGATTAATTGAATTAAAGATGATCCGTTCGTTTTCGGAAGCCAACCATTTTTTTTTTGTCAAAAAATCTTGTAATAGAGAATAAACAAACGGATGCTACTTAACGGTTTTTTTTTTTTTCTCAAAGTGATGAACAAAAAGTTATAGTTTGACAAATTTAACTCAAGAATGTGCACATATTTTCAATGTTACAATTAGCTAAGCAATCTAGAGGTTCATCCGCAATGAGACAACACTTTAAAAAATCTACGGTGTTAAGCGTAACGGTGTGAGTATGGTGAATAAAACTGTTATTATAATTAGCAACATTTAATATGGTGTGCTCTAATGAAAATGAAAACCGAATGGTGATCAATGGTTTTGTTTTTCTTATAATAGAAGCCCACACAACATTGTGACAAGAGCCTAAGAAGTGGAAGAACCTAGTAACGTTTAATCACCCACCTAATTTTTATGTATGCTTTTAACGGTGTCAAATACGCACTAAATGGTGTCCTTAGCGGTACCGTACGGTGTTATACTTTTCCGTGTTAATCAGTAACATCGACTTTCTTATACCGCTCATTTACACTGACGATTTATGAAAAACTAATGAAACTGTTGGGACTACACAGTGGTGTTATAGTGGTATCTATTTTAATACCGCCGCGTTTTTTACGGTATGCCTCTTACCTACTTTGATGGAACTTCCGTACAACTGCGAAGTATACATAAGATCGAATGAACTGGTGTATAAAAACTAGTGAATCCTAACGGGCTAAGGCGATTAAACGAGTTGTCGCATTCTGAATGAAACGATAAGTGTTGAAGACATCGAAAGCCCTGCAAGCTCATGATCTCGTTTTAAATCGGATTCTCGCTGGCATATACTGCAACCAGACAAAGCAGTGGTATCGGTCAGTAGAACGTAATCCCCGCAATGCATCATATAAGGTATTTTCGTCACACACACACGCGCACACACATACAGAGAGAGGGTGTCGAGCCTTCCGTTAAGACATACGGCACCCCATCCGCACGCGCGTTATTGTTTTCCGATAAATTCGAATTATTTCCCGATGAAGCCCGCGGAACGCGCGAAGAGCAACGGAGTGATAGAAACGATCACGAACGAAATACCCAGCTCACCACCGGCTAGCACGTGGGGTACAGGGAGATGAAGAGGAAAAGTTAGACACTTTGCCTTTGGACCTCCGGCATTGTCCTCGCAGTAGCTCCGTCTCCGTCGTCCTTTTACTTACCTCGGCCAAAAGTTTTGGCTATCGATCGACGTACCTCTACTATATTCCTTCGCGATCCTGCTTTCTCGGAGACCCTTCCAACTCGAGCGCAACCACTAACCGCACGAGAACGGTCGTAAGTCGATTCTCCCCAACGACGACGACGACAACGACGACGCGAACGAAGAACGACGAGAGAGTTTCACGATTCCCGAGACGTGCTTCAGCTTCTTCGAGGAGTTTCCGGCAGCTTCAGGACAAACCAGGCAGGTGTGAATTTACCGATAGTTTCGAAAGCACCCACTGATTGATTCGCTTCTCGCCTTTGAAACTTTGCTGTCTTCTACGTCGACATTGAGCACCATTCGAAATCGCTGTGTATTGTATAATGTATCGAGGGAAATCATTGAACGTCTAAAAAAAAAGTACATGGAGAAAAATAGTTAGATTCTACCATCCATAATTGAAAATGCTCCAACAAATTTACCTCGTTTTGTCTACCACTTAGATTGTCGACCTAACAATTCAACCAACAACTGGGCTCAATTAACTGATTGGTTATATCGAACAACTGATTAGTTGAGTCATGCTATTGGTAATAGTAACTGACGGGTTTTCTCCGTGTATTTGTTAAACCTTGTTATCCACAAACCGCTTCATATATAACACAAAACATTTTCTCGTATTCTAAGTTTAAACGAACGTATTTCCCTCGCTTTGACCTTCCACAAAGCTTTTTATGAATTAGAATACGTTCATTTAAAACTAGATACGCGTACGCGTGTTCTTCGAGTAATTGAGCATATTTAGAGAACTCACTTTTCTGTATCTGTTACTCTGTTGAAACAAGGAAAACATGCGTTGCACTTTAAAGCTACCATAAAACAGAGAAAAGATTAACCGTAGATCACAGAGAAGACTTCTTCTGTTCCGTACACTCTTGCTTCTTCGTACCCATCCCTTGTTCTGTTGTTCCTCGTGCTTTGAAGCTTGAGTACGCACCAAGGGCTTTCTCCTCTCCCCCCTTCTCCTGCTCCATTCTGTCTATTTCTGTTTTTCTCTTTCTTAGCAGTCAGACAAATTCTTAACTTCTATATCTCATACGAACTTAGTTGTTTTCTTGTACACTATAAGCTTTCTAGGTGCGCCTCCAGCGTTTCATCTCACTCAGGCAATGTCATCTCCCCTTTCATCTCACGTTCAACGCGCTATAGTTTGCGACTTCTTTCCGTCCTGATGTACACTATAGTCAAGCATTATAGTTAGCAGCACAGTTCGGCCTTAGCCTACTTGGCAAATACCGGAAGCCACCAAAGATTCCAACAGTATGTAGAATTCAATTCTTGCAGAAAAGCACGTGTGTGTCATTCCGCGGTACCCTAATAAGATTTCTCAACAGGCTATTGAATATTCCCAAACACGTTTTCAGTTCTTTTTACATCGGTTGAGTATAAAATTTCCAGTCTTTTAATCGAGCTTCACTCATGCTCTGCTTACGTAATTCTAAGATCAAAATAACCACTGACAGTACACTAGAAAATGTTATTCCTTTCTATAAGGGACAACAACATTTTTTTTAGACAATTCGTTTGAAATTATAATCCAAGCAAATATTTCAACTCGAACAAGAGTTGCATATATAAATATTCTTTAAACTTCTTTAATTTCCTTTTATTTGTAACTTAATCGAATGATTTTATGAACGTGGCCACCGTACATAAAGAGTTAAAACTATAAAAAAAAGACGGCTCGAACGACTGGAATCCCTATTTTTCTTTCGTCTTGATAACCCATCACGTTGTTCACATAAATAAACTGAGGTATTCGCATGAATTGATATTCGATCGTAACCACACACTAGTGTAATAACAGCCTTTTGTGTATGACGGAAGGAGAGAATATCGATAGCAATTTCTAAGCTCGTGCCTTATAATCTACGGTGTTATATAAACTTCTTACCTAACATCGTCAGTGTTATACTCCGTGTGTACTGGGAAGCTTTAAATCTTACTGTTTATCACCGTTCGAGTCATATACGTACGTAGTCGAATAAAATTTTATGATCACGAGAAAATACACTTTCCCTATATACTTTTACCGATGAATAGCTGGGGACTGTACTACACAAAAGATTATTGTCTCGATTGGTGCGTCGTTCCACTCAAGTGATTCTGATTCGAGAGAAGATGTCCGATTTTATGTACAGGCGGACCCCGCCTATTCGATCGACTCGTGACCAGGCTGATTCACTTTTTCTATGAGAGTGGGGGAGATGCCATTTTCCATTGCGCATTCCGAGCATTCTACGCAAGTGTCACGTATGTGGATATGCAATTAATCGAATAGCAGGGTTCGTCAAATACGTGAGATTCAACTGTACGATTAATTAAGTTCGAAAATTGGAAAATTATACGAGTCCATCCTCACACCACGATCATGAACACTCGGCAAGTAAATGTAACTTTATTAAAGTTTCCTGTTTTGTGAGCTCGATGGCGCGTGTATTCGCCGTTATTCAGCTTTCATTGCGATGAGTCTCCCCGTGGACCGTAGAGTACCGACGAAGTTCTCTATCTTCCTCTTTATTTACTTCTCTATTTACTTTTGGCTGCGTGTCCGCCTTAATTTACCGGCAACCCTGCCTTCATCCCTCTACTTCTTTGTTATATTCGACTCCCTTGCCCGTCTTATTATCAGGCTTCTAGAAATTTCAATCAAGTAACTTGATGATCCTATTTAATGCTCGATCTAATGACGAGGCACACGAAACTTCTTCGGTATCTCTGCTTTCAAAAACCTGTTGTTGTCCGCCTTAGGAAGGTAGATAATCTCATGGACTGAGTTTCGCAGACTCAGCCTTATAAAATCTTGCAATAAATCGAACTATACGCTTGGAATAATAAAAATGTTTTTATACCGTCGCGAATTGGACGCTGCTAAGGCCCTATTAATAGCTATATCTACCCTGACAAGACCTTAAGAGTGACTGAATAGTGTCAGATGTAACACTACAGATTCTCTACTCGAAAAGTAAGAACGTGAATCACAAGATTAATAAATATTCATCTCACGAGGAACCGTTTGTTTGTAGAACGAATGTTGGGGTTCCCTTTAGGTTCTTCAGCAATTCTTTTACTCTGATTTTCACTGGTAATATATAGATAGGATCAAATTCTTTATTTGGAGGAAGTTGAAAGTCGACCTACTTCCTCGGTTTCATATCTAAACCATCGCCCATAGCTGTCTTCGCGTATTTTGACCCCAGCTGTTCGGTTATTTCTCCTCTCCCTTTTACATATCTTCCAGTTGAAACTGGCGAGTAACGATAAACTATCGAAAATCGATTAGTCAAAATAGAAATCCAATAGGGAAGAACGGGGCAATTCGAGTCAATTTTTTATTTATATATGTATAAAAAAAATCTTTGTACCTCCATTTTCGACGTTTTCAGTTAAATTTTTTGTGATGTCACAGTTTTCCGTAATAGTGCACGAAAAAAAAAATGACTTGCACTTACCAATTATCGATATGAGCTACAAAAATGTTGGCAAATCCTACCAATTCATTTTTAAATTGGCAATTGCCACTAATCTTTTTTCCCGTTTATCAACAGAGTTCATATTCGTTTATATCTTTGCGTCACAAAGTAATATGTGGTATCCATATTACGCTTTTGCGTTCACACACTTAAGTTACTTGGGACTAGATCTACACAAGTACATATATACAGCAGTATCTTTGGCATTTAAAATAGTATGTCCGGTCGGCTCTATAATTAACAAATAAAATTGTAATATCATCATTTAATTTGGACCCAAGTTGCCACGATATTACTGATCCGACTTGCCCCGTTTTACATCAATCAACATTATATTAAATATCTTTATATAGGAATGAATAAATTATATCGATAATAGGGCTTAATTGTAACCAAGGAAACGAGTATCTCCGCAACATGATTCCTGCATTAGTCTTTTGATTATATGATCAGAAATGTAGACTCTGGATATTAGGGAAAATCGAATCTGCTGTGTAACTATTTTTATTTTAATCGGAAGTGGCTATAAATTTATCGGAAGTAATATTGTATCAAGATGAGTATGGCTTATGTTCTTTCTGTACTTTTGATTGGTGCTGGATCTTAACTCTGCTCAATGACAGATATGACCGTATGGTCAAAAACTGAGTGTGTTATAGAATTACCAAAGTGCGCAACCATCGATTTCAAAAACTTACGCCTAACCCGGCTAGCCCAATTCGTTCTTACAAATTTTCTGTCTCAATGTGAAATCGGGGTAAATGAAATCAGTATCGGAATAGTAGATTACAAAAATGTACGTAATATCAAAATAGCACTTATTCCATCTTCCCAATAATATTGAAATACATTTTATTGAGCTCTATTTGGTATTTTTGTTTCCCTGCTTGAGAAATAATATTTGAACGTGTAATAATTTTAAGTTCCTTTTTATATCAAAGGAAGGTTATCTCATAGGTTGCCTAAATTCATTCGGTCTGTCCTATTTTTAGAGTCTGCGCGTCATTGAAGTTTTATTTTCATACCCGTCACCACGAGCCATTCAATAAAAATATTCTTTATCTCTGTCTCTTTCACTGATCCACAACTCTAGTCTCTGAAACTCGAGAATACAATTCGCACCGGCTCTTCAGTCATCTATTCTTGTTCACCAACCCTCTGTTCTTCTATCAACGTGCGAGGTCTGATACACACTGCGTTCCTGGCTTCTGGCACTCTACTGCCATGTTGCTGCTGTTTCTGTTGCTGCTCGCTTATCGGTGTCACGCGCTGCAAATACCGATAGTACTCGACAAAGGTTCGTTCTCACATAGGTACTCGAGTCACACTACAAAAGGGGCCCATCGCCCGCGGTACTATCGTGGTTCGCTACGTTTCATTCCGTAATCCGATGAGAGCTCGCCACATTCCAGATCCAAGAGTATTGGCATCGCGTCGAGTGACGCGACCTGCAATTCCATTCCACGCAACAGGAGGCATTAAAGCCGTCGACATTAATCCCGTATGATGAAATTCGGTTGGCAGATCTTTTCAATTATCAAGTGAAATGTAGCGTTGATGGGACATGTTGACTTTTGGGCGTTCGTTTGGACAGTTTTTTCAATATGTCTTATACCTTGATAGCTGTAAAAAGGGCACACACAGAGCTGTCGACGATAACTATTTTATCGTCAACTTAGGAAAATGTATTCAGAACTCGAAATATGAAATATGCGAAATGACATACGCAGGTGTTACAAAATACTCGCGAAACAACGTGAAATCATTCAGAATATTCTGTGTAAAGTGTGCGTGCGCATATGGAATCGTGTTTCAGATGTGAAATTCAAAGCATTTAGTTTATATAGTTAGCTGAGAATTTGTGGAGCGGCTCTGGTTCGAAAAGCAGGAATAATACGAGGTAATAATCCCGCGTTATGATGTTCAATGAAGCGTTAATGGAACATATTAATATTCGGGAGTTTGAACGGATCATGCAATATTGGCTCGCACCTTGATCGTTACGAGAAGAGCGCAAAGAGCTATTGTCGATAGTCATTATTATCATCAAGTTTGAAAAATATATTCCGAATTTTCTTAAGAACTTAAAATACCAAATATCCTAAACAACATATGAGGCATTCTCCTTCGGTTCAGCTACTTTATTTCGGAACATATATAACATATATTGTTCATAATTGGCCACATTTTAGTACAACGTAAAAGTACGCTCTGTACATTTTTCAAGAGATTTAAATAGATTATTTTAGAAAGTACACTATTTTTATTTAATTTCTATTACTTTATTACTTCCGACGGGAGTATATGTAATATATTCAAAGATATATACAAGATATATAGAGGATATATAGAACTTTTTGCTGTTATAGGTAAATAATTATATACCCTATACATATCTCGAGTATACTTTATTTTCATAAGGACAACGTTGAGAATCTCTAGTGCGGTTCTGATGCGAGTAGCACGAATAGTACTCGATAATAATCCTTCATTACAATACGTCTACACAAACGTTAACTGCGGATTCCACAGTTCCTATGTACATACGTAATGCACGGCCATGAACTGATCGTCAACTACTTATTCCCTTTCGAACCCGGTCACGCGTGTTATAATATAATGCGTTTGTCATTATTATAAAATGTGCATGCATGCACGGATGAATGCTCTATATAGAGTATAAGTCTTAAGAGAGGACTCTCTCATCACGGAACGACGTAGGATAGAGGTCGTCTCTTCTTCAGTTACGTATATCTCTCTTTAATAATAAATTCTGATGTAACGTTATAGACTTAAATAAAAAATTTAATTATTATAAAATCCAATAGTAATTTATACTTGATGACTTTGTAAGATAAAATAGAATTAATATCGAATATATCAAGTCGTAATCTACGCGATTTGTACGGAGAAAAGGTATCGATCAAAGTAAACAAACGATTGGTTAAATATGGGCCAACCAAGTACTCGATAAGCTCTATTAAGTTATTGGCTATCACAACCAAATACTTGTTTCACTAACAAATTACTTAGTTGGGCTTACAAAGTATTTGATCGGCACATATTTAATCAAGAACTTGGTTGTTCGAACCAAGCACTTTTCGCCAAGTGCCTCTAATAATACACGATTAGTCAAATATATCTAGGATTTATCCGAGTTTTCATTCAATGAATACAAAATTAATTATATTAAACAAATATATCAACTACAAGAAAAGATCGATGTGAAGCGAAGAAAAAATTGTATTCTTCGTAAATAACAAATTTTATAATAAATAATTAAGGAAAAAAACATTATCCGTCAATAAAACGTTTTATTATTGGCAAGCAAAACCAGCAGGAAACAAGGCCAATAGTGTATTACATAAAATATTAGATAAAAGCCGAGTACCAGCCAGCCAGCAACTATAAGACGTTATGTACTTCTACATGTGTGAACAGATATATATTCCTGGAAAATAAATTGAGCCTCCGAGAGCAAAGCACCATGTGAATCTTCGTATAGCTTGATCGAGTATACCGTCGTTCCAAGTGGATCCCTCGCTGTGAAATCTTAGCTCTCAGCTGCTTGAGTGAGCTAGTAGATACCTTCCGACTTAAATCCCGGCACCCCACTGCAATAAAAATTACTTTCAACAACTCCGTTGCCGTGCATTTTACATTTCTATCAATTTCTCTAAGCTACTAGCTTTTAGAATTCTATATAGTCGTAATATCGTTTCATTATCAAGGCCAATGCTAGACGGGTGGAGCAAGCACTCTGCTCGGATGCGCAATCATCTTTTCTTCCTTCGTGTTCTTATACGCGCTGCACATCTTTCTCGGAAACCTTCGAAGAGCTCAGCAACCTCAAGAGCTTTCTCATGCACTCTCAGGACCTCGGTAAGATTAAAATTGATGGAGAAGGGCCGCGGGCATCGTTAAGGGTTCGCTATGGAAGGCGGTGGCACAGAATCTAGAGGGTGCCAGACAAGGATGAGAACTATAGTGAATTATGCATGGATGTAGTAAGCGCGAAAGAAGGGAAATATGTGAGAGAGATGGAGGAAGGAATGAGAACTAGCTGGAATGAGGCCGAGAGAGAACTCTATCAGAGAAAGAGCTATATGTACGTATATGCTGATTTTCTGCTGGCAACGCGGTTTTCTGTAACCATCGCACAGCCGAAGGGTTAACGCTATCTTCACGCTCTACAGCACAAAACGGAATCTCACTCTATAGTTTCCACCGCTCTTTCACTGCAGTTTAGTCTTTATACGATCCTATAATAACTCCGTATACGCCACGCTGTCATTTAATCTTTATAATACATCTCGCTGTCAGGGCGTATTGTTAAAATTTAAACTTGGCATTTCGTGTAAACGCAAGACCGATGGGTAATGGTGATACGAGAAGAGGGGGGGGGGGACATGCGATGAGATGAGGTCAAAACTTTTGATAAAAAAGTTTGTACATAGCATCGAATTACTGCTATTGTTCCATATCTACATTATCTTGTAGACATGTATTGTGATCTGTCTTGTCTTGTATATAGTGATAATTCAGCAGCATTAGTTTTGGAACATGGCTATTTATACCTCGCAATTGAGTACGGTGGCTCGTACTCTGAGGCTTTCACCATCCCTTCATTCCAACGGTCCCTGCCAATTAATAATAATAAATATCATCTGTTTTAGATGATATTTAGATTGAGAGATATTTAGTCGAATTCTCTTGCTTAGTATATTGTAACTTTACTGAGTAAAACAAATTTAATTCGTTACTCAATGTTTGAAAATCCATTATGTTAGAAAAATAATAACAATGATGTTACAGATAAATCCGACTTATGTATTCAAGCTTTTAATATTAAAGATTTCATTTTTTTAAGTTGTAAATCCTGTCTAATTCAGTTGACCAATAATTTTTGGGAGAGTCTCAGCATAGATTATTACTATATTTAATTCGTACTGCTCTAATGGATCTGACTGTAATGGATAATAATGATGGACTTGAAGCAGCTACGTGTCTAATGGATAATGTTATTACAAATTAGATGTAGACACCGCATAAATATTCTATATCCACACCACCGTATGAACTACATATACTACACATATATAAAATCCGTAGCTATCCAGGCTAAGAACTGCGTTATCTGTTCTAAACCAGAAGGCAGGATGAAGTTTAATATAACTTCGTGAAGAGTGTAATTCAACCGTCTGGCGTATGTCAGTAATTTTTAATTCTCGTCCTCTGCTTTTAGACCTCTTGATCTCCTTTCACGTTATTCTCTCCACCCTTAGTCACTTACTTACAGCGTTAGTTTTTCGGTATAACTGTATAGGATTCAAGCCGGCGACTGAATTCGTGAATCGTTCCATGCTAAAGTTTTGTATTCTGTGCTGGGAAAGCTTCGTTTGATGTTTAACGTTTGAACCTTTGAACGATGCATGTGTGACAAGTGACACGTTTTTACCGATCAGCATAAGAAAATACAGAACACAAAAATATATTAAAACAAATACCGCACTAGTATTTATTTTTTCTTGTTGTCAAAAACAATAAAACCATGTGTTTATCAATGATAATCAAATTATCTTTCATAAATAATGCATTTTATGTTAAAAGTGTGTAAGAAAATACTATAAACACTGAGTCTTTGTATAAATCTTTAAAGAAATACCAATTAGTTGTACTTTCGGTCCATAGTATGGTATGCTACCATGTATCACGAAAATGCTTGGAATTCTACTGTACAACATTACTATATCGTACTAACCTTGATTGCTGCTTCCTACGTCCTCCTGGCAGCTAGCCCCGTCCGATAAGCGGAGAACTCGCATCACAATGCTCGTGTTTCTCGTCGGCGACCTCAGCGATATATTCCTCCTCTCTACCTCGCTCTCGTATACCCTAGCACTCTCTACTCTCGGCACTCTGTATCTCTCATTCGCGGTCTCTCCTTCGAAGCAGTTTCTACTGGCACTGGCACAAACTTCGCACGTACCACGATACTACTACACAACTTATACTTCTACCAGTACTACGACGGTACTCGCAGAATTATGATTCACTGGCGCCGCACGTTGTAATACACCTCATTTCGCTCATCAGCCATATAGCTAGTAGCTGTATGCGAATCTATTATGCTCTATTAAATACATATTACATCAATTTTCGCACCATCACGTATAAATTTATCGCTTACAATATTTTTTTTTTCTCGCTATCTTTCACACAGCGATATCCTAGTTGGCACTTTATCCAAAAAATAATTTCCGTACTTTATTCTGTTCCTGACTCGCTTTACAAATCCTCCTTGAATCTGCAATCACACGTGTTTTGTGCGTGAGAAAATACAGATCGAGTACGATGCGAGAACCAGTCAATCGTCTCCGATCGAATTGGCAAGGTCGTTTCTATTAATTCCTTGCATCGATGCATCACCGCCCATGGTGAGAGAGTCGATGCGGGCTAGCTCCAGGGAGTTCTCCCGATGAATTCCCGACGTCAGCATGTGCAGTGTTCGCGCTGTGCTCCGCTGAACGTTACCGGGATCAATTCGCCTACGTCGAACAGGAGCAAATAAATTCAACTCTCACTGAGCTTGCTGTTAATTAATGGAACGAACGTATTATTGATACGATTAGGTTAACCGAAACTGCGAACAAATGTTATGTTTTGTTTATTTATACTCTGGACGACACGATAATCTCATTCATATTTTTTCATATCCACTTATATGGTTTAAGTCCTTAAATTTTATTCATCATTTTTTATTCTATTAGCACCACTTACGATAAACTCTTCGTGTTGATTGTTATATATTTCGGAGATATCATAGATTATCAATGTTTATGAATATTGCTATTACATTTATCGTTCAGCACTAATGAGAAAAAAACTAACAGAGCTTGCGTCCTGTTCGCGAGGAGCAGTTGCAGTATCGATTGCAATTGTAATAGCAATCAACATCCGAAAAGTTTCGAGGATTGTGCGATTTCACTGGATAATTCACAAGGTGTCACTATCGTATTCATATTATATTAGACATAATAAATTTTTCCAGGCTCTCGTTAATGTTCCTAAAAGAACGAGTGTCCGGTCTTCAGATTTTTTAAATTGAACTGTAGAATTTTCGATGACTATCCTTGAATGCTTATTTCAATGTCAATTAAATGTTTTTTAAGTACCGTGGCAATCGGACGAGGTCACGATGACCGCGATCACCGCGAATGTTACAATAGTTGAGCATGCTGCACATGGCTGATGCACGTTGGCTCGCACGATGACGCAACTCCGACCACGAAGGGATATCGTATCGAGGTTGCCGGTACCGCGGCCCGTGGTAACCTGTCGGCCCGAAGCCGCGACTCAGCCTGGAAAGCCCATTCGGCGCGCACCCACGCCACCGTATTTCTGCTGCTGCTTTTGCGTTTGCGCTCAATGCTCTCAGCAATCGCTATACATCTCGCTTCTCCCTTACCCGCGGCATCTACGTTAGCTGCCTCGCTCGTTCTTCCTCTCGAAGCTCGTCGGAGCTTTCCGGCGGTGCGGAGACGGTGAGGGGACCGACGAGTGTGCCCGCACCGACGTTCACACCGCGAACTCTCACCACTGTTCTCTCGGGACGGAGACCAACGGTACAACACCAAAGTGTACACGAAAGCAGGTGACCACAAAAAGTGTGCACCGAACGACTGTACGTGAGAGCAGATGTACACAAAATGACTGTAAATGGAAAGCTGTATATAGTCCAACTGGTAACTTTGGCACAAAAACTGTATACCGATCAGCTGTACTCGTCGATAGTTCACCACCGCACAATTGTACACGACGAAATTTCAATACCCAAAACTGTAAACGATGAAAAATTAATACCAAAAAATGTTTGCCGCACAACTGTACATCGTACGACTTTACGCAACTCTGAGCCGCGGAATTTATCGCGATCGTGTTTTCTTTATCTATCTCCTTATATTTCTTTATATTTCGCTTTATATTTCGGAGCTTACGATGGCTCTAGTGGCTCCAGTGGCTTCAGAAGCATTTCTGCATATGTATTACGTGCTCTCTAATCTTGCGAGAGAACGACGACGGAAATAAAGAGACATAAAAGGAGGAAAACATAGAGTTGGATAACTACTTGCGAACATTGAAGAAAATTGGGAGAAAAGAAGGGTTTTTTGGGACTATTTATCGTTCCACTTAATTTGTATACGCGGTGTATAGCAAAAACCCTAAGTGTACATATGTTTTTCCCTTGTACAAGAGCTTATCGATACAATAGTCAGCAAGGCATTTATTAAAATTTGCTTTTTATCCATGAATCTTATGATAATTAAACTAAATTTTGAAAAGCATGTAATACATATTTCATAACGTTTCTATAATTTAGGAAAATTATGGTCCTTTCGGTGTCGACTTAAATCACAGAACTAATGAGACGAGAAGAATATGATAAATTTATAATTAATTCTCGTGCTCTGTCTTCGAGCAATAAAAGAAAATCACGACTACCCCTTCTGCTCTATATGATAATTTTCTCAATAAAGTACGGTACGGAATGTTAATTTTCACGACTTCATTGCCTGGAAATGGTGTACTTTACACAGTTTTGACTTTTACATGCTAAATAGTATGACGTGTATAGCATAGTTATATTATAGTATATATATAGCATTCGAGGTATTTCGACAATCCATTTTATATAGGATAACGTATCTATTACACAATTTTGTGATTAGAAATTATCGTTGAATTTTTTGTATTAAAAGTTTTTTTTTTATGTCAATTCGCAATAGAAACGCACTTTGCGAGATCCATGAATTTTTTATCCTTCCACGGTTAAAAAATGGGAATGATTATTTTTTTCTGGTTTTGATGGATTGTCAAGATCTTATCTGATAATAAATTTATACTTATTATGAATCTCGTAAAATTTTAATGAAAATCTTCATAAATAATACACAGGAACAGTTAATTTTTTTATTTTCTTCGACTAGTGAAAAGAACGACGGATAAAAAAAAAAAGATTAATTTCTTTTGACTAAATTCGTAATTAATTATTGATAAAATTTATTTTAGACAAACCTTTCAGGGATTAAACTTTTTAGTATTTATAAAAGTGTCGCCAGATGTTTGCCATTAAGTTGTTGAATATAATTAAATTACACTTCGTAGACGTGCGTGATCCGTAAACTGATGTTATTATCTCCGTTGACACTAACTACAAATATTAGAATATTCGGCCGTGTTTCAATTGTTGCTTTATTAATCGCTCCGTTCATTGGTGCTGAGGAATGTACGTAATTTAATAACCAAGTACAATTGCGTTGCAACCTGTTATCTATTACGTCAGCCGTCGTGGTTACACGACGGGTTATGTATACCCACCGGACCGTACATAGCGAGCCCTTCGTCAAATTCCCTGCGTTGTGTGAGCTTTTACAAAAGTCAAAGCGTAATATTTTTTTGACAGAATATACGGATGTGAACGTTTTATAGTTGTATACGATTTGATGGAGTTTGGTTACAAATAAAAAATATATTTAAAAAAAGCCAAACATATCAATATATTATTTGAAAATGAACCTGTTAACGCTTTGTAAGATCTTTCTTAAATTTTGGAATATCCGAATATTCATCGATTTAAATAAATACATCAGCTTTATCCAGAGTATATTTAATTATTATTCCGTCAATTATTTTACACGAATCCATTCGCTCTGCAATCGCTCGAGTAAATTCCAAATGGATGAACAATGCGCGAATACCAATAAATTATTATTCACCTGTGAAACTGGTGAATCAATTTTTCGTGTGTTATTTCGTGCAGGCGAGATACATAACCGTTAGTTTCGGAAATCACTGGCACTTCCCGTGTGCTGCACACTCGCCGATGGTCGCACGAACAAGGGCTTCCCAGGGAGCACAGTGTAATTCGCTAATGCACACCCAGTCATCGTGCCAAACACGTTTCACAAAACATTTTCGACGAGAGAGAACGAGATCGTGCTGGCAATCGGGGTTTGTTGGGTACGCTGGTTGCATCGTGTAAAGCTGCAGCACAAGCGTAACGCTAATACGAAAGCTTTTAACGGGAAATTGACTTTTTTAACCTAGACAGACCCCTCTCTGGCTTGATACACAACCTCTTCGCTCAAGATCGGTAACAGTATACGAGCATGATGCTAACAAACGATCACGGTTCACGAGTATAGACGCTTCCGTTAATATTTATTTTCGAGAAAATAAGATAACTCTGTATGCACGATATACTGTACCGAGTAGGTCGACATTCGATGGAGGACTCAGAGAAAGGGAAAAATAATCGTAAAGAATCAGATACCAGCCATGCAAACGTGTAAATACATGGCAGAGTTATCTTTCGTGTATATTCGGGAAGCTATGCTAGTATATCAACCTCGATAGAAGCGCAGATAAAAATTTTTTAAGTAGGTGAACGGGCGGGAAATTGCACAATTTTTCCATTAAACTGCAAGCGGATGTGAACCCCGACAACGCAAACGTTTCATGAAACTGTGAGAGACGTCGTTAAGACACATTTTGATGAATCTCACGTCTTATAGACGTTTTTGTGTTACGTGAGAAGTGCACTTAATTAATCTTCATTAATTCCTTCAATTTTTATTATAAAAATATTTGAGAAGTACAATTTTACTTCATGTTATCTAAGTACTAAACTACTTTATTTTTATTGGTAGAAAAATCGTATCAAAGATCTCTCACGATCGATTTTTTTTCATATTATTTTCTAATTTCAAAAAAATAGAATTCCTACATTTTTTAATATATTTGAATCTGGAAACCTTTTCATATGATCAAAACACTGTCACGAATAATCAATTATGAGTCATGTTTAACATGACTTTTTATAACAATAGAAAACAAGATGTGTAAATTTGAAATTTCTACATTGCTTTCTCGTGATTCTTGCCAACCCATAGATTCTTATCTACGGAGAATCGTTATCTCAATTATGGCTTCCTCACAGAGAAAGTGGCATTAGAATTATCAATAAAATTTGAAAATTTGGCGAAATAGCAAATTTAATACAGTTTAAACGCCCTTAATTAATGTTCACCAAATTCAAGGCCAAGTATCCTTGTACCCTGGCCAATTTTCATGCCAAGTTTCAATTTGGTAGATGAAAATTTACGAAAGTTGGAGCAAAAATAGTTTATTCTTCCGAAATTTTACAAAAATTCATGGACCTTGATCGATTCATGTCAAACTCAATACCGAGCAACATTGTCCTCTTGTCTATTCTTGTAAAAAGTTTTAAATCAATAGCTAAAATTTTACGAGTGCTAGAGAGCGTAAATCCTTTTTCGAAATATTTAACAACCATAAAATGTGACACCCGTTAGCGATTTCGTCGAAAATTAAAGCAAACTGATAACAGTGGCGACCCCACCCGTGAGCAAAGTTTCAGGATGATCGAGTAACCCGTTTTCGAGATATATCCATTACAATTTTGCAAGCTTATCACACACACACACACACACACAAACTCGCTCGCGCGCATACGCATGGACATTTTTTTCTAAATATGATTTCTCGAAGTTATGGGATTTTTGAAGTACTTTGATATAAATTCTCGATAAAATTGTTTTCTCTCAGGAAGCAAAGGAAACACGTTTTTTTGTGGAAAATCAGTAGAGTACGACCCACGGAGGGGGGGGGGGTGGATGCGAGGTCTTTACAGCTAATGTGATAACTCGAATAGGATGATCATTTTTAATATGTAAAGAAAGACGAGCCAACAGAGCAATATATGCTTAGAAATCACATCTGTATGCGAACGCATAGATTCAATAAAGAGTCAAACCGGTCCATATAAAAACATTTTTTACTTAAATATAATAATAATAAAAAAGCACAATGAAATAAATGCAAATATGATGTATCGTGACATGATTGTAATCAACAGTTTGAGTAAAATCATTAATCTTATACCCATTCTTTTAATTGATGATTAAAAAAAAGCTATTTAAAACACATTTGGTTGTACAATGATATTACGTCGATTCAAATTAATAAGTAATTTATTGATCATTTATCGATAGCTTTGAGAATTCAGGTCTTGAAGTGATATTCAATATCCAGTCCGGCTCAAAACAACTTTCAATGGCATATCCGGCAATTCATATGCTTCGCAATGACAATTCTGTTATTCGAATAAATACTTATCTTTGTAATTAACCTTTCTTCAGTAGAGTGTTCGAGTTACCCTATTTCCTTTTCGAAGTACGTAGCGTGTGTGATTCTCGATGACCCCGATTGATGCTGCTGCGACTCTCAACGTTCATGGTGTATTGAGGACCTCTCGCCTCAATTCGCACATGCCGCAGGCCGATTTGTGGATACTGCGGATGTACCTGAGTGGGGTTTGCACGCAACGAGCCGGCCGCGCGGACTGTTATCTGCAAAATAATTGCAATTTTCGTGGAGCAAAGTGCAATCGGACCGTTATATATACAAATCGGTGAGAACCCAGGGTCATTCCAGTTGAGGCGTTAAATCCGAGTAGGGTGGTACCTACAGGCACTCTACGCGCACTAACCGTATATTGCTCGGTGAACTGCATTTGGAGAGGACGCAGTGCCAATGCTGCCGCGCAGTACAATGCAATTATATGGCCAGAATGTCACTATCGGCCGGTGCTCGGTCCATTCATCATGTAACAGCTTGAAAGTAGCCACGATATCTTCACCCTCGTACTGACTATTCACGTTTGTCTGTTCCTCTCGAATCTCACCCCTCGTATCATAAAACTGTGTATGATACGATTCTCCCACAATACTTCGAACAATTTACGAGACGTCCACCCTACGGCTTTATCTTAATTGTAAAAACAGGATATGAAACTTCAGTAGAAATAAAATTCGATTTCATCAATACTATATATTGCTCGAGGTTGCATGTTTAAAAAAGATGATTCTTAGTTTAACGCCTGCTCGAATAAATTCATTAAAAATCGACATTGTTTTACTATAAATTAATACAATTTACTTGGAACCATCATTATCTGATCAGGTGATAATAATATAGTCTTGCCCTGAAATTTAGACCAGCAGATGATTTTATTCATCTCTCCAAAGCGTCTTCGATTAATCTGAAATATTTATATTTTTTACTTAATACATTTATAGCGTCAGAAAAAAATTTGCGTGATAGACGAACAATTTCAATCCATGGATTATGATTGTTTTTACCTACCCTTATTATCGAATTTAACGAAATAGTATAGAGGTATTCATCTCTAGAAATATTCATCTATTTTGTAAAATATGTCAAATCACGATTTCAACTATTACCGTAATTCCTAATAATACGTGAAGCCAGTGATTGCGTTAAATCCGACGATAATGGTAGGTTAAATTATTCATAATCTTGGGTAGAAATAGCTTGTCCATCGCCCCAATTTCAATTCAAATAAATCAAAGATGCTGCTTTCCAGAAAAATAATTATTATAAATTTATTTAATCCAAAAATAGCATCAACAGGTTCCGGAGGAATATATGAAAAATGTTATTAAAATATACGTTGAACAATAAAAATTTAACATTATTAGCTTTTTTTTTGTATAACAAATAGTTTCCGGTTAAAAAAATTAGCGAAAGTACTTTTTAATTCCATACAAATTTCACAATTTTTTGGTCAGGAAGAAAAAATTATGAACATTTTGATATGAACAAATCGAGTGGCTGATTTCACGTGTCTTTGCCTCATATATCTCCAATTCCGTAAATTCTTCTTCTTCTTCTTCGTCTTCTTGCCTTTTTTATTATCCCGATTCCTTCTTTTATTCGAAAGAATCAATCCCGACGAACAATTCGCGATCGGATAATTTTTCTATCCCTTTTACACACGTTTAGCGATCTATGAGAGACCGAAGACTCGTAGTACTTTGTCTTAAGCAAGAATTTCCTATTACATGTCAAATGCTGATATATAGTGTTACGATTGTCATGTCTTCCAAGCACGAATTACATTGCAGATTCCGATAACCATCGAAATGCTATGAGAAGAGCTAGTATCGTGGGACACCATTTTTTTTTTGTGTACAGTGGAATATATGAAAAGATATATAGTTTAGCATGTCGATTGAAGAATATATAGATAGGCGATACAAAAAGGTGTAAATCACTGTCAATATTATTATTATTATTATTATTATTATTATTATTATTATTATTATTATTATTATTATTATTATTATTATTATTATTATTATTATTATTATTATTATTATTATTATTATTATTATTATTATTATTATTATTATTATTATTATTATTATTATTATTATTATTATTATTATTATTATTATTATTATTATTATTATTATTATTATTATTATTATTATTATTATTATTATTATTATTATTATTATTATTATTATTATTATTATTATTATTATTATTATTATTATTATTATTATTATTATTATTATTATTATTATTATTATTATTATTATTATTATTATTATTATTATTATTATTATTATTATTATTATTATTATTATTATTATTATTGCTGTTGTTATTATTGTTATTATTATCAATAATTTTATTATGAAAAACGTAATTCTATTGCCTCAAAGAGCATTTCTCGCATTGAATAAAAATTTTTTGTCCCGTATTTCTTCGTAGAATAAAAATGTTGTGCAAACGTGTACCCGTAAGCTACAACTCACAATGGAAATTTGCATGATATGTCTTACTGTATTCGATGGTTTGTCCCACTGTTCGCACTGGTGGGTTATAGTACCGTATTGAACATTTAGCGAAATCTCGATTTATGCGGATTACGTTGCCCATTTCCTAATTAATGCCCATTTCCTAATTAAGCGGTATCTTCACATGTACTTAAATGCGCACGAAATATGCAACTGTTTAAATATTATTCAAATATTGATAGTTTATTATGAAAAGCTAGCTTTAAGAAAAAAAATGGCCTAGTTTGCTCCACCTTCCCCTAACTTACCTATCCATAACTGATAATGTAACCAGTAATGTTTCTCTACTCATTGCTTATCTTTTGAAATAAAATAACGTTTGTATGTTCTCGATGTATTATACATGACGCTACCATTGCTCTTGTTCGCAGTTGTGTGTATAACTTTCAGTAGTGGTAGTACCACAAAGAGTGCGTAACTTGCGGTAATGGAAGAGCCACAAAGAGAGCGTAATTTGCAATAGCGAGGAGAGCCACATAGAGTGCGTTAGTTGTGGTAGTGGGAGAGTCACATAGATGGCGTAACTTGCGGTTATGAAGAACATAATAGTGTGCTTAATATTCGATAATTCGATGGTGTTAATGTGGTCGAGAGAACTGACCACATTACAGGAATTTACACAGAAAATTGGTTCATTTAAATAAATATTTCAAACTCTTTTTGTTATTGAGGTACTTTGTGAGCTATACCAGCACTAATCGTGCTACATTTTTTGTAATAATACTTTGTAATAATAATATTTTACTGAAAGTAAGCCTTTGAACCTTTAATTTTAGCTTAATGTAGCCTTATTGATGATATTTCTTTAAATCCATGGAGATGCTAATTATTTGAAATTAACATTATTTGAGTTAAAGGTTTAACTTAAGTATCTAACAAATACATTTGTTTATTTAAAAATCTTTTAACGTTGCCCTCTCTGA
Organism: Cylloceria caligata; assembly: GCA_963942595.1. Classification (NCBI taxonomy): domain Eukaryota; kingdom Metazoa; phylum Arthropoda; class Insecta; order Hymenoptera; family Ichneumonidae; genus Cylloceria; species Cylloceria caligata. Next base: position 13,971,596 of record OZ012703.1, on the reverse strand, counting down.
ACTTTCCTCAAATAAGTGACGCTTAATTATCATTATAATTATAACTTTTACCAAGGGTTCGAAACTAGCAGATTATCGATTCAACCGCAAGAAGGAATAATTTATTCCGCTATCCCGAATTTACCGAGCTACGACGATGTCACAGACGCAAATCAATTTCAGACCGAAGTAAATATATCCAAAGGTGATCGATTATTCTGACCGCACGCATCGTGCGCAGCTGCCTTCGCCAGGCATCAAGAGCGTTTCCTTATTTAGATCTATCGCTCTACCGTGTGTATTCGCATAGTTTCGGACAAATCTCGCATCTGGCACTTTGCGGTTTGGTCCGGTGACCACGGAATCTCAATTTAGAGTTACACGCCCTTCAAAAGCTTCATCTGCAGAAATTAGGTTTCAACTCTATAACGCTAACATATAATACAGGGAATAACTACGAAACACTAACCAAAATCAGTGCTGCCAGCGTTATTATCCATGATTAACGAGCACCACTCAAAACACATCGAATGCAAACCTGTATCAATATTATCGGCCAAAGTACGGCACGTTGAATAACATCAAAGGCGTACGTTTATAGCGAAAGATACAAGCAACCTGAGGCAATGTTCCCGCGAAACTTTGGAACATAGAGCATGTTCAGATCTTGGTTAGGGTCGTTAAACTATCCGAGAGAATTCACGTTTTAACCAACTGACTTATCATTTCACTGCTATTGCACTAACGACTTAATTGGAAGGAGGTATTGAAATTTAATCTTCATAAAACTTACAGCAGCGTTCTTATCCCCATGAAAAAGAAATATATCCAAATAGATATACGAGATATAGAATTTATCGTCGAAATATATATCCGGTAAATCTAAGATATATTGTAACGATCTATATTTGAAATTCAAACAACTATCCCTATGTCTCTCTCATAGTGATATGGGACATTGCTCCTACCCATCAGTCTTGAAAATATCATGTGAATCATTAATTGATGAGTGAGAGATCATGTCCAATATCAAGGATAAGACACTTCTCATTGGACCGTTGAACTAATCACACTAGCCTTGCTCTACCCACATGACATTTATAAAAGAAAGTCTGCTCATAGTCGCATCAAACTTTTTTATAAACCGTTCCCACATATTTGAATAGCACTAACCACAGTATCTTTTCTTCATATAATTACCATCATCATTTATATGTATTCCACCTCGACGGAATACACCATGTCAAGGATAAGTAATTGATATTTTAATCATACGCGCTTGTAAAAGTTTTATCTTTAGAATTGAATGGACTATGTAGCTATCATGTGAAAATTGAATTTCTTTAAACTAATGGATGGGTTCGACTTAAAGGTTTTCTTCAATTAGTATTAACTCCTAATTTACAAAAGAAAAAAGTACATTATAACTTACAAAAATAAATCATCGGAACGAAAATATAAATTATAACAATGTCTTGTGTATAATTGATTTCCTGGTAAAATTGTGCGTTGCTGTTAAATATAGAGTAGAGTTATGATTTGGTATAGGTATTACTGGTAAATATATAAATATGTTCCATATCCTTCTAATATTTTGTAATAAACATTATCAAATTTTCTCGGAGGTTTTATTCCATGGCATAAACTTTGTTGGTAACGTAAATTTACAAATTCTCATTTACGTAGTCCTAAACTAACCGATCTCCCATAGAACAACTTGACGAGATTTACCGAAAATCCCACGAAAATGGTTTTGACTAGCGATAACCATTGTTGTACGATAAATTACATTACCGCTTTGTTTCAGTCGGACGAAAACAATGAGCAACGACGGACCAGTCGGACTTCCTATGGTGTTATGTATATATACACGATATATACTTGAAATAGAAAGGGTTTGCTGCACAGCTAGATTCGCGTTCGATCAACCCACAACATTTCTCTCTTTTTTTCGCAATTCTTGCAATCCTTTTATCCCTTTACCGAATACCATTCTCCGCTGTTTCGGCCATGCGGTTACAAATGCGGGAACGTAGGAAACACACGAATCGTTCAGCTGCAAAAGACCGAACAAGAGAGACTTGTCGCCAAAGCTCAATCACGGAATGTCGTAATTTTCGCTGACAAAAGTTATACGGAATTCAATTCATTGAACCTTACTTATCTTTTGTACGAATTTTTGGGAAAAGTAGACCCAGGAAACAATTTATTTGTAGTTGATAAATTTCTCAAGAGTTGCCGAACGTAAGGGACAGTATGGGAAATTGCATCACTTTTTACGCATGAAGAGAGCGGTCTGCGCTGCTGTGCTTTTGTATATAGGTTAATGGTCTTTTTACCCATGAGGGGAGTATGTGTTTCACTGTCATAACGCGAATATGCCAGTTTCGATGCTTTCGATGTTTTCCGAATGGGCTAAAGATGTATTAACAAGACTGGGCACACAGATTCTGTGCATCGTAACCTCCATTTTTGTTCTAGTTTGTATATATCAGGGAAACGTCTTCTGAATATTGCAACCGTCTGAAACATGCTGGCGTCTGGAGTCTAATTAAAAAGAAAAATTATATACGATATGAATGTTTTTTAAGGTAGAAGTACACGACTTCTAACTGTAGTGACAGCGGTAAATGAATTATTATAATTTAAATATGAAGTTAACTAAAATGACATCGAAAGTCATTTCATCCTTTTTAGATTTACTTTTATATGAAAACTTTTTAAATTATGTTATAATAACTAAACATTTATTTCGCAATATCCAATTCTAGATTTGTTAACATTAAATACATTTTTTTTTCAGCATAGAATTTGTTAAGATTTATAAAAATATTTCCAAGATTGTCCCTGTAGTTTCCATGTAACGGAAGTGTATGTAAGTTTTTACCAGATATATTGTGAAAACTGTTCATTCATTTATTTTATCACGTAATTTCACGCAATCCATAGTAAGTGTTCTGACGAACCAGAGTTAATTGGTAAAAAGCCATAAGCAGATTCAACTACTACCTTCAATATTCACATACCTCGATGTCTTCCAACATTATAAATCGTAATTAATTTTTCCTCTCACGGGTAAATTGCTAAAAGATCGGTTGAAGAGCGATGAAGGAAAAAAAGGAAAGGAAATAAGTGGGAGGGAATACCATGGTATAACTGAATTGGTTTCGTTCGATCCCATTCGATCACTATAGCACGCAGCTTTGGCGACAGGCTAAATGCGCAAACTTTTCGTAAGCCACAATCGCACACAGAATCAACGTTCATCGAAGTTTCTGCGTCAAGCTATACTGGCACTGCTACTACTGCTTTGCAGTACTCAGCCGCTGAGAGAATAAGTTCCCTGTATATGTATATGTATATATATATATATAGCAAGTAAGAGAATGGGAACAGCAGCGAGCCACCACTGGCACGCCCTTAACACTGCGCTACTCCCAACGACGCAGCTACAAAAAGGGCGAAACTACCTAATGGGAATAGTTGGGCCAAAGTTTCGGCAAAATTAGACGCGAAAACCTGCTTCGAGCCATGTTTAATGCAACGCCGTCGTCTCGAACGGCTAGAATACGTCAGAGCTCTCTCACCCCGATAAATGCTTTTTTTTTATATCCGTGGTTGTGAAGTTTACGTGGCTGACGACACGTTGACTCATATCCGAAATTGGTCGCCAAAACTCGAATATTATACGGTGCTCTCCCAGTAACTTACGTGTTTTTTCTGCAAAGTAAATAAAAGAATCATTTTAATTAAAAAATTTGAAAACACCAGTGAATCAATGGATTTATCGAACGTACGCTTTTAATCGAAATTATATTTCAAAAAGCAGACATATCAAATAGCAAGAAAATGGTCGAAATTAATAGACGATTTTGATGTTTTGAATCATAAGAAATTTTTATGAGCCCTACAAAAGCCTTCGATCATTTACTGGTGACTGTTCATTTACCAGTGATGTTTTATTATACCAATAAGAAACTTTCTGTCACTGTCACTTATCCAATGTCTCCGTATTGGCTTGGAATTTAGTTCTCGATGAAATGCAATATTCAAGACAGATCAGACGTCAGGAAGTCAAGCTCTACAAGATGCTACTATGGCACATTCTGCAAATACTCTGTGCATCGACCCCTTTCACCTCACGTTCTACGCGTATAACGTCAGGAATTTACTGTCACTCCAATGAACCGAACTTCTATGAGATTCGCGGAGACAGCTTTAATTGTCTCAGAACTTGGCCAATATTCGCTCTGTCTGTAGTCAGGAGACTGGACAGCTGAGATAAGGAAACATCGCCTTCACATTCGGTCATCGTTAGCGTTTGCTCTTGCTATATAAATAGAGAGAGATATTTACTACGGATGTCTCCGATCGTGAATTGAATCTCTGTATCGTAAACACAAGTCAGTATATTCGTGTTGAGTTAGACTCTCTGTAAAACATAACTTTAATGCAACAACCAAAAATCTGTTTCTCTTATCTCTTATCTTATAAGCTATCCTTACTAATCGAAAAACTAAAGAAAAAAAGATAAAGAATGCGGCACAAATGTCTGATTATTCGCATTGGTGCTTCACTCGATCAGCCGTCAGCATTGGATGACGTGGCCAACAGTAATGTGCCGCGTTGCGGTAAAACGAGTTTCCGTTAGCGTAGTTATACATCGTGCTTGTCGTCCGTTCGTTCATTCGTACCCACGATCGAGAACAACGAAGGAGAACCTCGTTTAGGCTCGCAAACAGAGTTGTCAGCGAGAAAGCCAGTCAACGTTCGTCGGTGTCGTTGAAGTTCTTCAACGACGAATACCACGACGACGATGCTCCGAAACGGCGAACGCCGAGAGCACATCATTGACAACACCACGAGTCTCTCACGCGAGGGACGCTACTCCCGAGGCTACTGCCGGTTGCTATACCATCGCCCTCGCTTCCACGTCTCTCGTTCCGGAAGCCTTAATGAATCTTCGTGCCTGGGGTAGGTAATCAACAATCCTGTCGTTCGCCGACTATCCCGCTTTCATTTTCCTTCTCCTTCGGTGCTATATAACTCCTGATTCGTGATTCCTGATAAAGTGGAATGAGGAAAAAAAAATACAAACAAAAAGGAAGAAATGTTGAACTTAAACGTAATTTACTTGAGACTTATAATAGGATATAGTCGTCGTCGTCGTCATCATTAGTCGTTCGGTGACCTGTGATAACCGGGTATTCGTTAGATAACTTTAATTGAAACAAATAGAAATATATAAATGCTCTGGATTGTAAAAGTGAGACAACAATTTACAGATCGTACTGCAGTCCAAATGAAACTGTGCACAATATACGAGGATTTTTTTTTATATTTCATTTATTTTTTAATCGTTGCTCACAAAGGAATATCGTATGTACATTTTATAAGCGCTGATTAGTGCTAAGTATTAAACAATTGTACATAATCTATTATGATCTTTTTATCTTGGGAGGCACTCGAGATAACATTATTGAAAGCTCCAAATAATTGAAAATTTAATCTGTACTGACAATGATCTTATGAAAAAAAATACTTGCAGAAAGCAGTGATAAACCTACCTCGTGATATACTGAACGGAGTCCTCTACGTAAAACAAATTGTAGAAATATAATATATATTAACCGCGAAATAAAATAATACGTCAAATATATATTATGGAAAGCTAAATTCATGCGTACAGCATTTTTCTTAGATATAAATACAGTTTCCAGAACATACGAGTATGTTTAGGATGCGGACAAATGTTAATGGACTTTTGCATTGCTGAGGTTTATTTAAATAAAAATTAAATTGTTGTATACTATATGTACAGTTACTTTGTATACTGCTTTTGTATTTTTATTACAGTACACTTGATAAATTATGAAACAGAAATAATAAATAAATTGAGTTATTATAGAGTACATTGGAGGTCCAAAAACGTCGAAATTAGTTGATTGAACTCCACTTTTGCATTGTCAAGGTTATGCTTTTAGTATTTTTATTCCATTACACTCAATAAATTATAAAATAGAAATACTCATTGAATTGAGCTATTTTGCGGAACATTGGAAATACAAAAACGTCCAACTTAGTTGATTGCATCGAAACTCCAATCTTTTGCCTTATGGACTGTTGGAATTTAAAAGCATACAAAGGTAATTCGATTTTTGAACATGAAATCGGAAAAGCGAAATGAGAGACCCAGTAAGGGATGGATAGGTCGAGCTGAGCTTATGCATCTGCAGGTAATTTAAAGAGGAAGTTAGTACAACCGAAATCAACTCTTCGGCTTAGAGCTTATTCAAATGCGAAGAAGCGAACGAATGGACGGTGGAAAGCTCCCTTGGAAAGCTTAAAAGGGATAGAATGTATCACGGCAAGAGAGCAAAGAATTCGTCTTGTTATTCCGATCGATTTCGACGGTCAGTTTGAATAGTTACGCTGTCTGAGTCACAGCTAATATTTAAGTCACTGTTTGAAAAGTGAGGTTTTTAATTGGGCTTACAATTTTATCCGTGTTAGTTCAAATAATAAAAAGTCCTTTCGAAAATTAATTACATAATTCCTTGCAGTGGAGACTTAAAATACGTAATCGCCAATCAAGCGAACGAATCACAGAAAATATAAACGTTTTTTCGTAAGTTTCGGTAGTACTTAATTAAGGGGGAAGAGGGCGCACCGATTTCAGAGTAAAAACATTTTTTTTACCGGTATGAAAATCGTACGAAAAAATCCTTTACGATTGCTCGTTCGTAACGGTGAATAGCTTATAGAGAAAAATCTCCAGATCCAGATATTAAAAATTGCAGTAAGAGCCCTGTATTATTTAACATTATTTTCTATTTAAAAAAGATGGAACTCTTACCATTCTTTGTAACCGGATCTTGCGATTTCTTTAACTGATTCTTTAACAATTATGAATAATGAATAATGGATGATTTTTTTACCAATAAAAGAAATAAAACACGTTATGTTACAAAAACCTGTTGACCCTTTACTCCGCTTTAAGATATTTTTATATCATTGACTTGAATCTTAGAATTTAAACTTAATACTAAAAAAAAAAATTTTCATCGTTATTTTATGTGGACCTGAAATGTGGCAGAAAGCTCGATTTTTCTTTTTTATGCTGAGTTCTACCTTTGGTATCTACATAGAGGCATTTATTATAAAGAGTTTCTCTTCTGGTTCGATATGTGTTTCTTGAATAGACACACAACGATCCAGACGCTACAGTCGTTCAAGCAATTCCATTCCTTTGAACTTTCTTTTGACATTCAAATCTATAACGAGTCTATTACTTCGACTTATAATTATACGAAAGCTCAGAGCTTTCAGTTCTGATCTACCTTCGTTCAATATCGTTCAAACAGAGAACAAAAATACCTTTACATATATCGTACTAAACACGAATGCGTACAGCAATGTTCAGTTTTGTCTGAAAGGGATCGACGAGCTTTCATGTGCACCCGGTCAATATTCAGCTCAATGCTTTGACTGAAGCACCGTCAAAAGGAAAAAGCAAACTCATGCCGTTGCTTTCGTGGTATGTCATGTCAGCTATATATATAATCATATTGAATCTCTAAGAGTTTTTACCTGCATTAAAGACCTGCTGCATGGTTATAAAAACAGTTAAGCTATGTTTAACAGTCCGTACAGTCTACTAATATTGATATTAAAATCTAAAAACTTGTGATAAAATCAACCGACAGTATTAGTAAAACCAGGAATACAGAGTGTACAAAAGTGTACCGAATTTCCTTTTATACAATCAATGAAGTCTTGTTTAATATCAGTCTACGAATAATTTCAGAATTTTTTAACCACATTTGCTTACTAAGAGCGTAGATTGTTATCTAATTGAAATCGTTACAGCTTAAGGTTATCGACGTATTACGCCAATTATCGTTGAGAGATTAATTAACGTAACGATTTACTCAACTATTCAAAAAGATGTCTCTCCGTGGACCAACTATCCAAAACCCAACTTACCAACGATTACGAACGAGGCTTTTCGCGTGAATTGCTTCACTCTTCACAGAAGGTGACTTTTCAAAACCTTAATTATCGACTACACACAACACATAGGATGTTTAAACAATCGGTTATTTTGCAGAGTTGAGTCCTGCACAAAAAATGTTGCACTAAAATAGTATTCCTGAAGTATTAAAAGTCGGACTTAATTAAATTAACTGCTCGGCGTATATAAGTATGGTGCGGCTAGTGTACAATTTGTGGGTTATAATTGAACTCTGTGATTAATTTTTTGTAAAAATAAGAAACCTACAATTTACCAATTGTATTTCCTAAATTTTTGAGATTTTCCTCTGCCTTTTTGAAAATTTGAGTAAATCACCTTTAGAACGTTGAGCTTTGGAGATTTGTACTTTATATAGTTGAGCTTTGGATAGTTGAGTTTCGGAGAGTTGAACTTCGGAGAGTTGAACTTCGGAGAATTGAACTTCGGAGAGTTGAGGTTTGGAGAGTTGATTTTTGTAGAGTTGAGCTTTGGAGAAACACCTTTTTAGAGAGTTCTTTTAGACAACTCTTTAGAGAGCGCAACGTTATTTCGCGCGTAAAACCTCTGTAATCTCAGTTGGGCTTTGGAGAGTTTACTCTTGGAAAGATGCCTCTTTGGAAAATTGATCATCTGATGAATCGAGCTATAAAAAATTTCGTTATGGAGATTCATCTTACGGAGAGTTTCACAATTATATAATTGCCTTGGTGACTTGACCGTTCAGCGAATTTTGTCTTGTAAAGACAAAGTTGTGCTCAAAAAAACCTAGAATAACATTGACTAAAAACTTAGTAAGTAATTCATCTTTGTATGTGATTCGGTACATTTATGAGATAAGTTAAGTGGAGAATATTTTGTGTTTTATTTCCGTTCATGTCACTTTCGATTTTATTGCAATCCGATTGGATCTATTCACCTTCCCATAGACACTTGCCTACAGACTAAAGTATAATACAACTTCTCATTGATCCTACGCAACATGCTCTGCCTCTAGTAATATTTTTTCTTATAATATCTACGGAAAACTCGTCATAGACTCGCGCCTCGTTCCGTCTTATTCTCAAGGCAATTTGTATCAGAACGACGTGCTCAGCGTTCCAGTACTCCAGCTTCGATAGTACGGTTTGGTTTTAAAAATGTTTTTTTTTGTTTCTTCTGAAAAATCATGGAAAAAACATTCCATCTCTATCTGTAGAGTTCTTAAGGCTTTCTCGGTTTCTCGCACGTAAAGTTGGTCTCACAGGCGTTCCCAACGATATAATTTATGACTCACGATTCGTCACAATCCCCGACTCGTTTCAGAAGAAATTAATGGAGCTCTTTGCCCGGCGTTCCGCGACTTATACTTTCTTACTCTTCGCTGCTGCTTGCTTTCGTCTTCGCAGTTTCCCTCACTTTTCATCCGTTTTTCATTCGCTTCGACTTCTCGGCGCACGCTTCGTTCTCCACCTCTTGTCGACCGTCCTTTCTCGGTTCGTTGGAAACCCAATAACGCAGCAAGAAACGTGCTACTCGGAAAGTATATCTATCACGATGCCTTGAATATTACTGCCAGAGTCACCGAAGTTCCATGAGCGAACGCAATTTATATTACGCATTGAAACGATAGTTAAAACCTTTCTAGCCTGCACATCGCAGTGGGAAAACTCTTTGCAGCTTGTACTCGTGTACGAATAATTGCTGAACTTTTCGACGGTTCATTTCTTAGGCCTCGTCGTCGCTCTCCAAAGAGTTTTCAAACGCTTGGCTGATCCCCGAGGCTACATACACTTTGTTCTCCTCTTGGGAGCTGGGCTAAAGTTACGCGGGAAGATCACCGCTTTTCCGCTGGAGAACACATTTTTTTGTTTTCCTGTTTCTCGACAATTGTTGTATTCTTCTATTTTAATACAAATGGTTTTTTCTTCCGTGTTAGATAGCTTTCCAACACCTCTGCTTCATGACGAATATGTATTATAGTACTAGACGATACATGCGCGCGACAGCGTGCGCTTGATGAATAGTCGTCCACGTTGCTGCGCTCTTATACAGAGTTAAAAGGTTAGGTATAGATCTTGAAGTGTTTTGTGTCAGATTTGAAATAATACTAAATCTGTTTATGTTTTAGACGGTTTTAGTGTCTGATCGCGAATAATCACAACACAAATAAAACAGGGACAATAGGCTTTGACACTTTTGATCATTACGAGATACAATCCCATTGTTTGCTACCACTGGTTAACCGCTGGGCCATTACTGACCGTCAACAGTGGTCAGTTGTCTCTGGCCTAGTAAAGGCTACGAGTATCAGTAATACGTTATAAATGGGACATTATCTTCGTCCCAGTCCTTTTGTTCGTGCAAGTAACGAATGGCAGCCAGTCATTAGCAGACGTGAATCATTACGTTGTTGTCGCTAATGATTGGACAGTCGCGCGATCTATTCCCAATGTTTCCTAATATTATTGGTTGAAACAATTTCGATATTTAAAAAAAAGGTTAATACCGGACAATGAGTATAGCGACAACAAAGTGGAAGAACCCACTAAAAGAAGAATAATGAATATGGATAACCCGGATTATGAAAGACTTTTTATATTTAGTGTAATACATCAATTAATTCCTTACATGAAAATCAAGCTGCGAATATTTCTATAGAAAGCGACGATTCTCATAATAATGACGTCAATAGTTTTTCAAAAAATGTTTCTGTGAAAAAATGATCTATTGTTGGTGTTGTGAAACTGCGATAATAACCTTACGACTGTACTACACAAAATTTATGTACTAGATGCAACAAAACGACGTGATAAGAGCTACCAATCTCATTTAATACTCACTCAACATTACTCACACATATGTACATACAGTGCTGAGAGTGTAAACGCCACATTGTTTTACTTAATCAGTTTGCATTTTACTATACCTAGCCAATTGATAACATATACTAGAATAAATACCATACCTAGCCTAATACTTTAATCGCCAGTGCTGGACCGGTACTAGTACAGCCAGTACCAGTCTGAAGTTATCATTAAGTGGTTATTCCAGTAATATGCTAACGCTGGTTCCCATTGCCGCCCCGTTACTAGGAGATTGATCGCCAATAGTCGACAAGTTCTAGGCCGATCGTACATCCATATATGTACTGTGCCTTTGTATCCGGCAAAAATGATCGTATATGATGTACATAAAATGATATATGATTGACATATCGTCGTTTATTTCCGGGTAATAATAGGTCGGTGATATGACTTGAAACAGAATATGTAAGTAGCCCCTAAATATTACAACAGATTTTTACGATTAAGAATATTCCAGGGAGTTGTCTTGTTCTGTTATTCTCTTCTGCATGCATATATTTATAATAGCAAACGATAGAAACGATGGTTTTAAGACGCGTTGGCAGAAAAATGAGAATAATGCTTACTCTGAAAAATATGAATATTCGCCAACCTCAGCCTTACATATATACTCACAGCCAGCCTCGTATATTCACGGAAAATAACCTCGTTTCGCAGATCCGGTGAATCCTGGGTATTCACGAGGTGTCGTTTCGGATTCTCGCTGATGGTTGAAAAATGAATTCTTCGGATATACCGACAAAGGCGGAGCATCGACAAAGCTAGAGATGCACCCACACTGAACGACGTTTCGATCCTCACGTATCTCATTCTCTTCAACGTATTTGACGTCCATCAACTCCCAGCACAATAAACGACAGTCGATGAATATTGGAGAAATAAAATTATTGACGAAGTGTCAGTTTGCGGAACTATTACTGTATTTACAAATTTATTTTCACGGTAATCACACTTTTATTAACCTCACGTCTGGAGTATTCCTTTTTCACTACATTCAAAAAGTTTCTTTCTTTACAACCATAATTCCTGGTTCTGATAATAAATCTTTTACTCATTTTTCAACCCATTAAATCATTATAATCTACGTGATTTATTGGAATGTTTACTCATTTTTTATTTGTACATTAATAATACGATGACACAAAACAATTACCATTATTATAATCTTCATTGTAGTATTATGTTGTGTTATATTATATTATAATAGGAAAATAAATAGGGCAAACAATGGAAGGCAATACAGACTTCGCACTGTGACTTTCTCTCCAGACATTTAACACCCGTTATTTCGTTTCTAGTGCTCGTTTACTATGCTTTTTATTGCCAGAAATTCGAGTACAATGCACGCCTCATTTGCGTCGTATTTCATTCGTTTTTTTTTTCATTCGATCTCTCTAGTATATCGTAACTCAAAACTCAAAGTATCTACATTCGTATGGAATATCACGTTACTACGCAATAAACGGTAATAAAAATTGCAAATACTTTTAAATGTACCGACATTTATTCATTGACTACATCGATTGTGAAACTATTGTTTCAATATATTTTTCATCCGTACCAATTGTTTGCAGATTATGTACGTAAAAATGTAAAATTGTATCGTAAATATTTTCCATGATTAAGCTTGAATTGTCGTTCACTTCTATCGCTAAAAACAATGAGAGTATTGCGAGTAAGGGACGAGGTCGAAAGAAAGAGCTTGGTTGAAGCACGAAGAGGTTCGAAGTACATACCATCGATAGGATCTCGGTACATTAAGGTAATGTGCAACCCTCTCTCTCTCTCTCTCTCTCTCTCTCTCTCTCTCTCGCACATGCGACCTTACGTCTGATTCCACGATAATGTATTCAAAATCGTCCTATCTGTTCTTACGGTGTTTCACATACGATTTTTTATTTTTATGAAGACGATGCAATCATCTCAAGTGTTTCGAGGCTTCAGTGTAGGATTTCAGCAGTGAAATCTATATCAATCAACTGCATAACAACGATCCAGGTGAAGTTTCATAAGTGGCACGATACGATAAGATGGCTTAAAATTCGTGAACTGTTGTAAGATATTAACAACAACAAAGCGCCACATGTCAACGCTACAGCAATATTTGTATTCAATCTTGTACCAGCATTATCATATGGTTACGATCTAGCTATACCACATGACTGGCCCAGATCCTGCTGCCGTCAGGACTCCCGTATGGTACTTGGGCCAGCTTTGTGCCAGCGCTACAGCTGCCATAAATGCGATCGTAATATCGCCATTGATACTCATATGGGTGCAAGAAAGAATGACAAAAATATAAAGCACGCATGGTCTTGAGTGAATTTAAAAATGATTTTAATCTCAAGTTAAGTTTATTAAAAGTACGTAGAAATGATAATCTTTTTTGTTCATTCAACGATTTATAACACGTAACGTTATTGTAGCGTTATCGGGCACAAATATTGTTAGAGATGAACTGAAAATTTTATTTTTTAACGATTTCCTTTCATTCATATCACTATTAAATGTTTAAGCCTCCTGCATGGTCACACCTCCCCAATTTCCACTACTTATAACTGTCAAAAACATCTTCATAAATGTAAGACTTTCTAATTGTACATTTAGCCAGAAATAAATAAATGTGTCCGATCGTATCTAGGCCAAGACCGAGGTACGTAATCTTTCACGCGAACAATGGCAACAGTCGACGGACTTATTTCTGGACTGAACCAATAAAGTTCTTCAAAATAAGAGACGCGGGATATTGTGTTGGAATTGTATCAGGGTTGGAGACGGTATATCATGTTTTATTTCGTTTTCTAATGGAGCATTTTGATTGAAAAGTTAATTGTTTATCGAACAAAGCTGAGCAATAGTTATTCTTGTCGACTCGTCGTTGGCTATTCCAAAATTCAATTTCGATGCAACTGTCGAACTATCAACGACCTTATCCATTTGCAAACAACTATCTCTTTCGTCGCTTACTTTTTCTTAGCGTTTACTAAAAAAAAGTTTTAAAGATGATAACTGGGTCTTTTTCTACTTTTGAAACTGAAATCGCTAGATATGACAAAGATACGTACAGGGCTTCACCAACGATTTAAAAAATTAATATTGTTGTTAAATTGAAATACCTCAAAAGCCCATATGGTCATTGAGATATCCATGTCCAAAGTCAAATCATTTAGCTTTGCTTGTATGGCGATAAGTGAAATCTACCGTTCATTCGGTATAAAATAATATTCATTGAGAGTTATTTTTTGAGAAAATGTGTTGATATACATAGATAGGCATGTAGCGTGCGCATTGTTAATAACATTCATATATTCTGAGGTTATGTAAGACTTTTGGCTAAAAACTTCATCGTTTATTATCTTTATACCGAAATTATATAAATATAACAATAAAAAATATAAATGAAAGAAATGTCTTTTCCGCAATATTTTCTTTACTTCTGAGCAGAGTAAATCTCCTTTTCAATGCCCCGGAGATTATATCTATTATAGTTCGGTCTTTAAACACAATTGTTAAATACCGCACGTTCAGTTCTGATATAACTCAACACTAGGTGACATATTTCCTTAAAGTATAGCGGAACCAGTAACCCACGATATACCATATGACACCTGGTTTGCTTTCTCTCGCACTAACGCATTTCCAATTGGTCCTGTCTCTCTCCAACTCAATAACGCCGTACATATGTTACGTGGTGCAGCCTGGAATGAGTCTCTTGCTTCAACTTAGGTGGCGAACGATAAAAATAAAACTCGAATGACGTCAGCCCTTGATCGATTTTTTTTCTATAATACGTGAATCGATTGTGTCTTTTTCAATTTAATTAAAATCCTCATGACATCTCTTCGTTCACGTTCACAGCAGACATTCGTGCTTTCCACTAGGTTCTCGCAGCACAGAGAATTCCGTTCATCCAGGGAGGTGAAATTTCCATTTGTCCCTGCTTGGATCCACAGTCGGTTTTAACCGCGCTTTCGTTCCTCCACCTTCGAAATCCTGCATTTTCAAGTTCAACTCTCGGGATGTACCATCTGCTCGCGCCACTTGTCCATGAAAGCTTGCCTCTTCCCTCTTGCCTGAACCATTGCTCTGCCGCTGTGCGGATTTTGGCCGCCGCACGGGCTTGAATTAAACATGCCTGAAAGAACCGTACTTGGGTATTTACGGTACTGCGTTGCGGTATGGTAAATAAGTGAACAAATATTTTCCCGTTCAGGATAAAATACGCAAAAAAAAAAACGTTATATAGTGAGCGTGAATAACAGAGAAATTCAAATTGACCAAAATTACAATCAATAAAACCCAAATCATCGAAAATATCGAATAACGAATTTGTAATATTTCATTAAGGTACGAAAAATGTTGACAATAAAAAAATGTTTAGATCAATTTTGGAAAGAATTATCATTGGTTGTATTTTTAGGCATTCACTCTCAAATAAGACAAGAATGCCTATTTCAATTGGCCTCCTTGCTTCTGGGACGTCCATATCCAATCATATCTCAGGATCTCTCGAATCAATTTTGTAATCCATCGGCATACAGCTCCATTCTGGTGTAAACTCAAGACACACTGAGCTGCTTATCCAATTTGAATCATATGTTTACCCGAAAAAAGCCTTTTTTTTTACCCAAAACACTGATTTTGTGTCCCTGTCGCGGCAGAACTGAGCGAATACTAAACAAAATTCTTTTTCCTGTATAGCTTTTTTTTGCTTAATAACAATTAACTCTTCCATACAGTTATGACTTATTCGAGTGAATAAAACTATATGAATTGTATTAAAATATGAACTTTGTTGGCTTATTTACATTTGGGCTCATCATTTCAAAACGTATTAAGCAATATTCTTTTTTTTTTCACAGTTTCTCTTCATTTTAATACGAAAAACGAGTGTCTAAAATATGAGGCGCGTCACAATTTTTAGTGCGACATTTTACTGCAAAACAATTTTTCATTTAATTTAATATACACAAAGGTGTAAAAACCTAATTTTTTTATTGATGCTAAAAAACATTATTTCGTTTAACAACATTATCACACAAAATATACGAATATCTTTGTTTAAATTGTCAATTTTTTTTATCAACAATAATTTTTAAAAAATTTAATTAAGCGAGGAAAAATGTCAAAGAATCATAATATGTACGAAAATAATACTAATGTAAAATCCGTGTAAACTAACCGTGTAAACCCATTATCGTGTAAATGATTTTTCTTTAATATTGGAATGATAATAGTAACACTTTTATTAGTGACAATTGATTATTGTTGTTTAATAAACTGTAAACTTGACTGTAATTTTTTTAGTACTTCGACACAGGGACGTTATGAGTTACGTTCTGCTTAATAAAACTTGTGAATCTGAACCAATTCTGCTCTACGAGGTCTCAATCGAAGCAGAAAAGTTTCCTATTGATTGTTAGTCTAATTGAAATATTTTATAATCATTAATTGCGTTATATTAGTCTACGCGATATAAAAAGATGTATCCATGCTGAACGACCAGCATCAAACACTAGGATTAGTTGAAAAATAGGTACAGGGGTATCGACAAATGTTCTCGTTGATATAAAACTGATAATTCTGAGGGAACTTTGTTCTTCGAGGTTTTAATCGAAACAGAATGGCTTCTTATTAATTGTTAGACAAATTGAAATATTTTGTGATATTTGATTAGTGTACGCGATATTTAATAATGTAAACAACATTATCAACAGTGAAACGCGATCTACGATGTTTGAATAATATTTCGAAGCGCTCAGCGCGACGTCCACCTCGCCTTAAACAATGATCCTCAGGGACTTTGTATATCTTGTTTTTGTTTACAATGATCCTTGCAGAATTTGATTGTGTAATCGATAGTTCATTCGTTACTTTTTTCTGCAAATAGAACCTCTTACGTAAACATTTGAATAAACAACGTAAATTGACGAGAAAAAATGACAAACAAACACTTTATGAAGCCTCCAAACAGAGGCCAAGGAAAACACTTTATAACTCAAAAGAAAATCTTCAAGCTTTAGTACAATTCACTCATATCTTCCTTTAAGAAGATATTGTACACGTCGTCTGTCTTTCTCAGATCTTCATACTTGCGAGTAACAATAGTAGAATTTTTCTATCGCACATTCATCCACCACGATTGATCTTTCTGATAAATGATATTCTCTTCTATGAAAACGATCAATCGTCATGTCGGAGAAAATTGCATCATAGTTTTTTTTTATATCAACCAAAGGAGTAGCACGTTATCTTAATGCAATTAAAAATAAATATATTATCCGTCATTTTTCAGTCAGTGATTATTTTTTTCGTTAATGAGCATCATTTGAATAAGTTGAAATGATTCACAGACAACTCAATATTTTGGTAACAGTAGAATCCGGGCTGAAATAAGGGATTCTATCGCTTCGGTTCACGGCGATTGTGCGACAGACATTGCCAGACCACAAGCATTCGCTTACATGATAGTATTCCTGCAGTGATTTACAGGGAGCACGTACCTACGCCTCAAATTATCCTCGGCCACAATGAGCAAATAACTAGACGTGGTGAGCAACGTGGTCTCCAGCCTAATTCGATATATTCAAAGCAACGGAGCGTTGCACGGAATTGCCCTTTGCATAGTGTATATGTGTGTGCATATGTGCATGTGTCTGTGGCGGAGATGGTTAAGCGGATATGTAGAGGTACAGGGTCGTGTCGGACACTCGGGAAACCCTTCTGAGCCACGTGGCTTATATATCTTTCGCGTTATCATCCCCAGCTCGTAAATATCATGAAATACCATGTGAATATATCTTTGTTATTAATATCAAACTGATAAAAGTCTTATATAATTAAATGAAAAACTTTATGAAGTTTTAGTGGTTATTAAACGTCTAAAGCGTCTATTGTGAAATACAAAACTTCCCGATGTTATTTACACGGAACAAAAGCACGAAGGTTTGAAGAAGGAATTTACAACAGAGCTCAAAACAAGAATCTAATAATAAATTCGATTTATTGAGATTATTAGAATATTTATTCGATTTAATTATTTTCATTAGGGAACATCGTGCAGGTGCCTAAATAGTAGTAGCAATAGCAGTAGTATTAAATCATTAGTGATTAGTGTATAAAAATTGTATATTGAGGTAGTATTGAAGACATATGTGGCCGCCATTGTGAAGAAACGGGTCTTTGCGAGTTATGATTAACTGAGCGATCAAAGTTGATTTTCTTGGAGAGTCAACAATGATGGATACTCGGAATGGTTGAAGAATGGGTTAAAGCATTCAGGAAAGTGTAAACAAGTACCAGAAAACAACATTATTCGGACAATCAAGTGTGTGTGGTGTCGATCTAACAGGGAATTTAAACGCAGGAAAGAACATATGGCAGTGACCGTTAGAGTTTTCGGGAGGGAAAATAAATAGATCGACAAGCAGAGTGGAGCCACCACATGAATCCAGTAGAGGGCGACTAAGAATAAAGTCTGCATCGGTTAAGAAGATAAGAGCTGTGAACCGCGAAGATGATCCAGAGAAAGAAAACAGGGCCCCAGGGAAGTGAGGAATGTACCTTGGAAAGGTGAAGCGACGGACGTGAAGGAGAAGTTCAACAGAGAAAAAGGAATGGTGAAAGGGAGAAAATGGATAAAGGAAATTAGGAAATGGAAAAATGTAAATAGGGTTTAATTAAGAGTGTATTAATGAAAGAATTAAATGAAGGAAATAATTATATTTGATGATACTGTTCATGCGGATAGAGAACATGCGACGAGGGGAATGGAGGAATTGACAAGGAGTTACATGGAATGTATAATTATCCGGATGCTAGAGGTTACTTAGAATGGTTAGGACAATTATAAAGAATGGTTGTAAGGTTTGATTTCACAAAAATGTTTAACTTGGGACTGTCTCTACGGAACACATAAAATACATTGTGATTGTGGGAATAAAGTCGGAACATTCAGAGAGGAGGAATGTGATTAGAGGAATATGTGAATCAACTTTTGCATAACGAACATCATGTACAAATAAGTAACAGGATGAGCGTGGCATGCATTGTAAGTTACGTGAATAATGATACGAAAGTTATAAAAAGAAAGGAAAATCATGGTAATAAGTAATAAGGGGAGTAAATTCTATGTATGTTTACAATTGTTTACATTGTTGGGATGGGTTTATAAAATATCGATCAAGCCGATCAAGCCATACGATAGAAATAAAACCAATCTAATCTGGTCTATCGTTTTGTCACGCACTTTCCACGGGAGACAGAAAGAATGAGAAGTAACGGGAACAAGAGCGGGGTATGCTTTCCCATATTTATAACCAGATCTGCAGCGATAATTCCCAGTGAGGTTTCGCTAGTAATAATTTCATTATAGCAACATGGAATGCCAGTACGGTCGGGTCTACCTGTATAACGGCATGTACCGGACGCACGTTAATTGTTGGTATTATTTCCAATAATTGAAATTTAATCAAACACCGCCGTGTACGCTTCGTGTACCAGAACTCTCTTCGTTGTTCTATCGACTGAATTTCACTTTTTGGTCACCACGTTCAATTAAATTGGGCATCAAAAGGCTGTTATACTATGAAATATCCGAAGAACGCGTGTTCAAGCTTATTGCAATATAACCGTCAAGAATTCATAATCAATAGCTCCATAGATTGCCGGTAAATAAATTAAATGTTGAATTAATCGATTAATAAATTATTTTTATGTTGCAAACAAAATTTTACGAACTCTTAAATGCTACATAAGGTAAGGTTCACTCGAGACTCACATTTTTATGGAACCACTGTTCATCTGACTATATTCTTGTAACTTATCATTAACGCGACCAACGAACCGTCACATCGATATTTTTTGGCGTCTAAATATTTTATAATCGTAAATAATGAAGTAATTAATTTTTTTTGTTTTCTTGGAACACCGTATTCTAAAAATATAATTGTACTAAAGTGTAAAACATTGACAAATCTTTTATTTTCTATCCCTTCCAGACTTCTTCGGAGTCTATATGGTCAACATAGGTATATGTGTAATGTTATTATGTAATCTAAGTATCGAAATGAATACGGTATATCGTTGAGGGAAAAGCCAATATCGATATGACAATACTATATCACGTCGATACGAGATTGACAGGGGGTTAACGAGGGTAATTTGATTTCCCCACACGGTAATTTTGCGGCTGCATTTTGAAATTGGTATAACTACGAGCGAACCGACTGGTCGAAGTATAGGTAACGTGCGCCTGATGATATTCAGTTGGACGGGGTTGGAATGACAGACCTGGAGTACAACAGTCGGAACAGAGATCGATTTTCATATTAGTCGATCCTCGTTGCAGGGTTCAGCCACGGTTACCAACCCCTTCTCCTGTTCATAAGCTGGCTATCAAAACGCAAATTTCTCGGTTCGATTCACCCGTATTTCATTTGTTTCACCCGCACTCGTACGTACACCTGCATTGCCGGGAGGATAGCTCAGCCATCACCTCCGCATATATACGCGTGAATTATTAACGAATTTCCGACAACCATTGACGTTATCGTCTCTGACGTTACGGTATCTGGAAAAAAAAGGTCGGTAATTATTTTTAAAATATCTCGAAAACTCAATGGAAAGATGTTATTCATGAAATAATCCACGAAATAAGAACCAAATTTGTTGTTGCCGTGGTACATACTTGTTCGTGTTGAATATGAGATAACGGCTAAGCTACACCCTGTGGTAAAAATAAGTGATAGAGGCTGATAAAAATAGAGATCGTAAATTAATGTTGCTAGAGCCGCGGTGGCGTAATTGGTAACGTACCAGGCTAGAATTCTGGAGTTCCCGGTTCGAACCCGGGCTGTGACAATATTTTTTCACCATTTCTTTAAAAGTTAAAAAAATCGTCAGGTCTGGTTGTCTCATTAATTCTTAATGAATGAGTGAGGCAATCAGAGCTGACAAATAAGTAAGGATTCGATTGTTAGAGATCTTCCTGAGATCGATAACACAGGGATCTATGCGGCGCTGACTCTAACTCTGTTGCGAACTGCCAAATAAAACATTCCATCATAAATATTGGTCAATAACATTGTCGCTTAGATTTATCACTCTATAGAGGCTGATACACAGTGCTATACAGTTTGAATAGGGCTTTACCATATGTTATTGCCTTTATTTGTTCTATCTTCAAGCAGTTTATACAAATATGGAATCGTTATTTTACGGTTTCGTTAGTATTTGTATCTTGTAGTCTAAGTACGATATATATATATATATCATCGGTATGTATCGTACGCTTGCCGATGTATAATATTTAATTAAAAAATGCATCTTACACCGTCTATGTATTTAAAACATACAAAGTTAATAAGAAAAATTCAATTGGTATAAATAATAATGACCACTGAACCATGAATAAAATATTGCAACCTCGCACTCTTGCAACATCACTTTGATTAAAACAAACGAACTCTGAGGAATACGTAGCTACATGTTTATATCTGACTGTATGAAACGTGACTGAGAGGACAAATGCATCTTAGACGCATCCCGAAGTATTTCGTAATTGTACATATTCCGGCTAAACAAAACAATAACGCTGACATTTGCACAGCACCCATGGTTCTACTTTGCTGCAAAAACGAACTGTCTTAATAGCATTTAAACGTTGTATTTGAGGTAATGTACTACCCCTCGGTCAGTAACACAAACTGTAATGCAAATGTCTCCGCTACAATTGATCTGTCAGATAAACGGATAATTATGGTTACACAAAAAAACTCGACAAACGATATACCTCATAATTCTATTGTCACAGAATGTACATAAAGCTATAATTGAAAGTTTCGCAGTCCATCTCTTAATTCCGGTTTCAATTTCCGTTCGTAACGACTTCCACGTAATTTTTAATTGTATTCAAAAAGTTTTTAATAGATTAAATTTCATCCAATACCAGAGAAAACTTGCCTACAGTGTATACACTATATAGTTTGTTATCGTCAAGGATCTTGGAAACTAGAACTCGTTGAGACAGTACGTGCGGTTTGGGCTGCTTCCGAGGAACTAGATTTTGGCGTTACTACATTGCCTGAGACTTGTGTTCTCAACTTTTTGAGAGAGGTGGAGTTTTACGTAAGAAACATATATACAATATATATACTAAAATACTTTTGTAGCTGAAGAGTCGTCTTTCGACCCTTTCCACACTCCCTACTTCTTGCAACTTTTTTTTACGAAGCCTCTTATAGATCCCCGTCTCTCTTGAACAATATACTTCACCAAGAACTGAGCGTCCCTTGCGGCCCGAGTTGCACAGTTTTTACCGTCAGTCGAGGCTGCCCCTGTGTATCGCTGTTTTCGAGCTTGATTACACTGTTCGCAACTCTCGGTACTCTGGAACTGAACGCTAAGTACTGAATCCCTTCTTTGAGCTATATATGCCGGTGGGAACGCAAAAAGTGATAACGGTCTGGCAGCAGAGAATGCAGTTTGCCCTGAAACGTTTCCAGTGTATTGAGATATAGTAAAATAATGATAAATACACCCTAATTACTAATAGTATTACGAGCAAAGATCCACGATAAAATAGCCGACGACGAAATATATTAGCGCGATAAAATTTCTGCACGGCATATTCACCGCGAAAATATCCGGCGATAAAATATCTGATCAGACGGAAATAATCATTATCAACTAATAAGGGATATGAAAAATGGATGTATTTGTAATTGCTCAAACACCATAGAAATAATTTTTCATTAAATTTACGATTACAATTAATCGCAATTACAAGAACAATTAATTATAAATCATTGAGTTATAGTGAAAATAACTTGAAATTGTGATATTCATGCTTTTAGACACGCAAAATTACCAAAAGTACTATACTCAGCTCGGAAATAATACGTACACGATTCGAATAACTCAACTTCAAGTTTTTATGTTCAAATTCGGTACGATATTCCTCAGATAATCGAGGGTTCGATTAGAATTATACTCGGTAAGATTTTTGTTTTATTTTTAAGCGTTCGTTCACTTCTTCATAAGCATTACACCTGGTGTTTGTCACACCTTGCGTTTTTACAATCTGTATTTTAAGTATCTCCGTTAAGTATTATTCTCTTTTTTGTGAATTGATAAATGGATTTTTTCCCTATCGAATATTTTATTGTATTTTTCAAGTATTTTTTTTTCAAATTCTACACATAAACTACTATCATGCGAATTTTGTGACGCCGGATATTTTGACGCGCGGATATCTTGATACAGTAATATTTTGTCTCCATAATGTTTCTTACGAAACTATATTACAAGAATCAAACTTAGATTTTTTATTTCGTTATTTCAATATTGAATATGTAATTTTGTCAATCCTGCGCATTGGTAAGTAATCCTGTGTGTAGGCAATGCTACAGCAGATGGCTACCTAAGCGTGTTGGCTCGCTTGTTGGTATACGTAAGTAGTAAGGTACAGGTATAGGGAGACGACTTATTTTCCCTTCGTAGTTCAGTCTGTCGCCAGCCCCCTACCGCTAGAAGTTTGCCTAGTCTTAGCGTATGCGATCCGGTAGAGCTCATTTGCATAATTCCCTGACCTCTGATTGGCCGGATAATTCTCTTAAAAATGGGGACTATTTTGAAGGGAATAACATTGGTGTAGACGAATAAATAAAATTCTCTTCGAAAAATGAAAATTCCCGTTATTTTTTTAACACACCTCGTGCATAGTGGGGAAAGAGTTGAAAATGCGAATACGTACACATTTATCTTATGTCGAGAAACAAATGATAAACAAAATTATTTTACGGAAAGGTGTAATAATAATAAAAATGAGAATGTAGTTAGAAATAATTTATAATACAACACGATACAAAAAGCTTGTCGATTAGTGATTATGATTAATTATACAAACGCTGTATAATCAGAATCACAAGTGCATGATAATGAGTTATCGAAGCGTTACTTTACGTTTGTAATGGAAGGAGCGTACTGTAACGCTGTAACATACTGTCCTACCGAGAAGTCCTTATCACCCTGGAGCTCGTCAGCAGTTCTCACCGGCGCGGTGCAGCTCCTAACGACGAGAGACAGTTCGACGAGTACTCTCCAACATACCATTTGGTCACTCTGCTCGACCACGGTTAGCAGACTGCATTTGTATTATCAACTCACAATTGTTTATCAAAGGGAATAAATCAGTGACGAATTGTTACGACAGTTCGTACTTAAAAACAAAAAAAATATCACGTTATAACATTCTCCGCGTAACAAATTGGCGATCCTGCCAGGATAGACTCACGTGACGTTATTCCATCAAACCGTGGACCCTGAACGATCGAACGGAGCTATCTTCGATTACGGACCTTGGATCAACACTGAAGAGGGTGTAGACACACTGTCATCTATAATACAGTCCCTGAGCTATACTACAAGGATTTCAGGATCCAACGATAAGGTAAATATATTTAAAAAATAAATAAAGTGCTTAAATTCGTGAGACTGAGCCCGCGAGCCCAGATCTCTCGTCAAAAAAAAATCGAAACGCACTTTGTATATCCAAATAAGCTGATTAGCAGCTTACGCGGATTGCATGGTTTAAAAATAAAGGCAGGAGGCAAGGCTATCACCAACCACTGTCCACCATTACTAAATAATAGATAAAAGAACTTATGAAAAAGAAGAACGAAGAAAAAAAAAATCAATAAATAAAACTGGCATTCAACAAATATCGCGTTACTCGAGACTATTCTACGGAAAGCCTTGACAGTTCAGACACTGACGTGATCGATAGAATCCGAAATCCATTTTTAACCGCAGAAACCATGTCTCGAACCGCATCACCGACGGAATCCCACGTCAAAAACGATGAACCAATAATGGCAATTATGCGAAAACTAGAATCTTTGGAAGTATCCATACTCGCACTAGGCGAAGAAAATAAAAAACGATCGGATGAGAATAAAGATGTGTGGAAACACTTGGGAATAGCATTTACCGAAGACGAAACAGAAGATCAAAAGAGAGCTCCGAAAACGCAGCGAAGTGACAAACGCACGCCCGAATCGACACCGGATCGCAGCCCCGATAGAGTCTCACGCAACCCGATCGGCAACGGAGACAGCAACAGAGATAAAGAGCTCGGCCCAGCGAAAGAAATTATTCGCGTTGTGCGAACGCTCAAAGGAAGTGATGACGGGGGAGTCGAAGAATTCATCTCATCAGTAAAGCGAGCTCGACTTCAATGCTCCGAACCTCAACGGCTTCTGGACTTTATCTTAAACGAAAAAATAAAGGACAATGCAGAGCGAGCTATTCGCTTCACCCCCATATACACGTATGAAGAACTGTATCAAGCAATTCGACAGAATGTAGGCGGTACAACATCATATGAATTAGCACGTGCAAAACTGGCACAGACAAAACAACTAAACACAGAGAGCGTACAGATGTACAGCCACCGCTTCAGACAAAAATTGAACGAACTTAAATACGCAATCCAGAATGAAGTACGATCGACCGAGCGGCGTGTAGCCATGAAAATGGAAGAACGACACGCAATAAAATCATACA
This sequence comes from Cylloceria caligata, assembly GCA_963942595.1. Classification (NCBI taxonomy): domain Eukaryota; kingdom Metazoa; phylum Arthropoda; class Insecta; order Hymenoptera; family Ichneumonidae; genus Cylloceria; species Cylloceria caligata. The sequence continues at coordinate 13,946,195 of OZ012703.1, read as the reverse complement.
TCATGGGCTTACGCGACGACATAGGCACTCAAGTAAGAAGTCTAAGACCAAGCGACATAAACGAAGCGCAGACCGATGCCATGGAAACCGAAGTGTGGCTACGTGAAAAAACAAGTCGCAACCGATCGTCTGCTGTGCAGTCATCACGACCCAGCTTCAGTGGAAACAAGACGTATAACGAACGCCGTTCAAATGAACGAACACCCACCAAACGCAACGACAATCCACCAAACCATGACAAGCCACTGGGCGATCGCATGAAGCACAATTGCAATTATTGCAAAAAACCAGGCCACACAGAAGATCAGTGCTTCAGGAAGGCAAATTTTCGCAAGGATCGAAACCAGACACGACCACCTCAGCGGGTCAACGCGCTTCAGGATCAATGGAACGACGAAATGGACGACGAGCTAGTCGACCAGCTACAGGAAATGTATCTGATAGAGTTACTGCAATCTCCGCCAGATTACAGTCCTGTCAATGGAGATTGGGAGGAACAGGAGGAACAGCAAGATACCTCGTCGACAGCGGATCTTCAATAAATATCATCAAAGAAACACTCGTCCCACCCACCACAGCGCGACATGAAGAGGAAAAGGAATTTATGATGGGAAATGACAAACACGTATCACACGAGACCGTCAGCTTGAAGCTGCATAGAAAAGAACATAAATTCCACATAGTATCTCCCGAGTTCCCTATACCGGAAGATGGAATCGTCGGACAAGCACTTCTACAATCCTTCAAGTACAATCTGAGCAACGATGTCCTCTCACTCGACGGAATTCATCATCGCTTGTATGATGACGGATACTTTATCCCGGGTCGTTCAACTCGCATACTGAATATCCAGTGCAACATGAAGAAAGGACACGTCAGCATTTTCGACCATCCAAAAATTCCTGACTCTATTTATCTCGTCAAAGACTACACGATACGAGTACCTATCAGCAACGACTCGACAGAAGGAATACATCTGGAACACAAAGAAATGTGCATCGAACCTGTCCACGTACGGAAATCTCGAATTACAACATTAACACCGACCGAGATAAGCCTCAGAATTCAACTCTTAATGGACAACACCCGCTACAACCACATGGAAGATACCAACCGCGAAACGCTTTGGAAAATTATCTCGAATTATCACGACATTTTCACGTTACCAGGAGATCCTCTACCTTCTTCAGAAACTACTGAGCACATCATCACTTTGAAGGACAACAAGCCAATTAACAACGCTTCATATAAACCACCAGAATGCCATCGTCGTGAGATATCTCGACAAGTCGGCGAGATGTTAAACAAACGAATCATCAAACACTCAAAGTCACCATACAACTCACCTATATGGGTAGTACCTAAGAAAAGTGACGCATCTAGAGAAAAGAAATGGCGAATAGTAATCGACTTCAGAAAATTGAATGAAAAAACAGATCAAGATGCTTATCCTATTCCTGTGATTGACGACATTCTTGATCACCTGGGGAACGCGAAGTTCTTTTCAGCATTCGATCTCAGCTCGGGGTTTCACCAGATACGAATGGAAGAGAATTCAAAAAAATACACTGCGTTCTCAACACCAGAAGGACATTTTGAGTACGAGCGCATGCCGTTTGGTCTCAAAAACGCGCCCGCAACTTTCCAGCGGATGATGGATACTGCATTGAGAGGACTAATCGGCAAGATATGTTTCGTATATTTGGACGACATCATAGTCTTTGGATCCACGTTAAAGGAACACAACGAAAATCTCGTGCTATTGTTTGATCGATTACGACAAACCGGATTAAAACTACAACCCGACAAATGCGAGTACCTTCGACCTGAACTGGAATACCTTGGTCATCTCATCACCAAGGATGGAATAAAACCGAATCGAACAAAGTTAAAAGCCGTCAAGGAGTTTAAACAACCAAGAAACCCCAAGGAGGTGAAATCCTTCCTCGGGCTAGCGGGATACTACCGGAAATTTATTAGGAATTTTTCGACAATCGGAAAACCGCTCACCAATCTCACTAAGAAAGATCAAGATTTCATCTGGACTACGGCATGTCAAGCAGCGTTCGATACGTTGAAGGACAAGCTCTGCATGGCACCTGTACTTTGTTATCCGGACTACGAGAAGGAGTTCACGCTGACAACCGACGCATCCAACGTGGGATTAGGAGCAGTGTTATCGCAAAATGGACATCCATGCTGCTACATCTCTCGAGCACTCAATGCACCAGAAATAAATTACAGCACAACGGAAAAAGAATTACTGGCTATAGTCTGGAGTGTGAAGAGGCTACGACAATATCTACTCGGAAGGAAATTCAAAATTCAAAGCGACCATAAGGCTCTTATTTGGCTATTTAACGTCAGAGATCCATCATCAAGATTACTCCGCTGGAGACTCAAGCTTGAAGAATACGATTATACAATCGAGCACGTTAAAGGCAAAGAAAACCAAGCCGCCGACGCACTGTCCCGAGTATTACCAGCGAGAGACATCCACGAAGAAACAACAGCATCCGAAGGAAACAGTTCACCTGAAGAAAACGAATCGACCTCAACAATGACTAATTATTACGACGAATATACCGTGTGGAATGGTATCGTTCATCATGACGAAAAAATAAAAATTCTCCAGTCTATGAATAAAGGAGATTGGTTTCAAGTCACCAAGGACATCACTGAAGAGGATAACATCGCTTCACTTGGACCCTACAACGAAGAGAAATGGATAGTTGAGCTCGGATTGGCTGTAGAGTTCCTCAAGGAAAAGGGGAGCAAAACTTATCAGTTCAAGGTCAATGATCCCACAATTTCCAAATGGGAAAAGGAAGTTATCAAAGATATGTTTAATTTCCTCGCAAACAAACATCAGACCACTATTAAAATCTGCTTCGCCTCCCAAGAAAAACTCACACGTGAACAGAAACAACAACTATTAGCGGAATGCCATGGGAAGCCAGCTACACAACACTTTGGAGAAAACCGGTCAATAAAACGACTAAAAGAGGCTCACGAATGGACAAACATGGATCAAGACATGACCGATTTTATCAAGAACTGCGAAGAATGTCAAAAGGAAAAATTAGTACGCATCAGGCAGAAAGCACCAGCTATGATCTCCGACACGCCATCAGCGCCAAACGACAAAATCACACTTGACATCTTTGGACCGCTACCACTCTCGCAAAAGAAAAACCGCTACGTCCTCTCCATTCAAGATTCACTCACCAAGTACATAATGCTATGTCCATTAAAGGGCATCACCTCGGAAGAAGTATTCACCGCACTACTAGAGCACTATATTTACATATTTTCAACACCGAAGAATGTGCTAACCGATCAAGGATCAAACTTCATCTCTGAATCTATGAAGGAATTTGAGAGAGTATTTCAAATTAAGCATATCAAGACAACTGCCTACCATCCTCAAGGGAATGGAAGTCTCGAAAGAGCCCATGCAGTGGTGAAAGATCTCATCAAAACCAGTCTTGAAAGCACGGAAAGAAACCAATTCTGGGACGAAGTATTACAGGCGATAGCTTTCGCATATAACACCTCGATTCACGAGAGTCACGGTTTTACACCCTTCGAACTCACCTTCGGAAGAAAAGCCAACTTACCATCAGCGCTCTCTTCAACGCCGACGATCTCGTACAACGCATTAATCGAGAAATGGTCGAGACGTCACGAGTTCAACGTGCAGCGAGCTAGACAAAAACTCATAGCCGCAAAAGAAAAATCGAAAGAGCAACAAGATTCGAAAATCACGAGGACTCATCAGCTCTATGAACCGGGAGACCTAGTCCTGTTGCACAACGAACGCAGACTGAAGAAACTAGACTGCGAATGGCTTGGACCATTTCCTGTGATCGAAATGCATGACAATAATAACGTCACGATAGCTCATAATGACAACAAACGAGTTAGAGTTCATATTGACAGAATAAAACCATTCTACAAACCTGTTGCAGATGATGCTACTACCGCCACTCCTACTATTAATGGTCATGCATCAACCAACGGAGGGGAATCTCCGGTTGACGCCGCTGAATAAAACCACCATCTATTCAGAGCATCTCGGACAGGCCAAAGTTTTCCACGAAGAATGGAGACTAGTCATCGCCATTGATACCAGCGGATTAGAACCACGATATCAAAAGATATGGAGCTTTCTTGAAGATGCCGAAAAATTTTGCAATTCCATCTGTGAAGAAATCATCGAACTCAAGATGCTGCGCCTTCGGGCCAAACGGGTTTACAACCTGATACAAATGCTCGAACATCTGACACGAGACAACACCAGGTTAAGAAAACGACGCGGACTTATAGACGGCATCGGAACTATTTCTAAAACTTTATTTGGGACACTAGACGCAAACGATTTGAGTTACATTAACACAGAGCTCGATAAGCTCTACGCCAACCAAGATGCTATGGCAAGCAGTCTTACTAATCAAACTAAAATCATTAAAGTCATTCTGAACGCAGTACAACAAGATATATCATTATTGTTCAAAAAGGGACGAGATAATAAATTAAGAAACGAAGTAAATAACAACACTCAGAACATTTTCATTTCGAATCACATCACGATATGCTCCATGACATTAAGCGAACTTAACGAAGATGTGAACACACTTCTAAACGCAATTGGCGAAGGAAAACATGGGATAATACATCCTCAAGTCTTATCTCCAAAAACCCTCATGGGAGGAATAAAATATTTTGAACAACATTTTTACGTCAAGTACTCGATTCCACTAGAAATTCACAACTATCAAAAAATACTCGACATTAGTGAAAAGTCGATTAATTTAATGAAAGACAAATTAGTTTATATTTTGAAAATTCCTTTGCTTGAACCCGACGAATATGAAATTCAGCGACTTATCCCGATACCTTTCAGACACGGATCAAATTTTATTGCTGTTATACCTGAATCCGAAATTTTGCTAATCAATACACAGTACACCAATTACATAGCAGCAAGTCAAAAATACATCAACGATTGTAAACAAACCCACGCAATACGCATATGCAAACGCACCCAACCAACGCTACTTATGTCCGAAACCGATTCATGCGACAATCAAATTCTGCATCGACGAACCGATTTAATTTCTCATCCTAAATGTCAAACATCTTTGTTCACAATTCGAGAAATTGCTTACCTCACATTAACGAACGAAAAGGGTTACATAGCTATTCCAGAGCACGAGATGACATTCACTACTGTCTGTTCCAACAAAGGAGGGCAAGTAACGATAAATTCAGCGACACTCATAGAGGCAGACACAGACTGCATTCTAAGCGGTGCAGGAGCCACCATAAAATTGAGTCGTTCAAGCAATCATTCTCTTGACGTTAAATATGGAAAAAACATCTCGTTAGAAATTCCGATAGAAGATCTCAATCTCATAACTGATAAATTAATACCTTTGCAACATAATATTAACCCTGAAGAATTACGTGGACTCGATCACGATCTTGACAATATCCAGCGAGCTATTAATAGTATCAAAAATGTACACAGAACACGTTCATGGTCCGAAAACACTGTTAGTATTTTAACCTATCTAGGGTATGCATCCTTAGGCTTGATAACTCTATGGTCCTTAAATAAAATTGGAGTTTTCAACTGGATTGGAAAATGTATGCCGAAATTATGTTTCAAAATTTGCTGTAACAAACAAATCAATGTAACCGAAAACTTCAGCGAATCTCATTGTTGCGACCACCGAAACAATATAATGGAATTGACAACACCGGAATCGATGATCCAACCGATAAAGAGCATCAACCCTCGTCTTCCAGGAGTAAGACCAGTCTAACCAAGGGGGTGTAACGCTGTAACATACTGTCCTACCGAGAAGTCCTTATCACCCTGGAGCTCGTCAGCAGTTCTCACCGGCGCGGTGCAGCTCCTAACGACGAGAGACAGTTCGACGAGTACTCTCCAACATACCATTTGGTCACTCTGCTCGACCACGGTTAGCAGACTGCATTTGTATTATCAACTCACAATTGTTTATCAAAGGGAATAAATCAGTGACGAATTGTTACGACAGTTCGTACTTAAAAACAAAAAAAATATCACGTTATAACATTCTCCGCGTAACACGTACAATGTTGCTAGTTTCAATAATACGATTCCGAACGTGAGTTTGTTAAAGGACGGATCCAATCGAAGTTGAACAGCTTTTTTCAAAGACTTGAAATTATTTTTTATCAGGTATTTGACACGTACTATGTTGACTTTTACGAGTGTTTCGTTAGTCGGAATATATAGGAATAAATCAGTATAAAGGACATCTGCACACTTTTCTACACGAGCGACAATTCGCTGCAATCGTTTGAAGCGTTTACAGATGCGCACCATTATATTATTGCGTAGTCCGTCGTACGATGGCTCAGCATCACGACAGTGGGTGAATAATTTCCACGTTTTTTAAGGGATTCCATTCTTTGCTGGCAATTTCGTCGACAGAAACCACTTGAACACGACGACCAAATACAATGGGTTTCGAGCGATAACTCGACGTAAATCGTACCTCACAGTCGTTCATTTGAATAAGAGTAGAAGTGCGGCAACTCGATCGCCAGCTAGCTTCTGTCTATCGGTGAAATACTTTGAAATGTAAAGTAGTTGTATTTGTATCAAGCTCCATACCGCTGATTTGATAACAATACCGCATACCGTGGTATTATTTAGCAGCTTTACGATCGGGCGTATACGAGGGCTATTAGAAAAGGTTCCGACCTTTTTAAGAAAAACACATACTTCGGAGCAAAAAAAATGTATTTGTCGACGTAGTCTCCCTGCAACTCGATACATTTGGTCTAATGTTTCTCGCATCCTTTAAAACCGTCAGAAAAAAATTGATTGTCTAATGTTGAAAAATACTGGTTTACAACATTTTTCAACTATACTCTGTATACTCAGTACTTGTATTTTTCCCCCCAGAAATTTTTTCATATTAGGAAACAGAAAAAAGTCGCCGGGAGCTAGATCTGGCGAATTGGGTGGGTGCGGAATCAATTCAAACTACAATTCATTCAATTTTGACATTGCAACCATGCACGTGTGAACTCGAGCGTTATTCTGGTGAAACAGGATTTCTTTGTTGGCCAAATGCGGACGTTTTTTTCTTAATTGTGGCCTTCAATTTATCCAGCAATGCAGCATAGTACTGTCCGTTGATTGTTCCATCCTTTGCAAGGTAATCGATAAGAATTATTCTACGGTTATTCCAAAAAACTGCCGCCATCACTTTTCCTGCAGAGAGAACGACCTTTGCCTTCTTCGGAATTGGTTCCCCCACCGCAATCCACTGCATTGACTGTTGTTTGGTCTCAAGCTTATGGTGGTGTACTCAGGTTTCATCGACGGTTATCATTCGCTGCAAAAATTCCGCTGAATTGTTTTGATACAGGATAAGACACTCGCGCGACATGTCCGTCCGTATGCGCTTTTGATCGATCGTCAACAAGCGCGGCACCCAGCACGCGGATAATTTTCTCATATCCAAATCTTGATGTAAAACCTTGTGCACCCGTTCAGATGATATCCCACGAGCCTCCGCAATATCCTTAACGGTCAATCGACGATCTTCCATCACAGTTTGATGCACTAAATCGACCATTTCATCAGTAGCGGTTTTCGAGGCGCGGAACGTTCCTCGTCTAAAATGTTCGTACGACCACGTCTGTACTCGGCCACCCAATGTCTGACCATTGTGAATGAAGGGAAGGCTTCACCGTACACAGAGTCTGACTCATCTTTTATTTCCTGAGGCTATTCCCTTTCGAATAAAGGAATTTTATCACTGTGCGATACTCAATTTTCTCCATTGTTGACAGACTATGTCAGCTGACAACTTTGGAAGAGTGCCATAGACAAAGCAATGATCGGAATCTCTTAAATTTTTTCCGGTTTACATACTATGTAACATACATAGTATGTAAACCGTAAAAAATTCCATCGGCACGTGGTTGCACAACGATGCTAGCTTTTTTGTCTCAGACTGGTTAGAATTAGCAGTGTTTCAAGACGCTTCTTCTCATCACCCAACATCACTCGATACATGGCTGCTGATTGCAGATCACTATTCCTCAAATCGTGACTACTGATAGACTGACTTATGTCGATCAATATATCGAGGATTCAACGAGAATGTAGAGAAAAAATGAGAGAGACAAGGTACTCGAATCTATCTTCACTGCACTGACTCCATGGAGTCATGAGCAAATGAAAAGTACTTCACTAAAAGTATTTAAAGACACTATATACTAGAAATATTTTTCACCAAAATTACTATAGTTAGAAGCCCAATGAAAAGATACGAATCTTCTCACTCGGTGACGCTAGAATTTTTCCTTATATTTTACGATTGGCAGTGTTGCATTAACACGCATTTGTGTTTAAGTGGACTCTTCTTGGTCTCAATTACGTTGTGTATGTGGTGTAGTGCAAACAAGCCGTGAACAGAGGTGGACAACGACGCAAGCAGTGCATCGTTGAATATTGAAGGTTATGACAACGTACTCGGCCTCCATATTGTTCTGCGTGAGGGACGTAATAACAAAGTCTAACTATGGAAACATTTCCCGATATGTTCATGTGCAATCTATCTCTGAGAAAAGTGACATTTTGAGGTACTGTGTTATTGGACCAAAACAATGCACAATGGACAGCTCATCGATTGCAGATATAATACAGTGAATATCGTGCAATGCGTCTTGGACATGGCATTGTTTTTTTTTTACGATCTCCGGATGACTTTATTTCGTCGTAAATAAGCTGTAATGTGTTATGTTGACTGACATTATTACTGGGCATATATTGCTTTAATAGACTTTCTTTGTTTTGGGCTTCATTTGTGTGTAGTGTCGTAACTTTTCCAATAACGGCTATGCCGTAATAAAACGTAGTGTATAAACTTGTATCGTTTAATTAAGATTTTTATCGCTTGCAACAATGAAGAGTATCAAGGTTTAAGAATGCTTAACTTAAAATGAATCGTAATAAAAATAGAATCTAAATAAATAACCATATTAAAGTATATATAACATTATGTTTATACAATAATAGCAATAATAATAGGTTTACGAAAAGCAATAAGTGGCGACAACCCAGTTCCAATCTCGTCGCATCTCTGTCGATAACTAACCATTAAATACGAGTGCATTAAAGGTTGGTAAAACAGAAAGCATGAGTGAGTGAATTGCGTAAAAGAATGGAGAAGTTGTACCAACCACTCTCTTTAGTTACTTTAAGCCCGATGCACACCAAAGCGGCGCGCTGCGACGCGCAGAGCAGCGCAGAGCCGCGACCAGAATCAAACCCGTATATTCAAATCGGCTGATGCACACCGGAGCGCCGCAACGCGCAGAGCAGCGCGGAGCAGCGCGCCGCTTTGGTGTGCATCCGGCTTTATCCATATTTTTTCGAGTGTCTATATTTCCGATATCTCGTCCGAATCAGAAAGAAAGAGAGAGAGAGTAAAGTTAAGATTTAACACTAGATATGAAGACTATTCGATTAAAAGACTTCTTTATTATTCAAAATAATATCTCCTTCGAATAAATGTTATCTGTTGCCCCTTTATTTGTGCTTTAAGTTCATTAGTTATTAGAAATAAAACAATTATTCTTTATGATAATCAAACAATGCTGAGTCGTGCGAAATATTATGGAACCATTTTAAGAAACACTGGAAGCTGGAGTGTGAAACTATCACCACGTCGACTAAGGACAACATCCAAAGACGTATGGAGAATCTAACCATTAAAACGGGGCCTTTGGTGAGTGACTAGTATATCGACTGTTCTTAATTTTTTTTTTCTTTGGCTTAAACTTTTCTTCCCTTTTTGCGTGGTATTTTTTGAAGTCGGAAAAATGTTCGCTCTTGAAATAGTTTCTTCCCAGGCTGTTTCTGTCCGCGCTTTTTCCCACAATCGCAGTTTTCCCACAAGGTTTAACAGATAAGATTCTATCCCCCCGTCGTCAAGTGAAGAAAAAAATGTATTTACCAGTGAAATTCGATATAAGAGTCGATAAAGATCCATCGTCAATAACATGCTGCTAACAAACGGGCATTTTTGTTGGAAATAACGAACGTAACACGCTCATTATTGATGTTTAACAATTACGAAATATCAAACCCGCACGATTGGTCACATCAGGCACGTGATCCTCGTATATCCGCTAATATTCTGCTCGGTAGCGAGCACGCTTCCGAGTTTTCCGCATGTACCAGCATCACTGTATTTATTTGTATTGTAGTTTGCACCTATTACAAAGAGGATCGGTGGTGTCGTATTCAGTATAACTTACATGCATAGAATGTGACATAAAAGAAAAGAAGAAAAAGACAACTTAGAAAAAAAATAATAAATATTACACTTTGCACTTGTGTTAGTACTTGGATGATTTAATTGCATAGAGTATCAGCCACAGGCAGCTGAACGAGCAGCTAATACGAAAAGAGCTTGATCGCGCATGTATACTGGATCTAAATGTTTAGATGTAAGAAAGGGGGATCAAAATACCAGGTCTATAAATATGAAACCGGAATTTTTGTATAGAAAATACACGTTTATTGTATGAAAATGATAAAAAATATTTTATTCGAAGTATTGCCCATCGCTAGCTATACATTTTTCCCACCTGTCTGACAATTTGTGGATGCCACGCCAAAAAAACTGTTGCTTTTTTGAGGCAAACCAGTCATCGAGCCATTTATGTACATTTTCGTAACAAGTAAAGCGCTGCTCAGCAAGTGCGTGTCCCATCGATGCAAATAAGTAGTAATCGGACGGAGCCAAGTCCGGTGAGTAAGCCGCATGCGAAACTATTTCCCAACTAAACGCCTCAATCGTTTCCTTGACCAGTTTTGCTGTGTGATGGTGCATTATCATGAAGCAAAATCATTTTGAGTTGCCTTTCTTGATATTCTGGTCGTTTTTCACGCAAAGCTTGATTCAAATCGATCATTTGTTGTCGGTAGCGTTCAGTATTAACTTTTTCGCCAGGTTTTAGCAGCTCATAATAGATCACACCCTTCTGATCCCACCAAACACAGAGTATTGTCTTCCGTCCATAGCGATTTGGCCTTGCAGTCGATGTCGATGGTTCGCCTGGAGTTACCCATGATCTTTTACGCTTAGGATTCTCAAAATATATCCACTTTTCATCGCCAGTCACAATTCGATGGAGCAATGACTTTCTTTTGTACCTGGCGAGCAGCATTTCGCAAGTGGTTTTTCGGTTTTCCTGCTGTCTTTCATTCAGTTCATGTGGAACCCATTTTCCCATCTTCTGGATCTTTCCCATGGCTTTCAAACGTATAGAGACGGCTTCTTGTGTCACCTTTAATTGATCCGCGAGTTGTTGTTGCGTTTGAGCGTCATCCTCATCCAACAATGCTTGCAATTCGCTGTCTTCAAACTTTTTCGGTGGTCATCCACGTTCTTCGTTACTCACATCAAAATCGCCACTTTTGAATTTTTTAAACCACTCAAAGCACTGTGATTTACCAAGAGCATACTCACCGTAAGCTTCGACAAGCATTCGATGCGATTCTGCAGTAGTTTTCTTCAATTGGTAACAGAACATCAATGCTGTCCGCAAATCGTAGTTTCCAGGCACAAAATTCGACATGTTCAACGCTATTACAAACTATGCTGTTGTATGAAACTTGTATTGTTGTGAGTTGAAAATCTTTGTCAGAGATGTCAACAAAGAAATGGCGCCAATGACGCGGTTTGACGGTAACTACATTGACAGCTAGGGCCATCTATGGGCAAATTCCGGTTTCATATTTATAGACCTGGTACTTAGTCCTAAAGCTGTCGTACAGTGGACATTCATACTTGAAATGCTCTAGAGTTTCTGGTTTAAACAAATTACATACAGTCAACGTCGGTATCTAAATAACAGTGCACCTTTTTATATCTAAATATTGTCCTGTTTAGTCCCTCTAGCCAGCATTGGACAGCTATTCTAGTGGACTATAGCGAAGTATCTGTAGCCAGATATTCTTCATATTTTTATTCGTTTAGCTGTTTAATATCTTTGTATATATCGAGCGCAGCGTTCTTATTTCATCGGACTGGAAATTTCCTTCTATTAACGTACTCCAATAAGTGTTTTTTATTGCTTAAAACTGTTAAAATAGTGCATGTATTAACGTATATTTTAGAATTGATAAATTGCAATCAAGAAAAGATTGTATAGGAAATCGTGTGGTGGTTGTCTCTGGTAATGGAGTTTTCCTGAGGTGAATTGTATTGATGCAAGACTGGTCTCACAAAAGCTTGCGATTCAACTGAAGATAATGACGCTCTTGTGAGACGTAAGCGAGCAAGGTCTTGCACCGTTTGTATTTGAGAATGAACGGAAGAAGAATGCACAGAGTGTTGCCTTGTTGTAAGCTTGTAAGAATACCTAAGTTAAACGCTTTTACTCGACACGTGGTAACCTGATCGTGCAGTACTCAACTGAGGTTTTAGAAGTTACCTGGTTGCTTCGTTTGAAAATTGATCCGAAGTCCTGGAGTGATGATGGCAGGGGATGGCTGAGGTTCCATGCGAGGTTGGCAGATATATCTAAATACTAAATATCTAAATACTTCCGACCAGATTGTCGATAGGCCTAATCATATTTTTGCACTTAATGCGAATATATTGTTTTTGCATGATCGACCATTTCTAAACCCCACTCGCTCTTCTGACATAATAGCTTATCCTTCAATCCACACATTTAGTCATCTATCAATTAGTACGATCAACAGTTTGGCTACCGAGTTTGCGAGGGCGATTCCTCTATAATTGAGGGGATCGTTGCTATTAATTTTCTTGTAGAAAATAATTATCTCTGATTTACACCAGCCAGACGAAATGTGGGCAGTGGATAGTACTCGTTCGAAAAGGGCTGTGATATATATCAGGAAATCCAATGGAAGAGCTTTAAGGAACTCATAGAGAACTTTGCCGGGACCCAGAGACTTATTCGATTTAGTTCACTTCATTACACTTTTAATCTCACTACCGATAATTCTGCGATCTAATTCTGGGTTAATACTCTTGGGAAATGGCCTGGGTAAAGAATCTCGTGGCAGTATGAGTGGCACGTAAAATTCTTGTTAATCCGGCGCAGAGACAGCGTATCGACAATTATATGCTATTGGTTCAATTTTTTTGTACATAATCCAGAATTCTTTAGCGTCTTTCACGTTAGGAAGGGCTTTTTAAGATCCAGAATATTATTATTCCTTTTTTAGTTTGACGAGTTTATGATAACTTTTGCACGAGCCTGTATACTCTTCGGCGAAGGCAGGATTTCTATTTCTCGTTCAACGTCAATAGTGACAGTTCATTTTTTTTCGCACAATAAGATAATTTTTATCAAACCATAGCCTACTGAACTTATACAATTCTTTAAGTTTGAGTACTATATTCAAAATTTCTGCAACTTTCCATATTACGTTGACAAAAGCTTCCTTCGTCTAATAGATCAACATTATTAGCATCAACAATTTGTGGTGAAAATCCACTCATAGCGTTCGCGTAATCATCGTATGCAGTCGCATTCAATGACTCGTTTTTTATAAACTAAAACACATAACCTCACACTGGCTTTACCCATTATGAAAGCGTGCGACGCTTTACTTATTACAGTCTCAAACCCGCTTATACTTTTTAATAAATATATCTTGTCGCTTGTATGCCACGTTTCACTTACGCATATCATACTAGCTTCATTCTAATCGACACACGTATTATTTATGATACAGTCGACTCCCTCTTACTCAACGCAGTCGGGACCGGATTTCCGTGCTTCTAGAGAGACTGGCCTACTAGAGAGAGTCCCCCACTGCTGCTGTTTAAGGCGTAAATTTTGAGGTTAAAGACGGAGTCCGGCCTGGGGTACGAGTGAGCGCGCGGCTAGTAAATAGAAGCGAGTGGGGGTAACAGTCACCCCGTTTGCGCTTTTCTTACAGAGAGACTCGAGGGGAATGTGCTACTAGAGAGCGTTGAGTTAGAGGGTGACGGTATTGTCAAGAAGACTGTGTTGTCGACGGTGTTGTCAAGAAGACTGCCCTCGTCTGCGGACATTCTAAAATATTATACACCCACTCGCGGCACGATTCTCATACTTTGAACTTGAGCTTATTGTTAGATTCAATAAGTTATTTACGTTTACTTTTGGCGAATTTTTGGCAGCATATTCAGTTTAAATTGCAGAAGACTTGCACGAAAGTTATGAGACTTGCGAGATATTGACGTTAATGGACTAGGCAACGAGCTGCGAATAAATAATAGCGGACACTGTAGATATCGCGGCTTCCAGAGTACATGCTTGCGCTGAACATATTTCTGCGCCTTCATTGGCGCCCTCACAGATTTTGTCGCGTACTGTACGAGTTTTAGGTGTGCGCGCCACTACGGTAATAGGAGTTTTCTCCCAAGCCTAATCCGTTTTTTTCAGATATACGGTGTTTCAGTTATCTAGAACTTTCTGTACTCGACTTTCACATTCGCTCCCTGTTCCTCTTTTTCTTTGGTAATTTCCAGAATTCTTCTCAGTTAGTCCCGTTCCTCGAACGTCGTATCGTGGTTGATAGAAATTAACGAGCCTTTCAGCTTATTCGTTCTGCTAATCAAATTTTTCTTTCTCTCGGCGTTGTCAAATGACGGGGATCCTCCCTACCCGTTCATTCGGTTTGATCTCCTTTAATACTCATTATGATCTCGAACTCCTCAGGTCTTAGATGATCACCTAAGTTGCTTTTGTTTTCTGACTTGCGCAATCCATTTTGTCTCTTGAGCTTGAATATTCTGTTTTTTAATACCTCGTTCTCAACCTCGAGCTGAATCATTTTTCCTTTGCACTCCTCGCTTGACGTAAAAGATTTATCCATGGCATCTTGAATGCTATTATAATCCCATTTTATTTCTTGGACGTCCAAGGTTAGTGATGAGCATTTAGGAAAATTTGCATTGATATCACTTTTATTGCTCAATTTCGTTTTGTCTTTTGGCAGATTTTTCTTAAGTTTGTGGTCCGTGATTTTACCACCTACTTTGCCTGCCGCTGCCTGACGCGTATGGGTTCCCCTGTCCACGACGCTTAACCTCACTCTTCTCCCACGTCGGAATAATAACCTCGATTTATCCGATGTATTTGCACGTGAATTCTCACAAATAACACTCTCACATGTGCTAGAAGCCTTTGTGCAACAGCTCCATTTCACCGATCACGGAAGGATACATATGTTTTTTGAAGACAAATCTTAAGGTTGCACCAACTTAAAATTAAGTTCGAGCTGAGGCGATATTTTTTCACGATTTCTTTAGAATTATAAAATCGTCGAGTCCGGTTGCTTTAATTATTCTTAACGAATGGGTGAAGCAATCGGAGTCGACAAATATTAAGGATTCGATTGTTTGAAATCTTTTTGTAAAGGATGATCGATAACGTGGGAATCTAGGCGCACTTGTATAGTAATATACTTGTATATACTTGTATAAAATATAAAATAATTGTTAATACATACGACCACGACATAAAACAAACTGGTTGAGAACCTGCTTCCTGAAATAAATAGACCACGAAGACATGGAACGGGCACAACGCATTTATGATGCCCGTTCCATATGTTATATCGAATAAGACTAAACTCAAAGGCGGACTGGCAGGTATTAATAATAGAAACGGTAAGTCCCTTCACGTGATTACCCTTTACTCGTCTAGTCATGAGCGTGTCAGCGTGCAATTGCTAAATAATCGATGTACTTACTTTATCAAGTTACTGAAACGTAGTGCCTCTATCCATACATCTATAAATTGCGCTGGATTATTACCGTATACGAGAATCTTAAATTCACATATTCTCTCATAATGCTGCGCATTATTTATACACTCGAGCACAAAGCAAATGGTGAGAATACGTTCTGACTGATTTTCATGAGAGGATTTGTGCACAGCAAATCAGACTCCATAGGGATTCCCAACATAAATAAATTGTTTTTACCAATGCTTGATGAATAAATCGAACTTTCAAGCGGTAAAGCAAGAACCGAAGCGAGAGAAGAGACGCTGGGGATTCAACACTGGGCGTTCACTCGATTCGCTATCTTTCTTATTCGTATCTTCGTACTCGTTTTCCCACACAGTCTCCATCTTTCGTTGCCTTCGTATTATCTCTCTTCGTATTCTATCTCTTTCAACGTTTCTCCGTGCCTCACTTCTTGCCCTGAATCTCATGGAGTTTTCTCGCTACTGCAGTCTTCCTTCTTTCTTTTCTCACTCCTCGAGAAGAAAAGAATTTCTTGGGTGTACGCGGGTAATTCGCAAAGTCCTTTGATAACACCTCAACGCACAAGGCAAGGAAGTAAAAGCATAGAAGAATTTTCAGGCTGAGGTAACGCCCAGCAACGGTTATCCTATTATAAAGCTTTATTGTTACAAACGTGCAAATGTAACAATGTGCGCTTGGATAGGTTGTAACTTGGGTATAAAAGCCTATCCTATATTGGGAATATTTCTGAAAATGTAATAGGGTGAGGTAAACGTAAATCCGAAGAGGAAATAAATAGCAAAGGGAATATCTTTCGTACAAGGGATTACAGAGATGATAGGAACCAGAGACGTATAATGAGAATTACACAGTTCTCTCTTCATTGCGTAATTAATCGACCAAATCCAGCAGTTCAAAACCACTGAGTTTACAATTTTTTATTTATTGCAGTCATCTAAGTTACTGATATGAAATTGACGATATGCTTATAGTACATGTGTGATTGCCTGTAACCTCGTCATTGGATCGTAGTCAATTTTTTTTCTTGAAGAATAGAAAAATATCTTATAAAGAAGAATTAAAGCCGTTGCCAGTGAAGATACGAAATCCGTGGAATCGGAGTTGCAAGACGAGATGACGTCAGGTTTACAATGGGCGAATTTGTACGGCTAAAACCATTGTGAAGACAAGAGTGGTATCGTGACTAAGCCGTTTTTTCCCACACCACGAAATAAGAGATGACGAAAAAGCTCGCACAGTCCTCGGTTTCTTTTTCAACCATCTTACAATAAAGTTAAGGTGGGATTTAGGAGGTTCGGGCTACCCAGCTCACCCTGTGGTTTTCCCACAATCAAAGAAGTAAGCGACGGCGAATCTTAAATCCGTAAAGTATCAGAGAAACAGAATGAGGCCGGCAAGGATTACGCTCGTCGACGATAATCTTGCACTATATGCAAGTAAGACAAAAGCTTAAGAGACACTTCGAGGATATCACGAATAAGCTTCTTCTGCATAGATTCAAAACTGCACAGCTCATCCATATACACGATTAAGATTTATTTCTAAAATGCTGTTATAAACAGTTCATGAAACGATATCTCGCATATTATCGAAATTATCGATGATCATTAACCACGTTCTATTCGTGCGGCGGTTGATCGCAATCAGACATTTAGTGGTTGCCACAACAGTCGTTGTAAACAAGTTTAGTTTATTGCTAAATCTAATGTAAGAAGACAGATACTAAAGCGCCCATAACTTTTTAACTTAAATGAAGAGCGCAAATCCCTTAAATCCCTTTTTGAGATCCGTTAAACATTTCAGGTGTCACGATATATATGTTTATCGATTTATCGCGACCTAATCGTGCACTGTTATTCATGCTGCGAATGATCGGACACCATTAACAAATTTATCGAAGTTCCCCTTAAGGCGAGGCGAAACCTCCATATTTACACAGATGTGCTGTTTCTCTTTCACTCCGCCGTAAGCACCATGCTAGCCTATCTCTTTCGCACTCATAGGTGAAGTACAGAGGTTTCCCCTCGCCTTAACTAACTGAGCAGTCGACGATATGCCTTGCGACGACTAGCGGTCTACTTGCGATAACTACATAGAAGGCGGTGGTGTGTGAGCAAGAAGACGGATAACGGCAGGCAGTCAAGCAAGATAAGCACGAGTAAGGCGATCGATGGGCGATCGAAAGCCAGCCGCGTGGGAGAGGCTTAGGATTGGCGGCATTGGCAGTACCCGCGTGTACCGACCGGTCAATTTCCTTATTTCAGATCGCGCCACGGTCTGTATTTAAGACCGTGGACCTTACCTTCTGCCCATCGAAAGTCAATGAGGTTCGAGCACAGACTTATTAGTAAACACAAAGAACAGCTGGTAGTAAAGCCGCATCTTCGCTCAGATCACTGAGAAAACATAGGGCTTTATCGACATCGATTTGATAAGCGGATTAAAAGATGATAATATGATATAGCATGATAATACGCCAGCAACATACTCAGGATATTCGTAGAATAAGATAGTTTAACAAACGGGCACCAATAGGCACATTAGCGCATAGAAAGAATCTGGAGTATATGCCGGTAATGT
This sequence comes from Cylloceria caligata, assembly GCA_963942595.1. Lineage (NCBI taxonomy): Eukaryota > Metazoa > Arthropoda > Insecta > Hymenoptera > Ichneumonidae > Cylloceria > Cylloceria caligata. The sequence continues at coordinate 13,927,792 of OZ012703.1, read as the reverse complement.
AGGGATCAGATTACGAGTCATGCACGTAGTAAGGAAAATATGAGAAAAATACGGACACGATTGTAGAAGCGTGCGATAGCCCATAAAAATACATAGATGGAGAACAGGCATCCAAAGATGAATTTTATGTATATTATTATGAATAAACCCTACTTTTACCTACTACAAAAGATTTAATTAATTTCCTTCCTCCTCGAGTTCTTACTCCAGACTCTAGAGCTAAAAATTGGATGATAATGAGTAAATATACCGTTACAATATACATACGAAATATGTATGAAAAGGTACAGATACAATTTATTTTGCGAATAAAACGCAACATATATGCAAATTACACAGATTGGAAGGCCCCGAGATTTTTTGGCTTTACTATACACGGTACCGTGTATTATTAGACAGACGAAATAGATTTCGTTGTCAGTTACCATACGCCGATATATTCACATATAGCATACCGATAAGTGTGCTTCCCAATGCAATTCTCCGCATATATATGAATATATCAGCACAAGATATCCATACCGTCACACGCCATCTGTGTTTGCTGAGCTCCCTTGACGCCATTCGGGTCTAAGCACCGAGTTTATAATGTGTTTATATCACGGCCTTGGAGACCGTGGTTTATACAATCCCACATCATGGGTATATATAAATCTGAGGCAAGTACATTTACGTTAGTAAATCTTGTACAAACGTTATACCTATTTTTACAAAAAGCTATGAAATAAGTAAATAACATGCAGAACACGTATTACCAAGTACATGTACTTTCCTAATGTAATGTTGTTCATTTTCAATCATGCAATGATTATTTAGGTTAGGTGCCAAAATTCAACCATACGAACATATTTCATAAAAAAACTAAGGAAAGCTAAAATATTTAAAATATTTAAAACATAATAATACAAAGTACTTGGCGAGTTCGTCTTCTTACAGAATATCTATATATAAAAACGTCGTATAGGTATAGCGAAACGTGGACACACAGGCCTTCATTATATACTGAGTGAAAAAAACGAACTCGCCAAGTATTATACTTTTATTAATATTTTTTTATATTTCACCACCACCACCGCCACCACCACTGATTGATATTTTGGGTCGTTGTAAAACTAAAAACAACAATATTTTCTATGTGCGTATTCCAACAGACTTCATTTTGGACGCCATTGATAGATAAAAAAAATTAATACATGCGTCTTTAAAAGTATAATTTTGATACAACTTTTTTTAAAAGTAAAAAAATGATTATGAGAGAGCCTGACAACGAGTTGTTTCGGGTATAAGAGTCTTGTCGCGTCGCGCATCCGTCGTCGGTAAGGTAGGGTGTAAATGTACTTGTCTCGAGGTGCTAACGCGTCTCTTGATACATCTCGTATTATAGGCGGTTTAGTGGATACGACGTGAGCGTATATTTGAGTGCGTGCATATCAAATGGCAGAAAAATGTCTTGTTTTGTGGTTGTTTAAATATATCGAAAAAAGGGTGGGATGTTTCTGACTTTAGTAAATTTTGAGCTACATTTTTTGAACGTGCAATGTTACAACATTTTTTACTTTACTTTTTTAAATTAATTTTCATCTATGACAAAGCTTTTTCTACGAAGAAACCAAAAACGGTCAACATACTTCCGTGTAGGGGTGACTTTGTCAAAAGTAAAAAATAATGAGAAAGCAAAGTTGTACTGTGCATCTTTGTTTCCGTTATTTGGTTACCGACAGCGGCAAATCTTTGACTTTAATACGTGTTTTACGGTGTGGTTAGTCATTCGGGTATTATATTTTTATCAACTCGACGTTCTCAAGGTTGTATTCACCTTGGTCTTTTTATCTTTTCTAAGTTCACATGCTTCTTAGATATTTTTCCATTTTTTTCCTTCATTGGTCTATGGACAGTGGAAAATCTTTGAGGTTACACGTGTTTAACGGTAACGTGAGTCATCCAGGTATTAAACTTTTATCAAATCGCTGTATTCATCGTCGTTTCCACCTTCGCATTTTTTATCTTTTCTATGTTTCAATGCCGCTTGCAATTTTTTCCGTTTTGCTTCATCATAGGGGAAGCCGTGTTTTCACAAACAAATTTTTTTTTCAAGATTACGATGTCATAATAATTAGAAAATTCCAAAACGTCGAAAAAACATTTTTTTTTAATATCCGTGTGTGTGTCTCAAATCGCTACCAAGTTCCTCGTTTATTAGTTATTTGAATGTTTCGAAAAAGAGAGTAATGTTTTTAACTTTTGTACATTTCAAGGTATCGAGTTAAAACTTGCAACAAGGATAGGGGAGGGGGCAAGGTTGTGCGGTATTGAGTTTGATATGAATCGGCCAAGACGTTCAGAGTTTACAAAACTATAAGTTTTTTTGTTATTTAAAAAAAAATCTATCTTCGCTCAAACTTTCGTAAAGTTTTATTTCGTCAAAACGAAACTTGGCATACAATTTGGTTGGAGGACAAAAATACTTGATCTTGAATTTGATGAGAATCGAACGAAGGGTTTACATTGTATTGAATGTGCAACGTTAAAAATCTTTTTACTTTTTTTTTTTTTAAATTAATCTTTAGCTTTAAAAAATCTTTCTCTACGAAGAAACCAAAATCTGGTAAATATGGGGTTGAGGGGACCCACCTCCGATGACCTTATAAATAAGTGCAATCAACGCGTTTTTGCACGGGCAACAACTTTTTCCTCTGACATAATCGGCGGTCTCGTCGGCGAACAAAGATATTCAACGTTAAAGATGTCAAAAATGTTATAATCTCAATTGCGCGACACTATGAATCCGTTGTCTGATGTAATTAATGAATAAAAAAACCAACACAAAAATTACTTATCTGGTGGTCACTAATTCATACATTGTATTCAATGTGTTTCTTTATATATTCGTAATTATAAATTATATATTTCTTTAGATATTCAACGTTAAAGATGTCAAAATGTCCCCGAATTATGCGGCCTGTATTATATTTCCTTTTCCCCACTTTAGCTGTCCAGTTAATAAATAAAAATAAAATTAAGAACCTAAAGAACCTAAAGAAACTAATACTGCAGTTTTACCAACTTTATTTGTTAATAACTTATTATTATTATTATTATTATTATTATTATTATTATTATTATTATTATTATTATTATTATTATTATTATTATTATTATTATTATTATTATTATTATTATTATTATTATTATTATTATTATTATTATTATTATTATTATTATTATTATTATTATTATTATTATTATTATTATTATTATTATTATTATTATTATTATTATTATTATTAGTTCTTTTTCTTTTTATTTTATTTTTATTTATTAACTGCACAGTTGAACGGTAGGGGCCGCATAATTCGGGGACATTTTGCCATCTTTAACGTTGAATATCTTTGTTCGCCGACGAGACCGCCGATTATGTCAGAGGAAAAAGTTGTTGCCCGTGCAAAAACGCGTCGATTGCATTTATTTACAAGGTCGTCGGAGGTGGGTCCCCTCAACCCCATATTTACCCAAAATCTTTCAATATACTTTGAAATGGCAAAAAAAAATGTATTCAGTTTTTCACGTTTTAAGATGCATTGAGCAACCGTATAAAAGGATTTATTATTTCGATCACCCATGGGTAGAGAAATTACTTATAATAATAACAACGACACCGATAATAATAATGACGATAATGATGATGATGATGATGATAATAATGGCTTTAACGTAAGTAGCATTAAGTTTCTATTAATCTATGAGGTTTGCATCTCAGTTATTTGGATCATATGAAATTATTAGTCCTCAATATAAATAACTCGCATTATTTTAATTTTCTAAAATACAATTCACTTTAATTCAATTCGAACGCTATTAGCAGATTTCTACCATGTTGGGCCAGCTTGATTTCTGTATTCAAACGACTCACACTGCAAAACTTTAACGAAATTGAGTACAGGTACCGTACAGATACCGTATCTCAAAGTAGGGCGATTGGTCGACCCTCCCCGTTTCACGTTAACCGCACCGCTATTTAAATGCTCCGACCACGATCGAGACATCATTTCTGACTTAGTAGTCAGTGTAACGAGGACAATAAAATGGTTTTGAAGAAAATTAACTATACGATCATGTGCTTTCTTTCGTTTGCCTAGCTGGCTACCGCCACCACGTCCGGTGAGTACCGTTTAATAATTGCAACTCATATTCATATTTAATGCACTATTCAATTATTACTTTATGAGAAGTTTTTATCGCCATAAGCGGTTAACGTGGTTTTTGCCACGAGTATCGGTTGACAACAATAGATCTAGTTCAGAGGAGGATCAGTTTATTTAATAATCAAAAGGACTGGATATAATTAAACGGCGAGAAGTAATTTTTATTCCATTTAAAACTGCAATTGTTGATTAATAATAAGCTATAATACACCACTTTAACAATACTTACCTTGTTTATCGGAGACGCATCATTTGTTCGCTGCTTACAAGCTGCAGTTGTATTCGAGTTTGGAATTTACTTAACATGATTTAACTTTCAGTTAATGTTCATACTTTAAGAATTTTAGAAGACAAAATAAATAATTTTTCGGTCTCCCATTCTTCTAAATACGGAACATTGCGACTTATTGGGGGAAGGGGGGGGGGGGCTTAAAGTTCCGAATAATAAAAACTTTGAACGGTTGAAATATCGCTTTCTTTTTTAGTCTAACTTAAAGTTGATACGAATGGTAAGTCCCGAAATTTTAATAAGATTCATTCATGATCCAGAATCGTAAAAATTTAGAAAAGATAAATTCTTAAGAAAATCTAGTCAGACGGTAAATGTACCAACAATGAAATCTCAGAAAAACAAGTTCTTTAAGGATTGCATTTATAGGTAAAAATGCAAATAAATCGAAATCCGATAGTACCAAGTTCCAATGTTTAGGAAATTAATAAGTCGATCACCGCTATTTTCAAGTCCCGACAGTTTAAAAAGCGAGAAAACCAAATTCTAAAAGATCAAATTTCCGAAAGGTAAATATTCCGATTGGTAGAATATCGACAACTCACGATTCCGACAATCTGAAACTTAGAAAAATTACATTTTGCTTTCCTTGTTAAGGACAATTTGTATCCCATATATTTTTGCACGTATTTCGTATATATAAATTTCAAAATTTTTGTACGACGAGTATCCCGAATTTCTCCCCTCTTTTTCTACTTTCACACCTCGCCAGTCATCGACTCGGGATGCTTTCAACGATTTATCCCAGCTGGTTCACACAATTATTTGGAAACTGATGTAGCTTTCTCAGCTCTTTGTATAGCTGATATATAATACTGTGATGTTTTACTAGCCCATTTCCTACCGCGGGCGCGAGCTTAGAAATGCCCGATCCGGAACTACGGCGTTGGTAGAGTCCTAACGCGTGGTGCCATCTTACCGCAGAATAACAAAGTACGCGATCTGAGTACACTTTCATTTTCGGAATTATGCCCCGTCAGAAAATATATTTTCAGAACTTTGAATCTTCCAAACTGTGATGCTTAGAGCCTTGCCCTTTAAGAGAATTAATCTTCGGAACTTCGAGCCATCCAAAGTGCGATATTCGGATATTTGTCCTGTCGTAGAATCTATTTTCGGAACTATGAACGTTGCGAACTATGATTCTCGGAATCCTAAATCGTGGCAAATATGACCTTGCTGTTAAGCTTCAGACATAGAGGCTTTCGAAATGTTCGTTTTTTTCTAAATTAAGTTTTTAATCCATACAACTTTCTGAACTTTAAATGTTCTGAGCTTTTAATATTATAATCCTAGCTGTTCATGTAATAAATATGTCATTTACGTGCACTATCGGTAACTGTGCACTACATAAATTAACGTTTGTGTCATTATCCTTTTGGAATTAACACCACTCTCTGTATGTCTTCATCGTTACTATAAACGTTTGTTAATATACCACATCGTAAAATCTTTCGGGTATGATATTACAGTTAGAAATTTTAGACCGTCGTATCATTCAACGTTCGGAACTTCAAGCCCTCCCCATTCGGTAAGTGCTTGTTTACAAGATATCCACGAATTCCGTAAAATTTAGGAAATATTTTAGGATACAATTGGTTATGTATAGTTCACAGACAAACTAAAAGTCTTGGAAATCAAGAATTTCAATGCAATAAAGACAAGTACTCGTATTATTTACCATTGTTTATGTATTCGTTGGTCCTTTGAAAATCGTCGAGGCTCGAAACAATGTACAATCATAAACAAGCTACGTCTAAAACAATGAGATTTGTGTACGTATATGTGATTAAATGTGTAAAATCGTTCCGGAAAGTCTGAATGAAGAAGCTGTCGGAATGTCCGTCGGCGTTTTAACAAATTCGATTGCGCAAGATCGTGACGAATCATGATCCTGCGCAATCGAACACGACAAAGCGAAGTTCAAAGCAATTTTTGTGATTAAAGAAGGACCCAAAAACAGAACTGGTGAATAAGTACGCGTAACCCAGAAATATCGAGTATCATTACCTCGGGTAACGGACGTAGAAAATGAGCTAACAAAAACGACGCTATACGAAGCGCTGAGTAAGTTTCAGCTTTTTTCGGATAGTTATGTAATCCAACCGGCGATAAATCGTTGGCAACATTCCAAGTTCTCGTCTGGCGAAGGTGGTTAGATCGAAATAACTGCGTGGCACGCTAATCGCGCCTTGATAAGTATTAACAGGCTCACTGGCAAGTGCAGCACCATCGAGCAAATACACGATACCTGTATCAACAGAGTAGGCGCCTATTAAAGACAAAAGGTATCCAGAAGAGCCCATGCCTATCAGAGTCCTAATTTACATATGTATAGGAGCTTGAGTGTTGAGTTTCCTATGGCAGAATTAATGTCGCCATAAGAATTCAGAGATATCGATTCATAATAATACGCGTCTTAGCGACGAGTCGCCGTCTATAAAGTCAATATAAGCAGTTGAGTGTAAACACTTGACACGGCGGCGCCTGTCACGCCACATAAATTTAAGATGATCATTCAAATCTAAAATTTAATCGTTAATAATCGTCTTACATAATCTTAAGAATGTGCCTTAGTGACCAGACGCGTCAGGTAAAGAAAAACAGCGAGTTGATTATGAATCTTCACGCGGCAGTACGTTCGCCGAGTGAATTTAAAATTAATAACTTTATTAATTAAAAACGGAGAGATCCGATCCAAAACAATTGAAACAAGGCGTGTTAATTTGAAATGTTCACATTGCTTCCCCGTGGTTCTCTCTAACTCACAGATTTTTCTCTACGGGAAATGATTATCTCAATTCTGACTTTCTTGTAGGGGAAATTATGGCATTGAAAGATTTTATAAAATTTAAAATGAAGTAAACTCGAAAATTTTATAAAGTTTAAACACCTTAAACGATTCTCACCAAATCCAAGACCAAGTAACCTTGCATCGTAGCCAAGTTGCATGCTAAGTTTCAGTGTGATAAATGAAAATTTACGAAAGTTGGAGCAAATATATATATACATTTTTTTTTTTTTTCAAAAACTACAAAAATGTATCATTCTATAAAATATGGATGCCTTAATCGATACTTGCCAACCTTAACATCAAATAACATTATCCCCTGATCTATCCTTTTAGAAAGTTTAAACTCGATAGCTAAAAATTTACGAAAGCTTACAAGCGTACGTCCTTTTTTCGAAAATCGGAAACAACCATAAAACTAGACATCCGTCAATGATTTGAACGAAAATTGCAGCAAACTGACGGGATTGCAATTCAGGATGATCGAGTAACTCGATCGATTGCAATTTTACAAGCTAATCACATACACATATGCGCGCGCGCGAGCACCGACTTTTTTCCTAAATATGATTACTCGACATTTTGAAACTGTTTAAGTACTTAGGCATCAAAATCCCGAGAACATTTTTTTTTCACGAAAACATAGGTTCCTCTATGAGGAAGCAAAACGAAAAGGAAAATTGCTATGAACATTGCAATCCGTCTCGGTCCGATCGAGTGCAGACAAAGTACGATTTTCGCGTTTAATATACGAGAGCAAAGCACGCGCTTACTCAATACTTAAGAAACTAGGGTTCTATGATGAACAGGTACCACCTATGAAAAAAGGGAAATAAAAAAGTATCTCGCCATGAAAAATGCAAAACTTTTCACTACGTAGAGTGAAAACATATTTTAAAAAAAGCATAAATAATAATTGCTATCACTACGCACGATTCGAAGCCTGCGTAATACTTTTTTCAAGCCAAAATATTTGTCTTTAGGTTTTTATCACCATAGACCATTGATCACTTATGATACCCCCTTAAGGAACAAATTTTTTAAGTAAGGATTTATTTGTTTTTCTAAGAAAAAAATATATAAACCAGAATATAATAAAACAAGGGACCTTCAATTTTTCGTATACACGAAATAATATATTTCAAAGTGTAGCGTATCGGTGAGACAATACGTAGAATGTAAAAAAAATGTTTTTAATTTTAAATAAAAGTGTACCCTCCACTTAAGCAAATGGTATTACGAAATTTGAATATTTCAAACAATAGAATATTTTTATTTGACTTACACCCTTTGATTTATAAGGTACTAGCTAATTTACCCGGCGTTGCCCGAGTGCCACATCATACGGGCAATAACAGCTAAATCAGTGTTTAAAATAGTTGAAAAAAACCACATTACTTTCAGTGGGAGATAAAGATTGTTTTCGTTGGGCGTGGTTTTATGGGGTGAGATACATATATAGAGTGAGTGAGTTTCTATTTTGTTTGTGAAGTTTTGTTTAAATCGGTTAAGGCAGAAAAACTAACTATTTTTAGGGGATAAAGGCGCGATTTTAAGGGGTGAGCTATATTTATACAGTGACCTTCCATTAGAACTTATCAAAATTTGTGTAAAGTTTGGTTGAAATCAGTCAAGGGGTGTGGATTTTTATACTAAATCTTTTTTTAGGGGTTTAAGTGGGTGGATATGTATACAGTACGACCTTTGTCGTACCCGTCTTAGACTCGCTATAATATTTGTGTAAGGTTTGGTTGAAATCAGTTGATTCGCGTGAATATTTTTAAAGAATTTTTTTAGGGGGTGAAGAGGGTAGGGTTTAGGGGTGAGATATATCCAGTGACCTTCTTTAAACTCTTGACAATATTTGTGCTTCGTTTGGTTGTAATCGGTGAAGGCGTGTGGATTTTATTGAGAATTTTTTTTAGGGGTTGAAGGGGGTGGTTTTTAGGGGTGAGATATATCCAGTGACCTTCCTTAGGCTCTTAACAATATTTGTGCTTGGTTTGGTTGTAATCGGTGAAGGCGTGTGGATTTTATTTAAAAAAAATTTTTAGGGGATAAAGGGGGTGGTTTTCAGGGGTGAGATATATACAGTCGCCTTCCTTTGGTCTTCAACATTATTGGTATAAAGTTTGGCTAATATTTTTCGTAAACGTTATGTTTATCCCTAAGGCTGAAGTGTCTTCGGCAATTACCATAGATTCAGTTTCCAAGATCATTGGCCAATATTTGACCTTGTGAATAATTGTACGGCACTATTCACAGAATGATTGGATTCGTATAAGACGTACTTCACATGTAGTCGCCAGCTTTCATTTACATAACAACGGCTTCACTTCGATTTTGTTCATTTATAACGTGTCATTATATGTTTGAATAGAACTCTTTTGACACATCCCACCATTAAAAACTGAACAGACACTTAGATCTTTTTTATTCGTCAAGTAGAACACACGTATCGTGCAAACGCCTAAATTCGAAGACAATCCAGTCGTGACTATAGTAAACAGTTAACCATTGCAAGTATCGCGTCTCACTCTCGAAAACTGTGATATTCGTCAAAATGCAATATCTTCAACGTTATGACATCGCTTCCGTGTAAGTCTGTTACTAAATTGTTACCCGAATAATCGTACTAGAGTGAAACGCTCAACATATTTTAATTTTAACTAAATTATCAGGTTGATCTTGAGTTTACTGAGCTCATTATGCATCAGTCACGCAGTCTATGCAGTAAATCCGGATAACAACATCGAATACAAGTTGTGTACATCACAGATATGCGAAGATATGGGTACGATCGACGATTGTATAATAATATCATTTTGCACTGCTTTTTTATTCTTTGTAATTATTATTTTTAAACAGGCAAAGAAATAATTGAGAGTATTGACCATTCGATCGACCCGTGCGATAATTTTTACGAACACGCGTGCCGTGGATGGATAGATAATCATCCGGTACCAGAAGATATGTACGTCATGAGTCAATTCGACATTGTCGAAATACAATTACGGGAACAACTAAAGGGTTTGTTTCAAGACCAGTAATTTCAATGAAAATGAAGGAACATTTATAAATATCTGCAATTTTTAGTATTTTTGTACCCATATTTAATTGCAGAAATACTAACGAAAAAAGAAAAGTCGGATAGTGAGACGCTGCGTAAAATAAGAGATTACTATCATTCGTGTGTAGATTTGGGTAATATTTAGTTATTTAGTTATTAGTTTGGAGTATTCTGCGTAATATTTTCATCGAATTACTCGTTATAACTTGACGGTTTTTGCGAAGCTGCTATCGATGCCAGGGGCTTGTCTCCTGTCGAATCGATCGTATCAGCCAATGGAGATTGGCCTCTCACTCTCTCATCGAATAATTGGCATCTCAAAGATCGGACATTAACGTTGCCAAAAATTCACGAAAATTACGCTAAAGTAATCGGTACTTCTGCTCTTTTCGTCATCGAGGTTGTTCCTCGCTGGTTGGAAGACGACGGTCACATATTAAGGGTAAGTTTTTATCGACTTCTTTAAATCATTGTTTACTTTTATTTTCCTGGAAAAATATCTCACCAATATACGAATAATACTTTTGTTTTAGTTAATCCCACCCATCATTCCATCAAAACGACAACGTCCGTTAATACGACAAAGAGAAAAAAAAAATATTTTTGCTTACGACAACTATGTCCTAACAATTGTTAAAGAGTTTGTTATGTTGCGAGGATTTAATGTATCCTTCGCTGATATACATGCTGATTTAACACAAGTCTATGAATTCGAATTTTTATTAGATGTAAGTTAATTGATTTACATGGAATGTAATCGAGTAATCAAAAATAATAATAATGGTATGGATTCATTTGTAGGAATTATATTCAAATCTGCCGAAAGATGTCATCGACGGTCAAACGTTGTACCGAGTAACGACGATCGCAGAAGTTCAGAACATGTGGAACGAAGCTGTCTCAGGATTTCATGATTATGAGGTAATGCAATAGTATACCGATAACACCGATTATTTGACTCTCAGACGTCAATTTTTATCAGATCGACTGGTTGAGAACTATCCGCAGTGCTTTTGACGGAACGAATATCCTCATTGATGAAACGCAAGAAATTTCAATCCCCCATGGAAACATAATTGCTGATCTCGGTGATTTGTTGAAAAAATATACTCTGCGAACAGTTTGTAATTATGAGAACAATCAATGCGATTATTACATGAGATTGAAGTGATGTACTACCTCCTGTGCTGTAATAAGTGCGAGATAGCGCCATTATTAGGGATCGCGGTGGAGCACGAGAGGTCAACAAAGATTCGTAGTACATCACGTTATCAGCCATTACACTCGTTTTTCTTTCACTTGCAGTGAATTACGTTCATTGGCACGGCATCGATCGCCTAGTGTCATTTACAAACAAACAAATGCGGCAAGCTGGCAATCTCATGAACGAAAATTATTATCGATACGTGAACAATGATGAATTAAGGTAAGTACTCAGAATTAAATTATTTTAGGGCATAGATTGATGTAATGTATTTTTTTTTTCAATCTGCCAGTGCAATTTTATTCTAGGTCTACCTTCTGTATTGACAACCACATTATGCCTGAAGGCTTATCGTACGCCTGGGTGCGAGAACATTTTCACAATAACATTTCGCGGACTGTAAATTTGCTTTATATTTCTACTGCACTTCATATCACGTTTTAGTAATTTCAGATCATCTTTACTGACACGTTTTTCTCTTGAAAGATTAAGGACATGGTGTCCCAGATTCAAACGGAAATGAAGCGACAATTTGACCAATCAACGTGGATGGACGATGACTCGAAATTCTGGTCAAAAGAAAAAATCAACAATATGGTGAAGTATATTGGGTATCCAAGCTGGTATGATGATTCTAGAAAAATGGATGAATACTACCAGAAGGTGAGACCCAAACTCGATTTATTCATCCGCCACACTTTCCGCAACGTTCATCAAATATTGTATATTTACTTTTATGTTGGAATACATTCTTTTTATATTATGTAGCTGGAAGTCGGTCATGATTTTTTCGAAAACGTAGTCAATTACAATAGATTTCAGAGGATAGCATCGCTGCAGAAGTTATTGATGTATAAAGACGGATATGAAGATGCGTAAGTGGCTCACGATTATTCATCATTTATTATTTATGTTTAAAAGTGAAGAACCATTGTTATTTATTTTTTAGGGAGTCACTTCTATCTGGAAATATAAATACCTATTACGGATTGTATATAAATGCCCTAAGTAAGTTCTTCGCTTCATAAAATTATTATTATATCAAAGAATTAATTTTTTTTAATGATCGCAGTTTATCCTGCGTTGGTTTTCCAACTACCTTTCTTCCACGCTCAGCGACCATTGTAAGAAGCACGCTGCAATTGCTCTCATTATCTTATTAGTTATCACATTTAGAGCGAATGTAGACCATACTTTTTTTTTTATTGTAGAGTATTGAACTATGGCCATGTGGGCACCTTAATCGGGCATGAGATTGCTCATGGATTTGGCATCGCAGGTAATTTTATAAATCTGTTTGTAACTTATTTGCTTAATTAATTTCTCAGAATGGAAGCTTTGTTTCAAATTGAAAAAAAATGCGTGCGTGCGTGTGTGTGTGCGCGCGTGTGGGCTTGTGTGCGCGAGTGCGTGACTGTTTGCGTTGGCAAAATTCAAACTTCCATATCTCCATATCACAAGAACGCCTATATCGAGTTGAAATTTGGCGTGCCAGTAGAGGAGTCATGCTGCTTTGTTTACAAATTATACAGAAACTAAAAAACTTGTTTGATCTTCATTACAGTTTTACCGTTTCTAAAAATGCCGTGCGTGCTCTAACGACCGTACATTTTTAACTATCAAGCTAACAAGCTCTTAAAAATATAGTAATCTCAAAGACGACGAAGACGGTAAAAAACGAAAATTAGTCAACATGCTTCCTCATAGAGGCAACTTTATGAAAAGTGGAAAATAATGAAGAAGCGACATGCACGGTTATATTTCGTATGTTTTTTTTAAATAAAAATTCGATTTACGCAGGAATAAAGTACAACGAGATAGGTAACAAGGAGAAATGGTGGTCAGACTTCACGATTGCGAGACTTGCTAAGAAAGTACAGTGTTTTATCGATCAGTACAGTGATTATCCGCTATTTCAAGATGATACATACACAACAGTTCAGGTGAGTATTCGATGACTGTCATTATCACTCATGAATTTTTGTTTTAAATCGAAAGCCCTTATCCGTTTCAGATCAATGGTATTAGAACTGCAGAAGAAAATATTGCCGACAATGTCGGCTTTAGTATAGCTCTGAAAGCTTATCTTTCCTACAAGAGAGAGCACAATTTCGAGGACATTAGGATACCATTGTTGCAAAATTATACAGACGTGAAGCTCTTTTTCTACACTTTGAGCAACGCAAGTTTAAACTCTCCCAATAATTGAATATTTCGCAGATTTAGTACTGAGCAATCAACGTATATTTTTTTCTATTCTGTAGACCTTCTGCGCATCAGAGAAACCTGAGGCTGCGGAGGATATATGGAAACAGTCCCTTTATAGTCCTTTCGCAAACAGAATTAATGGGGCAGTATCAAATATGCGGGAATTTTCCGAAGCCTTCAATTGTCCGATTGGAAGTCCGATGAATCCAGTGAAGAAATGCGTTCTCTGGGATGACAAATTATGCGAATCCAAGATATGCGAGGAAGCTGGTACGATCGATAAATACAATTCCATACGGCACTAGTTTTACTTTGCGGCTTCTGATAATCGTCTTTAAACAGGTGATGAAATAGTTAAAAGTATTGACCAATCGGTCGATCCGTGCAAAAACTTTTACAAACATGCGTGCGGTGGTTGGATAGCGAATCATCCGATACCCAAAGGGCAGTTAGCCACGAGTCAATTCCGAATCGCTGAGATAAAAATACATGAGCAATTAGAGGGTTTGTTTAAAGGCCGTCCATGATACGACAATTTTAAAAACCATTAATATTTATCGCAATCTATTTTTATTTCAATTTGCGTACTTATATTTAATTGTAGATATACTGCGGAAAAATATAACACCGGATATGGAGACCTTGCGTAAAGTCATAGATTATTATAATTCCTGCGTGGATTTGAGTAATATTTGGTTACAATATTTTGCTCAATGTTTTTACCGAAACACTTGACATAACTTGATGATTTTTTCGAAGGTGCAATCGAGGCTAAAGGTTTAGCTCCACTGGAATCGATCGTGTTTGCCAATGGAGGTTGGCCTGTCACGCTTCCATTAAACAATTGGCGTCTTGAGGATCAGAATTTGACGTTGCAAATAATTCTCCAAAATTACGCTAAAGTAATTGGTTGTTTTGCTCTTTTAGACATCGATGTTGTTCCTTACTCCTTGTCAACCGACAAACGCTTCATTAAAGTATGATCCTATTAAATTCTTAAATCATTGTTCAATGTCATTTTTCTATAAAAATGTCTCACCAGCTTAAGGATAAACATTTCCTCTTCAGTTGGAACCATCTATATCCCCAAGAAACCGGCAACGTTCATTTATATCACAAAAGCAAAAAAGATCTGATTGGACATTGGTTTACGACAGCTATATCTTGGAAATTGTTGCAGAGTTGGCTAGTTTGCGAAAATTTAATGTGTCTCCTACCAATATACATGAAGATTTAACTCAAATGGACAACTTCGAATTCGCGTTAAATGTAGGTTAATTGATTCACATAAAATTTAATCGAGTAATCAAAAAATACAATTTAAAAAATAATAAAAATTGTACGATTTTATTTGAAGGAATTGTATTCAAGTATTCCGAGTGATACCTTCGATAATGGAACGTTGTATCGAGTAACGACGATCGCTGATGTGCAGAAAACGTGGAACATAGCAGTCTCAGGGCATCCTGAATATGCGGTAATGCAATATTGTATCGATGAAAGGTAGTATTCGATTTTCATACGTTTCGTTTTGATCAGATCAACTGGCTGGAAACTATCGATAGTGCTTTCGTCGATACGGATATTGTGATTGACGAAACGGAACAACTTCTAGTCCCACAAGAAAACATTATTGCGAAACTTGCAGATTTGTTAAAATCATATCCGCTACGAACTATTGGTAATTACGAGGTCAATAAATTCGGAAGATATTCAGATAAAACGCGATTACACTCGTTTCTCTTCTATTTTCAGTTAATTACGTTCATTGGCACGCGATAGATCGGCTAATATCGCATACAAATAAGAAAATGCGGACAATTACCAATAAAGTTTTCCGAAATCAGTTTGGAGACGCTAACGATGACGACCAACGGTTAGTGCCCCGAATTAAATAACTTATTTAGAGGATTGACGCAATCGTTTTCTCAAATCTGACTGTGCAGTTTCATTTTAGGTCCACCTTCTGTATTGACCACCATATTATGCCTGAAGGGTTATTCTATGCCTGGCTGAGAAAATATATGGGCCAACATATTTCGTCGCCTGTAAATTCGTTTTATATTTCTACCGCAATCTGTTGGACGTTTCAAGTATGTAGATCACTTTTTTGTAACAATTTTTTTTTTATTGACAGATCATCGACATCGTATCTCAGATTCAAGTAGAAATGAAACGACAGCTTGACCTATCTACGTGGCTGGACGATGAAGCGAAATTCCGGATTAAAGATAAAATCAACAATATGATGGTGTTTTTTGGGTATCCCAACTACTATGACGAACCGGGTATTATTGATGAATTTTACTCAGAGGTGAGATCGAAACAAAATCTCGTGACAGACTTTCTGCAACTTTAATTCGTTATATACATATTTTTTTATATGTTAAAAATATCTCGCCATAGCCACCACCGCTGCCGTGTAGGAGAATTGATACCCGATCCTCCTCGACCTTGGGTTGTTCTCGGAGGGTTGGAGCAAAAAGTGCGCAGCGGGGCGATGCCCCTCTAGTACATATGCATACTACAGTTCAGTCTCTATATACTACGGGGGTTTTGCACACCAACTCTGCTGAGGAAACTGCGGCTCTGGGGAAAACCCAAAGTAAAATCTCGTGAATTCTGGTCATTTTTAGGAAAATCGGATCTCGTTTCTCCTGCACGACGGCGGCGGCGGTGAGTTATTTTTATAATATAGAAATATATAACAACACTTCTATATTATAATTTCGTCCGACCTTATGTAGCTGAAGGTTGGCCCCGATTATTTCCAAAACGTAATATATTACAATAGATTCAGAAGGATAATTTTGTTGAAAAAATTGCGGACGCCTCACAACATATACGAATCCAGGTAAACAATTGCCGTTGACGAGTATTTTTTTTTCATTAAATAAATGAAAAAATAATAGTGAATTACTTTTCAGATGGGACGTTTTTACTATAAAATTGAATGCGTATAACGATCTGGAACGAAATACTATAAGTGAGTTGTCTACTTCATGATTATTATTAGAAAAGGTTTTATATCAGATTTATTCGTAGGTTTTCCCGCAATGATGTTCCAAATGCCTTTCTTCCACGCTGAAAGATCCATGTAATAAACACGCTATAGCTACTCCTGTAGTTCTTTAAATATTATAGCCAATTAAATCCATATTTTTAAAAAATTGTAGGGTTTTGAACTATGGTAGTATAGGAGCTGCGATCGGGATTGAGATTTCTGAAAGACTTGATATCCAAGGTGATTTGATTACATTTAGTCATTTTAATTATTTAGACGATCAGATGATACTTTATTTTCTATTTATGCGCTTAACCACTTAAGAAAAAAATGTATTCCCAGGTATTATGCACGAGGAGGCTTATGACAATACACAATGGCCGTTCAATCCAACAGTTGCAAAATACAATAACAAAGCGAAGTGTTTTGTTGAACAATATGATCGATATACGCTATCGGAAACTGTTTTTGGAAAAATTTATGTGAGATTTTTTAGAATTTACAATGATCGTCATTATTACTTTGAAACCGTTTTTTCTCAATCGACGCTTTTGATTTCAGGTCGATGGCAAGACAACCTTGGAACAAAATATTGCCGATAATAACGGATTCGCGGCAGCTCTGAGTGCTTATCTTTCTTACAAAAAAAAGCGCAATCCCGAACGCATTATGATGTCAGGATTGCAAAGTTACCCGGATGAGATGCTCTTTTTCTACTCTTTGAGCAATGTAAATCTACTACCCCCTCCCAATAATGAATTACTCTGCATGTTTAGTATCACGGTGAAAAGAAATTAGTTGTGATTACCAATTATAAGCTGTGCCAACCAGTAAATTGGTGGAATTTACCAATCTTTCAGACGCTGGGCCCGATGATTAGTAGCCGCAACTAATCTTTTTTCTGCGAATACTCACAAATCAATCTCCGTTTTTTTTGTTCTTGTCTGCAGTACTATTGCGAATCAGAGAGATCCGAGGCTACGGAACATTTATGGTACGATAAAATGCAAAGTCCTGCCGAAGTGAAAATTAATGGAGTCGTGTCGAATATGCGGGAATTTTCCAAAGCTTTCAACTGTCCTAGCGGAAGTCCGATGAATCCAGTGAAGAAATGCATTCTCTGGGATGATCAATTATGCGAATCCCAGATATGCAAGGAAGCCGGTACGATCGATAAATGCAATTGCATGCTGCTCAAATTTTATTTCGTGATTACTGATACTCGCCTTTAAACAGGTAATAAAATAGTTAAAAATATCGACCAATCGGTCGACCCGTGCAATAACTTTTACAAGCACGTGTGCGTTCAACGGCCAGCGAATCATCCTCTAACCCAGAAGCAGTCAGCCGCGAATAATTTCAATGTTATTAACATGAAATTACAGGATCAATTGAGAGGTTTCTCTTAAGGCCATGAATTATATATAAATTTTATAACCATGCTCAATTAACTGCCTTTATTATTATTTATATTCTTATTTATACAATTGTATTGAATTGCAGAAATGCTGCAGAAAAATGAAATGTCGGAGAGTGAGACGCAGCGTAAAGTTATAAGCTATTACCGTTCCTGCGAAGATTTGGGTAATATTTATTTAGAGTATTCTGCATAATGTTTTTACCGAAACACTCGATTCAACTTGATGGTTTGTATGAAGCTGCAATTGATGCAAGAGGTTTATCTCCATTGGAATCGATCGTCTTAGCCAACGGAGGCTGGCCTCTTACTCTTCCGTCGAATAAGTGGGATCTCAAGGAACAGAATTTGACCATGGAAAAAATTCACAAAAATTACGCTCAATTAACTGGTTCCTTTGCTTTCTTTGACCTTATGGTTGTTCCTCACGAGTTGAAACCCGAAGTCAATTTATTAAAGGTGATATCCTATTCAATTCTTCAATCATTGCTTAATATTTTTGCTTAGTATTATTTATAATGTTTTTGTTTATTATTGTTTTCATATTACCTGCATTGAAACAGCGAATTTCAACCAATCTGACAGTAGTTTTCTGCTGCGCTATTGTTCTGAAATTGTCTCATTTTAACTGGTTACAGGCATTTGCACTCCCAGTTTCAATACAGCTAATATGATAAATGTAGTGTGTAGCACGGGTTCAATCACGATTTCAGATTTCGTGTGATGTCAGCCCTTGCCTTCGGCTCGGAGAGCCAACTTTACACGCGTCTGAAATCGTCTTGTTTCACCTCTAGCCGCACAATATACTATTTTATGCAATAATGTCCATTTTTAAGATAAACTACTATATTAAGGATAAACATTTATTCTTTAGTTGGGACTACCCATGATCTCAATAAAGCGACAACGCTCATTCCTGCCACAAGGGAAGGAACAACCTACTTGGAATTTTGTTTACACATATGTTTCGGCAATTGCTATAGAGTTCTCTAGATTGCGAAGATTCAATGTGTCCTCTGACAGTATAGATGACGATTTAATACAAATCAACCAATTCCAATATTTGTTATACGTAGGTTAATTGATTGACAAAAAATATAATGGAGTAATCAAGACATATAATAGGAAAAAATAACAATGAAAATTGTACGATTCTTATTGAAGGAATTGTATGATCGCACGCGGAGAGATGATTTTGACTATGGTTCGTTATATCGAGTAAGGACGATCGCTCAAGTGCAGATCTCGTGGAATACAGCTATCTCAGGGCGCCCTGAGTATGCGGTAATGCTATTTTATTTCTATGAAAGTAGTTATTCGATTCTTAAATACTTAATTTTTATTCAGATCGATTGGCTGGAAACTATTCGCAGTGCTTTCGACGGAACGGGTGTTCTAATTGATGCAGCGCAAAATATTGAACTTCCGCACAAAGACTTTGTTGAGGAACTTGCTGGTTTATTAAAAAAGTTTTCGTTGCGAACTGTTGGTAATTATGAGATAAATAAATTCGAAAATTATTTAGTTTAATCGCGAAAACACTCATTTCCTTACTACTTACAGTGAATTACATTCATTGGCACGCCATAGATGGTTTAGTGCCCTACACCAATAAGAAAATGCGGCAAATTTCCAATGAATTATTTAAAAGTCGTTTTGGATATATGAACAATGACGACCAACGGTAATTGCCCAGAATTTATTACCTGAAGACGTTGATTAATCTCCATTTTTTTTAAATCCACTTGACTCTGCAATTTCATTTCAGGTCTACTTTCTGTATTGACCACCACAAGATGCATCTAGGTTTATCATATGTCTACATGCGAGAATATGTCAGCAAAAATAACGCAAAACCTGTAAGATTGCTACGCCCTTCAACTGCAAATCTGTTTCTTGTTATAATCGTTTCAGATAGTTATTCAAACTCGATTTTCTCTTTAAAGGTTATCGGCATGATATCCCAGATCCAAGAGGAAATGAACCGACTACTTGACCAATCTTCGTGGATGAATTATGAAGCGAAACTTCGGTTGAAAGAAAAACTTTACAATATGATGATGTTTATTAGGATTTCCGACTACTATGACGAATCAGAAAAATTTGACGATTTTTACAGTGAGGTCAGACTAAAAATTTTACGTTTCTACTGACACACGTTCAGCGACTTTAAATATATGTATATTGTAACGAATACTCTTATAATAGTGATATATAATATAAGTATCATATATCACTAAACGTATTCGTATCGAACATATGGATGATGCTTAAGTATTGATACATACTGTTATATAACAATTTCGTGTGATCTTTTTCAGCTGGTAGTCAGCTCGGATTATTTTGAAAACGTAATAAATTACAATAGATTCAGGGCGAGAACAATAATAAAAGAATTACTGGTGCCTCACGTCAGCTATGAGGCCAGGTAAGTGGTTCATGATTAGAATTATTTTCAAGAAAAATGAAAAATCGATGAATTATTGTGAATTATTTATTAGGCTGGAATTTCTACCTATGGAAGCGAATGCATATGACGGTATGCATCTTAATATTATAAGTAAGTTTTTTACTTGATTATTATTATTAATAATTTATATTATTATTATTATTCAAAAGAATATTATTCAAGAGATATTTCGCAGATTTTCCTGTAGCACTGCTCCGGATGCCTTATTTCCATGCTGATAGCCCCATGTAAGAAATAAGCTTCAGCTGCTCTTATAGATCTCTTAATCGTTGTTACGCAGATATAACTATTCCGATAGAAACGTGACGAATTACGGCACAGTGCTGGCATTCGGCTCATCGTGCCGGCACAATATCATTAAAAGCCGTCATAGAAGACGGTGTTTTGCCAGCATGGCGTTTCCGTTGCCACGACGCGTATTACTCACTGGGTAACTAAATATATACTTTCGTGAAATTATAGGGTTTTGAATTATGGCAACATGGGAGCTGCGATCGGCTATGAGATTTCTCATGGACTTGGCATCGAAGGTGATTGTATTATATTATATTTATTTTTAGATGTTTGTCATGTTTAGACGATCCGATAATATTTTATCTTTATTTATACGTTGAATAATTTAAAAAATGATTTATTCGCAGGTGAACTGTACGACGACATCCGCAACGATAAGCAATTCTGGTTAGTACCAACGATTGAGAGATACAATGATAAAGCGAAGTGCTTTGTTGATCAGTATAGTTATTACAACTATACGCTAGATGAGGATTTAAAATCGCGGACAATTCACGTCAGTATTTTATGACTGTTGTTATCACTTACAAAGAATATTTTTTAATTTCATCGACACTTTTGATTTCAGATCGATGGTGAGAAGACCTTAGGACAAAATATTGCCGACAATATCGGTTTCGCGACAACTCTGAGCGCTTATCATTCGTACAAGACAAAGCAAAATTCCGATGATGTTAAGATACCAGTGTTCCAGAATTATACGGACGAAATGCTTTTTTTCTACGCTTTCGGCAATGTAAGTCTAAACTCGCCCAATAATGAATTATTTTGAATATTCAGTACTCAGTAATCAGTCTCTCTTTTTTTTCTTACCTGCAGCGTTATTGCGGATCAGAGACACCCGAGGCGATGAAGCTTATACGTAGTCCTACTGCAGTGATGGTCAACGCGGTAGTGTCGAATATGCGAGAATTTTCCGATGCATTCAAATGTCCTTCTGGAAGTCCGATGAATCCAGTGAAGAAGTGTGTTCTCTCGGATTAAACTATAAAAAATACAATAAGCGTTCCTCGCATATAATTAAGTCAATAAAATACACCTTTCCAGTCATCTATACTATAATTCTTAAAGTTTGGATTTCCGTCCCTTAAACTCATCCTAGACGGAGCGTGCTAGGAAGATGATCTTGGACATTTTGGAAAGGTCTCCTGATTTCTAGGTCAACGCAACTACTTTCAGCTCTTAAAGTTGAGTCCTTAAGGAGATACGGACATTTGAATTTTCTAAGAGTATTATTGAATTTTGACGTTAAATTTTTATTTTTAAAAAAGCAAAGTTATTCTTCGTAGTAGGTATAGCTTGCGCTTTTTAAAAACGAAAAGGTTACTATGATACGGTGAACGGAAATGTGTTTTTGTTTGACATGAATTTTCAAATGCAATGCACATTTTAGTGAAGCAGTAAACAGTCAAGTAATTAAAAATAAAATAAGAAAAAACGAAAAATGTCCAGAAAGCGTCACGATACTAAAAAGAAACCTTGTCGAAGCCTGGTACGATACTAATTAATTGATAAACATAACTCCATATGACGTCATTGTGGACAACAATAAAACAGAATATCTACACCTTTTTGTCAAGTTTTCACAGGCAAAACAAATAGAATAAGGATAATCGGGGCCTTTTATTCATTATATTATATATTATGGTCTTTTAAGAAGGACTCAGCGATGTAATGTTGACGCTTATTCCCAACGGATCTCTTTCTTGTCGTGTTTTCGATCTCCGGTGGTTGCCGCCTCTTTTCGCTGAGTATGAATGGAAGGAGAGTGACATGTTCATTTTCGGTGATTGTCTCGTATAATATATATTTTGTCCAGAGATTGCAGACATACATTGAACAATACAGCGCAAATGAAGTATCTTAGCAAAGACGAGTCAACAGTGATACGCAACCCCCCCCCCCCCCGCATGCAATAAAAACTATTGTATTATTTTAAGGGCAGCCTCCTTATAAGATACCAGGAGTGTGCAAGACAGGGAGTTCCTAGCCAAATAGGCCCAGAGGGCCCCTCTTTATTCATTGCGTATAGCTAAGGGGAGTATCGCCATAGTATAAAAGGGCCGAAATGTAACTCATTCAGTAAGTTCGCATCATTCTTGAACTACATTTAAAATCTGCAGTTCGGCAAAAAAATCAGTAGTACGGAGAAATCCTGGGTTTTTTTAGTGTTCATTTTCAGATCCTTTAGCAGAGAGTAACGCGGCCCACCGCGAACTCACAAAAATATTATATGTACTCTTAGGTTTATTATACCTTCGATAATTCATAACCACTCGTAACATAAGGTAACTAGCAGAAGTCATTTAATCGGATAAATTTACATAATTGATTCATGGTGACACAAGCATTATATGTATAATTTAAAAGTGCAAAAATTTATTTAACTGGAAATCGTATGCGATGTTACCATGACCATGTGACCATGATGCTGTTGAGCATTTATCTACCGACGACTACGGATCAAAGGAAGATTTCGCATATACAATCATTGATGTTCTTATTGATCACAGTGTAGAATCTCGTTTAAACATATTCAGCGAGTCTAATGATAGATTTAACACGCCAGTGACCACACGCATAAAAACGAGTGCGTTTAGTTCTCATTTTCTCGAGGCTATTATTGTCTTGACGTCTCCGATGCTTGAGTATTAACGTGAAGCGTTGTATCTTATCTTGCTCTTCACAACTATGACTTTGAACATGATCCGCTGCTTGGTTACACTCACCCCTTAATTAACCCCTTGAAGTGAAGCCGCTTAAGGGGTTCACGAGGAAACGAAACGTACAACAATATTTCAAAGATTTCTAAATCCCGTTTTCTTAGCTATATTAAGATACACTCGCGGCCCAGAACGATACTTTGCCAGCTGAAGTAAATATCTTATTTTCTTATAATATAGGGGCACTCGCCCTGGTCTCGAAAGAAAGGAGAGAGAACTAGTGTATACCATATCTCGGCTCAATGAGAATATTAATTTTTTCTCTCGCCGCCTTTTTCCTCCTTTTTCACGATCACTCGAGCTGTTTGCATAGTTAAAATAAATATATTTAAAAATAAATAAGTACAATTAAATAAATCAATAAATAAATAAATAAATAAAAGATAAGTATTTGCTTGGGCTCTCAAATCGACTGGACTCTTATGTCTTCAGAGTTTTCCCTATTTTTCTTGCCGGCAACGAGACTGAGCTCTTGTTCCGGTTTTCCAACTAATGAAATCCCACCCGCAAAGTGAGACTGAACGCGATCAACGAAAAGAAACCCCCCAAGTCAAGGTGTGTCAGCGACCGTTCCTAGGTTTGCGTAGCGCATGGGTGTTGCGTCTCTAACGGCGCCTCTGAGATACCGGACCGCCTCTCGTAGTATTTTTGCCCTTATGCGTAGTACCCTAAATAGTTCCTAGATTTGTAGTGCCTTAGATACTCGTGGGACTCATATGGAATCAATTAAGAAAATAAAATGCTTGGAAGAGGAGCAACGTGAGACGGCCTTGTTGTAAGGCGACTCGTTCAGACATCGGGGCTGCAACTGGGTCCATGATCCAGGAACAGCCACAGTGTCATGACCGCCCAGGAATGACTCTGGAGGGCGGTCCTGCCGGCGATGTCAGCTTGACGGCAATCCCGCAGAAAAGACCCAGTGGAGCGATTAGGAAGAAATTCAAGAGGCTGCGGGAGGCGCATAGGAGAGAGAAAAACTCAAAGGCCTTGGACTCTGCAAAACTAAGGAAGAACGTGACTGCCAAAAGGCAGAGATCGGCAGAGGAGATATCTTTTAGTGCCGTGAAGTATCCTCCCAAGAAACGCAGGGAAGCGGCTTGGAAGTCAAGATCGTTCACTGCGGTTACAGCTGACCTTCCGAGAGTCACCATCGTTCATGATCGCCGAAAGGAGGAAATCATTTCTTGGAAATCATGTACCAGGCGCTGAAGATCCAGGAGGGGATCATGGAGCTGGTGGACGTTATCCGCCAAGGGGAATTTGTGCCACGGTTCCATAAGCTCTTGAACAAAGGCGTCCTTAAGATAATTTGCGCGGACATCGAGACTGAGTGGTTGATCAGGAGTAAGGTGCCGAGCCTGAAGAAATAGGAGACGGCGAGCCTTTGTGCTAAAGGCTTAGACGAACTGATAAAATACGTCAAGATAATGGCCCACATCTCTGGACCGTAGACGGACGTCACATCGGTGGTTTTAAAAGAGCTGGAGAGGCAGATCCCAGGGCCCGACACAGGGGGCTGAAACGTCTACGAATGCTACCCTTCGTGGGTATTAGGCGAGCAACCTTCAGGGTTCTCGGCAACAAGCCGGCGGCGAAAAGAAAAAGAGAGAAAGGGGAGCAGCACTGAACATGGTAACTAAGCTCTCTGTCTTACAAATAAATTTACATCGCTGTGCTGTGGCTACAATGGTACTGAGTAGGCGAGTGGTTCGAGAACACGTTGAGATCTCGCTGTATCAGGAACCCTGAGCTTTCCGGGGACGGATCAGGGGCCTCAACGTGGATCGAGGACAACTAATTTCTGAGGACTGTTCGCAGGGCCAAGGTGTGCATTCTCGTAGGGGCAGTTGCAGCTACCATTGCCAGTGAACGATCTTGACTTCCAAGTCAAGGTTCCCTGCGTTTCTTGGGAGGATACTTCACGGCACTAAAAGATATCTCCTCTGCCGATCTCTGCCTTTTGGCAGTCACGTCCTTCCTTAGTTTTGCAAAGTCCAAGGCCTTTGAGTTTTTCTCTCTCCTATGCGCCTCCTGCAGCCTCTTGAATTTCTTCCCAAACGCTCCATTGGGTCTTTTCTGCAGGATTGCCGTCATGCTGACATCGCCGGCAGGACCGCCTTCCAGGGTCGTTCCTGGGCGGTCACGACACTGTCGCTGTTCCTGGATCGTGGACCCAGCTGCAGCTCCGATGTCTGAAAGAGTCGCCTTACAACAAGACCGTCTCACGTTGCTCTTCTTCCAAGCTTTTTATTTTCTTAATTGATTCCATATGATTCCATATGAACTATTTAGGGTACTACGGATAAGGGCAAAAATACTATGAGCGGCGGTCCGGTATCTTAGAGGCACCGTTAGAGACGCAACATCCCTGCGCTACGCAAACCTAGGAACAGTCACTGACACACCTTGACTTGGGGGGTTTATTTTCATTGATTTCATTCGTTGGAAAACCGGAACAAGAGCTCAGTCTCATTGCCGGCAAGAAAAATAGGGAAAACTCTGAAGACATAAGGGTCCAGTCGATTTGAGAGCCTGAGCAATTACAAATCTCTTATTTATTTATTTATTTATTGATTTATTTAATTGTACTTATTTATTTTTCAATATACTTATTTTAACTATGCAAACACCTCGAGTGATCGTGAAAGAGGAAGAAAAAAGCCGACGAGACCGCCTGTGCTGTCTCGACCTTTCAGATCCTCGTAAAAAATTACACTAGTATACACTAGATCTCTCTCCTTTCTTTCGAGACCAGGGCGAGTGTCCCTATATTATAAGAAAATAAGATATTTACTTCAGCTGGCAAAGTATCGTTCTTTGCATCGAGTGTATCTTAATATAGCTAAGAAAACGGGATTTAGAAATCTTTGAAATATTATTGTACGTTTCGTTTCCTCGTGAACCCCTTAAGCGGCTTCACTTCAAGGGGTTAATTAAGGGGTGAGTATAACCAATCCGCGGATCATGTTCAAAGTCATAGTTGTGAAGAGCAAGATAAGATACAACGCTTGACATTAATACTCAAGCACCGGAGACGTCAAGACAACGATAGCCTCGAGAAAACAAGAACTAAACGCACTCGTTTTCATGCGTGTGATCACTGGCGTGTTAAATCCATCATTAGACTGGCTGAATATGTTTAAACGAGATTCTACACTGTAATCAATGAGAACATCAATGACGGTGTACGCGAAATCTTCCTTTGATCCGTAGTCGTCGGTAGATAAATGTTCAACAGCATCATGGTCACTCTTACGACGTCTGGTCCTGTAGACGACCGAGTTCAGCTACATCTTTTTTTAACATCGCATATGTTTTCCAGTTAAATAAATTTTTGCACTTTTAAATTATACATATAATGCTTGTGTCACCATGAATCAATTATGTCAATTTCTCCGATTAAATAACTTCTGCCAGTTACCTTATGTTACGAGTGGTTATGAATTATCGAAGGTATAATAAACCTAAGAGTACATATAATATTTTTGTGAGTTCGCGGTGGGCCGCGTTACTCTCTGGTAAAGGATCTGAAAATGAACACTAAAAAAATCCAAGATTTGTCCGTACTACTGATTTTTTTGCCGAATTACAGGTTTTAAATGTAGTTCAAGAATGATGCGAACTGACTGAATGAGTTACATTTCGGTCCTATTATAACATGGCGATACTCCCCTTAGCTACCAGGTCTATAAATATGAAACCAAAAATTGCCCATAGATGGCCCTAGCTGTTAATGTAGTTACCGTCAAACCGCGGCATTCGCGCCATTTCCTTGTTGGCATCTCTGACAAAGATTTTCAACTCACAACAATACAAGTGACAACAGCATAGTTTGTAATAGCGTTGAACATGTTGAATTTTGTGCCTAGAAACTACGATTTGCGGACAGCATTGATTTTCTGTTACCATTTGAAGAAAACTGCTCCAGAATCGCATCGAATGCTTGTCGAAGCTTACAGTGAGCATGCTTTTGGTAAATCACTGTGATTTGAGTAGTTTAAAAAATTGAAAAGTGGCGATTTTGACGTGAGAAACGAAGAACGTGGAAGACGATCAAAAAAGTTTGAAGACAGCGAATTGCAAGCATTGTTGGTTGAGGATGACGCTCAAACGCAACAACAACTCGCGGATCAATTAAATGTGACATATGAAGCCGTCTCCATACGTTTGAAAGCCATGGGAAAGATCCAGAAGATGGGAAAATGGGTTCCACATGAACTGAATGAAAGACAGCAGGAAAACCGAAAAACCACTTGCGAAATGCTGCTCGCCAGGTACAAAAGAAAGTCATTTCTCCATCGAATTGTGACTGGCGATGAAAAGTGGATATATTTTGAGAGTCCTAAGCGTAAAAAATCATGGATAACTCCAGGCGAACCATCGACATCGACTGCAAGGCCAAATCGCTATGGACGGAAGACAATGCTCTGTGTTTGGTGGGATCAGAAGGGTGTGATCTATTATGAACCGCTAAAACTTGACGAAACCGTTAATTCTAAACGCTACTGACAACAAATGATCGATTTGAATCAAGCTTTGCGTGAAAAACGACCAGAATATCAAAAAAGGCAACACAAAGTGATTTTGCTTCATGATAATGCACCATCACACACACCAAAACTGGTCAAGGAAACGATTCAGGCGTTTAGTTGGGATATACTTTTGCATGCGGCTTACTCACCAGACTTGGCTCTGTCCGATTACTACTTATTTGCATCGATGGGACACGCACTTGCTGAGCAGCGCTTTACTTGTTACGAAAATGTACGAAAATGGCTCGATGACTGGTTTGCCTCAAAAGAGCAACAGTTTTTTTGGCGTGGCATCCACAAATTGTCAGACAGGTGGGAAAAATGTATAGCTAGCGATGGACAATACTTCGAATAAAATATTTTTTATCATTTTCATACAATAAACGTGTATTTTCTATACAAAAATTCCGGTTTCATATTTATAGACCTGGTATACCTAATGAATAAAGAGGGCAAGCTCCCCTGGGCCTAATCGGCTAGGAACTCCCTATCTTGCACGCTCCTGGTATCTTATAAAGAGGCTGCCCTTAAAATACTACAATAGTTTTTATTACATGTGGGGGGGGGGGGGGTGCGTATCACTGTTGACTCGTCTTTGCTAAGATACTTCATTTGCGCTGTATTGTTCAATGTATGTCTGCAATCACTGGACAAAATATATATTATACGAGAGAATCACCGAAAATGAACATGTCACTCTCCTTCCATTCATACTCAGTGAAAAGAGGCGGCAACCACTGGAGATCGAAAACACGACAAGAAAGAGATCCGTTGGGAATAAGCGTCAACATTACATCGCTGAGTCTTTCTTAAAAGACCATAATATAAAATATAATGAATAAAAGGCCCCGATTATCCTTATTCTATTTGTTTTGCCTGTGAAAACTTGACAAAAAGGTGTAGATATTCTGTTTTATTCTTGTCTACAATGACGTCATATGGAGTTATGTTTATTAATTAATTACTGGAAAGGTGTATTTTATTAACTTAATAATATGCGAGGAACGCTTATTGTATTTCTTATAGTTTAATCCGACAGAACACACTTCTTCACTGGATTCATTGGACTTCCAGAAGGACATTTGAATGCATCGGAAAATTCTCGCATATTCGACACTACCGCATTGATCATCACTGCAGTAGGACTACGTATAAGCTTCATAACCTCGGGTGTCTCTGATCCGCAATAACGCTGCAGGTAAGAAAAAAAAGAGAGACTGATTACTGAGTACTGAATATTCAAAATAATTCATTATTGGGCGAGTTTAGACTTACATTGCCGAAAGCGTAGAAAAAAAGCATTTCGTCCGTATAATTCTGCAACACTGGTATCTTAATATCATCGGAATTTTGCTTTGTCTTGTACGAATGATAAGCGCTCAGAGCTGTCGCGAAACCGATATTGTCGGCAATATTTTGTCCTAAGGTCTTCTCACCATCGATCTGAAATCAAAAGTGTCGATGAAATTAAAAAATATTCTTTGTAAGTGATAACAAAAGTCATAAAATACTGACGTGAATTGTCCGCGATTTTAAATCCTTATCTAGCGTATAGTCGTAATAACTATACTGATCAACAAAGCACTTCGCTTTATCATTGTATCTCTCAATCGTTGGTACTAACCAGAATTGCTTATCGTTGCGGATGTCGTCGTACAGTTCACCTGCGAATAAATCATTTTTTAAATTATTCAACGTATAAATAAAGATAAAATATTATCGGATCGTCTAAACATGACAAACATCTAAAAATAAATATAATATAATACAATCACCTTCGATGCCAAGTCGATGAGAAATCTCATAGCCGATCGCAACTCCCATGTTGCCATAATTAAAAACCCTATAATTTCACGAAAGTATAGATTTAGTTACCCAGTAAGAAATACGCGTCGTGGCAACGGAAACGCTATGCTAGCAAAACACCGTCTTCTATGACGGCTTTTAATGATATTCTGCCGGCACGATGAGCTGAATGCCAGCACTGTGCCGTAATTCGGCACGTCGCGGTCGTGCCGGCACGTCTCTATCGGAATAGTTATATCTGCGTAACAACGATTAAGAGAATTATAAGAGCAGCTGAAGCTTATTTCTTACATGGGACTGTCAGCGTGGAAATAAGGCATCCGGAGCAGTGCTACAGGAAAATCTGCGAAATATCTCTTGAATAATATTCTTTTGAATAATAATAATAATATAAATTATTAATAATAATAATCAAGTAAAAAACTTACTTATAATATTAAGATGCATACCGTCATATGCATTCGCTTCCATAGGTAGAAATTCCAGCCTAATAAATAATTCACAATAATTCATCGATTTTTCAATTTTTCTTGAAAATAATTCTAATCATCAACCACTTACCTGGCCTCATAGTTGACGTGAGGCTCCAGTAATTCTTTTAATATTGTTCTTGCCCTGAATCTATTGTAATTTATTACGTTTTCAAAATAATCCGAGCTGACTACCAGCTGAAAAAGATCACACGAAATTGTTATATAACAGTATGTATCAATACTTAAGTATTCGTTACATTATACATATATTTATAGTCGCTGAACGTGTGTCAGTAGAAACTTCAAATTTTTGGTCTGACCTCACTGTAAAAATCGTCAAATTTTCCTGATTCGTCATAGTAGTCGGAAATCCTAATAAACATCATCATATTGTAAAGTTTTTCTTTCAACCGAAGTTTCGCTTTATAATTCATCCACGAAGATTGGTCAAGCAGTCGGTTCATTTCCTCTTGGATCTGGTATATCATGCCGATAACCTTTAAAGAGAAAATCGAGTTTGAATAACTATCTGAAACGATTATAACAAGAAACAGATTTGCAGTTGAAAGGCGTAGCAATCTTACAGGTTTTGCGTTATTTTTGCTAACATATTCTTGCATGTAGACATATGATAAACCTAGATGCATCTTGTGGTGGTCAATACAGAAAGTAGACCTGAAATGAAATTGCAGAGTCAAGTGGATTTAAAAAAAATGGAGATTAATCAACGTCTTCAGGTAAAAAATTCTGGGCAATTACCGTTGGTCGTCATTGTTCATATATCCATAACGACTTTTAAATAATTCACTGGAAATTTCCTGCATTTTCTTATTGGTGTAGGGCACTAAACCATCTATAGCGTGCCAATGAATGTAATTCACTGTAAGTAGTAAGGAAACAAGTGTTTTCGCGATTAAACTAAATAATTTTCGAATTTATTTATCTCATAATTACCAACAGTTCGCAACGAAAACTTTTTTAATAAACCAGCAAGTTCCTCAACAAAGTCTTTGTGAGGAACTTCAATATTTGTCGCTGCATCAATTAGAACACCCGTTCCGTCGAAAGCACTGCGAATAGTTTCCAGCCAATCGATCTGAATAAAAATTAAGTATTTAAGAATCGAATAACTACTTTCATAGAAATAAAATAGCATTACCACATACTCAGGGCGCCCTGAGATAGCTGTATTCCACGAGTTCTGCACTTGAGCGATCGTCCTTATTCGATATAACGAATCGTAGTCAAAATCATTTCTCAGCGTGCCATCATACAATTCCTTCAAAAAGAATCGTACAATTTTCATTATTATTTTTTCCTATTATATGTTTTGATTACTCCATTACATTTTTCGTCAATCAATTAACCTACGTATAACAAATATTGGAATTGGTGGATTTGTATTAAATCGTCATCTATACTGTCAGAGGACACATTGAATCTTCGCAATCTAGAGAACTCTATAGCTATTGCCGAAACATATGTGTAAACAAAATTCCAACTAGGTTGTTCCTTCCCTTGTGGCAGGAACGAGCGTTGTCGCTTTATTGATATCATGGGTAGGCCCAACTAAAGAATAAATGTATATCCTTAATATAGTAATTTATCTTCAAAATGGACATTATTGCATAAAATAATATATTGTGCGGCTAGAGGTGAAACAAGACGATTTCAGAAGCGTGTAAAGTTGGCTCTCCAAGCCGAAGGCAAGGGCTGACATCACACGAAATCTGAAATCGTGTTTGAACCCGTGCTACACACTACATTTATCATATTAGCTGTATTAAAACTGGGAGTGCAAATGCCTGTAACCAGTTGAAACGAGACAATTTCAGAACAATAGCGCAGCAGACAACTACTGTCAGATTGGTTGAAACTCGCTGTTTCAATGCAGGTAATATGAAAACAATATTAAACAAAAACATTATAAACAATACTAAGCAAAAATATTAAGCAATGATTCAAGAATTGAATAGGATATCACCTTTAATAAATTGACATCGGGTTTCAACTCGTGAGAAACAACCATAAGGTCAAAGAAAGCAAAGGAACCAGTTAATTGAGCGTAATTTTTGTGAATTTTTTCCATGGTCAAATTCTGTTCCTTGAGATCCCACTTATTCGACGGAAGAGTAAGAGGCCAGCCTCCGTTGGCTAAGACGATCGATTCCAATGGAGATAAACCTCTTGCATCAATTGCAGCTTCATACAAACCATCAAGTTGAATCGAGTGTTTCGGTAAAAACATTATGCAGAATACTCTAAATAAATATTACCCAAATCTTCGCAGGAACGGTAATAGCTTATAACTTTACGCTGCGTCTCACTCTCCGACATTTTATTTTTCTGCAGCATTTCTGCAATTCAATACAATTGTACAAATAAGAATATAAATAATAATAAAGGCAGTTAATTGAGCATGGTTATAAAATTTATATATAATTCATGGCCTTAAGAGAAACCTCTCAATTGATCCTGTAATTTCATGTTAATAACATTGAAATTATTCGCGGCTGACTGCTTCTGGGTTAGAGGATGATTCGCTGGCCGTTGAACGCACACGTGCTTATAAATTTATTGCACGGGTCGACCGATTGGTCGATATTTTTAACTATTTTATTACCTGTTTAAAGGCGAGTATCAGTAATCACGAAATAAAATTTGAGCAGCATGCAATTGCATTTATCGATCGTACCGGCTTCCTCGCATATCTGGGATTCGCACAATCTGTCATCCCAGAGAACGCATTTCTTCACTGGATTCATAGGACTTCCACTCGGACAATTGAAGGCTTCGGAAAATTCCCGCATATTTGATACTGCTCCATTAATTCTGTTTGCGTAAGGACTATAAACAGAATGTTTCCATACATCCTGCGCAGCCTCCCGTTTCTCTGATGCGCAGAAGGTTTGCAGAATAGAAAAAAATATACGTTGATTGCTCAGTACTAAATCTGTGAAATATTCAATTATTGGGAGAGTTTAAACTTGCGTTGCTCAAAGTGTAGAAAAAGAGCTTCACGTCTGTATAATTTTGTAACAATGGTATCCTAATGTCCTCGAAATTGTGCTCTCTCTTGTAGGAAAGATAAGCTTTCAGAGCTATACTAAAGCCGACATTGTCGGCAATATTTTTTTCTGCAGTTCTAATACCATTGATCTGAAACGGATAAGTGCTTTCGATTTCAAACAAAAATTTATAAGTGATAATGACAGTCATCGAATACTCACCTTGACTGTTGTGTATGTATCATCTTGAAATAGCGGATAATCACTGTACTGATCGATAAAACACTGTACTTTCTTAGCGTGTCTCGCAATCATCAAGTCTGACCACCATTTCTCCTTGTTACCTATCTCGTTGTACTTTATTCCTGCGTAAATTGAATTTTTATTTTAAAAAAACATACGAAATATAACCGTGCATGTCGCTTCTTCAATATTTTCCACTTTTCGTAAAGTTGCCTCTATGAGGAAGCATGTTGATGAATTTTCGTTTTTTACCGTCTTCGTCGTCTTTAAAATTATTATATTTTTAAGAGCTATTTAGCTTGATAGTTAAAAATGTACGGTCGCTAGAGCCCGCACGGCATTTTTAAAAACAGTAAAACTATAATGAAAATCAAACAAGTGTTTTGGTTTCTGCATAAATTGTAAACAAAGCAACATGACTCCTCTACTGGGACGCCAAATTTCATGTCGATATAGGCCTTCTTGAGATATGGAGATATGGAAGTTTGAATTTTGCCAACGCAAACACACACACACACGCACGCACGCATTTTTTTTCAATTTGAAACAAAGCTTCCTTTATGAGAAATTAATTACGCAAATAAGTTGCAAACAAAATTATGAAATTACCTGCGATGCCAAATCCATGAGCAATCTCATGCGCGATTAGGGTGCCCACATGGCCATAGTTGATTACTCTACAATTTTAAAAAAATTATGGGATACATTCGCTCTAAATGTGATAACTAATAAGATAATAAGAGCAATTGCAGCGTGCTTCTTACAATGGTCGCTGAGCGTGGAAGAAAGGTAGTTGGAAAACCAACGCAGGATAAACTGCGATCATTAAAAAAATTAATTCTTTGATATAATAATAATTTTATGAAGTGAAGAACTTACTTAGGGCCTTTAGATTCAATTCGTAATAGGTATTTGTATTTCCTGCTAGAAGTGACTCCCTAAAAAATATATAACAATGGTTCTTCAGTTTTAAAAATTATTAATAAATGATGAATAATCGTGAGCCACTTACATATCTTTATATCCGTCTTTATACATCAATAACTTCTGTAGTGATGCTATCCTCTGAAATCTATTGTAATTGACTACGTTTTCGAAAAAATCATGACCGACTTCCAGCTACATAACACAAAAAGAATGTATTCCAACATAAAAGTAAATATACAATATTTGATGAACGTTGCGGAACGTGTGGCGGATGAATAAATCGAGTTTGGGTCTCACCTTCTGGTAGTATTCATCAATTTTTCCAGAATCATCATACCAGCTTGGATACCCAATATGCTTCACCAT
The DNA here is from genome assembly GCA_963942595.1 of Cylloceria caligata. Lineage (NCBI taxonomy): Eukaryota > Metazoa > Arthropoda > Insecta > Hymenoptera > Ichneumonidae > Cylloceria > Cylloceria caligata. Next base: position 13,892,765 of record OZ012703.1, on the reverse strand, counting down.
ATTGTTGATTTTTTCTTTTGACCAGAATTTCGAGTCATCGTCCATCCACGTTGATTGGTCAAATTGTCGCTTCATTTCCGTTTGAATCTGGGACACCATGTCCTTAATCTTTCAAGAGAAAAACGTGTCAGTAAAGATGATCTGAAATTACTAAAACGTGATATGAAGTGCAGTAGAAATATAAAGCAAATTTACAGTCCGCGAAATGTTATTGTGAAAATGTTCTCGCACCCAGGCGTACGATAAGCCTTCAGGCATAATGTGGTTGTCAATACAGAAGGTAGACCTAGAATAAAATTGCACTGGCAGATTGAAAAAAAAATACATTACATCAATCTATGCCCTAAAATAATTTAATTCTGAGTACTTACCTTAATTAATCATTGTTCACGTATCGATAACAATTTTCGTTCATGAGATTGCCAGCTTGCCGCATTTGTTTGTTTGTAAATGACACTAGGCGATCGATGCCGTGCCAATGAACGTAATTCACTGCAAGTGAAAGAAAAACGAGTGTAATGGCTGATAACGTGATCTCGTTACAACGAGAGTTTCGGGCAAAATATTACGCCAAATACTGTAACTAAATATTACCCAAATCTACACACGAAAGATAGTAATCTCTTATTTTATGCAGCGTCTCACTATCCGACTTTTCTGTTTTCGTTAGTATTTCTGCAATTAAATATGGGTACACAAATACTAAAAATTGCAGATATCTATAAATGTGCCTTCATTTTCATTGAAATTACCGGTCTTGAAACAAACCCTTTAGTTGTTCCCGTAATTGTATTTCGACAATGTCGAATTGACTCATGATGTGTAGACCTTCTGGTACCGGATGATTCTCTATCCATCGACGGCACGCGTGTTCGTAAAAATTATCGCACGGGTCGATCAATTGGTCAATACTCTCAATTATTTCATTCCCTGATTAAAAATAATAATCACAAGTAACAAAAAAGAAGTGCAAAATTATAATCGTCGATCGTACCTGAATCATTGCATATCTGGGATGTACACAACTTGTATTCGATGTTGTTATCCGGATTTACTGCATAGACTGCGTGACTGATGCATAATGAGCTCAGTAAACTCAAGATCAACCTGATAATTTAGTTAAAATTAAAATATGTTGAGCATTTCATTCTAGTACAATTATTCGGGTAACAATTTAGTAACAGACTTACACGGAAGCGATGTCATAACGTTGAAGATATTGCATTTTGACGAATATCACAGTTTTTGAGAGTGAGACGCGAGACTTGCAATGGTTAACTGTTTACTGTAGTCACGACTGGATTGTCTTCGAATTTAGGCGTAATTGCCGAAGACACTTCAACCTTATGGATAAACATAAAGTTTACGAAAAATATTATATAATGCGTCTAATGTATTTATTATAGAAAATACCTTATAAATTAAAGGGTGTAAGTCAAATAAAAATATTCTATTGTTTCAAATATTCAAATTTCGTAATACCATTTGCTTAAGTGGAGGGTACACTTTTATTTAAATTAAAAACATTTTTTTTACATTCTACGTATTGTCTCACCGATACGCTACACTTTGAAATATATTACTTCGTGTATACGAAAAATTGAAGGTCCCTTGTTTTATTATATTCTGGTTTATATATTTTTTTCATAGAAAAACAAATAAATCCTTACTTAAAAAATTTGTTCCTTAAGGGGGTATCATAAGTGATCAATGGTCTATGGTGATAAAAACCTAAAGACAAATATTTTGGCTTGAAAAAAGTATTACGCAGGCTTCGAATCGTGCGTAGTGATAGCAATTATTATTTATGCTTTTTTTAAAATATGTTTTCACTCTACGTAGTGAAAAGTTTTGCATTTTTCATGGCGAGATACTTTTTTATTTCCCTTTTTTCATAGGTGGTACCTGTTCATCATAGAACCCTAGTTTCTTAAGTATTGAGTAAGCGCGTGCTTTGCTCTCGTATATTAAACGCGAAAATCGTACTTTGTCTGCACTCGATCGGACCGAGACGGATTGCAATGTTCATAGCAATTTTCCTTTTCGTTTTGCTTCCTCATAGAGGAACCTATGTTTTCGTGAAAAAAAAATGTTCTCGGGATTTTGATGCCTAAGTACTTAAACAGTTTCAAAATGTCGAATAATCATATTTAGGAAAAAAGTCGGTGCTCGCGCGCGCGCATATGTGTATGTGATTAGCTTGTAAAATTGCAATCGATCGAGTTACTCGATCATCCTGAATTGCAATCCCGTCAGTTTGCTGCAATTTTCGTTCAAATCATTGACGGATGTCTAGTTTTATGGTTGTTTCCGATTTTCGAAAAAAGGACGTACGCTTGTAAGCTTTCGTAAATTTTTAGCTATCGAGTTTAATCTTTCTAAAAGGATAGACCAGGGGATAATGTTATTTGATGTTAAGGTTGGCAAGTATCGATTAAGGCATCCATATTTTATAGAATGTTACATTTTTGTAGTTTTTGAAAAAAAAAATATATATATATATATATATATATTTGCTCCAAGTTACGTAAATTTTCATTTATCACACTGAAACTTAGCATGCAAATTGGCTACGATGCAAGGTTACTTGGTGTTGAATTTAGTGAGAATCGTTTAAGGTGTTTAAACTTTATAAAATTTTCAAGTTTACTTCATTTTAAATTTTATAAAATTTCCTCTATAAGAAAGCCAGAATTGAGATAATCATTTCCCGCAGAGAAAAATCTGTGAGTTAGAGAGAACCACCGGGAAGCAATGTGAACATTTCAAATTAACACGCCTTATTTCAATTGTTTTGGATCGGATCTCTCCGTTTTTAATTAATAAAGTCATTAATTTTAAATTCACTCGGCGAACGTACTGCCGCGTGAAGATTCATAATCAACTCGCTGTTTTTCTTTACCTGACGCGTCTGGTCACTAAGGCACATTCTTAAGATTATGTAAGACGATTATTAACGATTAAATTTTAGATTTGAATGATCATCTTAAATTTATGTGGCGTGACAGGCGCCGCCGTGTCAAGTGTTTACACTCAACTGCTTATATTGACTTTATAGACGGCGACTCGTCGCTAAGACGCGTATTATTATGAATCGATATCTCTGAATTCTTATGGCGACATTAATTCTGCCATAGGAAACTCAACACTCAAGCTCCTATACATATGTAAATTAGGACTCTGATAGGCATGGGCTCTTCTGGATACCTTTTGTCTTCAATAGGCGCCTACTCTGTTGATACAGGTATCGTGTATTTGCTCGATGGTGCTGCACTTGCCAGTGAGCCTGTTAATACTTATCAAGGCGCGATTAGCGTGCCACGCAGTTATTTCGATCTAACCACCTTCGCCAGACGAGAACTTGGAATGTTGTCAACGATTTATCGCCGGTTGGATTACATAACTATCCGAAAAAAGATGAAACTTACTCAGCGCTTCGTATAGCGTCGTTTTTGTTAGCCCATTTTCTACCGCCGTTACCCGAGGTAATGATACTCGATATTTCTGGGTTACGCGTACTTGTTCACCAGTTCTGTTTTTGGGTCCTTCTTTAATCACGAAAATTGCTTTGAACTTCGCTTCGTCATGTTCGATTGCGCAGGATCATGATTCGTCACGATCTTGCGCAATCGAATTTGTTAAAACGCCGACGGACATTCCGACAGCTTCTTCATTCAGACTTTCCGGAACGATTTTACACATTTAATCACATATACGTACACAAATCTCATTGTTTTAGACGTAGCTTGTTTATGATTGTACATTGTCTCGAGCCTCGACGATTTTCAAAGGACCAACGAATACATAAACAATGGTAAATAATACGAGTACTTGTCTTTATGGCATTGAAATTCTTGATTTCCAAGATTTTTAGTTTGTCTGTGAACTATACATAACCAATTGTATCCTAAAATATTTCCTAAATTTTACGGAATTCGTGGATATCTTGTAAACAAGCACTTACCGAATGGGGAGGGCTTGAAGTTCCGAACGTTGAAAGATACGACGGTCTTAAATTTCTAACTGTAATATCATACCCGAAAGATTTTACGATGTGGTATATTAACAAACGTTTATAGTAACGATGAAGACATACAGAGAGTGGTGTTAATTCCAAAAGGATAATGACACAAACGTTAATTTATGTAGTGCACAGTTACCGATAGTGCACGTAAATGACATATTTATTACATGAACAGCTAGGATTATAATATTAAAAGCTCAGAACATTTAAAGTTCAGAAAGTTGTATGGATTAAAAATTTAATTTAGAAAAAAACGAACATTTCGAAAGCCTCTATGTCTGAAACTTAACAGCAAGGTCATATTTGCCACGATTTAGGATTCCGAGAATCATAGTTCGCAACGTTCATAGTTCCGAAAATAGATTCTACGACAGGACAAATATCCGAATATCGCACTTTGGATGGCTCGAAGTTCCGAAGATTAATTCTCTTAAAGGGCAAGGCTCTAAGCATCACAGTTTGGAAGATTCAAAGTTCTGAAAATATATTTTCTGACGGGGCATAATTCCGAAAATGAAAGTGTACTCAGATCGCGTACTTTGTTATTCTGCGGTAAGATGGCACCACGCGTTAGGGCTGTACCAACGCGGTAGTTCCGGACCAGGCATTTCTTAGCTCGCGCGACCGCGTTAGGAAATGGGCTAGTAAAACATCACAGTATTATAATTGTGATGTTTTAATTGTTTTAATTGTGATGTTTTAATAATTGTGTGAACCAGCTGGGATAAATCGTTGAAAGCATCCCGAGTCGATGACTGGCGAGGTGTGAAAGTAGAAAAAGAGAGTCGAGAAATTCGGGTTACTCGTCGTATGAAAATTTTGAAATTTATATATATGAAATATGTGCAAAAATATATAGGATACAAATTGTCCTTAACAAGGAAAACAAGATGTAATTTTTGTAAGTTTCAGATTGTCGGAATCGTGAGTTGTCGATATTCTGCCAATCAGAATGTTTACCTTTCGGAATTTTGACCCTTCGGAATGTTTACCATTCGGAAATTTGGTTTTTTGGAATTTAGTCTTCTCGTTTTTTAAACTGTCGGGACTTGAAAATAGCGGTGATTGACTTATTAATTTCCTAACCATTGGAACTTGGTACTACCGGATTTCGATTTATTTGCATTTTGACCTATAAATGCAGTCCTTAAAGAACTTGTTTCTCTGAGATTTCATTGCTGGTACATTTACCGCCTGACTAGATTTTCTTAAGAATTTATCTTTTCTAAATTTTTACGATTCTGGATCATGAATGAACCTTTTTAAAATTTTGGGACTTACTATTCGTATCAACTTTGAGTTAGACTAAAAAAGAAAGCGATATTTCAACCGTTCAAAGTTTTTATTATTCGGAACTTTAAGCCCCCCCCCCTTCCCCCAATAAGTCGCAATGTTCCGTATTTAGAAGAATGGGAGACCGAAAAATGATTTATTTTGTCTTCTGAAATTCTGAAAGTATGAACATTAACTGAAAGTTAAATCATGTTAAGTAAATTCCATACTCGAATACAACTGCAGCTTGTAAGCAGCGAACAAATGATGCGTCTCCGATAAACAAGGTAAGTATTGTTAAAGTGGTGTATTATAGCTTATTATTAATCAACAATTGCAGTTTTAAATGGAATAAAAATGACTTCTCGTCGTTTAATTGTATCCAGTCTTTTTGACTATTACAATAAACTGGTCCTCCTCTGAACTAGATCTATTGTTGTCAACCGGTACTCGTGGCAAAAACCACGTTAACCGCTCGTGGCGATAAAAACTTCTCATAAAGTCTTCGGAAGTATCAATTGAATAGTGTATTGAATATGAATATGAGTTGCAATTTTTAAAAGGTACTCACCGGACGTGGTGGCGGTAGCCAACTAGGCAAACGAAAGAAAACACATGATCGAATAGTTAATTTTCTTCAAAACCATTCTATTGTCCTCGTTACACTGATTGCTAAGTCAGAAATGATGTCTGGATCGTGGTCGGAGCATTTAAATAGCGGCGCAGTTAACGTGAAACGGGGAGGGTCGAGCAATCGCCCTACTTTGAGATACGGTATCGTGGGAAAAAGTGGGGTTTTTTTGCAGAATAGAATGCCGAGACCTGTAATCAATTTCGTTAAAGTTTTGCAGTGTGTGTCGTTCGAATACAGAAATCAATTTGGCCCAACATGATAGAAATCTGCTAATAGCGTTCGAATTAAATTAAAGTGAATTGTATTTTAGAAAATTTAAATAATGCGACTTATTTATATTCAGGACTAATAATTTCATATGATCCAAATAACTGAGATGCAAACCTCATAGATTAATAGAAACTCAATGCTACTTACGTTAAAGCCATTATTATCATCATCATCATCATTATCGTCATTATTATTATCGGTGTCGTTGTTGTTATTATAAGTAATTTCTCTACCCATGGGTGATCGAAATAATAAATCCTTTTATACGGTTGCTCAATGCATCTCAAAAAATGAAAAACTGAATACATTTTTTTTGCCATTTCAAAGTATATTGAAAGATTTTGGTTCCTTCGTAGAGAAAGATTTTTTAAAGGTGAGGATTAATTAAAAAAAAAAAAAGTAAAAAGATTTGTAACGTTGCACATTCAACATTGTTGCAGATTAATTAATTAATCCTTTTATACGCGGTCATATGTTTCTTAAGAGTGATAAATCTAAGCGACAAATGATTTGACCAAATTTTTTGATGGAAAATTTCTGGCAGTTCGCAACCCGATTAGAGTCAGCGCCACCTTTAGATCCCTGTGTTATCGATCTCAGAGAGATCTCTAACAATCGTTGCTAGAGCCGCGGTGGCGTAATTGGTAACGTACCAGGCTAGAATTCTGGAGTTCCCGGTTCGAACCCGGGCTGTGGCAATATTTTTCCACGATTTCTTTAAAAGTTAAAAATCGTCAGGTCTGGTTGCCTCATTAATTCTTAATGAATGAGTGAGGCAATCAGAGTTGACAAAAAATAATTAATGATTCGATTGTTAGAGATCTCTCTGAGATCGATAACACAGGGATCTAAAGGTGGCGCTGACTCTAACCGGGTTGCGAACTGCCAGAATTTTTCCATCAAAAAATTTGGTCAAATCATTTGTCGCTTAGATTTATCACTCTTGTTGCACATTCAATACAATGTAAACCCTTCGTTCGATTCTCATTAAATTCAAGATCAAGTATTCTTGTCCTCCAACCAATTTGTATGCCAAGTTTCGTTTTAAAGAAATAAAACTTCACGAAAGTTTGAGCGAAGATAGATTTTTTTGAAAAATTAAAAAAACTTATACTTTTGTAAACTCTGAACGTCTTGACCGATTCATATCAAAGTCAATACCGCACAACCTTGCCCCCTCCCCTATGCTTGGTGCAAGTTTTAACTCGATACCTTGAAATTTACAAAAGTTAAAAACATTACTCTCTTTTTCGAAACATTCAAACAACCATTAAACGAGAAACTCGTTAGCGATTTGACACAAACACACGGATATTTAAAAAAAATGTTTTTTCGACATTTTGGAATTTTCTAATTATCATGACATCGTAATCTTGAAAAAAAATTTTGTTTGTGAAAACAATGCTTCCCCTATGAGGAAGCAAAACGGAAAAAATTCCAAGTGGCATTGAAACATAGAAAAGATAAAAAATGCGAAGGTGGAAACGACGATGAATACAGCGAGTTGATAAAAGTTTACTACCCGGATGACTCACGTTACAGTTGAATACATGTTACCTCAAAGATTTTCCACTGTCCATAGACAAATAGAGAAAAAGACGGAAAAATATCCAAGACGCATGTGAACTCAGAAAAGATAAAAAAACGAATGTGGATACAACCTTGAGAACGTCGAGTTGATAAAAATATAATACCCGAATGACTAACCACACCGTTGTTAGGTCAAATCCGCGCGGTGTTTTTACAAAAACCGACAAATTTAAGACGTGTGAGGCGTTTCGGCGTGAGTTTTCCGTACTCTGGTCAAGGAGAATAAATTCTCCCATTACCACACCTGACAAGAAACACCGAAGACGCAAGCCCCCTTTTGAGTCTAACCTTTCGGAAAATTACTCGGGACAGGGTTGAGAATGCTCGTTGATTATTCGCGTTAACCCGTCATTCGTCTCGATAAACTAAATTGATAAATTACCCCGCGGAGGAAGGGATTTTAGGTGGGAAGGGAAGTGGTAGGTTACTTTCACTTGGGGAAAAATTTACGGAAATATAAGATAAAATAAATTAGAAAAACTGCGTTGGTACTTACGTTTGGTTTTCCTGGTGAAGTTGTTTCGCCGGTAACCGATGCGTTGAAGGAAAAATTAATGGCAATCGTTTGTTAAAAAATTTAAATCGTTACACTCGATGATTCGTGAAGCTGTTAGAATTTATTCAAATAATCGAATAATTGATACACGTACGTTCGCTATTACCGTGCGCGAGCGATCGTTATTTCTCGACACAATATACTTAACGCGATACTTGTGGTTCGATAAAACAGTAAAACGAAATAAACAGTGTGGGCTTGTACAAAAACGGCAGAAAACAATTGAATTCAATTTCTTCTAAACTTTAGATAGATTCCGTATGATTAAAACTGAGAAAAAGTAAATTCGAACTGAATTTAGACTGTTCGACCGTTTTTATTTTCAGTACTCACTCTGGACTTTGGCTGACTCTACAGGGTGGGGTTCCTCCGCGGTAATTATCGCCAACTGACTGTCTACTGACTGCCCGGCGACTGACTGCACTATGAACTATCAACTATCAAGTATCAACTGCCTTTTTTCGGGCATTTTCCCGTCCTTATATAGGTCCTGGAGGGCTTAATTTTCTATGCGAGGGATTCTTGGAATTACAATAGAACTTGGACTTTGGACTTTATCGACGATCCATTTTTTTTCTTCTAGCTGTGACGTCGTCGTCGTTCGCTTCTTTTCCTGAGTTGCATGCGAGGCGATACCACATGTTGCGAAGTAGTTGAAGGATTATTCCTTGCTTCGGTGGCACGCATCGAGATAGAGAGAGAGAGAGAGAGAGAGAGAGAGAGAGAGAGAGAGAGAGGAGAGAGAGAGAGAGAGAGAGAGAGAGAGAGAGAGAGAGAGAGAGAGAGAGAGAGAGAGAGAGAGAGAGAGAGAGAGGAGAGAGAGAGAGAGAGAGAGAGATGAGAGAGAGAGAGAGAGAGAGAGAGGAGAGAGAGAGAGAGAGAGAGAGAGAGAGAGAGAGAGAGAGAGAGAGAGAGAGAGAGAGAGAGAGAGAGAGAGAGAGAGAGAGAGAGAGAAGAGAGAGAGATTGATTGATTCATATTTATTAGCTTTCTCAGCTATTTTATACACAGTGTTACATATTTTTTCTTACATCTACATACATCTTACTTTACTGTTGACACAACATACTCCTTTAACATTCGTTTCAACTGTTCTACTTTTTCGCAACCTTTCAGTTCAGTTGGCAATGTATTATATATTTTCACTCCTTCATAGTACATACTCTTTTGTGCACTTCTCGTTCTTCTAAATTGTATTACTATATTTTCCGCTTGCCTTGTTTCCCTACCACTCTTCGTTTCTACTATTTGTAGCCGATTTTTAAATTCTTTTACCAGTAGATTCTTCACGGCTTTAAAGATAAAGGTACAAACGTTATAGTACAATCTTTGCCTTATGGACATAAATTTTACCGCGCTCAGCATATCTTCTACCTTCGTATAGTGGTTGCATTGTAATATAACCCTCATTGCTCTGTTCTGCGCGATCTGCAGTTTCTTCAACTCTGTTTCACCCATAGCTACTAACAGTGTTGCACAATACTCAAAGTGAGGTGCTATGATTGATACATAATTCCCCATTCTGTTTAGAAAGCTCGTTTTTTTTCCCTATTTTTTTTAACATATACTCACAGTGGTCTTTCAATCGTAGCCTGTCATCAATAATGATACCCAAATATTTTATTGACTCTACTCTCTCAAGTTTCGTTCCATCTAAACACTTCAGTACAATATTCCTACTCACGACTTTCCTTACACTGCTGACAATCATATATTTTGTTTTCTCTACATTCATTTTTAGTTTATTTCTTTCCATCCACTTTTCTACTATACTCAATAACATATTCATCTTTCTCTCCACTTCCGCGCTGCTTTTTCCAGGTACATATATCACTGTGTCATCAGCAAACATTTTTATTGCACATTCCTCTGGACACAAATTAACTATATCATTTATATATGTATATAATAATAATATTATTATTATATATCACATACATACAATAATACATATAATAATAATATTATTATATAATAATAATATTATTATTATATAATAATAATAATTATATAATAATTATATAATAATAATAATATTATTATTATATAATAATATTATTATTATATACATATATCTATATGTTTTGTGGGTGGGAAGCATTTCAGTAACCGACAGCGGCCAAACATTTAAATAATACGTGCGTTACGGTGGTATGAGTCACCCGTGTATAAAACTCTTATCAACCCGACGGATTCAAGGTTGCGTTTTCCTTTACATTTTTTTATTTTTTCTATGCTCCGATGCGAATTGGATAGTTTTTCCGTTTTACTTCCTCATAGAGAAAGATTTGTTTTCATTAAAACATTTTTTTTCGCGTTTTTGATGCCCGTATACTTAACAACTTTCGAAAAACTAAGAAATCATATATCGATTCAGAATGATCAGATTAATTTCATTTATATATATATGGAATATTATTATGTATATATTATTATTATTATTATTATTATATACGTATATCTATATGTTTTGTGGGTGGGAAGCATTTCAGTAACCGACAGCGGCCAAACATTTAAATAATACGTGCGTTACGGTGGTATGAGTCACCCGGGTATAAAACTCTTATCAACTCGACGGATTCAAGGTTGCGTTCTCCTTTACATTTTTTTATTTTTTCTATGCTATGATGCGACTTGGATAGTTTTTCCGTTTTACTTCCTCAAACAGGAAAATTTGTCTTCGTTAAAACATTTTTTTTCGCGTTTTTGATGCCCGTATACTTAACAACTTTCGAAAAGCTAAGAAATCATATTTAGAAAAAATGTCCGCGTATATATGTGTGAGCTTGAAACATTGAAATGGCTATATATCGCAACACCAGTCGGTTTCCTGAAATTTTTATCCAAATCGCTTTGACGGGTGTCTCATTTTATGGTTATTTGAATATTTCGAAAACTGTGTACGATCTTTCTAACTTTCGTGAACTTTGAGCTATTGAGCTAAAACTTTTAACACGAATAGGTGTGGGGACAAGGTTTTGCGGATTTGAGTTTGTATTGAGTTTTGTATGAATCGATCGAGGCGTTCAGTTTTTATGAAATTATAAGTTTTTTTAATATTTCAAAAAAACCTATTTTGGCTGTAACTTTTGTAAATTTTTATCTATCAAACCGTACTTGACATACAAAGTTGTAAGAGAATACGAGCATTTAGTCTTGAATTTAATGAGAATCGATCTACAGGTTTAAATTTTAGAAAACTTTCAATTTTACTAAATGTTCAATGCCATTGAACTGTTTAATATTACTACCTCTATGAGAGAGCCAGAATTGAGAGAACCAATGCAAGTAGAGGAGAATTCGTAGGTCGGAGAGAATCACGAGGAAGTAGTGTAGCAAATTTCAAATTTGCATAAATTTTCTTTTATTTTAGTAACCTCCAGCTACAAAACATTTAGCTAATACGCACGTACAGTGGCGAGTGTCATCCGGGTATTAAACTTTTATCAATTCAACGCATTCAAGGGCTCGAACATTTTTATCTTTTCCACATTTCGGTGTGAAAATTGAGAAGATTCCATTTTTTTGCATAACAGTGCAAGATTGATGCGTTAATTTTTTTATTAAGCGCAAATACGAAAAAACATTAGAAAATACCGACAATTCGAAGTCAAAAGTAGATAAATGATTATTACGCTTTCACATCCGTCGTTCTAAGCTTACCAGCCTTAACTTCCTCTTTGAGTTCATCTGCTTCATTGCTACGAGAACAAAACTATTTTGTTATTATATATATTCATGTTACTTAATTCTCTTTTACCGATATGTCTGGTAGGTTCAGGGGGACTAGAACTACCCCATCGATTCAGTTGAGATATTTTTTTCTCGATTTTAAAGGATTATTCCAATGTGAAAGATTGAAAAATTATCACGTTTCTGAAATTTTGTTTTAGTTAATGAAATGGCAGATGTAATTGAAGATTTGCATTCTTATGTATGAAGACAATATTTTTCATTTTTAATTAATTTATTTTGCTTTTTTGTTGTAGCACTTTACTGTGCGCCTTTTCATAGCGATCAACTGCTGCCGTGGGTGATTCCGAGAAATGGATACATTTGAAACAAAAATTAAAGGAGATTTTTATTCCGTATTAGTGCCGTTGTCGTGAATGAAAAACAAATCTATTCCATTTTTCAAAGATTTCTCAGTGAAATATCTCCGTAAAAAAAATTCCTTTTAAGATGAATTAATCATCCGTACAAAAGCGTTTATTATTTCGATCACCCATAGGTAAGAGAAATGATGTGATAATTATTTAATAAAAATGATGATGATAACTTGATGTGAGGAGCATTAAACTTTGATTCATCTGTAATGTTTCATCTCAATTATAATATTTGGATCGTATCAAATTATTAGTCATGAATATGTATAATTAGCATTACTTTGATTTTCGAGAATTCCATTCACTTTAATTCAATTAGAATGCTATTAACACATTCTTATTGTGTTGGGTCAACTTGATTTGAATAGCCAAACGACACACATCGGAAAATTTTAACGAATTTGAAAACAGGGCTACAAAATTATGTCGTGCGATCAAACCCCACTTTTCTCACGACACCGTATCTTAAAGTAGAGCGATTGGCGGAGCTTCCGCACTTAACGTGTACCTCGCAGCTATTTAAATACTCCGACCACGCTCCACAAATCATTTCAATGTTAGTTGTCTGTGTAAGGAAGACAATACAATGGTTTTGAAGAAATAACTCCACGACGATTGTTAAGTACCGTCTAATAATTAAAACTCTTATTCATATTCAATACTCTATTCAATTGTTACTTTCAAATACCTTATGAGAAATTTTTATCACAACCAGCGGTTAACATTATTTTTGCTACGAATATCGGTTGACAATAATAGATCTAGTTTAGAAGAGATCCGTTTATTAAAATAGTCATATGGATCGGATACAATTGACGGACGAGAAATAATATATATTCCAAGCAAAACTGCATTTTTTGATTAATAATAAGCTATAATATACTAATTTAACAATACTTACCTTGATTATCGGAACAGCGTAGTTTGTTCGATGCTTACTTGTTGCAGTTGTATTCGAGTTTGAAATTTACTTATCATGATTTAAATTTTAGTTAATATTGATACTTTAATAGATTTAGAAGGCAAAATAAATCATTTTTTGCTCTCGCATTTCTTTAAATACGGAGCAGTGGAACTTATTGGATCGAAGACTAAACATATCGCTAAGAAATTAGCGTCGTTTAAAAACGAACAATTTGGCAGCTGACTCTTTTAACATTGGATCCGTTTGATTTTTCTGTTCTTTTGCCAAATGTAGAAAAAGCTTAATATATTAATAAGGTGCAATATAAAAATTATCCTTATTAAAATTGATATGCCGGTATCGGAAGTTTTTATGCATACACTGTAAACTAAATTTAAGACATTTTTTAATTCAATATTCATACTAGGTGTAATTTTTTTAAGTTGCCGTTTTCAGTAATGTTACAGCTGTAACATATTTGAATTTACTATTGCTTTATGATATATTTTAGTTTCAATTGTCTCGTGCATTAATTTTGAAGCACATCTCTCAACAATATTTAAAATAACAGTTAATAAAGTTATAGTTGTCAATCATAATACTTTTAGAGAAATCTTGAAACGTACTGTGCAAGTGTAGTATTATTGTAAACAATGAACATAAAATTTCATATTTATCGCAGAAACTGTGTTAATTAGGTTGGTATTAAAATCAATATATCGTCATTGGTAGTTTTTATGCATAAACCGTGTACTAAATTTAATACATTTTTTGCTCAATATTCATAATAAACGTAATTTTAAAAACTAAAAATAAAAATAACTCTATAAGTTCTGTCTTAAATATACCAAGGACATGAGTGTTCGAGATCCAAAGTTACTATGTATGAAAGAAGTTGCCTAGTAGCGAGCCTTTCAGATTTACCTACCACGAGAGACCGAGAAAGATAACAGGAATCGGTAACGTCGTAACGAGCCTATCGATAAGGTTTATTTGTCACGTTAGTTAATACTTCTTTACACAAGTCGAGAGAAAGAATTTTAACATACAGGTGTATATTAAAATCCAATTTGGATATTCACTATATAAAAATGTACATTGAATTTCATACACAAATTTCTTAATGATCGTACTCACATACACGTGTAGTAAATCTCAAATGCGTATTGGAAATTTATAGTGATAGTGCTTGAAATAAGTAAACAAGGTTATGATTTTTCAATGACGGTATATTAATTTCCAATTGAGTATTTAAATATCTCCAATCGATATTTAATTTTAATGCACCCAGGCGGACGTAATTTTGGAAAAGCTGCTCCTTTATTTAAAAAATATAGTTATTGTAATTTCTATAACTTGAATCGCTCGCTTAACATGCAAATATATATTAAAGTTCAACTCGGATATTGAATTTACCAAACTATAAATTAATTGTCATACACGAATCCATTGGCGATCGAATTAATAATTCTCACATATTGTACCTTTCAACCATCGGCTTCATAAATTTAATATATATTCGTGTAATACATTCACTAAGTTTTTTAACAATGCAGTTTTGGTCTCTATACGTACGACATACCGAAAAATTGTTTCGCTCACAATCCGTCGAATAACCATAGGCATCTGAAACAGTGTAACGAGTATTTTTTCGTCTAAACAAAGTTAAACGAAATTTGACGAAAAAATTTAACAAAATTTGAATGATCAAGAGACATAAAAAACAAAGAACTCTTAAGTTTTATTGCATTAATATATTTTGACGAAAATTGTAACAAGTAACGAGATCGAACTGCGTATTCAATGATATTAGCGCGTTTGTTTGATTACAAGTCAAGGCAACGAGCTTTATATCGACGTAGAAAGGTTGGTGAATTCATCATGGCACTCAGCTGTTTATACATGTCATTAGATATCTATGATCCAGCGTGACCCGAATATAGAAAATCCAAAACACGAATACCTGATCGGCACTCACTATTTTCTTATCAAAGTGTACGTTCGCATATATGAAAGCTAGATCAGCAGTTGTACGCGTAGATTCAATGACAAGTCAATTTAGCTACATTAGTATCGAGTTATATTTGGACAGATCGTAGCCCGACCGGAGCGAACCCCAAACACGAATACTTGATCGGCACTCGCTATTTTCTTATCAAAATGTACATTCTCATATTTGAAAACTAGGTCAGCAGTTGTACGCGTAGATTCAATGACAAGTCAATTTAGCTACATTAGTATCGAGTTATATTTGGACAGATCGTAGCCCGACCGGAGCGAACTCCAAACACGAATACTTGATCGGCACTCGCTATTTTCTTATCAAAATGTACATTCTCATATATGAAAGCTAGATCAGCAGTTGTACGCGTAGATTCAATGACAAGTCAATTTAGCTACATTAGTATCGAGTTATATTTGGACAGATCGTAGCCCGACCGGAGCGAACCCCAAACACGAATACTTGATCGGCACTCGCTATTTTCTTATCAAAATGTACATTCTCATATTTGAAAACTAGGTCAGCAGTTGTACGCGTAGATGCAATACTAAGAAAATTTGAATTACTGTCGAGTTATTTTTTTTAATACCGGGTTGCGAAAGTAAGTACAATAAAATTGCGATAAAAATTTCTTATTTTCGTTCGTGAATTTGATGTCAGAGGACTTAACATGTTCCAAAACCTCGTGAAATCATAAGTAGGAAAAATGTCCGTGTCTATGAGAAAGCAAAGATGGAAAATCATTTTTTTGAATTCAATAAAAAATCTAATAACATTTCATATTTAATAAAACTTTCACCCCTCTATCTATTCTTACCAAATTTGAAACCAAGTATACTTGACCACTAGTCAATTAATATGCCACGTTTCGGTTTGATAGATAAAATTTTACGAAAGTTAGAGTGAAAATAATAATTTTTTTTTCAAAAATTGCAAAAACTCATAATTTTATAAAATCTGAACATCTTGATCGATTCTTGTCAATCTCGATACCGAAAATTCTTGTCCCCTAGCCTATTATTGTAGAAAGTTTTAACTCGATAGCTAAAAATATCAATTGCAATTTTACAAGCTCATCACATACACATACACACATACGCACGCGCCGACATTTTTTGTAAATATAATTGCTCGACCTTTTGAGATTTTTTATGTACCTTGATATCAAAATGTCGAGAAAAATGTTTTCCACGAAAAAAAAAAGTCATTTCTTCTTCCTTCCTTTATGAGGAAGCAAACCAAAAAGGAAATCATACTACGACACTCGATGATATGTGACAAACAAGGGTTTTATGATGAGCACAAACACCACAAATGAAAAAAGCGAAATAAAAAAGAATCTTGCCGCGGGAAATGCGAAACGTTTCACTACGTAGAGTGAAAATATATTTTTTAAAAAGCATAAGCAACAGTTGCAAACCCTACGTTTATACTTTTTTTTCAAGACAAAATATTTATCTTTAGGTTTTTATTACCAGCATAGACAATTGAATACTTATGACCCTTTCAAGGATCGAAGTATAGGTCGATTTCAATAAAGAATTCTGTTGTTTCGGGAAAAAAACACACAAAACATAATATATTACAATAAGGGTTCTTCAATATTTCGAAGTGTAGCGTTACGGTTATACAATACATAGAAGGTAATAAAAATTCAGAACTGGTTAATGAATCTCTTATTTCGTTTTCATTATATTTTTCTTCCATTTTTCATAAAAAATACCAGCAGACACAAATTTAGCAACCCCGTACAATTGATGTATCATATCTGAAACAATAGAACATATTTATTTGAGTCGCACCCTTTAATTTACGAGGTGTTTTCTATAATGATTACATTAGTTGCATTACTTAATATTTTTTGTAAATTTCATCCGTAAGGCCGAAGTTTCTTAATACATCGATCAAATAACATAAATTGAGTTTCCCAGATATTTGGCCAATGTTAGACCTTACCAACAAGTGTATAACACTATTCACAGAATGTTTGGATTCATATCATCGACGTAACACGTGATTTACATTTCGTCGTCAGCTTGAATTTATATATCAACTGCTACGCTTCGATGTTGTTCATTTTACAAATTTCATGATATGTTTGCATAGAACGTGTTTTCTCACATTCCTCAGGTGAAAGATCAACAGGCACTTGGGTATTTTTTTCATCGCAAAGAAGAACACACGTGTCGTGCAAACGCTTAAATTAGACGACAATCCCGTCGAGAATACAGTACATAGTTAACCATTGCAAGTTTCGGGTCGAACTGTCTCGAACACGGCGATATTCGTCAAAATGCAATATCTTCAACTTTATAATTTCGTTTTCGCGTAAGTCTATTACTAAATTGTTACCTGAATAATCGTATTAGAATGAAACATATTTTGATTTTAATTAAATTATCAGGTTGATCTTGGCATTTCTGAGCTCATTATGCGTTAGTCACGCAGGCTATGTGGTAAATCCGGATAACAACATCGAATACAAGTTATGTACATCCCAGACATGCAAAGATTTAGGTACGATTGGCGATTATAATTTTGCACTGCTTTTTTGTTACTTCTGATTATTATTTTTAATCAGGGAATGAAATAATTAAGAGTATTGACCAATCGATCGACCCGTGCGATAATTTTTACGAACACGCGTGCCGTGGATGGATAGAGAATCATCCGGTACCAGAAAGTCTACACACCATCAATCATTTGGACTTTATCGGAATGCGATTACGGAAACAATTAAAGGGTTTGGTTCATGGCCGTTAATTTCATTTCAAATACTGAAACATTTATAAATATTTTCAATTATCATTATTTGTATACCCACATTTAATTGCAGAAATACTAACGAAAAATGAAACGTCGGATAGTGAGACGCTGCGTAAAATGAGAGCTTACTATCGTTCGTGTGTAGATTTGGGTAATATTTAGTTACAGTATTTTGCGTAATATTTTGACCGAAACTCTCGTTGTAACTTGACCATTTTTACGAAGCTGCTATCGATGCCAGGGGCTTGTCTCCTCTAGAAACGATCGTATCAGCCAATGGAGATTGGCCCCTCACTCTCCCATCGAATAATTGGCTTCTCAAAGATCGGAGATTGACGTTGCAAAAAATTCATGAAAATTACGCCCAACTTGTCGGTTCTTCGGCTCTTTTCATCATCGATGTTGTTCCTTGCTCGCAGGAAGCCGGCAAAAAAATATTAGAGGTAAGTTCCTATAAAATTCTTTAAATCATTGTTTACTTTTATTTATCTGAAAAAAATATCTCACCAATATACGATTAACAATTTCTTTTTCAGTTAAAACCACCCATATTCCCAACAGAACGTGAACGTACGATGATACGACGAAAAAGAAAAAGAAATACTTACGACAGTTATATCGCAGCAGTTGCTAAAGAGCTTGCTACGTTGCGAGGCTTTAATGTGTCTTTTGCTGATATAAATGAAGATTTAACTCGAATTTATAGATTCGAAGCATGGTTACATGTAAGTTAATTCATTTCCATGAAATGTAAATGTAATACTGTCGCATAATCAAAACTAATAAAAATGGTATGGATTTATTTGTAGCATTTGTATTCAAGTGTGCTGAAAGATGACATCGATAATGGAACGTTCTATCGAGTAATGACAATAGCTCAAGTTCAGAACACGTGGAATGAAGTTATCTTAGGATATCCTGAATATGAGGTAATCGAAGAGTATACCGATGACATCGATTACTTGATTCTCACACGTTCAAATTTTCATCAGATTGACTGGTTGGGAACTATCCGCAGCACTTTTTACGGAACGTATATCCCGATTCATGAAACGCAAGAAATTTCATTTCCCCATGAAAACTTTCTTCAGAGTTTCGGTGATTTATTAAAACTATATACTCTGCGAACAATTGGTAATTATGAGAATAATGAATATGAATGTTACATGCGATTAAAGTGATGTACTATACCTGTGCTGTAATGAGTGCGACATCGCGCCGTTATTAGGGATCGTGGTGGAGCGCGAGAGTTCGACAGAAATTCGTAGTACTTACTGTGTTCAAAAAGTAAGGTGAATTTTTTATTTAAACTTCCCGCGTTAACCGAATCGGACGAATGAATTTTTTTTTCAAGTTGGTAGGACCGTTAGTGACATCTGTGACAAATTACATTTCAATATCATTATTAGTTTTTAGTTTACGCTTGGTTTTGTGAACAAAGAAAAGTGAATTTGGCGATTTTTACGATGTCGAATTTTGTTGAGCAAAGAAGTGCTATTAAATTTTGCTTGCGGAATGAAATTTCCGCCACTGAAACGTATCGAATGTTACAAAAGGCCTTCGGTGACGAGACTATGTCACAGAAAAATGTTTACAAGTGGTACAAAGACTTCAAAGAAGGCAGAGAACGTGTTGATGATTTGGAACGCTCTGGACGACCATCGACGTCAATTGATGAGCAACACATCAAGAAAATCAAGGAATTGGTGCTCGAAAATCGTCGATTAATAATTCGAGACCTTGCCGACATGCTTGCAATATCAATTGGATCAGTGCAAGCAATTTTGAAGGATCATTTGTGCCTCAGAAGAGTCAAATCGCGTTTGATGCCAAAATTTCTCAATTTTTTCGAAAAAGAGCGTCGCGTTCAAACATGTGAATCAATGATTTCTGACTATCAGGACGTCTACAAACAAATTATTACGGGCGATGATACTTGGATTTATGCCTATGATCCGGAAACAACCGATCAATCGAGCGAATATCGTGCCAAAGGTGAACCGAGACCGAAAAATCCATGCCAAAGTCGCTCAAAAATCAAGGTCATGTTGACAGTTTTCTTCGATTATCGTGGTGTGGTGCATTACGAATTCCTTCCCACTGGCCAAACTGTCAACAAGGAATATTATTTAAGTGTTATGCGTCGTTTGCGTGAAGCTATTCGCAAGAAAAGGCCAGAATTATGGAAAGACAACACTTGGATTTTGCACCACGATAATACACCGTCGCACACAGCACTGGTTCTTCGTGAGTTTTTCGCCAAAAACTCGACTCATGTCGCTCCACAACCACCGTATTCGCCTGATTTAGCACCGTGTGACTCCTTCCCCAAAGCTCAAGAGACCGCTCCGGGGAAATCGTTTTGAGTCGATTGAAGAGATCAAACGTGAATCGCTACGCGCCAATGTGCTAAGGCTATACCTGAGGACGACTTTTTAGCATGCTTCAAAGATTGGAAAAAACGTTGGCATAAGTGTATTGTAGCTACGGGGGTTTATTTTGAGGGGGACGAAATCGATTTGGAAGAAAAAATAAAAAAAATTTATTTTAAAACAAAATTCACCTTACTTTTTGAACACAGTAGTACATCACTTTAACGGCGATTACACTCGTTTTTCTTTCACTTGCAGTGAATTACGTTCATTGGCACGGCATCGATCGCCTAGTGTCGTATACAAATAAAGAGATTCAGGAAGTTTTAAATGTCATGAACGAAACGGGCCATGAATACGTGAACAATGATGAACTAAGGTTAATGCTCAAAATTAAATTATTTTAGGGCATAGATTGATGTAATGTATATTTTTTTCAATCTGCCAGTACAATTTTATTCCAGGTCTATCTTCTGTATTGACAACCACATTATGCCTGAAGGCTTATCGTATGCATGGATGCAACAATATTTCGACAATGACTATTCGCGGACTGTAAATTAACTTTACATTTCTACTGTACTCTGTTTTACGTTTTGGTAATTTCAGATTATTTTTACTAACACGGTTTTCTCTTGAAAGGTTAAGGACATGGCGTTCCAGATCCGAACAGAAATTAAGCGACAGTTTGACCACTCTGCGTGGATGGACGATAGCGCGAAACTCTCGTCGAAAGAAATAATCAACAACATGAGGAATTATATTGAGGAACCCGACTGGCAACATAATTCCATATCAATTGATGAATACTACGATGATGTGAGACCGAAAATTACTATCATCAGTTGCCACATGTTTCGCGACGTAAATTAGATATTATATATATACTTTTATGTTTGAACAAATTCTCTTTATCTTATGCAGCTGGTAATCGGACCCGATTTTTTCGAAAACGTAGTCAAGTACAATCGATTCAAGGCGATAACAACGCTGCAGAAATTATGGAAGTACAACAACAGATGTAAAGATATGTAAGTGGCTCACGATTATTCATTATTTATTAATAATTTTAAAAAGTGAAGAACCATTGTTATTTATTCTGTAGAGAGCCACATCTATCTGGAGATGTAACTACTTTTTACGGACTGGATCTAAATTCCCTAAGTAAATTGAACACTTCATAAAATAATTATTATATCAGAGAA
Organism: Cylloceria caligata; assembly: GCA_963942595.1. Taxonomy (NCBI): domain Eukaryota; kingdom Metazoa; phylum Arthropoda; class Insecta; order Hymenoptera; family Ichneumonidae; genus Cylloceria; species Cylloceria caligata. Next base: position 13,871,064 of record OZ012703.1, on the reverse strand, counting down.
TGTAATTTAAAAAATGTTTCCAGCTTATCCTGCAACGATTTTCCAGTTATTGTTTTTTGACGTTGACCGACCTATGTAAGAAGCATGCTGCAGTTGTTCTTGTCATCTTATTAGTGTTCACATTTATAGCATATGTAATACATACTCTTGTACGATTGTAGGGTATTTAACTATGGCCATATGGGCGTCACAATAGCGCGTGAGATTGCTAAGGTAGTTGGCATCGAAGGTAATAATATTATGCTTAATCTTTAAACGTATTTATACCGTTTAATAATATGTTGTTTGTAACTTATTCGGTTAATTAATTTATACTCGTAGAGAAAGCTTTATTTTCATTTTAAAAAGAATTTCTTTGCAATATTCATGTGAAGATGCACAGATTGGCCTAAAACGTAGGGAAAAGTGACTGAGGAACAAAGTCTTTCTCTCTCTCTCTCTCGATCTCTCTCTATCTCAAGAACGGCTATATCAGTCGAGTGGAATTTTGACATGCCAGTAGAAGAGTCATGCTTTTTCGGTTACAATTTATGCAACAATTGAAACACTTGTTTCAACTTTATTACATTTTTAGTGCTTTGAAAAATGTCGTAATAGCTCTAGCGACTGTAAGATTTTACTTGTCGAGCTAATCAACTCTTAAAAATAAAGTAATCTTAAACAACAACGAAGATGGTAAAAATCGACGTGCTTCCTCATAGAGGTAACTTTATGAAAAGTTAAAAATAATGAGGACGCGACATGCATGGTTCTACTTTGTATTCTTTTTTTCTAGTAAAAATTTGATTCACGCAGGAATTAAGTACAACGAGATAGGTAACAAGGAGAAATGGTGGTCGGACTTGACGATTGCGAGGTACGCTAAGAAAGTACAGTGTCTTATCGATCAGTACAATGATTATACGCTATTTGTAGATGATACAAATACAACAGTTAAAGTGAGTATTCGAGGACTACCATTATCATGTATGAACTTTTGTTTTAAATCGAAAGCCCTTATCCATTTCAGATCGATGGCAATAGAACTGCAAACGAAAATTTTGCAGATAATGTCGGCTTTACGATGGCTCTGAAAGCTTATCTTTCCTACAAGAGAGAGCATAATTTCGAGGACGTTAGGATACCATTGTTGCAAAATTATACAGACATGAAGCTCTTTTTCTACTCTTCGGGCTATGTAAGTGTCAACTCTCCCAATAATTGAGTATTTCGCTATTTAGTACTAAACAATCAACGTATAGTTTTTTTCTTTTCTATAGACCTACTGCTCATCAGAGAAACCCGACGCCACGGAGACTGTATGGAAACATTCTGTTCGTAGTCCTTACGCAAACAGAATTAATGGAGCAGTATCAAATATGCGGGAATTTTCCGAAGCCTTCAATTGTCCAAGTGGAAGTCCGATGAATCCAGTGAAGAAATGCGTTCTCTGGGATGACAAATTATGCGAATCCAAGATATGCGAGGAAGCTGGTACGATTGATAAATGCAATTCCATACGGCACTAGTTTTACTTCGCGGCTTCTGATAATCGTCTTTAAACAGGTGATGAAATAGTTAAAAGTATTGACCAATCGGTCGATCCGTGCAATAACTTTTACAAACATGCGTGCGGTGGTTGGATAGCGAATCATCCGATACCCGAAGGGCAGTTAGCCACGAGTCAAGTCCGAATTGTTAAGATAAAAATAGAGGAGCAATTAAGGGGTTTGTTTAAAGGCCGTCCATGATACGACAATTTTAGAAACCATTATTATTATCGCAATATATTTTTATTTCAATTTGCGTACTTATATTTAATTGCAGATACACTGCGGAAAAATACAACATCGGATACGGAGACCTTGCAAAAAGTTATAGATTATTATAATTCCTGCGTGGATTTGAGTAATATTTGGTTATAATATTTTGCTCAATGTTTTTACCGAAACACTTGACATAACTTGATGATTTTTTCGAAGGTGCAATCGAAGCTAGAGGTTTAGCTCCACTGGAATCGATCGTGTTTGCAAATGGAGGTTGGCCTATCACGCTTACATTAAACAAATGGCGTCTTGAGGATCAGAATTTGACGTTGCAAATAATTCTCCAAAATTACGCTAAAGTAATTGGTTGTTTTGCTCTTTTAGACATCGATGTTGTTCCTTACTCCTTTACAACCGACAAACGCTTCATTAAAGTATGATCCCATTCAATTCTTAAATCATTGTTGAATGTAATTTTTCTATAAAAATGTCTCACCTGCTTAAGGATAAACATTTCCTCTTCAGTTGGAACCATCCATATCCCCAAGAAACCGGCAACGTTCATTTATATCGCAAAGGCAAAAAAGATCTGATCCGGCATTTGTTTACGACAGCTATATCCTGGATGTTGTTGCAGAGTTGGCTAGTTTGCGAAAATTTAATGTGTCTCCTACCAATATACATGAAGATTTAACTCAAATGGACAACTTCGAATTCGCGTTAAATGTAGGTTAATTGATTAACATAAAATTTAATCGAGCAACCAAAAAATACAATTTAAAAAATAATAAAAATTGTACGATTTTATTTGAAGGAATTGTATTCAAGTATTCCGAGTGATACCTTCGATAATGGAACGTTGTATCGAGTAACGACGATCGCTGATGTGCAGAAAACGTGGAACATAGCAGTCTCAGGGCATCCTGAATATGCGGTAATGCAATATTGTATCGATGAAAGGTAGTATTCGATTTTTATACGTTTCGTTTTGATCAGATCAACTGGCTGGAAACTATCGATAGTGCTTTCGTCGATACGGATATTGTGATTGACGAAACGGAACAACTTCTAGTCCCACAAGAAAACATTATTGCGAAACTTGCAGATTTGTTAAAATCATATCCGCTACGAACTATTGGTAATTATGAGGTCAATAAATTCGGAAGATATTCAGATTAAACGCGATTACACTCGTTTCTCTTCTATTTTCAGTTAATTACGTTCATTGGCACGCGATAGATCGACTAATATCGCATACAAATAAGAAAATGCGGACAATTACCAATAAAGTTTTCCGAAATCAGTTTGGAGACGCTAACGATGACGACCAACGGTTAGTGCCCCGAATTAAATAACTTATTTAGAGGATTGACGCAATCGTTTTCTCAAATCTGACTGTGCAGTTTCATTTTAGGTCCACCTTCTGTATTGACCACCATATTATGCCTGAAGGGTTATTCTATGCCTGGCTGAGAAAATATATGGGCCAACATATTTCGTCGCCTGTAAATTCGTTTTATATTTCTACCGCAATCTGTTGGACGTTTCAAGTATGTAGATCACTTTTTTGTAACTATTTTTTTTTTATTGACAGATCATCGACATCATATCTCAGATTCAAGTAGAAATGAAACGACAGCTTGACCTATCTACGTGGCTGGACGATGAAGCGAAATTCCGGCTTATAGACAATATCAAGAATATGATGGTGTTTTTTGGATATCTCAACTACTATGACGAACCGGGTATTCTTGATGAATTTTACTCAGAGGTGAGATCGAAACAAAATCTCGTGACAGACTTTCTGCAACTTTGATTCGTTATATATATATATATTTTTATATATTATAAAAATATCTTTTTATATATTATAAAAATATCTCGCCACAGCAACCACCGTTGCCGTCTAGGAGAATTGATACCCGATCCTCCTCGAACTAACCCGATCTTACCGAATATTATTTTGTGTTTTCAACAGAGTCTGGGTTGTTCTCGGAGGGTTGGAGCAAAAAGTGCGCAGTGGGGCGATGCCCCTCTAGTACATATGTATACTACAGTTCAGTCTATATATACTACGGGGGTTTCGCACACCAACTCCGCTGAGGAAACTCCGGCTCTGGGGAAAACCCAAAGTAAAATCTCGTGAATTCTGGTCATTTTTAGGAAAATCGGATCTCGATTCTCCTGCACGACGGCGGCGGCGGTGAGTTATTTTTATAATATAGAGATATATAACAACACTTCTATATTACAATTTCGTCCGACCTCATATAGCTGAAGGTTGGCCCCGATTATTTCCAAAACTTAATATATTACAATAGATTCAGAAGGATAATTTTGTTGAAAAAATTACGGACGCCTCATAACAGATACGAAGCCAGGTAAATAATTGACGATGACAAGTATTTTTTTTTTTTTTTCATTAATTAAATGAAAAAATAATAGTGAATTATTTATCAGACTCGACGTTTTTTCTATAAAATTGAATGCGTACAACGATCTGGAACGAAATTCTATAAGTGAGTTGTCGACTTTATGAAAATTATTAATATTTGAAAAGGTTTTATATCAGATTTATTCGTAGGTTTTCCCGCAATGATGTTCCAAATGCCTTTCTTCCACGCTGAAAGATCCATGTAAAAAACACGCTATAGCTACTCCTGTAGTTCTTTAAATATTATAGCCAATTAAATCCATATTTTTAAAAAATTGTAGGGCTTTGAACTATGGTAGTATAGGAGCCGCGATCGGGAATGAGATTTCTAATAGACTTGATATCCACGGTGATTCGATTACATTTCGTCATTTTAATTATTTAGACGATCAGATGATACTTTATTTTCTATTTATGCGCTTAACCACTTAAGAAAAAAATGTATTCCCAGGTATTATGCACGAGGAGGCTTATGACAATATACAATGGCCGTTTAATTCAACGGTTGCAAAATACAATAACAAAGCGAAGTGTTTTGTTGAACAATATGATCGATATACGCTATTGGAAACCGTTTTTGGAAAACTTTATGTGAGATTTTTTAGAATTTACAATGATCGTCATTATCACTTGTGAACGCTTTTTTCTCGATCGACGCTTTTGATTTCAGATCGATGGCGAGAAAACCTTGAAACAAAATATTGCCGATAATAACGGATTCGCGGTAGCTCTGAGAGCTTATCTTTCCTACAAAAAAAAGCACAATCCCGAGCACATTATGATGCCAGGATTGCAAAGTTACACAGATGAGATGCTCTTTTTCTACTCTTTGAGCAATGTAAATCTACTACCCTCTCCCAATAATTAATTAGTTCAGTATCACGGTGAAAAGAAATTAGTTGTGATTACCAACTACAAGCTGTGCCAACCAGTAAATTGGTGGAATTTACCAATATTTTGGACGCTGGGCCCGATGATTAGTAGCCGCAACTAATCTTTTTTCTACGAATACTCAGAAATCAATCTCCGTTTTTTTTTTGTTCTTGTCTGCAGTACTATTGCGAATCAGAGAGTACCGAGGCTACGGAGCATTTATGGTACGATAAAATGCAAAGTCCTGCCAAAGTGAGAATTAATGGGGTAGTGTCGAATATGCGGGAATTTTCCAAAGCTTTCAACTGTCCTAGCGGAAGTCCGATGAATCCAGTGAAGAAATGCATTCTCTGGGATGATCAATTATGCGAATCCCAGATATGCGAGGAAGCCGGTACGATCGATAAATGCAATTGCATGCTGCTCAAATTTTCTTTCGTGACTACTGATACTCGTCTTTTAACAGGTAATAAAATAGTTAAAAATATCGATGAGTCGGTCGACCCGTGCAATAACTTTTACAAGCACGTGTGCGTTCAACGGCCAGCGAATCATCCTCTAACCCAGAAGCAGTCAGCCGCGAATAATTTCAATGTTATTAACATGAAATTACAGGATCAATTGAGAGGTTTCTCTTAAGGCCATGAATTATATATAAATTTTATAACCATGCTCAATTAACTGCCTTTATTATTATTTATATTCTTATTTATACAATTGTATTGAATTGCAGAAATGCTGCAGAAAAATGAAATGTCGGAGAGTGAGACGCAGCGTAAAGTTATAAGCTATTACCGTTCCTGCGAAGATTTGGGTAATATTTATTTAGAGTATTCTGCATAATGTTTTTACCGAAACACTCGATTCAACTTGATGGTTTGTATGAAGCTGCAATTGATGCAAGAGGTTTATCTCCATTGGAATCGATCGTCTTAGCCAACGGAGGCTGGCCTCTTACTCTTCCGTCGAATAAGTGGGATCTCGAGGAACAGAATTTGACCATGGAAAAAATCCACAAAAATTACGTTAAATTCATTGGTTCCTCTGCTTTTTTTGACCTCATAGTTGTTCCTCATAAGTTGAAAACCGGTGTCAATTTATTGAAGGTGAGTTCATATTAAACTCTCGAATTATTGCCTGATATTTTTTCTTAATATTGTTTATAATTTTATTGTTCGTTATTGTTTTTATGCATAATGTCTAGTCTAAAGATAAACTACTAGGTTGAGGATAAACATTTCTTCTTTAGTTGAGACAACCCATGACCTCAATAAAGAAAGAACGAGGTACTTGGAGTTTTACTTTCAAGTATGTCTTGGCAGTTGCTATAGAGTTCGCTAGATTGCGAGGATCCAATGTGTCTTCTGACAATATAAATGACGAGATAATACAAATCTTAATATTCGAATATTTTTTACACGTAGGTTCATTGATTGACACGAAATATAATGAAGTAAGCCCAACATACAATACAAAAAAATAATAATGACAGTTGTACAATTCTATTTGAAGGAATTGTATGATGGCACGCTGAGAAATGATTTTGACTACGATTCGTTATATCGAGTAAGGACGATCGCTCAAGTGCAGAGCTCGTGGAATACAGCTATCTCAGGTCGCCCTGAGTATGCGGTAATGCTATTTTATTTCTATGAAAGTAGTTATTCGATTCTTAAATACTTAATTTTTATTCAGATCGATTGGCTGGAAACTATTCGCAGTGCTTTCGACGGAACGGGTGTTCTAATTGATGCAGCGCAAAATATTGAAGTTCCGCAAAAATTCTTTGTTGAGGAACTTGCGGGTTTATTAAAAAGGTTTTCGTTGCGAACTATTGGTAATGATGAGATGAATGAATTCGATAATTATTTAGTTTAATCGCGAAAACACTCGTTTCCTTTCTACTTACAGTGAATTACATTCATTGGCACGCCATAGATGGTTTAGTGCCCTACACCAATAAGAAAATGCGGCAAATTTCCAATGAATTATTTAAAAGTCGTTATGGATATATGAACAATGACGACCAACGGTAATTACCCAGAATTTATTACCTGAAGACGTTGATTAATCTCCATTTTTTTTTAAATACACTTGACTCTGCGATTTCATTTCAGGTTTACTTTCTGTATTGACCACCACAAGATGCACCTAGGTTTATTATATGCCTACAGGCGAGAATATGTTAACAAAAATATTTCAGAATCTGTATGATCGCCTCGCCTTTTAACAGTGTTTATGTTTCTTGTTATAATCGTTTCAAATAGTTATTAAAACTCGATTTTCTCTTGAAAGGTTATCGGCATGATATCCCAAATCCAAGAGGAAATGAAGCGATTGTTTGACCAATCTACGTGGATAAATTATGAAGCGAAATTTCGGCTGAAAGAAAAACTTGACAATATGATGATGTTTATTAAGGTTCCCGACTACTATGATGAACCAGGGAAATTTGACGATTTTTACAGTGAGGTCAGACGAAAAATGAAAATTTTATGTTGATACGTAATACTATTAGTAATATATAATACTAATATAATACTAATATTACATATTACATATATATAATACTAATATAATACTAATATAATACTAATATTACATATTACATATATATAATACTAATATAATACTAATATTACATATTAGTATTATATATTACTAATAGTATTCGTATTGAGCATAGGTGTCATCAGGAAGAATATATACACATATACTTTTATATAACAATTTCGTGCGATCTTTTTCAGCTGGTAGTCGGTCCCGATTATTTCGAAAATGTAGTCAATTACAATAGATTCAGGGCGAGAACAATATTGAAAAAATTATTGGTGCCTTACAGCAGCTATGAGGCCGAGTAAGTGGTTCGCGATTAGAATTATTTTCAAGAAGCATTGAAAAATCGATGAATATTGTGATAAATTCAATTATTGTGAATTATTTATTAGCCTGGAGATTCTATTTACGGAAGCGAATGCGTATGAGGATATGCATCTAAATATTTTACGTAAGTTCATTACTTCATGAACATTATTATTATTATTCGAAAGAATTTTATTTCAGAGATATTTCGCAGGTTTTCCTGTAGCAATGCTCCAGATGACTTATTTCCACGCTGAGAGTCCCATGTAAGAAATAAGCTTTAGCTGCTCTTCCGATAGCGACGTGCCGACACGATGTGCCAAATTACGGCACAGTACTGGCATTCGGCTCATCGTGCCGGCACAATATCATTAAAAGCCGTCATAGAAGACGGTGTTTTGCCAGCATGGCGTTTCCGTTGCCACGGCGCGGATTTCTTACTGGGTAACTAAATGTATACTTTCGTGAAATTATAGGGTTTTGAATTATGGCAACATGGGAGCTGCGATCGGCTATGAGATTTCTCATGGACTTGGCATCGAAGGTGATTGTACTATATTATATTTATTTTTAGATGTTTCTCATATTTAGACGATCCGATAATATTTTATCTTTATTTACACGTTGGATAATTTTTTAAATAATTTGTTCGCAGGTGAACTGTACGACGACATCCGTAACGATAAGCAATTGTGGTTAAAACCAACGATTGATAGATACAATGAGAAAGCAAAGTGCTTTGTTGATCAGTATAGCAATTATACGCTAGATGAGGATTTAAAATTGCAGAAAATTAACGTCAGTATTTTATGACTGTCGTTATCACTTACAAAGAATATTTTTTTAAATTCATCGACACTTTTGATTTCAGATCGATGGTGAGAAGACCTTAGGACAAAATATTGCCGACAATATCGGTTTCGCGACAACTCTGAGCGCTTATCATTCGTACAAGACAAAGCAAAATTCCGATGATATTAAGATACCAGTGTTGCAGAATTATACGGACGAAATGCTTTTTTTCTACGCTTTCGGCAATGTAAGTCTAAACTCGCCCAATAATGAATTATTTTGAATATTCAGTACTCAGTAATCAGTCTCTCTTTTTTTTCTTACCTGCAGCGTTATTGCGGATCAGAGACACCCGAGGTTATGAAGCTTATACGTAGTCCTACTGCAGTGATGATCAATGCGGTAGTGTCGAATATGCGAGAATTTTCCGATGCATTCAAATGTCCTTCTGGAAGTCCGATGAATCCAGTGAAAAAGTGCATTCTCTGGGATTAAATTATAAAAAATACAATAAGCGTTCCTTCCATATTATTGAGTCAATAAAATACACCTTTCCTGTAATCTATATATATAAAAAGAAAAGTCCTGACTCACTGACTCACTGACTCACTGACTCACTCACTCACTCATCAACGCCCAGCCCAAACCCCTGGGCCTAGAAACTTGAAATTCTAGGGATATATTCCCTTCGTGTCATAGACGCTCACTAAGAAGGGAATTTTCGAAATTCCACCCCTAAGGGGGTGAAAAAGGGTTAAATATGATTTTACGTATTTGCAAACAGAATTCTGCAAAGCATAATTCAGCATTTTGCCCTCATCAGCCGTAAAGCGCCAAATCCATATTAAAAAAAATCAAATAAATATGCATAAGACTGTATAAATATATGAAGAAGAAAAACAAGAGATCTAACAGTCATTATATGACTGTTCATTTCGTAGAAATGGGCTTAAGGCGTACCATTGCCGAAATGCTGTCGTCTTCGATAAATATTTTATTTATTAACAAGTGTGTGATATCTCGATTTCGAGTGTATCAAATCGACAGAAGTCTCTTTTTCACGGTGATATGTTTTTGTCCGTTGTGGCTACATTCGTGTCGACAGCATTAATCTGTCAAACGGCAATTTCTGACCAAACGAGCAACAGAGCGTACGAGCAAAAGAGCGAGCAAGCGAGATCATTATCTAATATCATTATCATTATCATTTTGAAGAAAATAGTGTTTCCAAGGGATATATTTGAAGAGAAGTTATTGTAAGTAAAAAATTAAATAATATTTTTGTGTGCTGACGACGATGATGGAGACGATGACAAAAAAGATGACGCTGGCCATAGACAGCAAACCTAAATGATACAGACGTGTAGTAGTGTCGCAGAAGGAGTTTAATAAAATTCAAAATTTAATACATCGTCGTCGTCGTCATCGACTCCATCATCGTCATCGTATTTATAGTCGTAGTCCTTGTCAGTGTCGTCTTTTTTGTCACTGATCTGAAGATAATTCGAAGTCTGCGGTAGCGACGGCAACCTTCTTTATTTATTTATTTATTTCTTAGCAGTGCTTTTGCATTGAAATAATAATAACAGCAACAATAATTGTTCGAATATACGTTAAGGACGTAGCAAAATAAAAAACTATCTTTTCAACCCTTTTGTAAGCATGAAGGAGCTAACCAGCCACGAGTTACGATGGCTAATTGTTCATTCGTTATATTTTTCTTTCATATGTGCTCTAACACGGTTGCTGTACCGGTTCGAGAGTCAAAGGCACAGTCGAAGGGCGACGGTTTAACGCTATAACAGTTTCTCAGAGCTATAAAGCGTACATTTTGATACCAATTATATACGTTTTTGTGCGGATGTAATTCCGCTTAGATGCTCCGACGAATATAATATCACATATCCTTCTATGTAATATAATTTGCATGCATTGATTGACTTGTGATACTCATACATATGCAAAGAAACCATCACTGTTCTCACATTTACTCGAGTATAAACAAATTTGCGCCATAATATTCATTTTTTTAAACATTAGAACCTAACAGCTTTAAAAATAAATCAATGCCCGAGACTCTTTACCAATATGGAGGCTCTTTACAATAATTAACTCGATGTAAAAAAATGAATGCATAATTCAGCATTTTGCCGTAATCGGCCCTAAAGGGTCAAATCCAGATTAAGTTAAAAAATAAAAAAAATCAAATAAATATGCATAAGACTGTATAAATATATGAAAAAGAAAAACAAGAGATCTAACAGTCATTATATGACTGTTTATTTCGTAGAAATCGGCTTAAGGCGCACTATTGCCGAAATGCTGTCGTCTTCGATAAATATTTTATTTATTAACAAATGTCAACGCGTGTACCTTTGTATAGCCGGACAGACAGACAAACATTCATCTTATATATAAAAAAAATGAATGTTTGTCTGTCTGTCTGTCCGGCCATACAAAGCTAAACGCGTTGACCGATTTCAACCAAACCTTACACGAATGTTGTTGAAGACCAAAGGAAGGCGACTGTAAATATCGTACCCCTGAAAACCACCCCCTTCATCCCCTAAAAAAAGATTCTTAATAAAATCTACACGCCTTCACCGATTACAACCAAACCAAGCACAAATATTGCTAAGAGCCTAAGGAAGGTCACTGAATATATCTCACCCCTGAAAACCACCCCCTCCATCTCCTAAAGAAAAATTCTTAATAAAATCCACACGCTTTCACCGATTACAACTGAACCAAGCACAAATATTGTTAAGAGCCTAAGGAAAGTCACTGGATATATCTCACCCCTAAACCCCACCCTCTTCACCCCCTAAAAAAAGATTCTTTAAAAATATTCACGCGAATCAACTGATTTCAACCAAACCTTACACAAATATTGTTGAAGACCAAAGGAAGGCGACTGTATATATCTCGCCCCTGAAAACCGCCCTCTTCATCCCCTAAAAAAAAATTCTTAATAAAAGCCACACGCCTTCACCGATTACAACTAAACCAAGCACAAATATTGTTAAGAGCCTAAGGAAGGTCACTGAATATATCTTACGCTTGAAAACCACCCCCTTCAACCCCTAAAAAAAGATTCTTCAAAAATATTCACGCGAATCAACTGACTTCAACCAAACCTTACACAAATATTGTTGAAGACCAAAGGAAGGCGACTGTATATATCGTACCCCTGAAAACCACCCCCTTTATCCCCTAAAAAAAGATTCTTAATAAAATCTACACGCCTTCACCGATTACAACCAAACCAAGCACAAATATTGCTAAGAGCCTAAGGAAGGTCACTGAATATATCTTACCCCTGAAAACCACCCCCTCGATCTCCTAAAGAAAAATTCTTAATAAAATCCACACGCCTTCACCGATTACAACTGAACCAAGCACAAATATTGTTAAGAGCCTAAGGAAAGTCACTGGATATATCTCAGCCCTGAACACCACCCTCTTCACCCCCTAAAAAAAGATTCTTCAAAAATATTCACGCGAATCAACTGATTTCAACCAAACCTTACACAAATATTGTTGAAGACCAAAGGAAGGCGACTGTATATATCTCACCCCTGAAAACCACCCCCTTCATCCTCTGAAAAAAATTCGTTTCATATCGTATCATATCATATCATATCGTATCATATCGTATTTCGTTTTGTGTCGTTTTTACGAATGTTAATTGGACTTAAAGTTTTTTCAATAACACTGTTATTTTTACGATTTTTGATAAATGATTGTTGACTTTCCTTAACAAAATGTATTATATGCTATGATATTGAAAATTTTTGCGATATTTGAGAAATAATTTGTGAATTTTTTGCATATTGTATTTCTCTCTGTGCTGTCCCAGATAGCATTTTGACATGCAGTGTATATACATTGCATATATACATCCGCGGATATGACATATCCTATGTACATACAGTGATACACAAACGACGTACATTGCATATCGTAGGGATATGCGAATGCAACGCGCTGTATGTTCAGTGGATATTCATACAATATACATATGTATATTAGCCGAACATTATATGTATATGTTCATATACATATAGATAGTTTCGTCGTATACGACACTTCGTCGTTCGCAATATTTCATTGTAAACGCGTAAGTTGCAAGGGCGTATATTCTACGTATATTGAGGCTACTATCCGAAATGCATATGCATACTACATATGTTCACACGATATTCTTAGAATATTCGTAAATGTATCATATATTCATCTACGTGAGTCGTATGTACACGGATTTGATGTATATACATGGCGTATATTTTACGTATATTGAGTTTACTATCCGAAACGCATAACGGTATGGTTCCGGTTCCGGTACTATAAGCTTTGTAAAATTTCGGTTATTATTTGTTTCAACGTCAGATATGTGAGAGAGAGACGCGCGAGAGAGAGAGAGAGTAACGCGAGAGACACCAAGAACACGAGAAACGCAAGAGACGCGAGAGGGAGACGGAAGAGACGCGAGAGAAATCTATCTACATAAAAAGATAAGTCCTGACTGACTCACTGACTCACTAACTATAAGTTTTGTCCTTTCTCTTCATTGTTTTTTAGTATGTCAATTGAATTTTTAAATATTAATGGGGAGATGGTGCCTCACACTATTATCCCCATCACGGGAGACGGAGCTTGCCTGTTCCGGTCCCTCTCATATCTTATATAAAGGGTGATTTTTTAAGAGCTTGAGAACTTTTTTTTAAAAAAAAACGCATAAAATTTGCAAAATCTCATCGGTTCTTTATTTGAAACGTTAGATTGGTCCATGACATTTACTTTTTGAAGATAATTTCATTTAAATGTTGACCGCGGCTGCGTCTTAGGTGGTCCATTCGGAAAGTCCGCTTTTTTATCGACAAATTTTGTTCAGCGATGAGGCTCATTTCTGGTTGAATGGCTACATAAATAGGCAAAATTGCCGCATTTGGAGTGAAGAGCAACCAGAAGCCGTTCAAGAACTGCCCATGCATCCCGAAAAATGCACTGTTTGGTGTGGTTTGTACGCTGGTGGAATCATTGGACCGTATTTTTTCAAAGATGCTGTTGGACGCAACGTTACGGTGAATGGCGATCGCTATCGTTCGATGCTAACAAACTTTTTGTTGCCAAAAATGGAAGAACTGAACTTAGTTGACATGTGGTTTCAACAAGATGGCGCTACATGCCACACAGCTCGCGATTCTATGGCCATTTTGAGCGAAAACTTCGGAGAACAATTCATCTCAAGAAATGGCCCGGTAAGTTGGCCACCAAGATCATGCGATTTGACGCCTTTAGACTATTTTTTGTGGGGCTACGTCAAGTCTAAAGTCTACAGAAATAAGCCAGCAACTATTCCAGTTTTGGAAGACAACATTTCCGAAGAAATTCGGGCTATTCCGGCCGAAATGCTCGAAAAAGTTGCCCAAAATTGGACTTTCCGAATGGACCACCTAAGACGCAGCCGCGGTCAACATTTAAATGAAATTATCTTCAAAAAGTAAATGTCATGGACCAATCTAACGTTTCAAATAAAGAACCGATGAGATTTTGCAAATTTTATGCGTTTTTTTTTAAAAAAAAGTTCTCAAGCTCTTAAAAAATCACCCTTTATTATAATCAGTTATTGGCTAGGGAGGTGCGTGAGCTAATCGTCAGGCACGTGGTGAACACCTGGGAGGAGTTCTCCATCATGTCCCACAACAGCGAGGGGGATAACTACACCAGCTCCGCTGAGTACCTCGCTCACATGTCCCGACCCTCTACTTATGGTGGTTTATGCGAACTTGTGGCGGCTGGCCAATTGTTCGAGTTCGTCTTCGAAGTTTACCGCAATGGCGAGCTGTATGCGAGTGTCGGTGCTGAAGGTCATCCCGTGAGGAGGTTACGTTTTTCGCAGGACCTTTCTAGTGGCCATTTCGATGCGTACCTGCCACGTGAACCTGAAGAAGTGTTTGTCTGACTACCTCTTTCCCAGCTCGACTCCTATTTACATTTCTCATAGCCTTTACCTCTTTCCCCGCTTTTCCAGCTCGACTCCTATTCAGACTTCTCACAGCCATCACCTCTTCCTATCCTCAAGAAGGCTCCTGGCAAACGTCGTGCCAGATATTCCGATGTTAAAAGGAGGAAGCAACTTAAGGATGCGGCGAGGAAATATGCTCAGAATAATCCTGCGGTGAACCGTGCTGCGGTGGCCAAGTACCAGCAAGATCATCCTGCGGTGAACCGTGCTGCGGTGGCCAAGTACCAGCAAGATCATCCTGAAGTGCACCGTGATGCGGTGGCCAAGTACCAGCAAGATCATCCTGAAGTGCACCGTGATGCGGTGGCCAGGTACCAGCAAGATCACCCTGAAGTGCACAGAGCGGCAGAATTTCGATATGAGCAAAGCAATCCTGGAAGACGAGTAGAAAGGCGAGCACTTCCATGGAAAGTCAAGGCTCACTCAGGCATGGCATATGATCCTGACGTGGCTTATGAGGCAGACAGCACTGTAGATCTGGGTACTATGAGCCACAAATGCATATATTGCAATGCTTTGAAGTGGAAGGAAGAGCCCCACGGCATGTGCTGCAGCGCTGGCAAGGTGCAGCTTCCGCCCTTCGAACCTCTGCCCGAGCCTCTTTACAGCCTGGTAATGGATATCCACCCTGAGCACGTCCACTTCATGGAACGTATTCGGAAGTATAATGGCTGCTTCAACATGACATCATTTGGGGCTAAGCAGGTTCTACGAGATGGCTTCATACCGACTTTTAAAGTTCAGGGGCAGGTGTATCATTTGATAGGAAGTCTGCTGCCAGCACCTCAACAGGAAGCCCAATTTCTGCAAATGTATTTTGTGGGCGACGACGAAAGGGAAGTACGCTTGAGGTGCAGCAAATTTTCTGACGTCAAACAGGGATTGGTTAAACAACTGCAGAGAATGCTACACAACATCAATAGCTATATAAAGAATCTGAAGACTGTGATGGACAAGGTAGCTCCAACCTGTGAGAAGTTCGAAGTCGTTATCTATGCAGATAGAAAGCCAGCTGACGCTCATGGAGGTCGCTTCAATGCACCAACAGCAAATGAGGTAGCTCTGGTGATTGTTTTTCAGTAATTCGAGCATCGAGACATTGTGCTGCAGAGTCATAATAACACATTGCAGCGCATTAGTGAAATTCATCGGTCATACGACGCCTTGCAGTATCCGCTTCTGTTTTGCCGTGCCGAGGATGGGTACTCTATTGCCTTGCTTCAGCGCGATTCTAAGACCAAGTTGCTCCTCAATAAGACTGTCTCCGAAGCGAGTTTTTAATCTTATCGTATTATGGTCAGGCAAGGGGAGGTCAACCATATTTTGTACTTCCGCTTCCTTTTCAGTCAATTTTTGGTTGACATGTATGCCAAAATAGAGACTGAGGGGTTGAATTACATCAGGAACAATCAGGCACAGCTGAGGGCAGACAACTATATTCACCTGAAGGACGCTGTGAGTAGACAGGATGCTGACGCTGCTCAGCTGGGTCAAATGGTAGTGCTACCTTCATCATTCACAGGGGGACCTCGCTATATGCATGAGCGGACTAAAGACGCCATGACATATGTTCGCCATTACGGCCGTCCTGATCTGTTCATCACTTTCACCTGTAATCCTAGGTGGAAGAATATCACAAATGTACTGCTGCCTGGGCAAAAGTCTCACGATCGTCTTGACATCATAGCCAGGGTATTCCATCTCAAGGTGAAGAAGATGATATCTCTTTTGAACAAGGGCAGTCTGTTTGGTGGAGTACGGTGTTTTATGTACTCTGTCGAGTGGC
Organism: Cylloceria caligata; assembly: GCA_963942595.1. Taxonomy (NCBI): domain Eukaryota; kingdom Metazoa; phylum Arthropoda; class Insecta; order Hymenoptera; family Ichneumonidae; genus Cylloceria; species Cylloceria caligata. The sequence continues at coordinate 13,854,544 of OZ012703.1, read as the reverse complement.
AAAAGCGGGGTCTGCCTCACATTCACATATTGCTGTGGCTAGAGCAGCGCATTTTCTCTGACATGATCGACAAAGTCATCTGTGCTGAAATACCTGATCCTGAGCAAGATCCTCTCCTCCACAACATTGTCAAGGCCAACATGATTCATGGGCTCTGCGGCAACTTGAACTACAATTCGCCTTGCATGAAAGGAGGTAGTTGCAGCAAAAATATCCCCGGCCACTTCTCAAGAACACTCAGACAGGAGACGATACATATCCGTAGTATCGTAGGAGGTCTCCAGCTGACGGTGGCTTCACTGTAGAAATCAATAAGATAAAACTGGACGACCGCTGGGCGGTGCCCTACAACCCTGTCTTGCCACGCACTTTCGATGCTCACATCAATGTAGAATTTTGTAACTGTATTAACTCCATTAAATACATTTGCAAGTACGTAAACAAGGGCAGTGACCAGGCGTCTTTTGCTCTGGAGAATGAGGATGAAGTAAAGATATATGCGAGTGGGCGGCACATTAGTAGCTGGGAGGCGGTTTGGAGGATATTAGCGTTCCCTATTCATGAGAGGTATCCCGGTATTTTTCATCTGGCTGTTCACCTCGAGAATGGTCAGCGTGTGTACTTCACCTCCGACAACTTGGCCGAGAAGCTTAGCAACCCTCCTCAGACAACACTCTTGGCTTTCTTCGAGTTATGCAAAAATGACGATTTTGCAAAAACCCTCCTGTACTCTGAGGCCCCTTCTTACTTTGTATGGGAGAATAACAAGTTTGCGAGAAGGAAGCGAGGGAACGATGTCGATGGCTGGTCAGGAGTGAAGAGAGGCAATGCGCTGGGAAAGGTGTACACCATTTACCCAAGTAACACCGAATGTTATTATCTCCGTCTGTTGCTACATGAAATTCGAGGCCCAACGTCTTTTTCGGAGTTGAACATTGTGAATGGCGTCCTTCATCCTATAATCCAGTCTACATGCAAAGCATTAGGTTTGCTGGAGGATGACAATGACTGGGATATTACTTTGGAGGAATCTGCCCTGTGTGATTCTCCGTTTAAGCTCCGAGAGTTCTTCACAGTGATGTTGGTTTTTTGTCAACTCTCTGATCCTCTTAGTCTTTTGGAGAAGTACAAAGACAGTTTTTTAGAAGATATCACGCGGCAGGTGGAAAGAGAGTTGCGAGATAGGGCGCAGCAGATGATGGTACAGGTGTACACCAGATGCCTGGGGCTGATTGAGGACGCAGTGTTAGCTTTGGGAGGACAGAGTTTGCCTCAGTACGGTTTGCCTCAACCAACAAGGTCTGGAGGAGTTTTGGGAAATAAGGACTATCTGAGGGAGACCAGCTACGATACAAACGCCTTGGCACAAGTGGTATCGAATAACGAAAGTTTACTAACGGATGAGCAGCTCGCTGTCTATGGGCAGATCCTTAGCAGTGTTGAGTCAGGTGCTGGGCAGGTTTTTTTCCTGGATGCTCCTGGTGGTACTGGGAAGACTTTCCTCATCAACTTGCTCCTGGCGAAGGTAAGGAGTGATCGTGGCATCGCTTTGGCTGTCGTATCCTCTGGCATCGCTGCTATGCTATTGGAGGGAGGCAAGACGGCCCACGCTGCCTTCAAGCTGCCCCTCAATCTCATTCATGTACAAACACCTCTGTGCAACATCTCAAAACAAAGCAATATGGCCAAAGTGCTGCGAGATTGTAAGCTCATTGTTTGGGATGAGAGCACCATGGCACACAAGCGGGGTTTTAAGGCACCGAGCATAACCCTCAAAGACATCAGAGGCAACGATGGAGTGGTGGGGGGAGTCACTGTGGTGCTGGCTGGAGACTTTCGGCAGACTTTGCCAGTAGTGCTAAGGGGAACTCGAGCTGACGAGATTAAGGCGTGCATCAAGGCGTCATATTTATGGCCCTTTATCTGCAAACTTTCTCTCAGGAAGAACATGAGGGTCCACTTGGGAGGTGATGTCTCCGCTGCGGAATTTTCCGAACTTCTACTGAAAATAGGAAATGGAGAATATCCTGAGTCCGAGGGAAAGGTGACGATCCCTATAGGCCTGCGCTCAGTAGTGATGACCCTAACAGACCTTTCAACCAGAATATACCCAGATATAGCCGATATCAAGGAAAAGTCTATGGACTGGCTGTGCGAGCGTGCTATTCTGACCCCCAAGAATGATAACGCTGCCATCATTAATGACATTCTACTTAATTCGTTCGAAGAGGCAGAAATGGAATATAGGTCTGTGGATTCAGTAATGCAAATGGATGACGCCGTCCATTACCCCGTGGAGTTTCTCAATTCCCTCAACCCTCCTGGATTCCCACCCCACAAGCTTCTCCTCAAAGTGGGGGCTCCAGTGATGTTGCTGCGGAATCTCAACCCGCCCAAACTTTGCAACGGCACCAGGCTACGAGTGAAGGCCCTTTATAGAAACGTTATTGAGGCCACAGTGTTCACTGGTTGTGCTCGAGGGGAGTCGGTATTTGTACCACGCATACCACTCATACCATCAGAGTACCCCTTCGAGTTCAAGAGGCTGCAGTTCCCCCTCAAGGTCTGCTTTGCTATGACCATCAACAAGTCCCAGGGGCAGTCGCTGAAGATGGCAGGGATTGACTTAAGGGAGGAGTGTTTCTCACATGGACAGTTTTATGTGGCCTGCTCCAGAGTGAGCTCACCAAGCAGCCTGGTGATTCTACCACTTCAGGGAAGAACTACTAATGTGGTCTACAAAGAAGTCCTTCAGTGTTATGACATGTGTTAAGGACCACCTCGGTTAAGGACGACACCGAGTAGGGAATAGGGAAAGCCATCCCTGGGATAATTCATAACAATCCAGCGTTATTGAAGTGGGATTATCGCAAATAAAGTAGAGGCGTGTGATATCGTGCGAAAAGGAGACGAGCATCGACGCACAACGGGCGCGTGCAACAGGCGGGAAAAAGAATTCGCAACAACGTGAAAGGAGACGAGCATCGACGCACAACGGGTGCGTGCAACAGGCGGGAAAAAAGATTTCGCAACAAAGTGTAAAATAAAGACAAAGTGTAAAATAAAAACAAAGTGTAAAATAAAGACAAAGTTTAAAATAAAGACAACATGTAAAATAAAGACAAAGTGTGATACTACAAAGTAAGGACAAAGACAGTAATAGTAGCGCGTGGGGGAAGTCATCTGGTATTTACGAATCGTCAGGACAATCGATCGCCGACGTAAGTATCGATGGAGTACTCGTACCCGATCTACCACTATGCGTAGTGGAAGACGAGACCCAAACGTTTACAGAAGAAATTACAGAAAAACGAAGAAAGAAGCGAGAAGCAAGGAGAACGAAATTCAGAAGAAATTACAGAAAAACGAAGAAAAAAGCAGCAAAAGCAAAATTCAGAAGAAATTGCAGAAGAAAGAAGCGAGAAGCAAGAAGGAACAACGCCAGATGAAACTAGCAGTGAAGGCGAAGCTAAGGAAGACACGATGATGGGAAAAAGCGAAAAGCCCTTCGACGACAACAGGAAATTGTTGACCTTTAAGCAATAAGAACGAAATTCAGAAGAAATTATGGAAAAACGAAGAAAGGAGCAGCAAGAGCCAAATTCAAAAGAAATTACAGAAAAATGAAGAAAGAAGCAGCAAAAGCAAAATTCAGAAGAAATTTCAGAAGAAATCATAGAAGAAAGAAGCGAGAAGCAAGAAGGAACAACGCAAGATGAAACTAGCAGTGAAGGCGAAGCTAAGGAAGACACGACGATGGGGAAAAGCGAAAAGCCCTTCGACGACAACAAGAAATTGTTGACCTTTGAGCAATAAAAACGAAATTCAGAAGAAATTACAGAAAAACGAAGAAAGGAGCAGCAAGAGCAAAATTCAGAAGAAATTGCAGAAAAACGAAGAAAGAAGCATGAAGCTTGAAGAACGAAATTCAGAAGAAATTACAGAAAAACGAAGAAAGAAGCAACAAGAGCAAAATTCAGAAGAAATTACAGAAAAATGAAGAAAGAAGCAGCAAAAGCAAAATTCAGAAGAAATTTCAGAAGAAATCATAGAAGAAAGAAGCGAGAAGCAAGAAGGAACAACGCCAGATGAAACTAGCAGTGAAGGCGAAGCTAAGGAAGACACGACGATGGGGAAAAGCGAAAAGCTCTTCGACGACAACAAGAAATTGTTGACCTTTAAGCAATAAGAACGAAATTCAGAAGAAATTATGGAAAACGAAGAAAGGAGCAGCAAGAGCAAAATTCAAAAAAAATTGCAGAAAAACGAAGAAAGAAGCAGCAAAAGCAAAATTCAGAAGAAATTGCAGAAGAAATCATAGAAGAAAGAAGCGAGAAGCAAGAAAGAATAACGCCAGATGAAACTAGCAGTGAAGGCGAAGCTAAGGAAGACACGACGATGGGGAAAAGCAAAAAGCCCTTCGACGACAACAAGAAATTGTCGACCTTTAACGACAACCCAAGCGGGAGGAACACCATAGCGAAAGGAACCCCAACCCTACAGCTGAGAAGACAATTAGTGCGAGTGCGCGTCAGGTAGCGAAACGATACGATCGGTGACATTAAGCAAAGAAGCCAGGTATGACGCCACGCGGGCGGTCTACTACGCGTTCAAGTGCAACGATGTGCCGAGTCTCATAGGCTACGACGAGCCATCGAACGTGCGCAGCACACGGAAGGACGACACCGAGTAGGGAACAGGGGAAGCCATCCCTGGGATAATCCATAACACATGGTACAGAAGTTAAAGTGAGGTTTTTTAGCCGGTAGGAGTCCGGCACTACCCCGGGTGTCCTCTTACAAGGGACCCGGGGTGTCCATGAAGGATTTTTCCTCACTAAAGAAGAAAAAAAAAAAAAAACAAAAAAAGTAATAAGATTTAATGTAATGTAATGTATTATACTATAATGACAAATGTAATGTAATGTATTCATTACATTACATTAAATCATATTACTTTTTAAGCCAAGAACGCGTTGTAGAGTCGTTATAGGCAAAAGTAAGCGTTAAGTACGGATGTGCGGCATTGTTTTGACCTATTTAGAAATTACATTTAAAGATACCCGTGGCGAAGCACGGGTAATATGCTAGTTAATTAATAAACGTAACTCCATATGACGTCATAGAATATGCATAATCGAGGCGTTTTATTCATTGAATGTATTTTGATCTTTCTAAAAGGCCAAGTGCGAAGGAACTAATTCTCGATCCTTATTTGTTCACGTTGCTTCCTTCACGAGGTTCATTTGCATTCGTGAAACTTTTTTTTCTCGAAATTTCTAACGTGCTCAGAATATTTCGAAATATCCAATAAAAAGATTTGTAAAAACATGCGTGCACATACTGTAACGGTATTTTCCTGTTATCATTAATTTTTATCTTCAGGGGGGAAGAATTCGGGCTCGAACACAAGAATAATTAATTCAGACTTCTAAGGTAGGTAGAAGTAGGGTTTATTTAACAAGTTTGCCGCTGATATATGCAGTAGTTCCACGATCTTCTTTATCTCTCGGGATGGTAGACCTTCAACTCTGCCGCTCCTTACATCCGGTGGCGAACTCGAGAACTAGACGGAAATCGGGTGCCTCCGTCTTATTTGTTATCCTTACAGGCAGCTGAACGCGCCTTCTGCTACGCTTGGAGACTTGTTGCTGGCTCGACTGTCAGCTGTCGTATACACTGGATCCGCGCTCGCGTCACCTCAGTTTCACGAAAAGTGAAAATTTTTGTGTTTCCACACCGTTTTTCGTGCGCGTTCCTTATCAAAAGTGTTTGTGCCGTCTTCGTTGACTGTTTGTGCGTCTCCTTGTAGTGGTGGGGCCTCGGAGACACAAGTTATGTTCTTTTTATGTGGCGATGTGATCACGGTTGATAATGTTTCATAGGTTTTCTTCTATTTATCTATTGACCAGGTGGATTTTTGGTATCTGTTTTGTGATAATTTGACACCACTCGCCTCCGTCGACTGCTTCAATGGGATCTTTCTAACTTGGGTGAATAATTGATGTTTCTTTCTTACTCTCTTCTTGTTGCATTGCTCTACCTCAGCATGCGAGATTCCGTTACGTTTTCTATCAGACTTTTTCTCTACCGCCGACCCACTATCCTCTGATTCTCCTAAATTTCTTGTTCTTCAGTGATATTGATCCGAAAATCTCCAGTTTTCCTCTCCTGATCGTCTACTTCTCAAAGTTTACTCTAAAAGTATCTCTCTCCTGTGCGTCGCGAATATCTATTTCCATATTATAGGGTCTATAGTATCCTAATTATTTCTGTAATTATTCTTGGATGTCGCAGATCGCATATCCTGCCTTTCCTACAATATGCTCCTGTAACTCTTTACAATTATCGGACCCTCAGTTCCTGGTATCTAGTAGATGGTCTTACGCATTGACCGCTACGTCGGGTCTATAATTATCCTTAATTCTCTATTATTCTACTTAGTCTCTGATTAGCTTACTCGATTGTCCCGTAAAGGGTTTTTTTCAGTCCTCTTAGACTGAATCTAGCCCGCTACCAGATATTTCCTGTTTCCTTGTCGAATTCTTAATTTCCTAGAGTCAAATTCCTACTTAATTTATAGTGTTTAATTTTTCCTAATATTGGTTTTGGGAAAAAGTTCGTGGTGTTTTTCCCGATAGATGGCATGGATTGCAAATAAGTCAGGAAACACAGATCGCAGGGACACTACTAAACGCTCGTTGGAAAGGTGACACTTCGAGCGTTACTTTGAGTATATAAACATCGAAATTGGTGCAGTGGTTGGAAAGTTGTTTGCGTTTGAAAATGGAGATAAGTAATGAAAAATTGCGGTATATTTTGCAATATTATTAAAACAAAGGGAAAAACGCTGCGCAGGCTTGTGAAAAAATGTGTGCTGTGTACGGTGAATGTACTTTATCTAAATCTGGTGCGCGGAAATGGTTCGCTCGCTTTCATTCTGGTAATTTTTATGTGAAAGATGAGTCACGCTCTGGTCGTCCAATCACTGAAAAAGCTGATGAAATTCTTGAAAAAGTCCAGCAAGATAAGCATATCAGCAATGTCGATATTGGTATGGATCTAAGCATTGACTACAAAACTGTTTTGAACCATTTACACAAAGCTGGCTACAAAAAGAAGCTCGATGTGTTCCTTATGAGTTGAGCGCGATAAACATGATAGACCGAATTAACATCTGCGATGCGCTGCTGAAACGCAATGAAACCGAGCCATTTCTGAAATGTGTCATAACCGGTGGTGAAAAATGGATCACGTACGACAATCGGAAGCGTCAAAGATCGTGGATAAGGGTTGGTGAGCCGTCACAAGCGTTCGCGAAGCCAGGATTGACGGCGAAAAAGGTGATGCTGTGTGCGTGGTGGAACTGGAAGGGAATCGTCCACCATGAGCTACTTCCAGTTGGTCAGACGATTGATTCTCAAGTCTACTGTGGACAATTATAGAGATTACGCCAAGCAATTGAAAGAAAACGGCCCGAATTGATTAATAGGAATAGTGTTGTCTTCCATCATGACAACGCCCGACCACACACTTTTTTGATGACCCGTCAACAATTGCGAGAGCTTGGTTAGGAAGTTTTGATGCATCCACCGTATAGTCCAGACATAGCACCCTCTGACTATCACTTATTCCGATCTCTGCAGAACTCTCTCAATGGAATTAAGCTGCTTTCAAAAGAAGCCTGTGAAAATCACTTGATTCAGTTTTTCAACCAGAAATCACAGAATTTTTCACCGATGGCATCATGGCTCTACCCGAAAAATGGCGAAACATTGTCGATAATAATGGGGCATATTTGGTTTAAATAAATTCATTTTTACACTATAGGAAAACCAGTTGAATTTTACTAAAAAAAACGCCACGAACTTTTTCCCAGACTGATTTGAGAAATTTGCTTTACTATCCATACCCATTCTTTCCTAACTCCTATCGCTTCTCTAGATTTGATTTGCTATCTTCGTATCGGGCTACCTTCGCATAGCAAGCAAGATCTGTTGCGCGTACCGGTTTTCACCGGAGAGAGCTTCCAGCTCCCTTGCACGGCCTTTTATAACAGTTCCCCTCTTCATGCCCTTCTTCCTGATATTCTTTTTCAGAGTTCGAATTTGTGTGATTTTAACGTTGATTTTTACTTTTCCAGATTGTTGTCACCGCGCCACCAAGCGAGGTCAGCTGGCCGCTGACCCGCTGTTTGTGACAGCGAGAGAATTCCGATGTGACGACGTCAGGTGTTTTTGAGGGGCTTCGTTCGGTTCAACGCCCAGCTGGATCCGCATTCCACCGCAGGCCGATCTGTCCAACTTCGAATAATAGCTTTATTTCTGATAATGATGGATAGGGAGTGTGACTCTGTCACAATACATATATATTGTATATATATCTAATATATGTGTGTGTGTATGTGTGTGCGTGTGGCCGTTTTGTTGAAGGGGGAAATTCTTTATGCACTGTGGGTTGACGCGTCAACCCGTGTGTCAAACTCGCGTACGTGCTCTACCGACTAAAACCCTAACCTCCTTCCGTCATTGATCTTTGGCCAATTCCCGCAGGACCACCGCTAATACATATACAGGGTATCTCAAAATCCCCGGACTTATTTATTTGGGTAAGTCGGGGATGGTTCCAGAAACGTGTGTGTTAAGTTTGAATAACCAATTCGCCAATTCAAAGATTTCTAAATCTCGTTTTCTCAGATATGATAAAATACACTAGCAGCCCAGACGAATACTTCACTCTCTTGCTGCGTAAAACATTAACAGGAGAAATTATACATTCTCGTATTATACATATCTCTTCCTCTTTCACGATCACTCGAGGTGCTTGCATAATAATTTCAAGTAAATAAATAAAATATTCGTATTTGTACGGGCTGTCTAATCGACTCGACCCTTATGTCTTCACAGTTTTCCCTATTTTTTTTACCGCCAAGGGTACTGAGGTCTTGTCCCATGTTATGAACAATATTTCAAGTCCCTACTTATTAAATAAAAAGATTACGAAACTGGATTCTCCAATTACAAGTTTTTACGATAGTGACATGACAGCATTAGGATGATGTATAATAGATAAATCAAAACTTAAAACCGGGCAACTTATTTATGTCACTTTATTATTACCTCCATGGGCTTGAAACAAAGTTCGTCACATTTTATTTTAATGCACATGTAAATATTTTTCGTTTATTGTCATAAAGAAATATTTCACTGCATATCGTGCTTGTAGATAAACAAGTATGATAGGCAATTTATGACGAACGATATATTAGAGTGATAAATCTAAGCGACAATGTTATTGACCAAATTTTTATGATGGAATGTTTTTGGCAGTTTGCAACCCGGTTAGAGTCAGCGCCGCCTAGATCCCTGTGTTATCGATCTCAGCAAGATCTCTAACAATCGAATCATTAATTATTTGTCAGCTCTGATTGCCTCACTCATTCATTAAGAATTAATGAGGCAACCAGACCTGACGATTTTTTTAACTTCTAAAGAAGTCGTGAAAAAATATTGCCACAGTCCGGGTCCGAACCGGGAACTCCAGAATTCTAGCCTGGTACGTTACCAATTACGTCACCGCGGCTCTAGCAACATCAATTCACGATCTCTATTTTTAATGTCAAATAGCAACTTTTTTTCAGATTAATTAATCAATACCTCATTAATTATAATTCTTATAAGACATAATCGATCCAGCACAGGAATTCTTTTCAGCTGGTAAGGAACGTCGAGGATATTAACATTGAATTATCGTACAAGTATTATGGATGGAATAAAAAATGATGTAACCAGATTTTTGTGGATCATTTAAATATCGCTATTTAATCATTCGTCATTCGTTTTGATCTAACTAACATTACTACTACATTGATCGTTGTAAATACAAAAAGTGAGGGACTGCATTTGCAGTACGAATTTTGAATATTATCAATAATCGTTTTTGAATTTTCCAACATCTTACGCAGCATAACAACCCACTGGAATGTCGAAGGCAGATTTCTTGGATGATTCTTTTTGGCTAAGGTCGGGATTAGCGCCTTGCTTTATGCGTTCAGCCATACGCTGGGAAGCCTGACTCTTAGGCATACAGTGCATTGACATTATCTTGGACTTGGTGCGACTGGCTTTGCAATCCGAAAGACAAGTTGGCATGGGCCTTTGAGAGAAGCAGATCTGGTCATCTTCCTCAATGACCTTGGTACGAACAGTGGTACAATGCCTGTCATTTTTAGAGTCGGTGGTACCCTGCTCATCTCGATTGTTGTGCTTTTTATGATATCCCCAGTCGTTTTGATCACTGTTACGGCGTCCGGTATCGCTGTCGCTCATCACGTTACCTGGGCGGGGAGACTTCCTACTGCAGACTGCTTCCTCAGCTTTCCGAGATAATTCAAGGGCGTGTCCTTGGCAGTCTTTTGAGGTCAGAGCATAAGAGGCGGCGAACTCTTTGGGTTTCGAGAGAACGCAATCCTTGGGACTAGTGAAATCGTTGGCAGGCTCACCATCGTAGTTACCACAAAGACCACGAACGTCGCTACGGTACTTGTCAGATACCTGAAATAAAGATGGCGTAAATTAGGTAACCATCGATCGATAGATTAACGAAAGTTTTAATTATTGCCGAATATAAGGTCGAATTCTCACCTTGACCTGCATACGTTGGCCATCGTACACGGCATCAATTTCGTATTTTGAAGAGACTAGTCTGATGGAGCCATCGGGACGTCGCAAGACTTCAAAATCAATGTCTTTGTCGTTCTTCTCCATGTATCTGCGCTTCTCGCTAAGGTCGATATTCTTTCCATCGAGTGTGACTTTGTTTTTAGAACCGGTATTCGAGAGCTGTAATTCCTTGTTGCCAAGAGTAACTTTGACATCCTTCTTGTTGTCTCTAGCGTCTCTCACAAGAATGCTAAGCTCCATGTCTTCGTCGATATGCTCGGTAGTACCAGAGTCTCTGGTGGACTTCGGATAAGTCGTCATAGCCACGTGCCAACATTTACCGAGATCGACGCGGTATGTTGTTTCGTCAAAGGTGGATGCCCAGTTAGAATCGAACACGCACATATCTAACAATAATAACACAATACACCATTTAATGGCTACATGTCAAGGAATGAATAGTTCATTTACATTGAGATATCAGATACTCACGTTGATGGATGGGTGCGTCACTCAAATCCATGTTCAAATGATCGGACGTCGTAAGATCGGGGTTAGCGTTTGCAACGAGACTACCGAGAGTGCCAACCTCAACATCATCAGCGGTAAGACGGACGTTAGCGGACTCGTAGGAAAGGCTGCCCTTATTTTTGTTGGGATACAAGTTCATGGAAAGCTCAACATAATTCTTGTTGGTTGACTTGTCGCTATTCGCGTCGCTCTTCCTAACGGATCTAACTTCATCGCTGAGATCGCTCATGGCATCCAAATAGTCATCGATTTCTTGCTGAACAGCCTCGAGTTTCTTGTCGTATTTAATGGTTATATGAGTCTTATCCATCGTTGACATTTTCAGGCTGACGTCCTGGCAAGATGGTAAAGATTGCATGCCTTTCTTCGAGGCTTTCATGCACTCGATTGCGGATGGAAGACGCTTGATGGCATCTCTGTATGATTCGGACTGTTTCTGACTACCTTGGATTTCGATCTTGAAGCCATCCTCGCATGTCTCACCGACACGAAGATCAATGTCAAATTTCCGGGATTTGGATTCGGAGTCGTCGGACATATCGTTTTCAAAATTAGATGACCTTGATGCTCTGGATTCGAGGCCAGTGCAAGACTCGAGCCTAACCTGAGTTTTAGCATCGGTTACCCTCCAGTAAATTAAACTACGAGATTTCTCGTCAACCTTGCTGTCGGCGTAAGCTACAGTTGCAAATGTCTCGAATGGCTCCTGCCCGGGATACTTGAGTCCAATATCGATGGCGAAAGCGTCAGCAGCGGCGATTCCTTTGGCGGCTTCTTCGAGAAGCTCTTTCCTGCGTTCCGGATCATTTTGTTTTCTACTCTTGACCTGGGGTGCCTTTGCTTTGATATTTTTGCTTCTGTTCTCATCGTATCTGGTTGTATCGTCGTGAAGTGTCTCAAGCGCGCCAGTCAGTATAATGGATTGCTCGCTTGATTGGTTCGGCTCCATGAAAACTTCCATCTTTTGATATTTCGGCTTTTCCGCGAATAGAAAAGGGAAGTGGTCTAGCGGGGTCTGATCCAACCATGTCTCCTTGGTATTGAATTCTGGCAAAGATGCGCCTTCCGATTCGATCTTGAAGTATGTTCCATGAGTACGGCTGCCAAAATTAAATTGCTTCTTCCATTCGTCGCGATCGGTCAGCTTGTGAGTCATCTTATCCTTCGTTACAGGCGTGAAATTCAGGATGTTGTGTTGAGATGTAAATGGCACGACACTGTGGTGCATAAGCTTGTACTTCTCATTCTTCTCGATCGGCTGAACTTTCAAAGTTACACGTTGATCGGATTTCTCGTAGTTGAGCTTAGCGCGAATTGGGACGTAGGCATGGTAATTCTTGTTGATACCAGCCAGATAATGCTGATGCTCAAAAGGCGTTACGAAACCAAGTCTAGCCTGGAACTGTATAGAGCATACAGCACGGAGGTCGATGGATCCCTCTAAAGATTCTGGTTTGTTCTCCCCTTTAGCAGAACCCGACAGTTTCAGCATCATCGGAGCTTTCATCGTGTAGACGAAGGGGAATCCAGATTCCATTGGAAAGCTTACGGTCACATCGAAACTTTCGATCTTCGCGATATTGAAATTGTGACCATCCTTCAGAGCAGCGGCTGCCTTCTTCATAACTATAAAAGTCAATTGATTTAAGATTAACTATTGACATCCGATGATTGGCATTCTAATATAGAATAGTGTGTAAATTGGATAAAAATATTTTTACACTTACATTCAGGAAGTCGTTGAAGCGTGTGCTTGTCGAAGGACATGAATTTGTTGTCAAGCCCGGACTGGATTTTGAAAGCACCTTCCAAGTCCTTCTTGGGTTCAGCTTCGATCTTTAACAACTTAGCGATGTTTTCCGGTGAAAATTCGACCTTGTTGTTCTTACGGGGCCTCTTATGATCCTTGAACAACTTTTCAAATTCTCTGTACAGGTCCTTGACGCTGGATACCATTACGCCGCCGTTTATTTTAGACGGTTTGAAGCCACCTAAAATCGCCTGCATGCTAGCGTAGTACGTGTCAGGTAAGAAACTGTCATCGCTGCTGATATATCCCGAGCTCACGGCGTAGGCTAGATTCATCTCTTTCTCTACGTAGTCGGTGAGGTAATTCGTTGAGTATTCGAAACCGTAGGACTCCTTGTTCAAGAGGGCCCTAACGTTGCGTGCATTTTTCGCAAGTTCCCGCCATTGGGTAGTTTCGAGCTCGCTGGCCGATTCTATAGCCGATTTTACTGCCGCGTTTACTTGCTTGCTGTGGTCGTCGTTCGTGAACTCTGCCATTCTCTGAAGCATACTGGCAGGGGGGTTGGTCATCATCAGAGCGGAAACGGCAGCACAACGAAGTTGGTGAGCCTCACCAGTGTTTTTGTAGATCCTGTAGAAAATGCTACGAGCGAGTACGGGCTTGATGTCAGCGAGTTTGTTCATGGCAAACACCATGAGAAGTCTCTGGACGGTAGATGCGGGGGTTCTGCCCTCGAGATAAGGCTCGAAGATTGACAAAATTTGAGGGTGAGCAATACTGCCCAGGGCGCTGATGTACGTGTGAGACTTGGCATTTTCCTTATGCTCTATAGACTTTTTCAGTTGTTCAGCCATGTATGGAATATAGTCGCGTAAAATCGCAGGATTGTGCTTAGATGAGAGATGTCCGAAAGTATGCACTGGGTAACGATTGTGGGAACTTGCGTGATGGCCCTGAGAATAACGGACCAATTCAGCAAAGGTTATTATTGCACTTGAATTCAGGAACTGTTCCTTTGTCGTCTCAGGCATGGTTGCCAATTCCTGGAGAACAGAAATACATTTAGTATTTAAAATGTTATTAAAATTGTACTACTCGAGTCGCAATCCAACGGATCGGAAATACGTTTAGTTACTTACGAAGAAAGCGTCCATGTATTCCTGGGTAGGTGTCCTGGCGGTCTTGCACAGAACTTCAACAACCGATGCAGCCTCGATGCCTCGAATCTTCTTCTCCTTAATCCAATTCTTAATGGTTACTAGAGCAGGTCCGGTACCTGCCTGAGCAACGGCGTCACGGAAAGCGACCCAGGTGTTGCGACGCACGCTTTGGCTCTCATCATGAGGATCGATCTCATTGTCAGATTGGTAAAGCTCGCGTTGAGCCTCGGCGATCTGTTGGGTGCTCATGGTACGGATTATCCTCGCGAGAATGGAGAATTTCTCAAGGGTCTCTTCCTCGGTGATGCGGTTTGGACTCTGGATGTCACTGCCGATTTGGCTAGAAAGGCTCTTCGCAGTCCTAATGGGGTCGACGTGCTCAGCTTTATGGATCGATTTTCCGCGGTTACCAATAAAGAACGGAAGCATGGGTATAGCTGGAGCTTCGTTCAAAGTAGGCTTTGGCTGCCACTGTTCCTCATTACTCTCCAGAGAGTTCACGCTCTTGGAAGAATCAGAAGTATTGTCGTCCTCGTCGTCCTGTTCTTCTTGAACCTTATTGCGCCGGTTATGACGGTTACGATGTTTTTCGTTACTATCACGATCCTCGTTAGGTTGACCTGCACGACGATCTTCACCGGCTTCAGCGAACGGATTATTGTAATTGTAGACAAGATTACCTGTAGATTCAGGATTGGCCGGGGTGGACCAAGCGCCGGACGAACAGGGACCCATTTTAACGAGAGTCATGTTGACTCTGCTGCTCACCATGCCTTTGCGATTTTCATGGAAGTTGGGGCTCAGGATAACCTTGTTCGTCGAAACAGAAGACTGGATGGTGAAGGTCCTGAGATCACCAGTAATGATGATTCGGCTCATCGAAGATCTCGACAGGAAGTTGCCATTGTCACTGGTACCTGGCTCCCAGTTGTTGGACCCAGGTATGCCGAAGTGATAGCCCGATCGTTGTTCACAGTTGCTGTAGTTCTTGGTCTTGACGATGTCGATAATTTCACCGTCTCCGCGAATCTCAGGCATGGGCATTAATTCGGGTCTGCTCTGTAGAACAAATTCGGGAAGAGGGCTGATATCGTAGAGGACTTCGCACTTTCCACCAACCGAATCTTCCATGGTTTTGTACATAGCGTTGACACGATTACCCTTGGGCTCCTGGTTGTATCTCGATGCCATTATGTTCTCACCCTGCGTATCAATCTGCAGCTGACTGACGATACTCTTGAGCATATTGACTTCCCAGGTAGGAACATTCTTATCGACAACCAAGTCTCGAACCACACCGTGCTTCATCTTGATCTCAAAAACCTTTTCCGACGTGGGTAACTGCTTCAATTCGAGCATGTTGTCCGGAATTTCAGAGTTCCAGCCACCAGGGAGTTTGGTATGGATCTGTGCATACCGAGCTTTCGTTACCTTGGCCTCCAAGGTACCATCGCTTTTAGGCTGAATAGTCAGAAGGGCTCGCAGAACGATACCGCTGTATTGGTCGGCCACGTCATGCAAAGCAGCAAGGGTCCTACCGCGGATAGCGTACTGGTATTCCGTGTTGGTTTTCCATGCTTGGAGATGTTCGGCGGTTGCCACTCCCACTGTAAATCACAAAAAATATATAATTTGAATTTACACAGGTTTGCTTCTATCACTCCATGGAAATATGAACTAACTTGATACGCTGTATTATTACTTAAATTAATTAATCTTTGGAGAATCGAACACTCACCAAGAAGCGCAAGCAATAGTGGGCACCACATAATGTGACCGATGGATTCCTCAGGGAGTGAAGTATTCAGTCCAGGGACAGCCATCTTATACGATTTATTTGCTTACTCGGCAGTTCATAGGTCAATTTACGCGTTAGAGGGGGTTTATCTTATAATGAGTAAATTGGCCTGCTTGTCATTTAATCATTGTCGTTAATAAGTAATCTTACAAATGTTGCACGCGTGTATCATTTTTACAAACTCGCGTATCCGTTCTATGGCTGCCAACAGATACGGCAGCGCGTGATATATGCCATCGACAGTATACTTCATAATCGCAGAATACTCGATGACCATGATGTACGTCAAGCGGCGAAGTACGTGCTGCGGGGTCGTGCATCTTTAGCCTTAAGTTCGCGTTATGCTTAATACTTCCGTTTGATTTTTTCTCAATGTTTCACACTGATAAATAAATGGATCGAGAAACAAGAAGAGTATAACATTAATTTTGTGTTGCAATATCTTAGACAAATCAAACGCGTGCGGCTATTTAATGATGACGATCAAACACCGGATGTAGCTTCCACGTGTCCTTCTGCTGTTTACAAAAGATTAAATTTATCAGAGATCCTCGTGAATGGTAGATCGTCATCGACGACCGGTCAAGTTATTCAGTTCCATCGCATCTAGCGTTCTTTAACACTTGCTATTTTCGCACAGACTCAAAAAATACGAAGAATATTTCAAACGACCGGCAAATCGAAGATAGCAGGTACATACCAGCTAACAAAGCATTTCAAAAAGGTACGAATATCCGTGTACGCAGTACATGTATTGATGTGTAGCTATTCTTGTGATAAACAGTGATAAACTCAAAGCTGTTGAGAATAAAACAATGTTACGGGGTGTGATAGACGAACTGGGTCACTAGAATTATGTGTTTTATAAACGTGTCGTCACCATGCTTACTAATTGTAAATTTGATACGACAACGTAGCACCCTATCGTCTTTATCGCTCTTTATCGTTTTAAGGAGGTTGTCACATGAAAATCATAAAAATTAAACTGCGTTGCAATTACCCATATGAAATCTTGCAACTTTATGAAAAATACCATTCGAAAAGCACAAAAAAGACGGAAATATTATCATAAGTAAAATATTTATCTTGCAGGCCAAGTCAGTGCAAATATATATATATTTTTTTTTAATTACAGTGTTCAGATTCCCTAGATAGATCAAATTAGCTCTGCAAGATCGGATTCGCTTTGTACGAAGACTCGGTCTCATCCGCGTATATAGAGATCTTCATTTGATACTCTTGCGCAAAAGATACGCTCCCTTTGGTATTCAATTTTTCATTACGCAGTAAAATGTTTGCTTCTTCGTAAAGGAAGCTTCATTTCGGTTTAGACTGCACCGATAGACCAAGTTAGCCTTTCAAGATCGGATTCTCTTTGTATGAAGACTCGGTTCTCGTAAAGGAATTTTCATTTGATACACTTGCGCAAAAAAAACTCACTTTAATAGTAAATTTTTCCTTACTCAGTCATTTTTGCTTATTCGTTAAGGAAGCTTTAGTTTTTAATCCAGGTTTTGACGTCAGAGTACTTAAAATACAATTAATAATCCGAGTATCATACTCAGAGAAAAAAATCCATTGTGTGTGTGTGTGTGTGTGTGTGTGTGTGTGTGTGTGTGTGTGTGTGTGTGTGTGTATGTGTGTGTGTGTGTGTGTGTGTGTGTGTGTGTGTGTGTGTGTGTGTGTGTGTGCGTGTGTGTGTGTGTGTGTGCGTGTGTGTGTGTGTGTGTGTGTGTGCGCGTGTGTGTGTGCGTGCGTGCGTGCGTGTGCGCGTGTGTGCGTGTGTGTGTGCGCGTGTGTGCGTTGAACCATCAATATTATATAACTTAAAAATAGCTTGAACTATCAGGCTTAAATTTTGCACGCAGATGGACCAGTTAATACCGTTTCATCATAGCGAATTTCTTCAAATTTTGTATGACCATTGGATTTTTATATTCATTAAGACTTTATGTTCCTTTTTTTAATGTAAAACGACGTAAGTACTTTAGCCAACTTGAGCAATGTGCAGGTTTCTACATTGCATTTCACTAAATTTCCTCTATAACTTCTGGATCAGAGCTTTAAATGGAAATTCCTAGGCTCAGACCAAACAGTCATCTTACAAGGAGAACGATACCTTTCAAAGCCAATTCGGTACAACCACAAGTTCAAAGTGTAAAAAAAACATTGCACTTATGAAAGCATTAATTTTTTTCATGGTTTACAAGTAGTAATTTTAATCAAGTTATTAGATTTTAAACGTGCAATTGCTAATCAATTCAATTTGTATTATTTTTATGTAACTCGAGTCCCTTAAATTAAAAATCTAAATGCCTAAGGATAATACAAAATTCAAAATACTTTATAAAATTCTTTTAATGTCTCTTTATTCGGTATAAAATATTTCACGAATATCGAAACAAAGTCAATGATAATATATCCATATCATTGAATAAGCGCCAATCTTTAAATTAATAATAAAACTTATAAGTATTTACAGATCGCTGATATGTACAAATGTGTTCTTTCTTAAGAGCTATTTTGTTCGCATATAAAAAATTGGGCTCTTGACAAATGGCCTTTCCTTCGTCACTCATTGAGTAGTTATGATAATACAGATTTGCATGTTTCTTTTTTTCGTATACACGCATAGATATCTGTCTATATTATAAAAATATCTCGCCGTCGTGTAGAAATATCGAGAGGGACAGGGTGGCAAATAGGGAGGGTCATGCGGGTCAGGGGGGATGAAGCCTGGGTCTTCATAGGGAGAGTTGGAGCGCAAAGCCCCGGTATATATATATTTAAGCAACTCCTGGACGGTAACAATAAATGAAAACGAGATTTTTCTATTAATTTGCACGTATGTGGACGCTCTTGTTAACTTCGCTTGCAACAACCTTGGAATCAATATCCACCGTCGAGATGACGGCTTTGATGATCGTCGTTGTTGGCTCAACAGTCTGAAAACAAAGTTCAAAAAGTATGTTACAGAGCACGTTCCTCAAAAACCAATTTCTCTTTTAAAACCGCATTGGCTCATAATTAGAATACAACTCAAAATTTTTTGATTGGTCAATTTACGTGAAAAATTATTATTTTTTCAAATTTTTTAATTTCAAGCTATCCCGTAGGTTGAGTTCTCGGTTTAATCGATCGTGTTTCACTCACCTCATCCATGTCAATTTCCAGTTCCTGGAGCACCTCGTCCAGTACAGAAACAAAATGATCGGCGTTCTCAATGGTGAACACCATTGGTGGTTTCAATTTCAAGATATTGTTATCAGGTCCGTCGCTGCTAATCAGAATTTTTTCTTCCTTCATTCTCGATACGACGTGCTTAGCTTCAGCAGTAGCCGGTATCCTCTTTATCCTGTCTCGAACAAGTTCGATACCCACGAAGAGACCGGCACCGCGTATATCACCGATGATTTTTCGAAGATTCGCAAGTTTTCTCAGCTCGTTCATCAGATGCAGGCCAACTTTGGCTGCGTTCTCCTGTAAACCCTCGCGCTCGATAACCTCCATCACAGCATTAGCAACGGCACAGGAAACTGGATTTCCTCCGTACTGTGAACAAATTTTATTTGTTATTTATAAACTCATAACGATCGATAAAATTTTCTTTTTAATTTGAGAAAATGAACGAAGAACACAATTCATGCAATATTATGACTAAAATAATCTCGTCGTTCAGGAATTTTTTTTATTTACTCTGATAAAATTCCTGAGATCGTAGAAATACTGAACGAGACATTTTCATTATTATTTTACGACGATATTAACGAAATTATGCGTCGACGTGATGGAACTATGAAAACGTGAATAAACGCAAGAAACTTCGTTCTCGTGATCAGTAACCAGAACTCTTGTTACACTATCGCGCATTAAAACGTATTAACGTTTCGCCTCGGTACAATATAGAGTTGTAATTATGCGTTTTAATGACACGTGTGGCAAACTATGATAAAAGTTTATGTCAAACAGGCTCGTACGCCTTCCAGCACCCTGTGCCTACAATATTATAAATTTTTAAAAAGTAAGAAACATCGTATCTCTCGGAGAGTACGCACGCGCACCACGTGATTGTTCGTATTACACGCTATAATTTCCGTTAGGATCCGTTGACGGGATCGTAAAAGTAGCGAGAAATCGAGTAGTTTCGAGTCGTCATTCGTCGCTTATAGCTTCAGCTTTTCCTGTTCCTTCGTGCTCTTAGAAGAAGATCCGAAGGCATTTGTACCGAATCGAATGCATTGCGATAAATCTGCATGAAACGTTTGCGAGCTTTACCAACGCGAGTTCTGTAATTCCACGCTTTTTTTATCTATGGAAAATGTTTAGTTCATATTTCGCATCGTGAAAAAAAACATAACGGGAGCTGACATTTCTCTCATCGTTTCTTATAGGGTAAGCTAGTTTGATTAAAACAGCAAAATATAAGAATTGCGATGACGTTTTCAAACTTGTAATCGTCGGAAGAATTTTTATTAACAATTATATCATGCAGTGTCATTTATCAAGTGATATATCGTTTTACAGTGACTTTACGTGATGCCTTTGATAATAATCAACGTAGCTTATCTTTACACAATATTTTTTACGCAATGCCTTCACATAAAAAAACGTGGAGCGCCTATCAGCATTTCCTTACATTTTGCTCATAGACGGAGCTTTATTCTCTTGTTTTTCTTGAGATTTTGATGTCGGAGTACTTACAATGTTTCAAAACGTCGAGAAATCTTTTTTTTGTTAATGTATTGCGCGCGCGCGCGCGCGCACGATGAATTTGGTGAGAATCGATGAAGAAGTTTAAACGGTACGACATTTTTTATTCGACTAAGTTTTTGATTATATTAACAATTTTAATACCACTTCCCCTATGAGGAATCCATAATTGAGATAACCATTACCCATAGAGGAGAATCTGTGGATGGGCGAGAAACTCGAGGAAACAATGTACAAATTTCAAATTTCCATCTTTGTTGCTACCTCATAGAGGAAGCTTTGTTTTTGTGAAAAACATCTTTTTCGAAATTTTCATGTCAAAGAACTTGAAATGATCGATCAACCCGTTCTCGACATATAACAATTTCAATTTTCCAAGCTTTATGATACACACACGCGAACATTTTTCTAATTATGATTTCTCGTCGTTTTTGAAACTTTTTAAGTTCTCTGGCTTGAAAAAATCATTTTTCACGAAAAACAAAGCTTCCTTTACCTGGAAGCACAATGTATTTTATTTTTAATAATTAATTATGTGCGTGAAAAGAAAATAGAACTGGGCCTAGAAAATATCTGAAAAAAAGCATGCAGCTTTGCACAAGGGATACCAATAAGGTAAAAAATTAAATCCAAATTAGAGAAATCGAGATACAGCCTGTGATTAATATTTGGTGTAATGACTTGTATAATAACGAGTCGGCAATTGCATCTAATGTAAATAATTTGGAGAATGTATTGTCTTACGTTGCGGTAGACATCGATGTCTCGATATATTTTACGCATAGCCTGATGAAAATTCGACAAATTTAAATCCAAATAAAATAATTGACCTCGAGGCAGTCACATGAGACAATCAGTAACCTTTTTATCAGTGCTCGCGTTTTGAAACTTGCATTTCGTTATTTATCGATGAGTAGCTCTACCCCGTAGTATCAGTGATGTATCCACTCGAGCAAAACTTATAAAATACTTATATGTATATATAAATATCGTAATTGTGTACCAATAAAATTATTAAGTGCTTGATAGATTCACGAATGCCACAATAATGATAAAAAAAATAAGTATTGCTTAAATGTATTTTTCTCTTGTATGACATACTATGCGTAATATGTGTATGAAATGTGTGACATATTTGTTTCAATACTTATGAAACTCTTATATATATAAATATAGAAATGGTACTAAACTGCCTCAAAGAAGTGTTGGGGGATAAATTTTAAAAAAGCAGCAATGAAATCAGTAGGCGAACGGAGAATATGGACCAGCGTTATTGACGGGAATGTCAAAGAAGTTGACCAAGAACTGCAGTTAGATTGGGCTACGGTAGAAAAATTAAACTACCGTAAGAAATATAAACAGAGTAAGAAAGACATTGGTATGGAAGCGTTCTGGAAGGATACCGAAGTGAGAGCAAAAAGCAGAGAAACTTAGGCGAGAATAAGTTACGGAAATGTAGGCGGAAGTTGGGGTAGAAGATTCAAAGACGTTACGTGCAGACTATGCGGAAAGGAGGATCAAGAGCTTCAGCACATATGTAAATGCGAAAAAGCAATGGATCCGTTAAAAAGAAAATTAACAGATGGCTTGGATGAGTTGTTAGCAACTGGTAAATACGATGAACTGAAATTTTAAATAGAAGCGAGCCTCATTGATAAACCTGTAACAGTCCTATACAATTATGTAAAGGCATTAGAAAAGATTACAAGAAAAGAAAGGAATGAAAAACTATGGAAAACTACAAAAAAAACTGTATGAAACTGTTTTGTAAAAAACGAGAAGACTGTAAAGACCCTAGAGGGCGTACATAGAATAAAATATACTAATACCAATACTAATAATGGTGTACCAAGAAAATTAATAAGTTCTTGATAGATTTACGAATGCCACAGTTATGATATAAAAATGAGTATTTACTTAATCTATTGTATATTTCTCTTGTATGACGTACTGTGTGCAATATGTGTATAAGTGTGTGACATAAGTGTTTCAATACTTATGACACTTCTACACTTAAACACTTATTTATATATGTAAATATAGTAATTGTGTACCAATAGAATATTTATTGAGTGCTTGATCAATTCGCTAGTGTCATAATTATGATATTAAAATAAATATTACTCAAGTGTATAATTCTCTCGTATGGCATATTATGTGTAATGTGTGTATGAAATGTGTGAGATGTATATTTCATACACCAATTTTTTTTTTACTCTGC
Source organism: Cylloceria caligata (assembly GCA_963942595.1). NCBI lineage: Eukaryota > Metazoa > Arthropoda > Insecta > Hymenoptera > Ichneumonidae > Cylloceria > Cylloceria caligata. The sequence continues at coordinate 13,831,714 of OZ012703.1, read as the reverse complement.
CACACGATTTTATTTTCATGGGGGATTGTCCAGATTATTAAACTCTTGAAATATCCAAACCGAAAATCCGTCATTCATCACTGAACTTCGATTAAACGCCGATAAATGTTGCGGCTGTGGAATGGTCGACGATACGCTACGTGTGTCATAAATGAGAATGGACGTATGTATATGCATTGAGCATCAAGAGGAGTAATCGTGTATGCCCCGTATTATCCTATATACATATATTGTATATAGCAATTTCGACATTACCAGGTCGAGATATCAGCCTAATTCACGCTTTCGCGTATGTACACATTACCACAATCCCAACTACCACAATCCAGAAATAAACGCCATCGTATATGCCCGATTGGTATTCTATAGAATATCGGGAAACGCGAGAAACAACAATGCCAAGCATTCTGGGTGTTTGCAAGGACGTCACTATCCACATCACAAAACAATGCTAAAGCGTTGCTGCTTCGGCACAAAACGTCTCTCGTATATGAAATATTAAACTAAAATTTATTTATACCGAGTTCGTTAAATCTTCAAACATATATTTATACTTTATGGTATTTTATATATAATTCTATTGAATGAAATTCCATTTTATAAGGAGATTTCCTGGCAGAAGCGTTTTTAAAAAATAATATATATCCAGTACTTCTTGCGTCGATTAATTCAATCTCCCTGTGTAATATTTGAAGTCTTAAAATTTTTATTATAAACACTTTAGGGAGATGAAATAGGATTTTATGAAATTTTATTATACTCACTGTATTGAAATACTCGAGACCGGTCTCCTTGAAACTGGCAGCGATTTCTTGCGTAGTTATCACTGCTGCAACAGGATGTCCATTACCCATCGGTTTACCAATCGTAACGATGTCCGGTATTACATCGTCACCGTAGAGCTGAAACGCCCACATTTGACTTCCAACCCTCCCAAAACCAACCTGGACCTCGTCGGCTATGCATATACCACCGGCTTCGCGAACGTATCTGAAAATAATTTTAAAAACTCATCCTTTACAGTCGAAAGATACAACTGAGTTAAAAGTTATCAGTGCAATCATGAATTATGATAAATTATTAATTGATATATTTGTCTATTTATAGTTTAAATTGGATTAACAATGTAATGCATAAACACTTACCGGTACACGTTACGATAATAGTTTTGAGGTGGCAATATCTGTCCACCCACAGACATAAGACTCTCCGCGATATAAGCGCGAATCTTCTTTCCCTGTGCCTTAACATTGTCGCAGATGTTCTTTACCTCATCAGCATATTTAATGCCAAGATCCTCGTTAGGGTAGTCATCGGAACGATATTTTCCGCGATAAACATCCGGACAGGGAGCCTTAATGCGATAAATTAATGACATTATAGCATTAAGTTTCCTCGAATCGTTCTACCGATTTTATATTTATAAACGAAATTGTTTCATTCAATGAACTGTTCTATCGGAAGGTTTAAGGTTTTTTAAGCGAATTCAAATGATTGCATTTGTTTAACAAATAATATTCGCGGTAATATTATATGTGAATAGACTTATGAACAGCATAGTTGGAACATCTGGAACGCGTGTGCATGGTCATTAGGAGCAAAAGGTTATCAAAATATTTGCGTCAAGTGCATAAATGAAATATCGGGATCGTCTACAAAGAGCACAAGCTCTTTGATTATTTTTCCATGTGTTAATGCAAGTTTATTCAATATCGTACTTACCACATGCACCCAATCCTTCTTGCCGTTCTTAAGTTGGTTGAACTTGTAAGGTGAGATGTCGATCATAGAAGTCAAATGTCCGTGATAGGCGCTATAATAATCAAATAATTGTTGAATGTTAATGAAGATCGTTCGTTAATTTGTACCACTATGCTGCTTAGAAAATTAAAAGATCTGAGGTTTTCCAAGTTTAGAACCCGTTCAAACCATCGACAACCGACCTTTAGAACCGTTCGTCTCGGGCCTGAAAACTTATTCTACAACAGAAATATACTACGAGAGACATCCGCTGAAATATATAATTTTTTTTTTTATTTCAACTTAGCGACTACACGGAAAAAAAAGAATAAGGTGACACAAGCTAAAAATAAATTGAAACAATCAATCGATTATGCTAATTCTGTTACAATTCGACTTTGTTGTGAAAGCTAAAAATAATTGGTTGCATAAACTATTTTGGTAAATTTGGTAAATTTGTCACGGTAAACACGTGCGGTAATAAAATATGATTTCAACGATACCTAATCGATTGATTGATACAACCATTCGTAGCGTTAATCATTACATTTGTCGTGTTTTAACTATCTCGCGAGAACTAATCGTAAATAATTTAAGTAAATATTCAAAGTTGTTGTGCTAATAAATTTATAAGTTGTTGTTAAATTTATAACTCATTTCAAAGAGATTGGGTACAACAAATAAAAAACGTAACTGCTCGACAAATATTTTTTTTTCCGTGTAAATTAGTTAGTATAAGAATACGTTAAAGAGCGAACGATACAATGAAATATCTAAATCTTTTTATTTTTCGCAGAGTTATATATATGTATATATAGTACGCGAGGAAGCAAGAAGCCCACCGGTGATGACGTCAAAGCGTCGACCCATTCACTACAGAGGACTGAAACCTTTCCGGGAATATACAACAACAATAACAACAATAAAAGAATTCTAAATCAATTATTAGACAATTGGTGGATTTCTGAAAAGATGAATGAAAATAAACCGCGCAACCCGCGAATATCACTTCACTCTATAATAATAAAAAATATAATTTTATAATTCTCAGCCAATGTAGCTCAGTCATGAATTATACGCTGATTCGGAAATGGATGAGCACCGTTCCCATGTCCCGAAGGGCTTCCTATTTACCTGACGATTAGTGGCAAATGATCTTCGAAGATATACATGTGATTGAACTTTCGCTCTTTTCTCTCTTTCTAGACATGTGTCTTATAAGCATTTACGTGTCACGTACATCGTCGAATGTCACCTAAAATGACAAGAAGATTATCTGCGGATGAGTGTTCCTGCTTGCTTGAACGACACGTACCCTCGCTTCGGACATTTTTTTTCGCTAATTTTGCGAAAATCTCTTCTTCATATAGATTACGCTGGAAGTAAGCTGTAAACAAGCAAAAAGGAAAATCCAAACGATTAGTAAATGATTCACACAATTATACGTGATGGACTTAGGACTCCTGTGAAAGTCTCATACAAATGCATTCACTTATTTTATTTTACTTATTTATTTACTTATTACTTCCATTAGCTCGCTCTCATACTTTTCACACTCAGGAAGGAAAAGAACGATTATCGATGCGACAGTTGTTCGTAGTCGCAGTTTCGACCGACCATCGCTCTTTGCCTCACAATTTGTGGACAATAAACAAAACATTGTTGCATTTTTTAATTGTTGTGTTAGAACAACAACAAAAAAGATTTTATAGTGATTATTTACGCATAATACATTGTACTCGTGTACACCGAAAAAGTTAGACTCCAAAATTTGAATTGGTATCCATTGACAAGTACACACAAGGCCTTGTAAGAAAAAGAAAAGAATTGGAAACGAAAAATTACTATTGAATTACTTAAAATATTGAAGCAGAATATTAAGCTTAGGATTTTAATAATATTTTCACAATGAAACACACAGCTGTCATTGAGATTGCACTAGAACTTTTCATCTATCAACCCATCGAATCTCATTAAAAAGCTTAAAACCCTTCGTCGCGGACCGACTGCCCGTTAGATGTCAGGTTGGGTTATTGGTAGATTTTTAATCTGTGATTCAATGTTGATCGGTACTGAAATCGATTCAAGTCGGTTTACTTAAAATCGATTGAAAGCCAACGGTCGTATCGTGCACAGTTCCAACTCGAAAAACGACCTGCAACGATTGGATGTCAATTTTCGAGATCCGACTGTAAGTGTAGACACTGGCTTCGTGATGTTTGCGAGTTGATGCTATAAGTTGTTTTCTTAAAAATGACCAAACGTCATCCTAAAATCCGTTGAATCGAAGTTGAGAATTGTGTACCAGCCAACCGTCGATTTTCAAACGGTTCCAGGTAGGTCAAATGATCGGGAAGGCATTAAAAACGTCGTAAGGGACGTGAAAAAAGTTCGAGTGTAATACCTCTGATAAGTAAATAATGTTTATAATTAATAATTATAAAATACCGCGTGCATAAACCACCGTGATACCAATGCAAACTTACTGATCGACCGTAATGACATCCTTGTTTCCGGTGTGTGCTTCGGCGAGACGTAGCGCCAGATCGTTTGCTTCGCTTCCAGAATTCACGAGGTAGCAGACCGATAGAGGCTCGGGTAGAAGTGACGTCAATCGACGAGCGCATACAACCAGATTGTCGTGCAGAAAACGATTGTTAGTATAGAGCAAAGCCATTTGTTGTTGTCCGGCTTTCACTACGTCAGGATGGCAATGACCGACTGCAAATACATTTTTTAAATATAATTTTCTTCACATTTTTCTACTCTGGTCCTTCAAAACTAGATTTTCATTATTGAACAAAAAAAAATGGCTTAACAATTTTAGAAAAGTGCTCTTATTCAAATTGTACCAAGGTATACGATAATTTAAGATAATTGCAAATGGAAAAAAAAAAATTACATCATTTTATCTATCTATGACGAGAACATGGATTTTTTGCGATATATCGGATAAATAAGTTTGATAACTTTTAGATCGAATGATAATCGGCTATCAAGTAATATATAGCGATGCACGTCTAGTGTAATCGTTATAAGTCGTGATTGTCAAACGATTATTAGACTAAAAAGTGTATTCAATTATTTTTTGTTTTTGTTTTCCTCGCGAAACAACAGATAAACGCAAAATGAAAATTACCGTGTGCGACATTGTTGATGCAATCCAGATAGCGTTCACCCCTCTCGTCGTACATATACTGACCTTCGGCTCGTACAATCTTGAGAGGACTTGACTTATAGAAGAGCTTACACGATTGTCTGCATAAAAAAAAGTTGTTTCATTGTTAAAATTTTGTTTCCTTGACCACAAAAGATCATTTTACGAATTTTCGATGTAGTTGCTTGCTCAATAAAATAGACAAAAATCATTTTATACTTTGAAACAGTTATATCAATTTTTAAAACACTTAATTACAACATTTTTTCGTGATATTTGCTGTTGAAATGGTCACAGCGATTATTACATTTTTTTTAATCTCATAGTTACATAATGATGTCATTCTCTCTTTAATATTAACAAATATCAGGAAAAACATTGATTCAGCATTATAATTCGCATTTTCAATCAAGTATACTGTCTTAGGGAGGCTGAGTTATCTAAAAATCGTAAAAACATAATTATGCTGCAATTGCATATAAAACATATTGCTACAAGATAAAAAATATCACTTGAGTAGCACGAAAAAATGTAATATTTTTATCAGTGAAATATTTGTTTTTTACCTGAATTGAACAGCGCAATTTTTTTTCTTATTAACTCTTCGTAGTAATCAGGCTACGCCTATAAATCAAATTAGTTTTGCAAGCTCTCTTTATCTTTGTACGAAGGCTCTGTCTGAGTAAAGGAATATTGTCATTCGAAGCACTTGCGCAAAATATATTTTGCGCAATTACTAATATTTTGTGCGATTACTTTTGTATTCAATTTTTCATTTACGCTATAATTTTTTTTTACTTATTTTTCTGTGTGTAACTTTTTAGTATTTGCTTCAATTGAAAATTCCTATATTTGGAATAAACAAACTCTTTTTAAGAAAAGAACGACATTTTCCAAATCCAATTTGATCTAGCGGTGCAACCTGAACACCATTTAAAGTTAAAAATAGAAAAAAATATTTCCAACGTTGAAAATTAAGATATTAAACTTTTTTTTCGTTCTTCAAGTGCCATTTTTGATAAAGTTACAAAATTTCATATATCTAGTTATAAACCAATCAAATATTTTATGACTTTTAGGTATGAGAGAAAAATTATTTAATTTTCCCTCAATAGGTCAATGACTAATCATGTTCGTCAGGTTTTATAGCGACGATCAACGCTATACCAAGAATTCAAGGGCACACTTGACTCTCAACGTGAGAATCACGAATTCGAGATAACACGCGTAACACTAGTAACGTCACGTTTCCCCCTCAGGCCCTCACACGCTCATCCAGTAATTCTGTTGCCGAGAAGATAGACATATATAGTTTCCTATATATGAACGACCGTGTGGAAACGTCCGGATCGCGATAAATAGGTTCTATTCCACGAGTTAGCACTGGTACTAGAATATAATCTACGTGTGCGAGCGTGGCGTACGTGCGTGCGTGCTGTGTGTGTGTAGTGAAGGGGGAGGGGGGTGTCTATATGTGTCGCGCGATTCTCTCGCTCCGATGAATTATTGCGAATATATGCGCGTGACATTTTATCGAGCAGGATTGCGACTCGCCACGATATACCACGTGATAATATGCTAATTTGCGAGTAGATCGATTCGCCGATGTCACCGCGTTATCAAGATAACCCGTGAGCAGCGCCCGATAACTCTACGCTCCACGTATGCTTTAGCCACACGAGCGATTGTCCAAATCCAGAAACTCGGCGCTTTTTGACACGATGATAAGTTCAGATATTACAGATACATAAAGAGAGATAAAAAGTCCCTAGAGTATCAAGAAATTATATTTATTAAGGGCTGTCTATATAATGTTCAATATTTCATATCAACTTAATTTTCTGAAGCCCCAAAAAAAACAAAATCATGGGTTAAAACAAAATGACACATTATAAATATTTCACATCGTCAATATAATCGTAGAAATATTTAAGATTTATTTATTTTCTTAAACGAAAGAATGTTTTTCTTTCGATTCTGCAATAATTATTACATTTCTGTTATTCGAACAGATGTACCCATTGTGGCCATACCCCCCACTTGTGGTGATCAATTTGATGTTATACTATTTTTGACGGTTTATGAATGACCATAACTGGTTAAATACGAGAATTCGTACATTCTTCTCATTTTATTTGTTCTATGTGAAAATTCTTTATTCTGATTATAAAAATAGCTAAATTTATCCTTCTACGAGTATACACGTAAAAGATTTGTGACGTTTGAATAATTATTTTAGCAATAAAAATCCTTCAAAGTTAAAAAAAACTAAAAGGTAAACATAATTATTACATCGACTCTATAAAAATCAGGTAAACCATTTCATTTCGAGAAAACTATTTTAAATAAACAATGTTTCTACTTTATTCGTTATTTTATAATGCGAGATATTACATACGGAGAACTACACTGTAAAAATAAGTGCGTTGTTTCGATACGTTTATCTGTAGTCGCCTTGAACACTCGTTGAAACAACACACATGAGTGCAACAACATGCATTATTGCATTCATGTGTGTTGCAACTACAGACATTATATGTATTGTTTTACTCGTGTCTGTTGCAAAAACACGCAATTCGTGCATTGTTGCACTCGTGTGTATTGCAACACGCTTATGTGCACTGATGCAATACACGTGAGCATCGAGATAAGACATTTAGATGAAGCCAACTGAATTTACATTCAGTCAACTTAATATAGCTTGATTCAACCACAGATATTATAGCAGGTTGGCTCAAGTTTACCGTAAGTTTTGCAATATAAACCCTTACGTGAGGTTGAGGCAACTAAATTCAATTGACTCCTAGTTTTTTTTAGTATTAACTAAATAGTTTTTTTCCTCAGCGCATCGATCATACAATTGACTCACCCAATATAACGCTCTCGAAGCTTTATCGTATCGTTCTTGTGCATCTGCTCAAGTGAGTCCGCCATCGTTACGATAAAATCTGAACCACAGAGATTTAGCTAAAAAAAAACAAAAAGAATTAAGTGGCAATATCTTAAAAAATATATTTTATTAAAAATGAATAAACTGAACGAAGATTGTTGTAGTACCTACGAGCATTTTAGTAAAACATTTCAATTTCAATTGAATTTAATAAAATTATAAAATCTATTACCTACGTCAATATTTTATTTCGAAAAAAAAAGCACAATTTGACGACAAAAAATTAATAAATCAGTATTATTGTCATTATTAACTTTATTGATATTTAAACGTACGCAAAATATATGCCGATCGAACATAAATGACAAATTTGCAGTATTCCCAATGAAATTGTGAAATTTTAATAGACAGCTCGTGCGACCGCGTGCTGATGCGGAAACGTTATCATCCATGTGGCAACGGCTCGTTTTTCCTGATTAGTACAACGACGTTATGCTGACTGTGCGCAATGACGATTAATCAATACGTAAGCGATGTGCCCTCATTGTCCGCTCGTTAAAAATCGCCCGCGGCTACCGGTAACAACTAATATTCGTTTGATTCTCTCGTATAATATATCCGGCACGACAAACCTCGTTGAACAGAATGGAAACCGCATTGTGAAATAAATTATCAAAAGGAAATATTATATTCCGTGTATCGATACTGATCGCCCACCTCTTGCTTCACCCTCTTTAACCACGTACTAAATTTTGAAATCGCATTGAGAGTTCAACAATGACGCATGCGCAATTGTATCAGACTCTATGGAATAATTACATGGCAAATAAATACAAAGAGAAAATTCCTTAAACGGAATATAATCAAGTAATTGGTTAAATATGCGCCAATGAAATGCTTGGTAAATCAAACCAAATGATTACACGGAGAGAACTGTTTTGTTACATTAACAGAAGTTTAGCTAGGCTAGCAAATATTTTGTTGGCCCAACAAAATTTAATTTTCTCCGTGCGGTTAACACGATCAAGTACTTTGTTGCTTAACGAACTATTTAAGAGGTTTTTTTTAAGTATTCGATTGGCGCATAATTAACAAAAGGGTGGTTGTTTGTCGAAAGCAAAGCCTTTTCACTTTTTCAATAATTTATAATCGTACAACGCTCTAACGGAGAAAATAATTTTGCTGGGCCAACAAATATTTGTTGATACAATGACAGTAAACGCATTTGATGTCACTATATCAATAACTTTACGTTACTGTAACAAAACCGTTCTCTCCGTGAATACACCACAAAAAATACAAAATAGCTCTACGAACAATGCCGATTTTTAAATCGTGTTACATATTTCTTGATAAAAATAAATGGCTGAATTATCTAATCAGAAATAATTACTTATTTCATAACGTTATTCAAATCCATTCGAGCCAGTTTGCAAATATTAAAAAAGAAGATAACAATAAAAACTGTAATAAGCTTCAATTATCCACCGATTGAAGTACAAACTATAAGAATTTGAAAATGAATTCTGTAACAGATGAATTTATCTCAGAATGAATATATTTGATAGTCGAAGTTCAAAGACGTGATTTAAGGGTTTCGGGAAAGGACGCCAAAAGCCTGACGTACAGAATTAAAGCCGGAAGTGGTGAACGGTTAAGTCGAAAAAAGAACAAAACGATGATACGGAAGTAGGAAGAACACGTGTTGCAATGACGAGAGTAGGTTAATGTCGATTGTCATACCTGATCAGGAACAGAGACTCGGAGGCCGATACTTCACAGGATTTCCGAATGCAGCCGACAGTTGAGTGCTGCGACCCACTCCGGTGACGTCATATATAGCGTCCTCAAGTTGATCGGAGAAAAAAAAGCGGGGAACTGCGCGCGCAGTTCTTCGGTACGGTATGGCCTTCTGACGTCCCCGCCTCAATCTTCTCTCTACCTCTGGTACCCCACCTCACTCCCACACGCTAAACTCAATTTATTTTTCAAGATATATCCAGTTTTCGTCTATCTTCTCTCTTCCTCTACCGATAAGCAATAACGGGTCACCATCCTATCTTCTTATTGACGTAGGAAACACGACGTGTGTTTGCACAAAGAATTTGACATTTAGGAATCCAAAAAGCGTTTAGTCTTTCTTTTCCTCTTGAATATTTTCAAAAAAAAAAAGCCGATTGATAAGTAGAAAAGTTATTTATTCATAATGATAAATTTTTCAATTAATATTGATTATTGAAATAATAATCAATAATTAAATTATTGTTGAAAACAATATTTCGTTTTTAGTTACGAATATTCATTATTTCTTATTTATTTTTATTTTATCTTGTTATTATTTTTCTATGGATTTTATTTATTTAATTTTTAAGCGGAATAAACGAATTTTTCACTTCCACAAAGACAAACTGTAATAACTATTTTTTTTAACTTCTTACAACTTTTGCCAAAATGCAGTAATAACGTATGACACGCGATTCGTTCATAATACGAATTGATCAAATATCCGGCATAAGAGAAGGAACTCACGATCCGCAGCGAACATCCGACTAAATAGATCTTTACGATTTAAATTTCACAGTCCTACGATAGGTGACCTCCTATCACGTGTTTAACATTGGCCAACAAAGTCTTGTGCCAAAAATACAATAGCTGCGCGACGAATTATACGACCATGACAATAGTAGTCACCACCTCAGTCGTAAAAAAATCTCGATGGACACGAAACTGGTCAAAGTCATCGCAATAATTTCCTCTGTAAAGCGATACACGCAATCAACTTATTTTTTAACATTAAAGAACATCAATCGTTAGCATTCGTAAATATTACTGCAGTTTTTATTTTTTTATTTACAAAAAAAAATGTTTGTCAAAGCGAATTGTATAGTGCTCGACGATAAATAATATTATTCCGACGAAGCCTGTCGTCCACGGGAAGACGGCCAACATGGATATATCTACAGCAAATTATTGCCATACCGCAGTTACTATACGTACTCGAGAGAACGGACAGTAAGTGTTATTTTGATCTATTTTAGTACGTCAATGAATAAATCACACGAGACAGCGATGATCGAAGGCGATGGTCATGACAATTACTATAAGATCAATATAATATGTGTCACAACAATTGTTCAATCGATTGAAACCGATAGGCTCTCGCGCAATTTTCTAACGCAATGATAAACAACAGTAAAAATTATTATCACAATGAGGAAAAAAGTATATGCGAAAATATATTTTACGTATAATAATTATAACACACACGCGTGTGTGTGTGCGTGCGTGCGTGCGTGTGTGTGTGTGTGTGGAGCTTGCAAAATTCCAATGAATATATTTCGAGAACAGGTTACTCGATCATCCTGATACTTTACACACGGATCGGGTTCGAACCCTTATCAGTTTTCTCCAATTTTCACCTAAATCGCTAACGGGTATCTCATTTAGTGGTTGTTGAAATTTAAAAAAAAAATTAAGTACGCAATCTAGCTTTCGTAAGTTTTTAGATATCCAGTTAAAATTTCCCACAAAAATAGGCCAGGAGATCAGGTCATTCGGTATTGAGTTTGGCAAGAATCGATCGAATTGTTCAGATTTTATAGAATCATGAATTTTTGTAATTTTCCAACAAAAAAAATCTTTTTGCTCTAACTTTCATAAATTTTCATCTATCAAACTGAAACTTATCATAAAAATTGGCTAAGATACAAGGGACTTGATCTTGGATTTGGTGAGAATCGATTAAGGAGTTTGTACTGCAATTTTATCAAATTTTGAATTATATTAAAAATTTTAATACAACTTCTTCTACGAAGAAATCAGAATTGAGATAATCATTCACGGTAAAGAAGAATCTGTAATTTTGCGAGAATCACGAGGAAGCAATGTAAAAATTTCAAATTTACACATCTTGTTTTTTTTTTTTTGCAAAAAATGAGATATTTTCAAAGATTTTGTTCAATTTCATGAGGAGAAAGTGTATTTTTAAATCATGTTAAAAAATAAGAAGATATTTAATAAAAAGTTACGTTGTGATCATCAAAGCAAAAGTGATTGTGAGGGTTTGAAAATTCAGGAAAAAAAATGTTGTCTTCGATCAGTACTTTTTCGCACAATCATTTTTCCCAGCGCGAATCTCATAAATTAGAAATATTGAGCTCAAGATAAGCGAAGAATGCGATTACTTGTGTGGTCGACTGCGCGCAGGTCGGTAGCGAGTTGCCTTAATGTCAAGTTTCTATATTTTTCCCAAACCGTATTAGTGACTCACAGATCTTTTTGTAATGTCGAAGCGACCAAAGCATATGGAGATAAGACTAACGGAATTCAGTCGTTTCAAAACCGTTTTGGCAACAATATCAATTTCCAATTATCTCGAAACTACATTTTTCACACTAAATCGAGAACAGTTTCAGATTTCCACTAGATTTAAAAAAAAAACGAAAGTTAATGAAACTGTCGATCTACTGAATTTGATTTCTTATACATTCGCTTCCTCATATTGGAAGCTTTGTTTTAAGGGAATTTTTTTGTTCGAGTGTATTATCTCCATTGAATCAAATTTAGAAAAAAAATATTTGTCTCTATGCATGCGCATGTGTACGTATGTGTCGGACTCGAAAAATGCAGACATTCATAAGTCAAGAACGACGTGAGCTAATAAAAATTATCACACAGGTAGAGAGTTCATTCCTCATTGTTTGTATCAATTTTTGACCGAACGTATGCAGTCGTTGAGATTTTACAAGATTTTTAATTATGTCAAAACTATTTATTCGCACGCTAATTCGAATTTTTTCGAATTTTATCATAAAATTACTATAAACTTTTCGAGTCAACCAAATTTTGAGCTATCCGACAGAAAATTTGTACAAATGTTTGCGAGACTGAAAGGACTAATTACTAGCATCGAATATGATAACACATACGGTGTAGTTGTGATAATTTCACAAGATTTGGAATTATTCGAACCCTACGTGAATACTCAGGTATTAAAAAAAAAAAGTATTCTATGAGATTCGGAGTTGGTTTACCTTCGTGTGGTACATCTCGAGAATAAATATATTTGAAATAATATGAAAAAATTATCAATGTATTATTTTAAACAAAGTAAAATATTTGCAATAAATTAAATATTGAGCTTTTCATAACTTCATTGCAAATATAATTTGGGTAAAAACCAACGAATAATAACAGGTGCACACACGCCTGTGTGTACACTGCTTCCTCATTTTTTCCGCCTTTCACGAAGCTTCCTGTACGAGGAAGTCAACATTCATCAAGAAACTTCCGCATAGAGATTGCTTTGTGAAAGGCGGAAAATAATGAGAAAGCCGTGAGCATTATTCTGCTTTCGTGGCTTCTTTAAATAAAAAATTACTTAAATATTTTCAAAGTTTTCGTTATTTTATCAACCATTTTGTTAATTTTGATTGTCGTTTGTGTACCATAGATACAGATTTGATAGAGGGCATTTGTACAATCAAAATGTCGCCAAGAAAATGCCATAATTTTCACTAGTTCCCTTGGAATGATAACAATGAGCGATTTTCAATATTTTTTAAAAAAACCTTATTTAATTTATACTCATTTTATTTACTTACAACATATTACTGAAGTTATGCAAAAAAATAATAATGGTGTACATTCATTCATAAGTTTACAATCGATTCTGTAAATGTACTTCATTTTCGATTGTTCAGACGTTGTGAAAACCCCAGAATCAATTTAAAAAAATATAAATTATACCTCGTGTACTAGTAAAGCTATTTCTATGAAACATTTCTACCGATATCTCACAATTCAATAATATCTAATGTTCACACCTTTTTATTTTAATAAACACGGCTAAGAATAATCAATGAATTCTGAAAATAAAAAAAAAAACGGTATCGTCAAAAAAAAGTTTGTCGTATTAATGTTTGAATATCGTCGAATTACTATTTTACTTTATTATTGTAGTAAACACGTCATGATACGGCGTTGAAATGCAAAAAAAAAATTGAGACAATCATCGCTTGATGACAGACTAATTGCACATCTCTTCGATTTTTGTTTATTCTTCGCGAACTGTTGTGTGATAAATCTCGTGATGATACTTTGATTGTGCATCTCGTCGATTCTTGTTTTTTTTTTTTTTTAAACTTTACTTTACAATTCGTTGTTTGATAAAGATTTGAAGTATGTGACGCCACAAGGCTATTTAGGCCTGTACATGGCATACATGAATTTCTGTAAAAAAATATTTGCTCGTGAGTAACATTCTCTCGTGATTCAGCGTACACGAACATTACCTTGTATCTCAAAGACAGATTTCATTAAAATTCAGTAAAAGGAGTCATAACGATAAAGAAATACATAATCTTCGAATTGTACCTATTATCATCCTTACGATAAGAGACAAATTCTCGGAAATTATAATCTAGTATCGATCGAAGAAAAAAAAATGTTTTATCGCAGTCGGTAGGACTCGAACCTACGCTCCCAGAGGGAATCTGATTTCTAGTCAGACGCCTTAACCACTCGGCCACGACTGCTGCATTGATAACCCTTAAGCCGTCAGTGTTGTTGGTCGCCTCAAGCGTACTCCTATACTACTCGGTATATTTAATTTTACATTTCTCCTCCAAACAAAGTCTTGCTTGGTCGTTAAAGAAATCGTATATCTTGACAGGAACGAGAACTCAGTGATATCTCGGTAGTAGAAGATCTCGTGTTCCCCTGCAACTCGACACGTGACGGAGGTTCAGACCGTCTGTGATAGTACGATACGTCCTATCGTGTAACAGCGATAACTAACGGAACGGGCGGCTGTCTGTCGCGTGCTATTTTCCCCAGTGAGACATCATAGTCTCAGATATATATCAATCGGGTGTCCACAAAAGCACGTGTATTTGATCATCAAACGCGTCAACATTGTCCTAATCCTTTTTTTGTATCTTACCCACTTATCGTTGTCTTCCTTATCGTCGAAAAAAAAATCCTGAGAACAAACAATAGCTTAAGCCAATTCTGATCATCAACCTAGAAAAATATCCTTAATCGAAGATATGAAGTGCAAATAGATAATATTATAGTAATATGGGAGGGGGGGGGCTTCGCCCCCTTGCGTACTTTGCGCACGAACCCCTCTAAGAAAGCTCGGGCTTCACCCCCTCTGACCCACATTACCCCCCGAGCAGAAGTTGCTCGATCAGCCCGATCAGAATAACTCAAATCAGCAAATACTCTGGGAGCATCGAACAATGTGTGGTCATTGAAAGACTCTGTCATAGAAGTAGCTCAAACATTACTGTACATTGAAACTGAAAATGAGCAACAAGACTTATTTAATTATATCTACAATAATCTTTAATATTTCGTTACCTGTTATAACTGTTAATTAACATTATTGAGTTGATACATACAAGTACCGAAAGCTTTTATATGTTTTTGTTTTTATACGACATGAGTTGATAATATGAGTGCAGATGAGATAGCGTCATTGGTGATTGCGGAGAAACGAGAGAGACCAATAAGAAATTGTGTAATAGACCACGTTAAACGGGGATTGAAGTCACGTAATCTGAAAAACCGCAAATGCGAGAGAAACAGAGTTAACAATTTCTGACACATTTTACTCGGACCCAGATTTTAAAATAAATGTCGAATTTCTGGAACTCACTCCGTGATACATTCACGCAATAAGTTCCACTCTTCTGACATTCATGTACAACAATCTGATTTCGAGAAAAATGTGTTGATAATTTTTAGATATACTATCGTTATCGTGCGTCATCTTAAGATGATGCGATAGCACAATTTTTCCATCGCAAATTTCTCTCCCACGATTGATCCTTCGGATAAAAAATGTCCACGATAACACAATTTTTCCATCGCGAATTTCTCCCCCACGATTGATCTTTCGGATAAAAAATGTCCACGATTAATTATACAATATTAAGACACAGTTCATCGTTCTTCGTTTTATCCGCTTTCGCTAGAATTTGTCAAAGAAGAAATGAATACGGCGGGTTATACACCTGAAATCTCAATATTAAGTTATAGAGTCAGGATTGTATAATATGAGAAATAACCACGAGCGCATATTTCGTGACGAATACTGACCACATCGACAGTTCACTGAACACCGATTAAAGAAAATTAATTAATTCATGAGAAACTACTGCTGATATTGCAGTTTATGAGCAATTTACGAGGAACATACCGCTCTTAGACGCAATAGTTACGTAGGTTCGATCTGATGCTTGTTTGCGTTTCATCCATGACTTAATTGGCACATGTAATTCTCATAATTTAATTACAACTACTAAATACCAGACGAGCACACTTCACCTCTGTATCTGTTGCTAGATATAGTTTATTGAATTAGTTTTAGAGTAATTTTCAAGCATAATAGAACTAATTGTACATTTCTAACTAAAATTCCGCGCGAGCTCGTCTGGTAACTTCTAATATATCCAAGCATGAAGTATTCCATGACTGCCTCCTTAATTATTCTCTTGGAATTTGAGCTAAATTATAAACACGTGATAATTTGAGCCTGAGTAAGCATCAGCCGAGCTTCGTAAACAGACATTTTTATTACAAAATTAAAGCGTTATACGTAATTGAACATTCAGCAATCGAAGATGCTAAATGCTTGAATTCGTGTAGCCGCATGAAAAAAACCATGATGATCAATTTACTTGTCCTGAATTTAACTTTTTTAAATGAATTTTTCATAATATTCCTAAATATTGTATTGAAAGTGTATGAATTGAAGAATAACAAAAAAAAATTCTTCCGCTACTCGATCAATTTTTATTTATATTTTCTTGATGAGCAAAAATTTATCGAACGACAAAAATCTGGGGATCTTAGAGGCTTCGGAATATTCAACAGAGCTTAAAATATCAACATTTGTTGATGTTATTGAACGAAGTTACAGTACCATCGCCCGTATATAAAGGTGCGATGGAATTAATTTAATCTAATGTAATGTAATGAAATTAAGTATAACAGGTTGTTATAATTAACGATATCTGTATTCAGCAACGTTAAGATCATCATCAATGCAACTGTAGCTACATCTATCATCTGTATTAGTATCAGGAGTACAAATTGAAAATGCGGGATTTTTTTCTATTTTTGAACGTTTATTCTGAAAAAATGGTAACAAATGAATTATTCAAAGTATTGTCCATCGGTAGCCACAACTTTTTCCCATCTTTCTGGCAATTTACGGATACCGTCGCGAAAAAATTCGGCCGGCTTGGCTGCTATCCAGTCATCGACCCATTTTTGGGCTTCTTCGTAAGAATGGAAGCGCTGGTCAGCTAGGCCATGTGTCATCGATCGGAAAAGGTGGTAATCGGAAGGAGCAATATCTGGGCTATACGGCGGGTGGGGTAAGACTTCCCATTTCAGCGTTTGTAGGTATGTTTTGACCGGCGCTGCAACATGTGGCCGAGCGTTGTCATGTTGCAAAATTACTTTGTCGTGTCTTTGCTCGTATTGTGGCCGTTTTTCTTTGAGTGCGCGGCTCAAACGCATCAATTGAGTTCGGTATAGTGCTCCTGTGATGGTTTCGTTCGATTTCAATAGCTCATAATACACCACACCCAGCTGGTCCCACCAAATACAGAGCATGAGCTTGGCGCCGTGAATATTTGGTTTGGCCGTCGATGATGATGCATGGCCGGGGTAACCATATGATTTTTTGCGCTTCGGGTTATCGTAATGGATCCACTTTTCATCACCAGTGACAATGCGATGCAAAAAACCCTTCCGTTTTTGCCGTTCGAGCAGCAGTTCGCATGCAAAAAAACGGCGCTCGACGTCTCTCGGCTTCAGCTCATACGGCACCCAATGTCCTTGCTTTTGGATCATTCCGAGGGCTTTTATACGATGGGAAATGGCTTGTTGTGTCACTCCCAATGAATCTGCGAGCTCTTGTTGAGTTTGACACGAGTCTTCATTGAGTATTGCCTCCAATTCAGCATTCTCAAACTTTTTCACTTGGCCCGGCCGCTCTTTGTCCTCAACGTCAAAATCACCACTTCTAAACCGCACAAACCATCTCTCGCACGTTGAAACCGATGGAACATGACTCGGATAAGCCTCGGAGACCAATCGATGTGCTTCAGCAGCACTTTTCTTCAAATTAAAGAAGTAAATTAAAACTTCCCGCAAATGCTGTTTTGTTGGCACGAAACTCGACATATTGAGAGCTCAAAAAAACTATGAATTTGACACTGCGACAAATTGACACATACTGAAAATTAAAGCTATAAGACGTAGCTTTGACATGAACATAGTCACAGTACTGCCTGATGCGTATAGCGTTAGTAACGCCATCTGTTATCAAACCCGCATTTTCAATTTGTACCCCTGATATATTACTAATATGCTCTATAAACCTAATAACTTTTTGCGTCATTTCTCTTAAAGAGGTACTACCATCAGCTCGAATCGAACTTTGAGATCTGAAATTTTATTTTAATATAAATAAGATGTTCGTGCAACAATTTCTAAAATTTGAAGAATATTGACTGTGTAGTTTTTTCGTAATGTCATTCAGAAGTTAACCATTTCGAAAAGACTAAAGCATTGCGTATAGAGATTCACTCGTACCGGAGCCAGTATTTATCCACTTTTCGTATGGACACAGCCAACTTTGAACTTTGGAATACCCGCATTGAGAAGATTATTTACAATAGATCATGTAAAGGTATGAAATATGCATTTAACCGTACTGATTTATCACTAAACGTACACAAAGTTTATTTTTACGATAAAAATGAAGAGTCGCGCCGTAAGATTTCAAGGCAAGGATCAACAGCTGATACGTTGAAAAAGTTGAACCTCATGTCGGATAAATCTATAGGATTTTGCCGTTATCCATATGTTTAAAACATAAAAATACCGTTTCTTTTATTGATTTAGATCCGTAGTTTTCATTTTTAATTGTGCCTTTGTGTTTTCTAATTTCAAGTAAATTTTATCGATTGAGTAGGGTTGAACTGCAAGTGCCTGACAGCGACTCACGTGTCCTTGATAGTTTCATACTTCGGTTCGGAAGTCATTAATTTTGTAGAAAGTAAATGTTTTCGAAGAAAGTATGCATAAGAGTGGTATTCGTAATTAAATATATTAACATTAAAAGCAATATGGGATAGCTGCATCAGATTTATTTCAAACACATGTTTGACTTCAAAGTAATAAAAGTGCACCCCTTAAGGCGAGATGAAATCTTCGTACTTGCGCACAGATGTGCTACTTCTCTTTTACTCCGTCGTGAGCGGCATCGTATACTTAGTCCTATCTCTTTCGCACTTACGAATGTTTTGTCTCACCTTAAATCTAGATATTTTCCAGTGGTAATGCTTATACCGAATCTCAACGCTACCTTTCCGCGAGATTCGAATTATTTTAGCGTTGCACAATTAATTAACGGGCACAGCGCAAACACGCGATAACGATAGTACACTTTGAAATACTCCGACATCCGCATCCTCGCAACGTATTAAACACACACTGCTCTTCGTATTGCATTTATAATAATAACTTTATTGTACTTTTTATGAGATTTTCTTTTAGATGAAGCTTTCTTTTAATGAAAAATGTAAATTATAAATTACCGTAAGATTTCAATTTCCCTATTATATATATTTCTAAATAACGTCACTTCCAGTATGAAATACCGTTCGTCCCAGTATCTACAGCCATTCTTCTACATTTGATACGCGAGTGAATTTTTTTCTATGTCTATACTTATCATTGCTAAATATAAATAGCTCTTATCTTGCAGAAGACCTGGTAACATAATAACAAGTCATTGAACACGAGGTCAGGAAAGGACAGATGGAAACTTTATAGCGAAAGGTAAAAGTGTTTATCGAACGTAATTTTCTACTGCCACGTGCAGAAATAGACAAGAGAAAGGAAATAAAAACGCACGATAAGCATTCGCATTGGTATGTGTATCTTCAACATTACTTATAGACTATCTGCTTTTAGCGCGAGCATAACAGTGCATATTGAATCGTGTGGAATCTGTCCGATTATTGTTGCAATAATTTCAACACACGAGAATAAGTACGTGTGCAAAAAATGGATTGAGTTACGAGCGAAGACGTTCTTCGCTTAGCGCAAGTGACGTGGCTTTTTGCACAGAAGATAACAAAATACTTTTTATTCGCTCACAGCTGGTATCAACTGTAATTTATTCACTCAACAAAATTCACGAAATGCAATACCTGCGGTACATTGCGATTCTGATATTTTTCACATCGTGGAATCAAACATTATTAGCAATTGATGTTTTTCTTTTCTTTATTTGTTGATTTTTTATTTGCTGATTTCATACGAGACGATGAGTGACATCAGCTCGACGGGAATGGATAACTGCGAAGGTCGATCTCTCCATCGAGAAATCACACGGAAGCATTACATTATTCACAGTACTCACAGTTACTTTACTTATATCGTTTATCTTTCGCATCGAAGAATTATTCAAATTCACCGACTCGACGATGCAGAATACTCACTTGTAGGTACGCAAATTATATCGACGAGTACATTACAATTCACATACGATCGAGATGCTGGAACGGGGCGTACGATTGGCTACGAGCCATGAATATGCGTGTCATATTCAAAAACGATCTGACTGTCTGCGCCCTTAATGATAAAATATTTCGTTTTATTTGGTAAGTCGTGAAAGATGCCGAAATCGTACACGTTTTTAATTCTGTCCAGGTTCAACTGATGAACGAGCCTGTACTTTTTCCCAATCCACTTTGAAATCTGAGATAGATGATCTCTGAAAAATACCGTTGACTCGAAAGTGCATCAAGCAAACACGATACTGTTTGGAACGCCTAAGATTTATCGGTATTGCCAATTTGTATGTTTGAGTACATGTTTCGCATATCATAGGTCACCCAATGTTATCGGGGTTTGGCCTAAATTTGCTTTAGTAATTTAATATCTACTTGCAAGTCTGCATTATAATATCTACATTTTGTTACAAACTATGAAAGAAATAGCGAATGAAATAAACTATGCCTTATTCATGACCGTATGTATCTGTTAATACGGTCTATAAATGGTGGAATTATTCGGAACGATACATATATCCAGTTGTGAGCTCAGCAAAGTTACTCATACCAAATTGTTGTGGTTGTTGTTGCCGTTATCATTATCATCGTTGTCGTTGTCGTGTCGTTCTCGTTCTCGTTGTCGCTGTCGCTATCGTTGTTATTGTTGTTGGAGGTGGTGATATTGTTGTCGTTTTCATAAGTAAAGCTGTATTAGCTATTATCCAACCGGCTATGTAGGCTGTAAGTTTCCGACTCATGTACATAACGTGCGAGTGTTATTTTAAGATCATTCTGCCTGATTACTTCTCAGTATACGGAATAAACCTAGGATCCAGGATGACCGCCTTCTGCGTCCGACTCGTCAGTGAGTCAACATGTTGCCGATATGCGGAAATTATCTTCAGATTTGTGACCAACGTCGGTTTTATCGCCCCAAGAACACCGATTATGAGAACCACCAGTTTCATCGTGAATCCCCGGTGCAGCTGGCCAAGATTGGACCAATGATCCTGACTTTTTGTCCCTTTGTCGTCTTCTTTAACAGCGATGTTGGCTTCGTCGAGAGCCGATCGTAGATGACAATTACCGAGTTTAGTTCGGGATTGAAATTGAACTGAAATGAGCCTGCACTAGGGCCGATATCCTAGGTAACTCAATTACCCTGGGCTTACTTGCGATAACCGATTCGCTGCTGCATATATTATAAGGGAGGTCAAGGTTTACTAGAATTTCGACACTAACTCAGATCCATTTCAGTTATATCTGAGTACACGTGGAAACTCGGAAAATGTCACGTTTGTTATCTGCCTGACAGTGGACAACGAATAGTTTCAATAAATTAGACACTTTCCGTTCTCCACCATAGACTCAATATCCCCGGGGATGTATATCAACAGTGGCGTCCCGTCTACCCCATAAAATAATCGAAGGCGATAAGTACAATACTGTTAGACACGCATTGTGGCGATGCCTATAACTATAGAGCCCGCATAAGTCGAACATACAAAAAGAATATGCATGAATGTGTCTCTTGCGATCGATTGCAGGCATTGCATTTCGTGTTATCAGGAACCTGCATACCCATCATCCGCACGGAGACAAGGATTCGGCAATTATTACCCCATCTATAAACTTATAATAATAGTAAACTTGATTTATCCAGGTCATACTGTGGCGTATATCTTCATACCTAACCTATGATGTTACTACGCTATCTTAGATTGTATGCTTCAATTATCACCAGATACTTATTTTAACACCGTATTATCAATTCTCCAATAATTATCATGAAATATATTCAGAAGTGTGTCGAGAACATGAGAAAGTTTAGCGATTGTTGCGATTGTGGTAACGAATTTTTTTCTTGCGAGACACAGTGTATATGGCAACCAAATCGTTTTTTTAATGTCTTCAAAGTATCTTTTGAAAAGTTTCCGAAAATGTTTACATCGCCAGCATCGTAAAATTCTCCATCCTGGTAATATTAAGACTAGATGAAAGACTCACTCAATGCTACCAGTGTGTGAGAGAGGCAGCACCAAAAGTATCGCGTATGAATGCAATAGAGAGAGAGCACGTGAGACGTCACGTGGTACAAAGTAGATTGAGTATTTCGCATCGAGAAGGTGTACCAAGGTCCAACAGACATCTGGATGAAATATTTAGGACATATACGATCAATCGAAACCACATTTTACATATCTCTTTCGGAGAGAAGTTCCAGCATTTTCTTTCATTATAAACTTTCTCGTATAAATGATAAGAATAAAAGTTTGTTCCTATAATAAATAAAATATGTGGATTTATGTGCAGTCTCGAAAATTATATTTAAGCATACAAAGTTCAGGAATTCGATACCTTTCAATACGATTATTTGCTTATCGACGACATGGAGGAATGAATCATCATTCAAATGAATAAACAATCGGACGGCTTATTTTACATAACGAAGCATTGTGTTTAAATAATTAATGCAGTGAAAGATTTTTTTAAAATAATTCTATAACCTTTTTCTATGTATGCTATGCCGTATTATTCAACCATCATTTCACATGATTAGCAAAAACACGAAATGGACATGTGTATCCGTAAATAACGCACAATCCCATGAAGTCCATTAATCGATGCCACGGAATGAGTATACAACTATTGTAGCAATTAAAGCAACACCATCGGTCGTTATAGTCACGATGTGTGTTTTAGCTCTGTTTATAACGTTGGTAGCTGATTCATGTGATTGCGGAAATATTAACGTTGATAGTTGATTCATGTGACTGTGAAAATATCCTCAATATTGTTACGTACACAAAATAATAAATCTTTTTCAGCGTATTGTGTGGCAATAATTCAAAAGAGAATCGAATAAATCGAGTTTCGAAGCTCCTGTATGGAAGTCGTTCACATATTTTTATTACAACCATTCCCAGAAAATTCTTTCCGTGTGATTGTGGTAGACGAGCGTGTGGATTACACCATGAAAATAAGCAAGAATGAATCCCTCGGTCTTGGATATCAGACTGGCTGACTTGCAGAAACGCGAATGACAGCTGTACCGACTTAGCATGTAGTATCGATATACCAAAAAAAAAATAGCCCGCACATGTACTTATGCCGACATGTCGTATACGAAGAGAATATTATACTCTGATCGTGTTCTTACGCCAGGACAGCTCTAAGTCGATATGAAATCCACCAAACTTCTGCTGTTCCGGTTTATACAAAATTCTAAGTCGAGAGACTCTTTTATGTTCGTATACAAAACGCACAAAGAGATCTGAACTTGGCGTAACGTCAGACCCTACACTGGGAACCAATCGGTCGAGTAGACACTACAAACCAACAAGACTCCTAACACCTACATATTGTGGTAGGTACACACGGAGAATTGAATATCTGGGAATATCTGGAATAAACTTGCGTGTGTTTGTGTCAAACTGGCGAAACTCGTCTCGCCTCCATCCGATAATTCCATTGGAATAGAGAAGGATCGTGACCGCACGTATGATGGTGACAACGAGGTTGTTCCGCCCAGACATTTCAGAAACACAAATTTGCCTTTATCTCTGCCTTTACTTGTCACGAAGAGTCTGCTTCAAGACCACAGCGTCCTGTATAGGATTCTGTGGCACAACGAAGTATTGGTAAAATTCTCTGGTTTCAAAATGTTTTATTACTCTTCCGCTCATGTGCTGCGTGTTCTTTACAGGTTGTACAGATCTTCCTCTCATCAAATTGGCCAGTGCGCATTTGTTAAATCCCAACGTCAACCCATCAATGTCTCGCGAGTAATTGTCAATCACAGCAAGATCGTGGTTGAAATTACGCTCTCTCTGAAGACGTAAATTCACTCCGACTCTTCGGACTGTGCTTTGATTTAGGACAAACTCGAAATCGGTACGTTCTCGTTCAAATACAAAAAGTAAAGAATCAAGCTTGATCTCGATGTGTCGAATAGTCATTCATACCCAATAACTTGATGGTCTTGGTGGTCTTCTTAACTTTGGCTTCATTGACTGGTGGACAATCTCCACTCAGGTGCTGAACACGATTACAAACCGCGGGAAAGAGTACTATGGCTGGAGTGTACTTCTTCAACGAGGGTGTCTGCGTATTTAACTTCCTTCAGTAAGCTTCGACCTCCTTTATCGACGACATTTTGTCCGGCCAAGGTATTTTCTCTCAGACAAAGCGTGAGAGAGTAGAGAGAAAAGCATATTTATCGCACCGTCCCCTGAAACGTTTCTCTAGGGCCTTTTAAATTTCCACTAGACCCTGCACTAGACCAACACAGTGTTTCTTAAGGAGGATATATCTAATGCGTGTATCGAACAGTCGTTGCACAGCTTGAAACGAATAGCCGTTCTCACCCACATATTTTTCTTTGGACCAAGAGAGTTCGGAGTCAAAGATAAGTGAGCTGTGGATGCATCTCACACTGCCAAGCAGGCATTCCTGCAATTTATTTCATCCATACAGGGTCGCTGTCACGATAGCAATCCATAAGGTCATTCCTGAATTCATCCATCCACTTCAGTCGTGCAATTCACACCAAGCTTGTCGCGGATTCGCTGATAGAGTCTCCTCCGAATGAGTCATGGCCGCGATCCGAGATGGCGATTGTGCTCTGTTCACGTGTTCATTCCTGGATGCGAGGTGAAGAGAGAGTGTACATAATAATACTCGTACACTCTTACAATGCAATACAAAGCCCGAACTATCTAGAACACGTTACAAACAGACTTCTGTCAGTTCCCAGCACAAATATTCTGCTGTGCGTTACATCACCGGTATCATTATTGTTAATATAATTATTATTATTAATTAAACAATAAAGCTTTATGTACTTCCATCCGACCAGCCCTGAAGAGCTCCGACTTCACCTACAGAATGGGCGGACGATGATTATAAATAATTTTATAATGACGATGACTATAATAATCAGATCAGTCCAGAATCGTGGGACCTCAGTAAACGGTGTTAATCTCTGATGACAGCTTATTATTATTGTTGTTGTCATTGAATATTACTTGACAACGGCCTTAAACGGAAGTCAATCTTTTGATTATCGTTCCAAATCAAACCCTGCCAAGCTATGATTTAATGCAGCTTTCTTTGCCTTTGGCAATGGCTGTATACCTGGTACGAAGGAATCAAAAAATATCTATGTGTCCCTTTGATCGATATCTAAAACACATGTGCACAACGTGCGAATATCACTGTACCACTCTGTTTCATGCTGGCATTACAGGTACAAACACGTGTATCGCATAGCCGAGATAATGATACACACGTGATTACCGTTATTCCTGGGCATATCGCCGTCGGTGCTACTATCGTCTCGTCATACTTAACCAACGTATATATCCCTCGAATGGCTGTCTCAGCAGTAATATTTGAAGCTAACAGTACAACAATGTCGTACTGATGCACGTACAACTAGTATGGATCAACAATACTCGACATTCAATCGATAATAATTGCATCGAAACCGAACAAATTTCACTGTTTATCGCACACTCTGTATTCTTTAAATTTTTTTTGTAATTTCTCTGTAATCTTTTCGCGTCGGATACACGAATCTTATAAGTAAGGTCGTACGATTAACAAGTAATTTTTCGTGCCTCATCGTAAGCTACACCGATTATCATACGTCGTACAGACAATCATGTAAATGGTGTACAAGAATTTGTAGAAAACAAGAGTCGAAGTATTTTTTAAATGTAAAAACAAATTCTTACAGCACTGAAGAACTATTAGTCAATTTAACTAAAGGTGACAAATGAGAAATTTTTTATATCTTTAGCTGGAACGTATAATGACTAATTTTTTTTCAATTTATCAATAAATTCTGCGTGAAAGTACCAGGCGTATAGAATATCAAATTTGGTTTTGAGACGCTAATGTAAATATAACATTCCGCAACCATTTTTAACTGCTACAATTGTGTATGTTTGCAAACGACTACATAAAGTTCTTGATGTTGATTGCAATTATTTTCTTCTTTTCTTTCTTCTTTCGACCAAAAAAATCATTTTGTATCATAATTTATCATACAGTCCTAATAACTTTATGTACTCGTAAGTCTGTGTTATCAGTGAATAAATTAATTGAATTTAATTACGTGCATGCGTCATCGATGTATGTTCCTGGTACGCAACACGCGTGTCGTTATAATTTTGAACTTATTGCAAATCGGAACGAAAAGAATTCCACGTTTAAGCGATTTTTTATATCTTCCATCCAACCCTTCCCGTGCTCAATTGGTAACGAAAACTGTAATTCATTTTTACTTCCTCATTAGATGAACCATCTCAGAATTTTTTTTTTTGAGATATCCATGGTAACGTGTTCAAAATGTATGAATTCTTGCTTCAGTTTATGATGAAAAAACTTTTTTATTTTATTTTCATGAAGAAGTAAATTTGAAAGAATCGATTACCGACAATCAAATTGTTGCTAAAATCTCATAATTCGCTGTAAAGTTGTTTTTCGTGATTTTTTTTAAACACGATCAGACGCACTAAATACATAAAATAAAAAAGATAGCATCTATCAACGGAAATTCGAAATCAATCGATAGAGCACGTCAATCAGAAACCTCACATTGATCTTTATCCTTCTCGTAAGAACGGATGAATTCTTATACGAAAACACTTGAACAACCAACCGTACATATTTCCTCGTGCTTGTAATAACGCCGCGAGCGACATCGCACTCACATGTACTCATAACGTAAAGCTAATATAGTTCGATGCTCTGTGATCACGAATTTATTCTTTTTAACGATTCTTCGTGGCACTTTTGAGCGTTGATTTTTTTTTTTTTTTTTACACACGAAGAATAATATCCACGCAAGCCACTTGTGTCTACCGAGCTTTGTATCGGGGGCCTTTGATGATCAGGATTTTGATTCTTTTACATTTAACACTTTAATCTATCACCTGAGTACCTACGGTGTAAGTACGTAAACGAGATGTAGGAATGTCGTCAAATTCATGCTTTTACATATTTATATAAAATCTATTTTAATATACCAATTATGTAATACATTATGTGGCAATTGATATTAACTATAATTATTAATAATTGCTTCACTGTGTTACAAATGAATCCCAAATGGTTTATAACTGTTTATATAGCATGGTAGGTCTATACATTGCCAGATAGTGAAATTGAGTTATGGTCACGACCCGGAGCTCTGGTATCAGTTAAAACATCAACTATTTTCATTGTAGTGATTATCCGTTAGCACTAAAGTCAATTCCATCATTTCGATTATTAACTTTGTCAGCGTGAAATCAAAAGTATGGCCTAGATAAATACGTAATATTTAAATCTTGTTTGTAAATTTTCACTTCGTTGTAAGAACTTAATAATAACTTCGTTATCCGTGCATACATAGATTATTGTAGCTGACAATTACAATTTGCAATAAATAGTAACTATATGTTTACTAAATTCTATTAATAACATCTTGAATATGTCTTTTATAATCCGTTTGTATTATTGAGAGCTTTACATAGTTTCGCGATACCAACTATTCAACTATTCGTAGCAGGCGTAAACATCTTTATAACCACTGAACTCCCTTGGGTACATACTTCGTATTGTAAGTTTTATATACCTTGTACTATGTGCTACTATTTGTATAGGAATAGCAAGAATGAATATATTTGAAAGCCACACGAATATACAATTTATTTTACCCACCGAGACGTTAATTTCATTACGGTGCATAAATTACGCATTTAATACGATAAAATAATTTATTCGAGTCAACGCCTTGTTAATTAGATTTTTATTTTTAGCAGAAAAAAGAAAGTAAAATTTACTTATCTGCACGAAGTACTTGATAATAACTATAATTATTCTTAATTATATCGCTGTGGGTTACAAATAAACCTCAAAAGGAATATAACTGTACACAGCTTGATCTGTCTATACATTTCCGAATAGTGAAATTGCGTTATGGTCACAGTCCAAAGCCAGAAATGTCGTTTGCTAATTCAATAATTTGAAATTTTATTGGGTACATCTGTACCTCGAAGTATCGATCGAGGGTTGATTCAGTCCTGATACCAATATCATGATGCGCTCAGTGTTTAAAATATCATAAATTATTTATAAATTATATTTCAAAGTCTATTTCAATACAAAAAAAAATCATTAATTGTATTGGTTGTTAAGATAATTATAAAAACTTCATAAATTTGGAACAACTGTTGATCGCAATGAATAGTACTACTCGTTTACTAAATTCTAATAATAACATCTTGAATAAATATAATCCGCTTGTATTATTCAGAGCTTTACATAGTTTCGCGATTCTAGCTATTCAATTATCCGTATCAGGCTAAGACATCTTCATAACCACTGTACTCCCTTGGATACATACTCGTACTTTGTATTATAATTTGTGCTATGTGCTATTATTTCCATAAGAATAGTAAGAACGAAAATATTTGAAAGCCACACGACTATAC
Source organism: Cylloceria caligata (assembly GCA_963942595.1). NCBI lineage: Eukaryota > Metazoa > Arthropoda > Insecta > Hymenoptera > Ichneumonidae > Cylloceria > Cylloceria caligata. The sequence goes on along the minus strand of OZ012703.1, from coordinate 13,802,860 downwards.
AATTTATTTTACCTAGTGAGACGTTAATTTCATTTCGGTGCATCAATTACGTATGACATACTATAAAATAATTGATAAAATACGAAATTTTTTTAACTACGTAATTAGGCATTGAAAATATACATTTTTTCACAGAAAAAAGAAAGTGAAATTCACTTAACTTCACGAGTCACTTGATACTAACTATAATTATTCTTCATTATATCAATCTGCGTTACAAATAAATTCCAAAAGGAATGTAACTGTACAGGGTGTCCCAGCTGCATACACCTCACTACGACGGGTTGCATACTCCTAGGAGCGCGCCCAAGCGCGCATCGAGCCGGTAATACAGAGCGTGTCAGTATAATCACTCGCGTATCTTTACAAGAGTTTCAGTATAGCGAGTCATCACGCTGTCAACCGCTTCGCATAATAACCCGAAAAAACGTCATATTTATAAAATATTTTAATTTTTAAATGTGTGTTTAAATGCTTGAAGTTTTAAATGTTTATTTGGGCGTTTAAATGTTACAGAACGTTTAAATCTTTAAATATTTTAATGTGTTTAAATTATTGAAGGTTTAAATGTTGAAACGTTGCAGAAATGCAGTACGGGTACGTTCTTTTAGTTGTTCTTTCTATTAAAATTATGAATCGACTGCAAACTGTAGACTGCTATGTTTAAATTCATTACATTAATTATGCAAATTCGAACTTCAAGATTCAATTTAGACTCGTGCGCACGTCGGGATTTCGTGCGTTTCGCCGAAACTGAATTTTAAACATAGCAAACTACAATTTCCAGTCGATTCATAATTTTGATAGATAGAACAACTAAAAGAACGTATCCGTACTGCGTTTCTGCAACGTTTCAACATTTAAACCTTCAATAATTTAAACACATTAAAATATTTAAAGATTTAAACGTTCTGTAACATTTAAACGCCCAAATAAACATTTAAAACTTCAAGCATTTAAACACACATTTAAAAATTAAAATATTTTATAAATATGACGTTTTTTCGGGTTATTATGCGAAGCGGTTGACAGCGTGATGACTCGCTATACTGAAACTCTTGTAAAGATACGCGAGTGATTATACTGACACGCTCTGTATTACCGGCTCGATGCGCGCTTGGGCGCGCTCCTTGGAGTATGCAACCCGTCGTAATGAGGTGTATGTAGCTGGGACACCCTGTATACAGCTTGGTATGTCTATACATTTTCAGATAGTGAAATTGAATTATGGTCACGGCCCAGATCCGGAAATGTCGTTTCCTAATTCAATAATTTGAAATTCTATTCGATACATTTATACCTCAAAGTATAGATCTAGAGTTGATTGACTGCTAATACTACAAATATAATGGAGCACTCAGCGTTTAAAATATCAAGAATTATTTATAAATTATATTTAAAAAAGCAATCTCAATATGAAAATTATCAATGACTGCATCGATTATTTAAACTAATTATAAAAACTTCATAAATTAGGAATCTCGGATTTAAACTCAAATAATAGAAATTATTTACGTCCATCATTTTCATCTCATCCACATGTTATGATTAACAACCCATTGATATATAATAATAGATATAGAAACTGATTACCATGGACTACCATCGTTGAATAATACTGTATCAATAGAGGCAATAGAACATCGGAATTTTATCAGAGGTCACGTCTGAAAAGTCATTAATTGGTTACCTATTGTTCAATAAATCTTTTATTTCACTCATCGAGACAGAAAAAAAACGACACAGCATGTCACGGTACGCTGTGCGATGGTGTTAACGTGTTATCGATAAAAGTGCGCCAACGGGTTAACAAACTTCTCCGAGTCACTTTGCAAGCATTGCAAAAATGTGCGTTTGCATTTGTCAGCAAACATTTTACTAGCAGAGTATCATCTCAACTTTGGGCAAGCATTGTCGTAAAATTGTCAATAAATATCGAGAATCGATTGCCTCCTTAATACATTTAAGTAGAAAAAAGCCCGTACCTGGATAATTTTTTAAATTTAAACAACAACTGCTGCTCGAAATTGAGATCATATTCAATTGTCGCAATTATATTAACAAGCGTGGACGCAAACCGCGACGAATTGTTTGAGGAATGACTTGCAGGAAAGTTCTGCAACTTTGACTATGCGAGATGCACCTATAGCAGCTATTGCGATGGCAAAGAAACAGACGAATAACGATACAATAAACTGTATTGCAGGGTTACCGACTTGTCCGGCTGAAAATAATTCAAGCTCTTCCTCATCTTCTATAATCACGAGAATAAGTTGGCTTTGATGTATTTGCAAAGCATTTCATTAAGATTATCACACCCTTCTTACTAGGCGAAGTGAAATAATCTTGCTCAAATAGAACTGTTTATTCCCAAGTTCAATTAAAGTTCAATAGAGCAAAAAAAAAAGTAAAAATATTTCGCAGTCGGTAGGACTCGAACCTACGCTCCCAGAGGGAATCTGATTTCTAGTCAGACGCCTTAACCACTCGGCCACGACTGCCTACAATGATTTAATATTTCATTTTACTGTTTCACCTACTTAAAATGACAGTCACATATTCGCAATAGTTACTTTCTTCACGTTTAATGCAATATTTAACTACAATCAATATCTAACTATTGTAAAGTGCGAGGGAATGTCCAATACGAATAATTCGGAAGACAAACATCTACAACTGATTATACTAAATATTATTGAAATATAAGCAGTCGTGGCCGAGTGGTTAAGGCGTCTGACTAGAAATCAGATTCCCTCTGGGAGCGTAGGTTCGAGTCCTACCGACTGCGATTATATTTTTTTTTATCAATTATCAGTTTCCAATTAAAAAAAAATATATTAATTTGTCACTTTATCAATTATGATCGATTAAAAAAAAAATAGTCGCATTGACAGTAAGGGGAGAGGGTAAAGAAATATATTTATTAATTTGAAGTGTTTCTATTAAAATTCACTCCGAATACGTTTGATTACATCAGCGATCGACGGATTCATAATTAGATCCACACCACAATATTCAATGCTTACCATGGCATTAATAATAAATTTAACCGTAAGATAAGAAATACCCTTTGACAAGTACAATGATGAAACTTATGCGGGATTAAAATACATTATTATTCGAGGACAAGCTGTGCGATAAGCACACCCGATATTTCACTGCAAAATCACGAATGATATACAAGAAATATTTCGAAAATATGCTCATGTTTGACATTTAGAAACGGCGAAGAAAATTCTACAAACGATTACTTTACCAATCTTAAGAGTCGTTCTAATATTATACGATGGTCATGACGAATACCGATGTATATTTTTTATTTATTTTTTATATTACGATTTACGTATAATATATTTATAATATATATATATATATATATTTTTTTTTTTATAATACATCATCTATATCCACATCTAATAGAGGAGGGATCAGTGCAAAAGTCTCCAGACAAACGTGCAAACCACTGAACCTGCTTAACACAATTGATTTTTATTTAATTAATCGATAAATAATTGAAGAACTAACATTTTTCAACTTCCGACTGTCCTATGGAGCAAAAAGACGCGAGGTATACATTTTTCTTAAGCACTCAAGTACAATTGCAAATTTTTATCTTCTCGAAGAATATTTTGAAAAATATTACGCGACGACTTATGATTTCTTCGTTCGATGCGTGTACGGTCCGTCTTTTTTTTTTTTTTTTTTACATATGTTCGCCTGGATCACCTGGAATAGAGCACCATTGCACTGCCCTTATCCGTCACCTTAATAATATTCTATTCCGATATATTAAAATCTCTCTTCTTCTTTTTCTTTATTTTCTTTTTTTTTTTCCGTGACCTCTCGTGATACATAAATTGTGAAAAGACTTTATACTGAAAACTCATCGTCCGATATAGATTTGGTACTTCTATGAAGTCTGGTGCTCCTTATCATTTTTTTTTCTTTCTCATTTTTCATTACTACGATATACGCTTATCGAAGGAGACACTCTGTTCAATCTCCAAATTGAGACGAACAAGTGGTGGCAAAAAATCCTTCGGACATTCTTCTACAGTTCGAAGCATTGTACCCAAGAATAATGTTAAATTTTTTTTTTTAGCTACTCGTCATCCTTTAAAAAAAGAAAAACAACATTTTATTTATATGTTTACATATTTTTGTTCGACATGAAAAATCCGTAAAAGTCGCAATACATCGTTGTGTTATGCGTATATATATCTAACTGTTATAAAACACGTACACTCAGTGATTTTACTAAAACACGATATTACTTATCGTTTAGGTAAAAAAAATTTAATTAAAATCATTTAAAGAATTTAAAAACTTTTAATTACTCGAACATCGCTCTTGTATTTTAATAGATGTAAGATAATAATATATAATAGAGCATTAAAATTGTTAAATTGAATAAGAAATCGCAAGATATTGAATCATTATCGTGGCAAAGACAATGACAAATTGTCAGAACGAGGTCAAAGACTTGAATTTTGTACATTGAACCATATCATCTGTACGTGTAACTCTCGCGAGTTAATTTATTTGCTAAGATTACAAAAAAACGTAAATTTCATTTAGTAAAGCTTCTTAGCCAGCAAATAAAAACATTTTTTTTTTTTTTAAACACAAAGATTGCAATTTTATCGTCGAGATTTTCCATTTTCCTAAAAATTTCATTGGCATTCCAAGTTGCTGAAAGGTTCCTCCATGATCTTAACGTAATCGCGGAAACCTCGCGTTTCTACGTCGACTGTATGAGTTAATCTTTACATTAAATCTAGATGAATTTCTAAAAATTTCTTTTTAACTATATTCTTGATTCATTTTGCAGAAGATTCTTCAGCTTTTATTGTTTTTTTTATCTCTTTATTTTGATCGTATGTAAAAATAGATTTCTCATATTTCTCCAATCCGCTTTGCATCTGCTGCATTTGCCCCTTTTCGTCTAATACGTGTCCCTTGCACATTTTCAACGTTATACCAACTAACATAAGAGAGGTTGAGGGGGGGGCATTATTGTAGGGAGTTGGATAAAACTCAAAATAATATGATCGATCATTGATCTTAGTTGATAATACGGTAGAAACGCGAGTATACACTTAGATCTCAACTTCCGTTTGAACTTAGACAAACGCTCAATTTTACAGCGGGGTTTTCCGTCAAGCTACAAGGACATTATCTGCGATTAAAGAGACTAAAAAATGTTTTTAATAACAAATTATTTATGCTGGCATCTTTTTTTCTTCTTCTTCTTTTTCTTGTTATTTTGTAGTCATATCAGCCACATTTGGATCGGGCAGTCACGAGTACTGGGATATATATATATATATATATATAATGCGATCCGTAAACAACTAATTAGACTAACACGTTTTTATTAAGGTACTAGCTAATATTAAACTGTTAAAAGTTATTAAAACGCTGATACACCAAGGTTTTCTAATTAGATTATTAAATCGCTATAAAAAGTCATCTACATATCAACTATTTCTACTTAATTGAGGATACAGCGATCGAAATTAAATGTCGCTTACTATTAGATGTTGATTACAACTGATTCGGAAAAAACGACATCAGTTATCAGCCTTTTTCGTCGAATTATCCTCAAAAGTACACATTGAGCCTACTGCAAAATTCTGTTATAACTGTCGAGCTTCTAGTTTTCTAGCCTGCTCGATAATACGCGCAACGAGACATCAGACAAATATAAATAATAAATACTTGACCGATGACGACTCCGTCTACGAAAAGTCATTCTTCCGTATAAATAATCTTTGCAAAATTTTCTCTCTCTCCCTCTCTCTCATCTGTAAAATTTTATACGAAAGCGCTTGATTCTTGACCGCATAAATCGTACTGTCACGAATCTCATCTTATACTCAATTAAATTTACTTAATTCCGCGAAAGTTGCGTGTGCGCCTCGCTCATCATAATCGATTCATTATAAATAACATCTTAACAATGAAATATATATTCAACACTGGAGAATAAATACGATTACAAGAGAGCGATCAATGTCTTCTCATAGAACATTATGTCAGCTTGCAAAAAGTTGTTTTCACATAGATTTTGACGAGGCACTGTTCAGTGTTCATACTAGAAATAATAACAATATTAGATTATCGTTAGATCAGGGAGATCGGAGGCGTCACGCTTTCCGTTCTCCCGTGAATAGCGGATATTAGAAAATAAATCTCTCTTACCGTTATCTTGGAAGTATTTCGCTTACTTAAAGTATATCCCTTTATGGTTTCTCCTTAGGCGCTAGCTGAATTACGATGGAAAATCATTGAAATTATTATTATTTTTTTTTTTCGTTATTTCCATTTCTCTCTAAATGGCGACATTTTTGAGTTAATCGTGTGACTTTAAGCAAACGAGTCTGCTGATGGATATTCAAAAGGATACAAGAGAGCCACCGACCAATATTAACTTCTCCACGATTTATCGCTTTTCATATATTTAAGTTGTGATATTTTCACGTTTCAGTAAAAAAAAAAAACAAAAAAAGAAAGAAAAAAAATCGGAAACGTTTTGGATGAATGGCCAATTGCACATTGGCCTCACAAGTTCTATAGACGCATTTATTTTTTACGATACAGGTAGGTGGCTCAAATTTGTAGGTGATATGTCAGCTTTAACTTTTACTTCTTTATTCATATTTCAAATTATTTTTTTAATTTAAAAATTACAGAGATCATTTCCTTGATGATTTGTCAATAGTGACAAACGAGAACATGGTTCGTGAATGTGTCCATGGATACACGTACGTACGTGCGTGTGTGTATGCGTGTGTGTGTGTCTGTGTGTTGTATGCGTGTCGGATGTGTAAAATTACCACACTTAAAGAGAAAAGAAACGTACAAAATAAGCTGTAGGTGTAAATAAAGAAGAGGACAATGTGATTGAGGAGAAAAAAGTTTAAGGGTTGTCTCGATGTGTAGAATAATAAAAAAAAGAGATAAAAATCACTGATGTAGAAAATTTGGATGTAATATTAAGTAAATACCATCTATATATCGTACGTTGTGTAGAATCTGTCGTTATATAAATAGAATCATAATTACTAACGTAACGTCGTTTGCTTTACAAATTAGAAAGAAACAAACGAAAATCGTGTTAAGGAGAGAAGAAAATTCGTCCCTATCTAGAATCGAAAATAAAATTTTACTATCTAATTGAATGCTAGATACGTTCGATAAAACTAAAGACAAATTATACCGACGGTAGACGGCGTGTTCGATAAATTCAATACGTGTTCGTGTGTGTAGCTGGCGATTTGTTCCAAGCTTTAATTTTTGTTTTTGATTAGCTGATTAGATTAACCTGAATAATTTGTTAAAAATTTCTTTAAGTTGCCGATGGTACATAACGCTATCGGTGATTTGGTAAACGCAACGCTTCGTGGTTGCGATTTTCTCTTATTTTTATTTATTTTTTTTTTCGTTTTTTTTTTTTTTTTCGTCATTTAAATTTTTTTATTTCGTAAACATTAAACGGTGTATACGGGGAATATTTGAAACTTAAAATATCGTTCATATATTCAATCCAGTATACAACTCTTGGTAAATAGAAAGAAAAGAATAATATGTGCCGTATGCTTCTCAGGCATGCGAATAAAATAATCTCGTAAAAGCGAGCCTCGAAGAAATACAGTCGATTATAAGTTGAGCTCGATGATGAATCAATGACGCACCACATCAGACGGAATAATCAAGTTCGTATGCTCTCCGTATGAATTTAAATGTTGCATCGAAATATTTTCTTTCGAATTATCGGTTTATCGATTAGTCGGATGATCAAAAATATGTCAACTGTTAAGCGGGCTTGACTATCAGAAATAAAAATTTAAAAGATAACAAGAAGAAAAAGGTTATACAGATTCAGATCGCCTCGGGTTTTACATGTGAGAAATCAACGTCGTACATATTACGTTTGACAAGCTGAAGCTGAACTTTTCTCGATTCCGCCATGACGAGACAAAAAAAAAGATGAAAAGCTTATCGCAGAATCGGTGATAACCCTGGTAAGACCCTCGATAGCCGTTTTTCTTCGCGTTTTACGAAAAACGCACGTTACAAAAAAATGTCCTAATACTTTCCAGGGTCACTGAGACTTGGACGATGAAAAAAGAGCATGAATCGGTAGTGTCATTTGCTAGATATCATTCAAAGCTCGCTCTGGAGAACTACTATTTCAAAAAATATGAATTTAGCGTAATCAACTACACCGTTCTTCTATAGGGTCGAGATCTCGTGAATTCGCATTTTCAGCAATCTCACGACGCCATAGAGTCGGAGGCGGCGGTGGCGGTGGAGGTGGGAGAGGGGGTGGCGGCGGTGGTTGTGACGGTCCGGCGAGCATTCTAGGCGGATAAGGCCTTTCGACGACGCACGGTATAGAAATCTTGTCCCAGGCGAGCTTATTCAGAGTGGCCAGCCCGTGAACGCACATTACGCTCTGTGGATGGGAATGACAGTGATGCTGATGCTGCAGTACGAGGGCTGTTTGATGAGATGACGGTGCGGGAGGATGGGGATGGGAAGTGAGCCACGTCACGCCTGGCTCTGCTCTGTGTCATTTGCCATTCGTCTGAAGGGCCGAATTGATCTGCGCCCACAAGTCTTTGTTGCAAGCCGGCGATCTAAAAAGTGTAAACAAAATTTAAAACGCCAATAAGATTTATTGCATTCTTAAGAAACTGGCAATTAAAAACCAAAGTATTGTATATTCTTCAAACCAAAATTGTAGACTTATTCTATAATTTCTATAAAGTTTCCTGCTGAATCTTAAGGGTAGTTTCACCGGATTTACTTTTAAAAATTTTTGTTTCTTTTTTCACAATAATAAAAATTGTTTAAAAAATATCTACGAGTGATTGTAACGATGCTCTGATCATGTATAAAAATCCCCAATATCCGAATATGTAAAATTGTAGAAGTTCCATTTTTTCAAAATTTTCTATTTAAAAAAAAAAATTTAACTACAAAATTTTTGCTACCATTTTTTTTATATTCGGTTCTGGAGGTTTTTTTACACGATCTGAGCACCATGTCAAACAATCGATCGTAGAAGATATTTACCAATAATAACAAAGTTTTTTTTATTTAAATTTACGTTAAAAAATATTTTTGTAATGGTTATTATTTTGTTAGAAAGTCATTGAAGAAAATTAACGAACTAAATTGACGATTAGCATTTTATCCGCTTACGACATTTGTATTTTTTTAAAATAATTTTTTCTTCAACAGAAAAGGAATAAATATTGTATGAAAAGTTGAAAAAATCAATAATATCAAATAAATAATAAAACAATTAAATAACAATATATTTTTCTAAGTAGCAAGATATCTGTGCACGATACTGCTATAGTTTAGCTGAACTTTATACACTTTTCAACATTTTCCAGTAACAATGTTCGCTGTATCAGAAATATTTTTTCTATGAACAAGCTCCAAGCTTGTACGAAACCGATGAGGAATATGCCTCACCGTTTTATTGACTGTAGCCACTCCTTGAATTGCGTGTGACCTTCAGGTGTGATATGGAAGGCTGCTCTCGCCGCGCACACGACACTCGCGAATTCTTCGTATTCACCGGTCATGAGGTGATATAATTTGTGATGTATGCACTGAATATACCTGTTACAATGAAATTCAATTATTAATTGTTGATGTCCAACGACGTATAATTATCTAAATATGTATAATTGTTGATTATTAATAACGTTAGACATCTTATATCAGCGGGTATTAGTTGAACAATTAAATCTTAGATATATTCTTTATTACACCTGTAGTTTTGCGCTGATAAAATAACACGCTCCGCTGCTGACTATTTCAGCAAAAAAAAAATTTGATCTAAATACGATCAAATTCACAGTATGTCATACAAGACAGTCACTGAATCATCAATGTATTACGGATTTTTATGAATATTTCGATTAGTTAAAATAATAAAGATGCTACTTGTAGATCAGATTACGAGGATTCCGAATAAACCGTTAAAAATGTGGCTTATCAAATATTTTAAACAAAAATTTTAACGTACGACATAAGAGAATAACAACTACTTGCAAAAATCGCTCGAGCAGGCAAACCGGAGTGACTCAAATCAGCAACAAAACTTATTTAAGGGTGTCGTCTTGTCTCGAAATTTAGATGTACGAAACAAGTAAATGTCAACTACTTGCAGAAACCGGTGGATTAGCCAAGTAAAACTATATACCAAGTAAAGATCAGATTTGATGATGATGATGATGATACTCACATTTGCTGACACTTGTGCACGAGAGGAGCCAGCAGTGCCGATCTAAGATGTTGCAAGAAGAGAGCGGGATTGCTTCTGGAAAGATAATTCGCCGCCTCGAGTGCAACGTCGTGAAGAACAAATGGACTGACGATACTGTTGACCGTACAGATGCAAAGCTGATGGAAACATTGCGTACCGAGACGCTTCGAGATTCTCAAAAGCCACTTAACGTCCTCGCCGTAAGGTGGATTGCGGGCGTATTTAGATTGAGGTCTGTCGTCGTGAACCCTTCGCGCCAAAGTCTCGAGTGCCAACATTCCTACGCGATAAGCAGCCACGAGCGCCCGCAATTGCTGCGGACTGAAAGGTTGACTCTGTCTGTGAACCTGAAAATAAAAATGACAAACATCATAGTCATCGTTTTATCGACAAGACAATTGCGTGCTTTACATTTGCGGAAAAAAAACATGCCTGGGGTTGCGCTCTGACCGTGGATATTATAGGCTGCGCCTGAACTAACGATGGACCAGGCATTCCGTTTTGTCCTGGCATCGGTCCAGTTAAATTTGCTTGAACCTGATACAATTTTTACTCATTAGACGTGCACTGTTAAAAATATTTGAAAAATTAACCATCTGTGGCTACCCTTAATATTTTATAGCATCAGTCACTTTTACAAAGTTATTTCACGATTATATAAATATAATTTGTCAGTACTTTCTATAAACGTACAGTTAAAATCATCTATGACCACAACTGGTCAAATGGTGAACTTCGTAACTATCCCCATATTTTGTCATTTATCAGAGAAACTCAGCATTTTCGTTAATACGAAGTAGTAAGCGACTGTGTACTAAGGATTGATCATATTATTTGGCAGATATCAATACATACGAAAGCTATTATCACGATTCGTTTGAGTTTGGCCGATTACTGGTGGACTACCCTAATTTAAAACTCTGATAGACGCGAAGATAAGCTGCGTTGAAATTCTTGAATTACTAACGTTAATCGGCATGGGCTGTTGCATGCAGAACATGTGATGTGTTCCCGGTGGTGGATGCATGTTGACAGTCGTGACGGTCGGTGGCGGTGCGTAGTACTGTTGTACCGGTGAAGGTTGCGTCGCGGGTGGTGGATGTCGTGGATGCTGCGGGTGTTGAGGATGTTGAGGATGTTGCGAGTGTTGAGGGTGACCAGGATGAGGCTGGAAGGCCGCGTGATACATCTGTGGCGGCCGAGGTTGCATATGAGGCGGGGGCGGTGGCAAAGCCACTCTGTGTGGAGGCATTGGACCACCGAACGGCGGTAATGCGTGATGTGGATGCATAAAACTGTATGGCCCAACGGCATATGATATTGGTACTCCTGAAAAAATGAATTAGTAATACGTCTATACTTTACTTTTTTTTTCATCCGAAGCTTTCGATTATTTATTTAACTAATTTAATTTATTTGATGTATTGAAAATGAATGTGATAATTACCTAGCGGAGCAAGTGTCGTGATAGCGGGATGTGGTGGATATGGTTGCGGTGGTGGCTGAGTACTAGTAACGACGACGGTGGGAGCAGGTCCCGGCATCATTTGTCCAGTAGCAAGGTCCACTGTTGATCCAGCGTCGACCAAAAGACCACCGTTCGGATCCAGCTGAAGAGGATCATGAGGAATCTCATCCTGCTGTTCTCCGCCAGGGGTGTGCTGCATCAAACCCATCGTATTGGTCAATTAATAAACGCTCTAGAGATTAAATTGCGATCTGATGAAAAGTGATGCGATCATCCTTACCCTGAGATACAGTTCGTACCAGTATTTCGCTACTTGGAATAACACTTCCGGATAAACACCGCCACCCTTGGCAGTGTTCTCCACTGTGATACACGCTTTTTCTAACATGTCGTCGCTTTGCTCTTTGCACTAAAATCGAAAATTTCACAAATTTCATTAGTAAGCACACAGTAGAAGAATTTATTTATTTATTTATTTATTTATTTATTTATATATAAATAAATCACCTGCAAAATTGCTCTCTGTATCTCGTTTGGATTGAGAGCGTGAGCATGTGGCAAACAAGACAAAGCTAGCTCGGCGGCAGCGCGAACCATGTTAGGGTCGCTTCCGCGGGACGACTTGTCGGCAATGCTCACGGCTTCCGGTGGCGTGAGATGGCCTTCCCAGCTATCAATCAAGAACCATATAGCCGGTGCGCCGATCTCCATTGCTTGGCCCGTGATCCACGATACGTGACTCGAATACGTTCGACTAAGCCAGTTTGGACTGACGCAGTTGTGGAGACCGAGAGCATAGAGACCAAGTTGGAAGGCACACATGTGGAGCGCTCGCTGGGGACCATGATGATTCTGATTTGTGGAAGCTTGGGTAAAGAGTGATGTAGAACTATTGCCGCCGGCTTTCGCGAGTACAGTTTTAGCCAGTTCGCACATAAAATGTGCTCCGGCTTCCGATGGTTGATTCGGAATCGACGGATACACTCGTTTGCTCTTGTACCTGCGAATGCAAACGATATCAGAAGAATTCCTCGTATAGAGGTAAAAAGTTATCTCGAAACACGATTCTTTTAAAATTAAATCTTCATATTTATTTTATGACGCGCTCAAAATTCACGTGACATACCTTCGGAAACTGTAATCGGTAACAAAAACTGTATTCCAATTTTTTTTCAAAAACGATAATAATATATTATATTGACAAAAGGAACTTCAGTTTCAATGCAGAGTTGATGGACGAAGTGAACCCGAAATGACTTTTGTCTAAAATATTAAACGCTCCGCGTATATTGAATTGCAGATTCTTTAATGGATTACAGTTTCTGAAGGAATGTCACGTCATCTTAAGGGGAGGGGCTCAAGCCACGTCATCTATGGTTCGATAATTCCAAGTACGAGAGAGACAGAGCTAAACATTTCTAACACATTCTTGTTGGACCCAAGATTTACGTATAAATGTCGGTTTTGCGGAGCTCACTCCGTGCCACATTGATGCAATCAGCCCCAGTCTTTTGATGTCCCTAGAAATCTGGATTCGACATAAATGTGTTGAAAGCTTTGACGTTGACAGTCGGTACCGGGACTCATCTTAAGGTGATGTGGAACATGTATAGGTGCAAGAGAGATATAACTAAATTTACGATCTCGAATTTCTCCGCTGCGGTTGATCTGTCGGATAAAAGACGAAAACGTCGTCCCGCTAATTGTTAGGCAGAAAGCAACGTTCTCGGCTTTTATCCGACAGATCAACCGTGACAAAGAAATTCAGATGACAGTTTTTATTAGACTCGGTCGATAAAAAAACTGTATTGAATACCATTTAGGGACTTTAGATATTTCGCAAAAAAATTAAGCACGAGCGGACGTCGAATTGAATTCCGGGTCCGGCGATGTTTTCCTTTTATCCGAAATATCAAACAATTGTGAATAATTCGGAAAATGCAACTATCTCTCTCGAACTCGTGTGATGGACATGGATATTTCACATCACGTCAAGGTAAAGTCTAATACTGAAATCGCATGAGTTTAAGAGAAACAGCACCACAGAGATCGCGTTAATACCTAAGTGCGTTAGTGTGTGTGTGTGTGTGTGTGTGTGTGTGTGTGTGTGTGTGTGTGTGTGTGTGTGTGTGTGTGTGTGTGTGTGTGTGTGTGTGTGAGAGAGAGAGAGAGAGAGAGAGAGAGAGAGAGAGAGTTGAACCTTCCCTTAAAGTCAAGAATAATTTACTTTATTTATAAAATGTATTAAAATGATGTTTTCCTCTTTAAAGTTAAACAGTAAGCTTTCTTTCATGCAGTTGAGTATTGAAAAAATCCGTATTTACGAAATAACGAAATAATCAAATCTGTCATGCCTAGTTTCCTTGGTTCTCGTTGAGACTGGCGGTTGAGCCGGTTGCGGTTGCACTGTAAGCGCGCTCATTCCACTTTCGAGTTCGGCACTTGTGCTGCTATGAGGTCTGCTGCTCGTACCGGCTCCATTGTCGCAATTTCCGCTGGCGTCGTTCCCAACAAGTGGCGACGAGCATGCCTTAGCACGGCGGAATCCAGCCAACTGAAAGGAAATATCACATTGTTAAATGAAGAAACAAAAAAGATTACGAAACGTCCAATAAAATATGTTTTGAGATGTTTGACAAATGCTACGATTACCTGACTCTTCGTTGGTGGATTAGAGCTGTAATAGCTACTGAGAATTGGCGATTTAATAAGCTGATGAACGTCGCGATCCAACAACTTGTCCATTATCTTCTTGACTTTCATAGGCTCGTCCTTATAGTGAACAAGTAGTGTGATAGCCAGATCTCCTCTGGAAAATAAAATAAAAATAAAACGTTAGGAACAAAGTGACATGGAATAGATTGAAAAATTGTAAGTATGCCAAGTACCTCTGCCGCCGAGTTCCTTCGCACAAAAGTGGATGATCAGCTTCGCTCACATTGGCTTTCAATCCAAGCGCCGAGACAGCGGCATCGAAACCAAGATTCTCATCACATTCGTTCGTGAGTACCGGCCATTCGGCTTTCAGTCTTGGTGTGTTGAGCGCATCGAAGATAAAGCTCGCTAGCATTATCGGAAGAAGAGCGTGGCCTCTTGAGCGCAGAACGCCATCCCTCAGTTGTTCGGCTCGGTGTCTGACCATCGTCAATTCAGCGGGACCCAGAGGAATCCGCTTGAGTAGTCCGACTAGCTCGCTCTCCTGATGAGCCAGTTTAACTTCCAGAGGTTTCGTACTCGCCGGTGGCCTTGCCATTTCCAAACCAAAGAGTCCGACTCGGAATGCCAAATTGTGATGGTCCGGATTTTCCGCGAGAACGGTAGAGAGGAATCCGCATTTAGCTAGAGTCGCCGAGGCCAAACAGGTGAGCTGATGCGAGGCTGGATTTACCGGTTGCTGAAATAAACGGTTTAATCAATATTGTATGTATAAAAATAATAATGACAACATATGCGCTTCCAAGCAATAATTTTAGCCGACATGCTTTTTCAAGATTTTTAACAATCTAATTTTTTTATATCTATTGAATCTACGTTCACATAAGCTATTTTACTAAAATATTAATAAATAGAATTATTAGATTTATTTGTTACAAGAAGATAAATAAACAATAGTCTACTAAATTTTGTCAATATTTCATTATTGTTATAAACAATTGTATGCTATTTTCATTTAATTCCATGTTAACTTATTGTTTTTCTTCCTACTACAAATATACGAACGTTTGAGTGATTACCTTCTTGCGTTTTCCCTTGACTGGCATCGGTGGAACTTCGATCATAAGATCAGGAGGATATGCGAGTAGTTCCTCAGCCAATTTGATACCAAGAATACAGGCCTCCCGTGTGTGTCCATGAGCGTATAGTCCCTCAGCTCTGGCAAAGAGAACATCCCAGGGATCTTCGGTCTTCTTGAGATTTCCAAGTACGGCACTGGCGTTTGCGGAACCTTGGGTATCGTTTTTCGCGTCCTTGCCATCGGTAACCGCTATACTCGCTGCTGCCTTTGGATCGTAATAATAAACGTTATACTCGTCGCCCGAAGGACTATCGCTGCTCGACGAAGAACTCTCGTCCTTGGATGGTCGCCTCGAGGGATCCTTTTCCGCGTCGGATTCAGTTTCACGCTTTTCTCCGGCAGTTTTGGGCGCAAGTGCGGCACGCGATGTACCAGCTACCGGATCCCTATACTCTACACCGTTTGTCCTACCACACTTCACTTCGCAGCCGGCTTTATTATTACTACTATCACTACTATCACTATGTGTCTCGGACGAGGCGTTTGAGCGGTGCTTGTCCGAGTCTTGAGCGTTCTTCAGACTGACGTTGCTATTCGAGGATGACTCGCTCCCACCGCCCTCCTGCAATCCGGCGCATTAAATTAATGTCAGCCGAAATTGGGTGAGATACATGTATGGTTCACGGTATAGCGGTTGGCTGTTTAGCAGACGAAAATACCGTTATCACCATTTTGGTCTCTTTCTAAAGACCTATACAGGCGAGCGACTTACCCTCGAAAAGACGTCTAGAAATCAAAGTACTGACCAATTGCATTGGGGTCGTTCTAACTGTCGTTATTTTATTTTTATTAAATGTATTTATTTATATCGATAAAAAAATTGTATAAAAAAGCCCTCCCTAGCGATTATGTGTAACGGCGTTTTGATTATGTCAAAAAATCCACAGATGCAAATATAAAAAATTGTAGGAGTTGTATTTTTTTAACATTGTTAATTTTTTTTTTTTATCGAAATTTTACTTTTATTTATATTCCGATCTGGAGATTATTCAATCAACGTTTCTTACTCGAAAATCGGTGACCCCCCCCCCATATCATGTAAAAATTATTGTATAGATATAAAATCTACGATCAGTCCTATTCAAGATATTAATCGTGTGAATAAATTGTCCTACAGGTACAAATAATCATATTCATATCTCGAGAACAATTGATTTGTAAATATAATCGCTATGGAACATTCTTTCCCTTAATTTCGAAAAACATACAGAAAAGAAATGTGATTCAAGAAAATTGCCTTAAAAAAGGGAATTTACTGTGAAACTGAAAATTTAAAGAATCGGAGATATGAAATGAAAATTTTTAATCGAAAGTGGTGACGGGAACGCGATTGGTCAGTAGCTGAACGAAAACAGGAGTAAACCACTCGCCTTAAAGGGAAAATACCATAAAAAAAAGGTTTCCTCTGTTAATTGCAAAACGATTCTTAATATTCTTACAAATATTATAAATACACATTTTCAAAATTTTAATTAAGAGGATAAAAAGTGCTTTAATTTCGCGGCAAACAAATATATATTGCTTTTCCCATGGCATCCGGTAATCGTAGTAATATTTATATCGTTGATATAAATAAATGGACAATCGAGCTCACCTGTGAATCGGTGTCACCGCAATTAGCGAATTCGCCGTAGCCATGTCTGCCAAGAACAACCTGAGGTGTGCCCAAGAACGGCGGTAGATTCGCAATGTCCGCGTCATTCTCGCAGAAGCCTTCGGAACTCACGCTGCTGCGATTACCGTCACCGCCGCCGCTTCTCGAACAGAAACCCGGAAAATCTCGAGTGTTGAGGCGCTTTCTGTCCATGTAACTAAACTCCACCAGGCCGAGATTCAGCGGTCGTCGACCATGATGATGGGACGTCGGGGGCTGACAATTCAGCACAGCGGCACTCGAATTCACCTTTAACATCATGGATTTTAAATTAAACCCATACGACAAATTATACGAAAAAGAAAAATAATCATGGAGAACGGCCGTTGTCAATAAACAAACCTGATTAACTTCCGTCCGAGTATCTCCGACATGTCTGAAGCACGTGAACGGACAATGGTACATCGGATTACTACCAGCGGTGTAAGTGATGCCGGGCAGTGTGTACTCATCCCAGTCTAAGTAACACGATTCGAGTGCGGGTTTGAATCCAGTGAAAATCTCGAGATCAGTCTTCAATGAGTCCTTTTGCGTCCCACCATGGTTACGATTCTGCGAATTGTGTGAAACCGAACTGCCCCGACTCTTGGTAACTTTGTCAATAATCTTCATGTGCCAGCCAGTGAATTGTGCGTGAAGCATTTCGCGCTCGGACGGCGAGAGTCCTGGATTGAGAGCGGCGAGCCTCCACAAAACGACAATCTCGTCACAGAGAGACGAGCATGCATGCTGAGACGCGTGTGCGTTGCTGTTGACGCTGCCGTGTTTTCCGCCACCGTGTCCGGTTCCGTTGAGCAGCGCGACCTTCGTGTTGAACCACCAAACGAGAAACTGCTCACACGCCATGCACTCCTCGGTTATGATCTCCAGAAGGGGTATGGCATTGCGATCGGTGCGTTTGAACATTTCTCGTACGATCGAAAGCAGATTCCACATGCCCTCGGGCTCGCGACCCCGCAGGGGACGCAATAGCGAGGACCACTCGGTCGCTGCGGGAGGTGCGGTTGTGCTCAAATAGTTCACGTCGCTGAACACTATCGGAGCTGGGACGCAAAATTTAATAAGAATTTTCTTGATATTTCCGTGTAGAGTCTTCTCGTCCAAGTACCAGGAGGTTTGATCGTGGGCCGACGCACCGGCCGTCGGATCCGGTGCACCGGAATAACTGTTGATGGCGCTCGGCTGGGCTGACAACAGCTCGTCGAGTAAACGCTGGGCTGTCGGTAGAATCTGTTGAGGCAACTCGCTTATCAGATATTGGGCAAATTTCTGGAGTTGCTCACGATGCAGCCGCGACAGTGATTCGCTCACTGGTGCTCTCAGGCATACTTGAGTTGGCTGTAAACATAAAAAAGACACGGTAGAGATCGTTTATCGTATGCATCAAATATTCATTATTAGACATTGCAAAAACCAAGAAACCTATAACTCACCATGTGTATTCTGTGCAGACAGACAGCAACAACGTGAGAACACCAGTACGCCGTCGAGGAACACGTACAGTTGCACGAAGTTATTCTACGACGGTCAAACGTAACAGCGACATTGAATTGAGTTCTGGCGCCGCTCGATGCTGAGAGCATCTGCACGTGGACACTCGCACTCAAGTGAAAACCTATGGAACAAATGGATAATCATCAAAAAAAAAAAGAAAGACATACGGATTATTATAGAGCAGTAAAATTCACTGTAGAGATTACATGTTTCATTTCATTTAGTTGCAAAGTATCACATGATATAATGACGTCAAAGAAATTTTTATACAACAGTATCAGTAAAATCTTATGCAAATAGTATGAAATAATCAAAGTATCATTATTCACCGAAGCATTAAATATGTTTTTCCTATTTGTCAATGTATTCAAATACATGGACAATTTTTATAAAAGACCGCGAAATTGTCTCATGAACGGGAAAAAGTTCAAACAAAATATCAACCCTCAACCACATCTCTGGATCCAAGTTACCCTGGAGAAAAATTCAGTCGGTTACTACTTTTACACGGTTTTAACATTTTTTTTTTCACTGAAAGTTCTGTTTTCCTCTTTTTAAAACAAAGCTTGATTATCGAACTAAAAAAAATATTTGTTTACATTTATAGACTTTTTTTTCTTCAATTACTATAAAAACTTTTTTTATCCTTAACGATTTAGACACTATACATTATGACGTTGTATTTAACAAATAAAAAAATGAAAGATCAGTTTAGATTTATGGAATTCAGAGCCAGTGAAGAACACTTTGGATTCCTTGCACAGAGGGATGTGGTTGAGGTTTAAATATTTAGAAATTATACGTAAGACGTCGAAGAATGTATGAATAATTCAATGATAATTGGATTGATAGAATTAAAAATTTGTTCACTCAATAAAATCCTAGTGAGAATCATATCCATCGGCACATTCCATAAAATATCTAAAGAAATATCGCAATACAAAGTCGAGGCGTATTATTCTTAGTTTGAAATCACAATTTTGCAACTTAAATAGTCAAACATGAGTCATTAAATATCTCACAAGTTGACGATTTAAAGAAAAAACGACAAATGTTAACCCGAAATTGACATTCGATACATGTCTCGTATATTTATTTCATTGGACTAACATTTCGTGGTTTATTTTGCACATTTTTACTCGAGCGTAACACATCGCTGCATTTCTCCTGTCAATATGTATTAAACATTTTTTTAAAAAAGACTTTACCACAGCCTAAATGAGCACATTGTACCATTTCATGAATAATTAACTGGCGCGTAATCGAAATACCCGGCAGCAGAAGTAACTTACCTATTTGGAGTGGATCCTTGACGCTTCGCGAACGAAAGAGATGTTCGCCACGTTGAAACTCGTCAGCACTGCCATTTGCCAGACACGAGTAAAGTCGGATGTCCTCTTCATTGTCGGGAAAACTCCAGAATGCTATCCTGAGTTGAAGTTGCTCTGGAACCGGTGGATATACGTGTTCCACCAGTTCGAAGGGGATGTGCGAGGCGACGCATCTTGCTGATAGCTCGCAGAGCGTCGGTACTGCTTGACCATCTGTAAATAAATTTTTTTTTTAATTTAATACAACAAAGAAGAAAACTTTCTTTATTCAATTTAGTTTTTAGAAACTTTAATTAAGAAATTCTTGGATGTTAGAAAATTTCGAAATGTCTGGATAAACGGTTATTTTTATATTTTATAGAAAATTTTGACTGCACCCCAAAATTTGAGCGTACGTGACGATGAATTATAACTTTTCGACGGTATAATGTAAATTAGATTAGGAATCGGGCTCGAAAATCATAACTCCATTCGCCGGACGTGAGACGAGTGTCATTCGTGAAAATTTCACGCCGTGCATGTATCATCGTCGCAGCATTTCACATTAATACAAGAACCGAATTAAGTGGATTAAACGAGAAGAGCGATGGGTGACGGATGTGAGATCGAGGGAGCGAGTGCGGAAGAGAGTGTCAGACGTGACTTCGGGAAACTACTCGAGCGTTAAACCCGTGGACAATTTGATATGTGAAATTCTCCATCAATTTCCCTTAGATTGTTAGAGAATTGTCGCAAAAACTCTTCGTACACCCGATATGCCAGATGTAAAGTTTTACCTGTTGTCAAGTTCGAATGTTATTAACAAAACTTTCGATTACTCCAATTTTGAGAATAAAATAAAACTAATTCTAACTTTTGGCACTTAAGCTCGTCGATTAGGTGGATGTTAGGTACAAGAGCCAAAAAATAAAACAAATATTTATAAATAATTTCGGTGTTTCATAAATCAGTTTACTATAAACTGAATAGAGCGCTGAGATTAAATTAATTAGAAAAATTAAATAAGTTATATTGATGATTTGATTAAATCTGATTCGGCTGATCCACAGATTCCTGATAGGATTTGCCATTATTTTTGCGTCGTATGTCGAAATTCCCATTCAAAATATTCGTTGAGTTACATTCCTCACGGTTGCATCGGAATTCTCATAAAATGAGCTACAAGTAGCATTTTCAACGCAATTTAATCGAAATATACATGAAATTCCGTACTCCATTATTGATTCAGTTACTGTCTCGCACGCCATAGTGTTTATTCGACCGTTTTAGAGTCGAAATTCTTGATCAACCGATAGGTAAACAAACGCATAATTTAAGATTAAGATTTCACAGATTATCCAAATACCTGATGGATCCTGGCGACTACCTTAATCATATTTATTTAAACAATTTAACGTGTAAACGAATTTAAAAAAAAAACATTAACTCGTGCCAGTCTCGTACTCGACGGTAAAAATAAAAATAAAAAATCTACTCGACAGACCCCTAAAAAAAAAACTAAACCCTTTGGCAACATTTTATCAGAGAGACGCTGTCATGTCTCGGCAAGCACATTCGAAGACATAATTGCAGTACACTTAAGCATATATACTCATGTACACGCACACGTAACCGGCGACTGTAAAACACGGCGTGTCGGTTGCGACCCTTTTAAGTTTGCATGTCGCACACGGCGCACCCTCCGGGTACGCCACGGACGTAGACGGTAAATTTAATTTCGGTCGTGGTAAAAACATTTTTTAAAAAAGAGATTACAGTACACTGCCACGTATGCCTTCGGTGCTCGAAGCATCCCACGAACGTTCTGGTTTAAAAAATCGCTTTGTTCCAGGAAATAATTTCATTCGTGTGGTAAACAGATTTGATAAATCGAAAAATAACGCATATATACCTCATCTAATCACTGGTTTCCGAAGATTACGATGAAACATTTTATTTATGAACAGAAAAGGATGAAAATTTGGAGGAATAAAATGGGACATTTTTAAATGAATGTCGGAGGAGCTTCTTTTGTGCCTCAGGCACGAACCAGCACAAAATTGTGATTTATTCATTCTTCTCGACGCTCCGCGCATATCAACTTACAAACATCCTTTTGCTCTTTGACTATATAAACCCAGTTTGCCGTGTTGCATCACGTTGAAAATAATTTTCGGACGTTCACACGAGTTTCCGGGAGCGTACACGGAGGATTCCGGTACATAGCATTCCACGGCAACAGCAACCCCCTCGATCCGACAAGCCAGTGGTCGCATACACAGAGGTATAACGATCTCGCCCGGGAAAAACATTTCCCAGCATTATACGTATATGTCCGGTACTCTACGTCCAGAAAACGAATAGGTCTGTCACTTTCGTTCCTCCGCTTAGAATAATGGCCTCGTATTCGCAGAAAATGCTTGGGATTCGAGACAAAACTTTACACAAATATTTCTAAAATTGAAAAACGAAATTAACTGCAATCTTCAAATAACTTTTATTAATTTCTGCACGGAAAAAAAAACTATTTAGTTGGAGCAAAATGTAAATTCAACTTGATCCACCTAACGCTTTTTACTCAGTGTATGTCAAATAAAGACACAAGTCACGAAAATATTAATTTTCTTCACTATTTTTTTCAATAAATAGGTAAAAAAAAAACAATTATGCAAAATAAAATCTTGTACGTTGCATCCTCATTATTTTCCAAATTTGACAAATTGAGCTCTGTAAGGAAGTATGTTGATCGATTGTCACTTCCTCGTATATGAAATTTTGCCAAAGGTAGAAATGAATAAAATAATCAAAGAAAATAATAGCTCGGTACGTCAGATGTTTTGGAAGTAGAAGCAGACATGAAATTAAAAAATGTAATTCTTATAAGATCTTAATCCTTTTACTAAACTTTTATAAATTAAATTTATAACACCTCTGAACGTTAATTCGTTTCTGTATAAAATTTGAGTTCAATTAATTAATATTAACGTGAGTTAGAGCGACAATGAAATTTTTTTCGAAAATTTCAAAATCTTATAAAATCCAAACATTTCTATAGATTTGACGCAGATTCAATCTCAATCGTTCTTCAACATTACTCTGTTTGAAACGAAAAGCTATTTAGTTGAGTAACTAAAGATATGCGACAACCACAGTAACAACTATTAATATTTTTTACTAAATTCAAAATGTAATATTGACATATTCATAATATTCAAATTAGTGAATCAATTTCGACAAAATTGTACCAAACATAGAGAAGTTTTTGCTTTACCTCTGTTCCAAATTTCAATTCGATTGGTCGAATAGTTTGTTGTTTTTTTTTCTAAATCACATTTCACAATGTTTAAGACTATTTTGCGTGTTCTGAAATGAAAATCTCGAGAGAAAAAAATATTTTTATAAAAACAAAGCTTTCTATATGAGATATCAAGTAGAGTTGAACACGATATACTGAAAGGTTTAACAAAATCAACTAAACTTCTGATTGTGAGTGACGATCTAAATATCAAATAAATTAAACGAAATAATTTTTGGATGAATAATTAATTGCAGTCTGTCCGGTTCGTTTCGATCGACTAAATATTAATTTAATTTAATTAACTAAACGTTCAGTTCACCACCCACAACCACGGATCTACAATAGTTGATTTTGCTAAGTATTTTTCTCAGTGTAACATTTTAAAGTGCCTTAAAATTTTAATGCGCAAAGATACATTTTACAACCTGAGGAAGTAAAATGTCATCTTATTATAATTTAATGGAAAGAGTACAAAAACGACAATTAAATTTGAGTTTCAACAATTTGTATTTGAGATTAGAGAGATTATAATATACGGCGAAAATTATCACGTAATGTCTCTTTACTTAAGAGAACAACTTTCTCTATAGTCTCTCTTTGCGGTGTTAATCGCCCGGACGGCGAATATTCTCGTCTGGGTATTGCATCGTGGTGGCTTTAATGCTCACGCACTTAGTCAATCGATAACGCGAACGATAGAAGCTTTTATATAGAGAAAGTATAAAATAGAGTAGCGGTGAGTGATCGTGGAAAAAGCTGGAGCACGTGCTCCCTGAATCGTGAACCGTACGAAAGACGAGGGAGCGGTCGCGTGGGCGGGAGCACATATCGTCGGCTCCGATTTCAATGAGAGCGTCGATCAACACTATTATAGAAGTAAGATTGCGATTGCGATCCTTTGTAGCCCCGCCCCCCTTACGACACTAGGCTTCCTGGTGCGAAAGCAAGTATCAATGATGTGTTACATGTATCAATGCTCCAGCT
Organism: Cylloceria caligata; assembly: GCA_963942595.1. NCBI lineage: Eukaryota > Metazoa > Arthropoda > Insecta > Hymenoptera > Ichneumonidae > Cylloceria > Cylloceria caligata. The sequence goes on along the minus strand of OZ012703.1, from coordinate 13,778,565 downwards.
AGATAGAAACTTCTCCGTGCTAAGCTTTCATTTTCCATTGCATAAGACGCACGTGCCATTTTCAGCGTGTAATAGTAGTAGTAGTAGTAAGAATAATAATGATTATATTAATGACGACGATGATAATGATAGCAATAACAACAACAACAACAACAACAGTAACAACAATAATAACTATATATCATTCTGGATTCATTGCATCTACACTGTTAAAAACACGATGTTAAAATGGCCCGACACTAGTCGTCAGTGTGGACTCGGTGTCAACGGTTGATGTTCAATACTGGTGTTGGTGTGCATTATAACCTCAAAAATTTTAACGCGTTTTTCTTGAAAATTGGTGAATGAAATTTAATGATATTTTTGGATTATATTCGTGGCATAATTCTGTATTGATTGCTGATAATTTATTCATTTTCATTTACTCATTCCGAACATAAATATGTTGTAAATTTTAAGGTTGGGCTTAATGACTATAACACAAACGTTTATGTATATTAAACACTGTAAATATAGTTAAAAACAGCAATAAATGGATCAGCACTGGTCTAGTCGACACCAATCGCTTTTAACATTCTGGATTTCAACAGTGTACTCAGGTCACACGAATCTGGACTGACCTGACTACTTACCTCTGGCTTGAAGGAGCAGTCAGGCCGAATTATTTTTAAACACCGTCCGTCCATTGTGTAGGTGAGTCGGAGTCTTATAGGATCGGGTGATTGAGAATCTATAATGCTTTTAATAATAATAATAATAATAATAATAATAATAATAATAATAATAATAATAATAACAACAACAACAACAACAACAACAACAACAACAACAACAACAACAACAACAACAACAACAACAACAACAACAACAACAACAACAACAACAACAACAACAACAACAACAACAACAACAACAACAACAACAACAACAACAACAACAACAACAACAACAACAACAACAACAACAACAACAACAACAACAACAACAACAACAACAACAACAACAACAACAACAACAACAACAACAACAACAACAACAACAACAACAACAACAACAATGATGATGATGATGATGATGATGATGATGATGATGATGATGATGATGATGATGATGATGATGATGATGATGATGATGATGATGATGATGATGATGATGATGATGATGATGATCGTGAGAATAATAAAATATTTCGTAAGTTATATAATTAAATGAAATTTTACAAATTAAAAAAATTGAATTTGTTGAACGAGAAGCTTAAAGTTGCTCCCTACGGTAGGATATACTTGTGGATGCTTCAACAGAAGAAGAGGATAAGAAAAAGGCTATTGTAAACTTTAATCACAATTTTCCAGTCAGTCAACCCCATCAATCGATAAAACGAAAAAAAAAAGTATCTCAAACTACGAAAAACTTATAACCCGTTATCACCGTACCAGTCATTATCGTGCTTTCAAGAGGATGTGGAATCGGAAGCTTTCAGGAATCCGACCCACTTTCACCTCAATTTCGCTTAAACCCGTACATTACATCGGTATACATTAAGAATTTCCGCATGCAATTTCATCTCTTTAATTCCTTGTACTCTAATTCTTCTTAATACTTTATTTTTAAACTCGGTATATTTCTATTCATAGCAACCAAGAGTTTTCTTGACCTTTGTGGTACGTCAATATGTAAATTCATACACCACCGAGATATAGATGTATGCGAACAAAGTATCCCGGGGGTTGCCTACCGCCCGCTCTGCGCCCTCATTATTCCCTATCCAGCCCTATGTACTTTTCTCGTTAAAACCTGTTACCATGCACCGGATGAGCTTGCTTGTAAAAGCTCGGCCCACCTCGAGGGACTCGTACACACATATCCACACCCTCAACGTCTTTTATTATTATTATTATTCATGTTTTATAAATTTCTCTTTATTTGATATTGTAACCTTTAGTAGGTACGAAGCTCTTAAAAAATATTTCGAAATTTTTAGTCTTTATTCTAGTGTATTTTTATTTTTGTGTACTGAAAAAAAGATATTTTTATGTAGAATCTATAATAGAATATTGAACGTTGTTTCCTCATAATTTTGACACTATTCCATCTCTGCCAGATACAGCTCTAACACATCACAACTCTACCAGAAAACAAGGCTTCCGCTCAATATCTACCATAATACAACTCTACCAGTAATAACAGCTCTCAAATCTCTATCGTATGACAACTCTCCCGGAATACAACTCTCCAGACGATATAAATTCACCCGGATTAAGGGGTGTCCGTCAAAATCCCGAACAGTAAAAATCACGAATGTGTATATATGCAACGAACCATCATGAGTATCCACCCACATCGTCAGGAGTACACACGTTCGAAATTTTGAGAGACACCCGGATCAAGCAGAGTAATCCATCGGTATTATCTTATGTCGGTATTATGGATATAAAAATAATTTCGAAGCGCGACATAGAGAATTTTTAAATTTGAAAAGCTGGTATACACAGTATTTAAACAAACCTGGAAAGTTGAATCTTGTATAAAAAATGTCCCTATGTCGAGCTTCGAAATAATTTTTATATCGATAATACCGACCTAGGATAATACCGACGGGTATCTGTTTGATACGGGAGAATTAACATCGCCCGGAGAGTTATATTCCCGGAGAATTGTCATCTGGGAGAGTCGTGATACGATAAATATGTTTTCAGGGAGAGTTGTTAGAGCTGTTATTTCGGATAGAGCTGTAATCTGGTAGAAATTATGCGAGAGACTTGTTTTTTTGGTAGAATTGTTATGTGGTAGAGTTGTTCTATTCCTGAAGTGTTATCATCAGGGAGAGTCGTAACATGGGAGAGTCGTGATACGATTGAGATGTTTTTGGGTAGAGATGTGAGAGCTGTTATTTTGGGTAGAGTTGTTATCTGGTAGAAAGAGAGTGGGAGACTTAATATTTGGTAGAGTTGTGACGTGGTAGACCTGTAGTATCTGTTAGAGATGTAAATGTGCCATTATTTTTCACCTTTGACAATATATCTGTAAGTACGTTGGTCGATTTCGGCTTTTTCATAGAGGATTTGAATGATAATATCGGTTTAACATTTGTCAATGTCAGCGAATAAGCAAATTTTATATAAATAACAAGTTTCATAACTTTTGATACCCATTTTCAATCTCAGACGATCTTAATACCAAGCAATATTAGTTGGATCTACATTATTGTAGAAAATTTAATTTCGATTCCTTGAAACTTGCAACAGTAATAACATCGTTCTGAATTTTAGAAAAAGAAAGAAAAAAAAAGTTCTTAAAATCATTAAATCTACGCAGTTATGATGACATTATGACTTCAAATTGTTCTACGGTTAATAATGGAAATAAAACATTGTATTTTTAATAACGTATGTCACAAATAAAAATTGATTATAATGATTATTTAATTAATTTTCCATATCGACACATAATTTTGTTAACTTTAAGTTTATTTTCTCAGTACACCCAAAATGTACGCACCAAAATGTTTGATACTGGAAATATCTTAACTTACCCTAAAAAAAACGGTAAAATAACAGTAACTGCTAACCAACATAAACTCTCTGCATCGTACCAAACGTACAGAAAAGTACGTTAAAAAAACAAAGCATACAAACAAACAAGCAAAAAAGTTGCTTGCGTTACTTTTGAGCAAAATTTGCATAAAGTATTCACTGCGAGGGCGGCTGCAGAGACTTCTCCACATTTTAGCGTAGGATACTGGGCCGCGTGACGGGTTTCATGCAATCAGGCGCGTACGCTCAGAGAATTACCGTGTATGTCGTAAAATTCGCAATCTCCATCAACGAGGTGTACACACCGCCCTCCACAGTCTGGCGTTGTACCGAAATACACGATAACAAATAAAAAGTACATTTGTCTATAATAAAACACGGAGCTGGCAATTAGCAGTGCAAAAATACATTTTGCCATTTCTCGTGCTGTCTCACGGGCCACATTACCCATGGAAGACAAGCTCGCGCTAGTGCGTGGATTATTCCGAGGAAATTCAACGGAATATGTATGTAATGGAGTGAGACCGCGCTACGGCTAAAGTGCATCTGGCTAATTTATGCGAATGAGCGCTTCCAGTGTGAACAAAAATTCAACTCGATGTTAGCAGATAAAATGGTCCTTCAGGATATGCCGTTTCGTCGATTACCATTTCGTCAGGAGTTTGAACTACCGGCAATATAATAATCGCAGCTAATTCACTCTTCAAACTCACTCGTACTTGATTCTTGGCATCAACAATTTGGGATGCACGTACAGAACTCATGTATAAAGCGGATATTTTAATATCTTTTTGTATCAAACTAAGTAGACAAATGCACGTGTAAGAAGGACGGGAGGAACGAAAGGACACATAACGAAAACATTACTTGATTTCTATAAAAAAAAAAGTACTCAACTTGGAATTAAAAGCCTGGCGATTTTCGACAAAAATAATGAGTTGTGTACTGAAAAATGTAAGTTCTTATTAATACGTTTGCAATTTTAGTTTACATTTTTCCAAACACTGACAAAATTACAAACAATTTATTTCGAAACGTTTTTTTTTTTTTTTCGATTACGGTAGTTAAAAAATTAACACCTAATTACTTCATCCCACTTTTCTTTAGTTTTTTTATCGCGAGAGTAGATTTTTCTGGATCGATTGAAACCAATAATAAAACCAGGTATCGAATATACTGCTTAAAAGGTCATTGGGATAAAAGATGGCCATTTTCTTTATTGGTCTTACAGAAAAAGAAGTGTTAGTCGATAATGAAACGGAGTATACATAAATTGTTCCTATTCGAAGGCATAAAAATCATATACAAGTGATAAATGATGCTCCAAAATGAACATAATACGAAAATTAGAATGTGATTTACCACAAAGTTTTTTGCGCTGATTAAAGTTAACGTTGAACTTTTCTTCTCTTTTGTCTCTCTCGGTTTCGTTGGGTCTTCTATATCTGATAACATAACCCCGATTTTTGAAATACCAACGTAAATGTATTCTAATTCCGGGAGCCTTGGAGTGAACAATTTATCAAAAGTTACGAATTCTTGCACCCTTATCGCATTCTGTTATTATCGATAACGTTGTAATATAAGAGATTTTCATAATTTTTCAAAAGTCTAACGTTGAGAATTTTGTATGAAGAAGTTGGCGATTTTTTTTAACCTGAGCCAGTTATTGGTAAATTATCTTAAATGTAGATTAAAGCAATAATTGTCTCTAAAATTATTATCAGAGTAGAAACGTAATAGTTTTGTTATAATCGAAAAGATGGAATAAGCGTTATATCGCACTTATGAATTTTGTAACAAGGGTGACTGCAATTGTCCTAATGGCCACCTTTATTCAGCTCCTTCCTGCTGATGATTCTGGTGGTAACGTTCATTTTCTCATTTGCTCGACGTTCGTTCTGCTCGCGTTAGCAGCCGCTACCACAGAAAATGCGAGACGGCGTAAAAGGTAACGAAACTTGGTGAGGGAATTTTCCTCGAGCGTATGTCTAGTCGATGCGGCGGGCGGCAGGTAGTTTCAGCTTATCGTTGAAGCCCAGGGCGTACGAACCCAAGGCCTATGACTGTATATACCTTCAACCACGATAACGAGGACTCGAAGCTTTACGAGCGATAAACCCCGCGGGATATGCCCGCGGACGTCCGTGTATTTATTAACCGAGAGTGAGCGTCGTCTCTATAAACCTAAAAGTCCGGACAGAAGGCTAGACGCGATAAATTTCACGACTGTGGCAACTCCGAGAAATCTCTCGTTACTCTCAACTCGCACACCTGCTACACAATGTGAAAAGTGTACCTCGATTGTAGGATAAAGATGTTAAATGACGAGCAATTTGGGCAACCGTCAATCGACGTCACAGTTTTTATTTTGTATTTTGTGTGCAAAATGACCGTCGCCTCTCGAAATCGTGGCTGTCACGATCAATTAACCATAAATTCGAGTTCATGCATCCATAAAATGACTGCCATTTTCATTCCCATAAGAAATTATGATAATTTTTTAATAACATTTATTCGGATGAATTTTTTAAATTATTATTATTTAATTTTTTTATTCAACTCCTAACTGTCCCGCGTGCAAAAACACGAGAGTTGTACGTTCAATGTCAACCTAAAAAATCCTAAACCTCGATATTTTGTTATTGATGTTTAGAAAAAAAAAGACAAAACGTTTTATGACAGATTTTGGCACAGTGACACGGTTAACTATTGTAAAAATACTTTTTCATAAATATCGAATTGATTACTAACTACACTTATATAAAAAAAAATGTGTACGTTAGTTCTCCTAACTTCACACCACATAGGTCGTCCAGTAGGATAGTTACGAGTCACTTCGCATCTGAGGGTTACGTAACCAATTGTATGGTGATTCGTAGAACGCGCGTGGTTCAATATTCTTTTATTATATACAAGGTGAAATAAAAATGACTGAAAGAAAGTTAAAAAAAATAGTTAAATAAAGAATAAATATTGCCATATTTTGTATAGAAATATATTAGTAATTGAGTGCGGAAATCTCCCGACTATGATATGAGAACAATTATTTATAATTCCAATATTTTTTGTTAATCAAATTTGTTCATTGAATTAATATTTGTAAAATAATTTTTTGTGGTTCATGTCCGGTCACGCGATGGTCATTTGGCAGAAAAATTCCACCAATGCACCAGTTACGATTTCGATTTTCGAAGCAGACGAATTAAATTTATGTTAATTAACATAACGGTAGATCTGATTGGGATATTTTAATTAATGCATTGGATGCAATATACAATCCAATTTGATATTGGTACAGCGTGAGTAAAGTTTATTGAACAGTTGTAGACTATAATGCTCACAGTATAACGACATATTAAGTCGTGCATGTTAGTCAAAACGGGAAACTCGAAGTACCGGTGTGAGATCGATATTCCCGTCGATTAATTAGCCTTCCATATTATAGTGCGAATGTTGGCGGCGGGATCGTAATATATATTCAGCCCGCAGCAGTTTGCCGAGAAGAGCACTTTCGACGTGAAACACAACCACCCTCCCGTCTTAACCCGTAATTCATTTGTTGTCGGGCACAAAACTAAGCTCGGGCGTTCTAATAATCTCATTAATTTGCGAAACGAACTGGCAATTTGCAGTTCCATAGAGAAGGAAGAGTCGGGGTCGAGGGAATATTCCAAGTTTCGAGAGAATACGTAGCAAAGGCAACGTGGATGAGAAAAAAAAATGCAAGGGAGCAACCAGTGAGAAGGCAAACGCACGGGAGTGGTGGCTTAATGGAGATCGGAATGGAGAATAAAGAGGTGCATTCATTAGCGTTTAATGCGAGAAAGGAAGAGGCCATGAACATTAATTTCCTATGATTCCAATTAATTTACTATTGGAATGCATCTGGGTACGATGTAGACACTATTGTCGACGTTTCTAAACCATTTATGTATTAAAGAATTTTGTTTTTCTCGATGAAGAGCAAACACAAAAAATGGAAATAAAAGATGCGCATAGGATTGCAATTGAAGCTAATCTGATTTCCTTGTTCCTTCTTCTAAACGTTTTTCAGTATCATTATATATATGCGCATACCTACTATGTATCGAAAAGGAAAATTTTCCTGTTAACGGAGCGGTATATAATCTCCGGCGCTCAATGATCCAAGCATCAGTCAACCAACGTTACTCGAAAGAAACAGAAGCAGAAGATAAACTAATCTACGTAACAACAATGAAGTTCTTCGTCGTTGCATTCACTTTACTGGCTGTAGCAGCTTGTGCTCCAGGAGCAGTTTCAACTGGCGCTCCAGAAGCTCACAATGATAGTCAACGAGGTTCGTATGATACATGATCATTGCTTGATAGCCAATATACTTTTTCTGTCCGAATATCCTGAATCTAATTAATCATTTGTTCATATCAGCTCGTCTCGAGGATGTTGATGCGGATGGTGGACTCGACGATCATCCTGTTGCAACGCAATTCAGACGAAAACGATTGACGTGCGATGTCTTCTCCTTCGAATCAGGCGTCGTCACACCGAATCATTCGGCCTGTGCCGCCAAGTGCATCTTTATGGGGCGAGCCGGTGGTCATTGCGATGAGACCACGTGCATTTGCAGGGAAGACAAATGGGTACCTTGGTAATGACAAAGATGACGGAGATTATCGAACCTCTAAACTTTTTACCGAACTGCTTATCGATACCCTCTCTCCGCGCATCACTGAAACTACCTCGAGCGACTTACACAATTTTACCGTTATTTAAACTATTCCGATACAATAGTGTTAAACTAATTATACTTGAAAATGTGTATTATGTGTGTCCTGCTGGCCAGGAAAGTTCTGTATTAATTAGAATATCGTAATGTTGATAATAAATCTAAAAATATAAATTCATTATTTTATTATTTCCCAAATACATCTCTAATTTGATCCTATTATCAGTGGTGAACTAATGCAGAATTCAATAAATTGCTAAATTGCTATGCGTTTGCATAGCAATCAAACTGTTTAGTTCGATCACGAACAAACGAATAAAATGTCAGCACAACGCGTTTTCGTGGAAACAAATTCTCACTACGAGATAGCAATATTAACAAGACATTTCAAATATGCTGCTCAACAGTTTTGTCAACACTTTTTCCAATCCCAAGGTGTACACGTATACTTTCATCTGTATATTTTGTCTAAATTGTGGGCTCGTAATACCCCATTGGGTTTTCTTTGTCGGCGAGGTTCTTTTATCCCCTTTGCCTTCTTAGTTCTCTATATAGCTATAGTCTTGTTATACCATACAGAAATGTTTTGCGGGGTGGACGCGAATCAAGCACGAGACGAAGTTAAGAAGGGAGAACGCTAGCGGTGGCAATGTAATTCCGTGGCGTTCTACAAAGCCACCACGGCAGCTAAAGGATTATCTCGAATGGTCCCCCGTCCATCCCAGAGCGGAGCATCGACCGCGTACGTAGACAACATAGAGTTCACCCGCTCGCTCTCTTCCCCGGATTTACCAGGATTTGCAGAGTTCGCTCGACCATGGTATTCTCTACAGAGAACACACCATGGCTTTCTGTTCGTCTGTATAGATTTTTATCTGTCTATATATAATCCACTCGATCACAACGTCCGATCGAAAATTTTCTAAGTTTTCAGCGTTGTACAGAATTCGATGTTACATTCAATTCGCCAATCGAGCAGATAATTAATTGATTATCCATTGTTACGTAAAAACAAAAGGTGATAAAGATCGTTAATTATTATTCAAGTTTTCAAATACAGTTTGAAACCATCAAATTACAGTTTGAAACCATCAAATTACAGTTTGAACTCAATCAAATGTATTTGTAACAGCATCGAAAAAATATTTAATCAACCGAATTCGTAATACTGGGTCTTACACGAATACGCAAACCATCGAACTCACTCTGTCTCTCTACAATTCACGCAATTCCCTTGCGAGGCATCGTAACAATTACCATTCGAATGGAACATCTCTCTAAAATGATTAATAACGAAAAATATGAAAAAATAAAACCGTTGTGCACCTAACGACTAACCACACATCACACCTAAACACAATTGTTTTGCTCTCAGTACATACCACATGCCATAGAACGAATTTACAACGAGGTAGTATAGTTATAAAAATCCACGAAACGCAACGGTAATATTAATCCACACAAATCATAACGTTGTGTTCCTATCAGAAAAATTCAAAAGTCGAATGACGTCTCATCTATTGCTTATTGGCAATTTATGGCACACCGTATTCATACGTTGCCCAACAACTCTTTGTAACTAATTGCCAATAAACACGCTTGTGCTTAACTATAGCAATACTACAAGATTAAATGTCGGTTAACACTGATAATTCGCAGTAAGCAATCACGACTCGTGTGTTAGATAAATGAAAAGTATTGTCGTTTTGCATACAAACAAAAATCCTGATCAATTAAATTTCTTTATTGTTTAAATATTTTTCAAGTATACCGAACTCCCCGGGCTAGTACGAAATATAACAAATATGTACAAAAAATAATATTTAGTATTCGGCAAAGCCTACGTAACTTCGGTAAATTCAGTGTTATACGAAAAGAAATTGAGATATCGAGGAAAGTGGTGAGGCAAACGCGCGTGGCTCGTCTTCGTCCTCGTCCTCGAGTCCTCTTCGTCTTGCGATCCGTGTTAGACACGGCCTCCCGGTTGAACCCTGATCGGGGATGTTCGTCACGTTGTCGAGAGTGTACGCGATAGAGCAATACTGGCCATGAGAGGGAAAAGCTAAAGCAAGGCACGATGAGTTGCGACGCTTCATATCGGCCAGAACCGACTTCCGGTTGGTACGTGCTGGATGTTCCGTAAAATTGAAGATCCCTCAATCCCGCCTTTTCTCGTCCACGCTCCTGCTTCTGAATATGTAAGAGCTGATACTGTGTTCGCTTGCATATCGATCGCTTCTTTTGCACAATCGAGTACGTAATTCAGTATGATGGAAGGGAAAACGAATAAACATCCATATGTATATAGACGTACTCGCGATAAAAGTTATGTATTTGATATTAAGAATCTGAAAAGACTTTAACAGCATAGAAAATCGGATACTGAGATTACGAGAATCAGGTTTACGTTGGATTATGTATGGCAGCGATTAATATATCTTAATCGACCTCGTTAATATTTCCAGGAACGTATATACGTCGTACGTCCAGGAACGTAATTAAAAATCCAGCGTGTTAAAGACAATAAATGCAGATTTTTGTCTAGTGTTGACCCATTTGGTGTTGATAATAACACTTTTCACAGTGCGAAATTCACACATCAAGCGAGTGTGTTAAAATTATTCGTTTTCCATCTCAACATTTTTAACATTCGTGATGAATACATGAAAATCAAAGAATTGTGAGCAATCAATGGGAGAATTATAGCACGAACAAAATATAAAAATGTCTTTGAATTTAATTAATTTAATTTAAAGTAAAAAGGGATGAAATTTTTGACATTATAATGTAAATTGACACCAGCTATTCAACACGTTCATCCGAGTAGAAACATACAAATATCGAGTAGGATTAATTTTAAACAACGGTTTATTTTTTACAATGTATAATCCGATGAATATCGAGGCCCTATTTGTACAGAGTCATTCAAAACAATAAAAGACAATGCAGATTAGAACGAACAAAAACTTTCGCTAAATTTGAAAATTCACCGAATTTGACTAATTTCGTTTAATTGTCTACTATATGCGTTGCTCGCGAACTAATGTAACGTTCAATGCTAACTATACAGATAATACTATTTGTTTATTAGTAGGCGCTCTGTGATGATACGCGTATTGGATATTTTCATGCTTATCGCTGACAAGTGAGACTACTTCAAAGATTATGCAGAAAAACTTTAATTTCTTTGCTTTACTTGACGCAATATTTTTATCGTCCAAGATGGGAGTAGGTCAGAGAAGTTTCCTGATTCTGTCGTATTCTGAACCATTTTCCTCAGTGGAAAATGAGTAAAATCTATCATTTTCCTCATATCGGTTCGGTATATAAAGCTTAGATTCACAGTCAATCATCACATCAGTCAATCGATATCAATCGAGAGTAATAGAAGAAGAAGTAGAAGAAGAAGAAAAACGCATCTATACAACACAATGAATATCGTTGCTTTATTCCCTGTTCTGGCTGTTGCTGTCTGCGTCTTAGAAGCAGCTCTGTCCAACGCGTCAGATGTTAACGATGACTACCAAATGGGTTCGTACGAGCCGAGAGTATTGCGAGCCATTATACTTTTTTTCAATGAAAGTCCTGAATCTAATCGATCATTTGTTAATATCAGTCATCTTGAAGACGTCGAGATACCGACGGTGGACTCGACCCTGCGCTCGCACCGATACGTTAGTCAGACATAGGCGCCTCATGTGCGATCTCTTCTCCTTTAAGTCAAGCGCGTTTACACCAAATAATTTCGGCTTGTGCCGCCAAGTGTATCTATATGAACCGAGGCGGTGGTAGATTTGAGGGAACCACATGCGTCTGCAGGGAAGACAAATGATTAACAAGAATGATCATAAAAAAAATACCGTAAACCCCGAATTGTTTACCGAACGACTATTAACCCAACGCTTTTAATATCGCTGAAACTACCTCCAACGACTTGCACAATAAGTACTTTAGTATTAAATTAATTATATTTATACGATTATTTATACAATCACACTTGAAGAACGTCATTATATGTCCTGCTAGCTGGGACGATTTTCTATCATTCGGTACATATAATGCGTGAAAAATGAACCGGTGTTCCATAAATCCGTAGGTTTTTCATAAATCGTTTTTCACTTCGAGCTTATTACCCATGATGAAAAAATGACGAACTGAAGAAAATGGATAACTCACGTGTGCGATGAGTTTCACTCGACGCACAGAAGATAAAACGCTCAACACAACATTTTTCATGAAAACGAATCCTCTCTATCAGAAAGAAAAATAAAACAATAATATTTTTAATGTACTAGTCGGCCATTTTGTCATTACTTCTTTCGAATCTCGGGATGAAGATACCTTACGATCAAAAAGCACCTGGAATTTGTCAATAAAACGAGCCACCCTTGAGATATTGGCGAAATCATTTTTTTCCTAGGTTGATACATCTGTCAGGTGTTTACATGTCACTTTTAAGCGCAATGTGTCAGATAGTTTGTGCGTAATAGCTTTGTAAACAAGTCATTGTTTGGTGTACTCTGCGAATTCCACTATGTCGAATTTAGTTGAACAAAGAGTGTGCCTGAAATTTTGTCTTTCTAACAAAATATCATGTGCGGAAGCGTTGAAAATGTTAACGGTAGCCTATGGGGACTCGACAATATCGAAAACACAAGCATACGAGTGGTACAAAGAGTTTAAAGCGGGCCGTACTGTGGTTGATGATTTGTTTCGTTCCGGTCGTCCATCCACCTCTGTGACTGACGAAAACATCGAAAAAGTTAAAAAAATTGTGCTCGAAAATCGTCGTGTGAGCATCAGGGAGATAGCAGCCGATCTTGGTGTCTCGTTCGGATCGGTGCAGATCGTTATGCACGATGTTTTGGGCATGAGACGAGTTCAAGCGCGAGAAACAACTCGTGATTTCTTCACCACGATAATGCACCGGCTCACACATCTCATCTTATACGCGACTATTTGACAAAAAACAACGTAAATACCGTTCTGCAAGCTCCGAATTCACCTGATATGGCCCCGTATAACTTTTTCCTGATCACACGACTCAAGTTACCACTTCGCGGAACGCGTTTTGAGACGATTGAGGCGATAAAGGAAAATTCGCAGAAGGAGCTGAAGGCGATTCCAAGATCGGTCTATAAAAAGTGTTTCAAAGATTGGAAGAAGCGTTGGAATATGTGTATTCCTTACGATGGAGATTACTTTGAAAAGAATAAAATAAATATCGATGAATAATTGAACCGTTTTCGTTTTATTGACAAATTACGGGTACTTTTTGATCGTAAGGTATGTACTCTTTGTGTATACGTTTCGTCCCGATGCACTCGTATGCATGAGTAAAATATAATTGTATCATTACACTTTAAAAACAATATTATGAGTCCTGCTGGCTGAAGGGTACTTGTAGTAATTGGTACATAGTACTTTAGTGTTAACAAGAGCACATAAATCCGCAACTTTATTTTTAATAAAACTACGTTCAACTTGTTTTACCAAAAGTGTAGGAGTTCGAAATCCTATGAATTCTAGCTTCTGTATCATGGACGTATCATCAACTTTAGCTATTTGAAGGTTCAAAAGCTCGCTCTCTTTTTTGTTTCGAACCATTTTTGATTCCAAAACTTTCTTTCGCCGCCCTCTACAATCGCAATATCAAAATCCTTTGAACAAAAAATGTAATATTCACTTTCGTTCACGTATCACTGAAATATTGAAATTCATTAATTTGAGATTTAATGAGAAATATAGGGATCGAGATAACGGGATGAAATATAGTTGAACGCGTGGCTCGATCGATTATTCGGTACAGTTGGGAAAACTCCTGGCATCCGCAAGCTCGGGTATGTGTATAAGTTAAATATTACCTCAGCTTCACCTGGCAATGCGAGAGTGTATTATAGAATTTGTACAATTGTAATTCATACAAAACATAAATTATTACAAACCCAAACGCAATATGTCATGGCCCGCAGCATCTTTTGCTCGCCATCTGCGTCACCCCGGTAGTACAAATTCAAAGATTCTATCTGACCCTAACTGTAGGCTGCACTGCACCGAACACACAGTCACACACTGTTACGACGTCAGGGCACCCGCATTCTCAATATTTTCGTATGCGATCGTCTATAGTCAGAGTTCGTATAATTTTTGTGTGCTACGTGAAGCATATCACATGTAATTATACGTATCGCCTCCGTTCCCTTCTCTGATTAACCGATTACTTAACTTATTTCGACAACGAGTACATTCTCCGAATCATTCTGATAAAAAAAAATTGTCTCGTACGACGTACCACCACTACGTCACTGAAAGAATAAGTGAGAAATCTGTGTAGTATCACATCTTGGGAATAAGTGATTGCAAAATATGTTGATGCGGCTCCACAGAGCAAGCACATTTCAAAGTTTGAATCGTTCACTGTAAATATGCAACAGTCAACTCATTGATACACACGAGTGAAGCAATAACTGTGGGAGAGGATGAGCATGTTGACGCGCGATTTGTCCGGAAATAAAACGACGTTGAATTACCATTTTTATTAAGCGCGAGTTTACGACCCGGATGACGAACAAAAGGCAACGTGAAAATATGCAATCAAAACGAATTGCACACAGGTGACGAGTAATCTCATAGCAGGATTGGCATCGATCGTATTAAATATTCCAAAGTGGAATAGTAAAATCATAGACGGCGTAACGATTGTAACACATATACTCTACATATATTTCGGGCTTAAATATTTCCACCGTAACACTTTATCCTACTTACACACCTTTATCATCTTTGACAGACATTAAAAGCAAATATTTTCTAATGAGATCTTAACGTTGATAGAATCGTTAAATTGGACAATATATTATTTTATTAAGTTTCCTTTTTTAGAGATATCACCATCAACATTTTTCTGTGATAAATAATTTACGTTTGTTCGTCGATTGACTCTTGTTGCATCCTAATTCGATATTGTTCAATCCTACAAGATAGCAAAGTCGAAAAGAAATAACTATTTGATATTAATACTAATTTCGGTATTTCTCTGTTACATGTTGCAAATTTAATTTGAGAAGTCTCGAACACGCGCACCGTTTAATGTTCGAGACTTTAACACCATCCCATAAAAAGATGGCTCACACAAGCCACATTTACGTAAATAATCAAATATTACATAAATTCATTTTAAAAAATACAAATTGGTGTAAAACGATGTTTTGAGATACAGTGATTTTTATAGTGCTTTAAACGCAAATATGCGAGGTGAGGTGAAAGAGTCACTTTTCAGCGATAAAGCTCTCCAATAACGAGAGGTGGAAGCAAATAGGGAAAGAGCAAAAGAAGGAACGACGAGAGTGGATGCTGCTGCAGAACAATCTCAATGAGCGAGAGCGAAAGAGAGAACGGTAGCCCGCGCCCTCTTTACTTGGTCTCGTGCGCGCGGTGCAACTTGACCCCGATAGCAGTACGAGCCCGCACGTCGACTCCCTCGAGTTCACTCTCCGGCGAACCGGTACCACCTACTCCAGTTTTCTCCTTCCTTACGGCATCTCCACATACAAACACACGTACAAAGCTCATACGCCTTGTGTACTCCAGCTTTAGTGTACTCCACAATACACAACCTCACGAGAGAGCTTCATGTGTCTTATCCTGGCGCTTTCGTACCTGCGCTCGAGCTATCTCCAAGACAAGATGTACATTAATATACCAAAAGACATATTCTCTGCAGTAAACTCTTGGGCATTATTTAGCATATCTTTCGTTTGTTTTTTTCTTTTTGTTTATTCTATCTTTGTTCGTGAAGTTTTCTTATTTTTCTCTCAACTATGCTACTTGCCATTTCTCCGTATATCACCGATGAATATCGTCATAAAGAATGATAAAAATTCTTTTAGAAATGAACTTTCAACGAGGAATGCTTGAGACTTCAAGGAGCTTTTTGATTCAGGTTCTTTATTAAATATAGCTTTGTAGGAAGGCGAGCTGCAAGGTGATATGGAGTCTCCTTTACATCGTAGCAAAGATCTCGGCGAGGGCCATTTCCGAGGGCATTGATAATAACGCGTTTGCCTAGAGACCTATGAGAATCCAGGATTCACGAGGCTGGTATTTAGGTTGGGTTCCGTGGGGGTGTATGAGACGAGCCGACGAAGAGTCAGCCAGACCGAGAACGCGCTTCACGCAGATCGATAAAATTCAAAGCCCGGGACTTCAACGAGAGTGCCTAGCCAGCATCTAGCTACGTTTTTCTGTTTCTCTTCAACACTGATCTTTCATTGTATTACAGTAGAATCCTCATTAAACGGGGTGATTGAGTCCAAACAATCCACGAATAATGAATAACTTAAACCACGGATAATACGTTTTATAGGAGGGCCCTTCACCCATAAACGGGGGGGGGGGCTGGGTAAAAGTATTTTATTATCTATAATAAGGATAACATACAAGCGTTAATTTTTTTATTTGGTAAAATAAGTGATATACAAAAATCCAAGTTTATTATTATTTTTTTTTCAAATACCCAATTTGATCTTTTTTTTCCAAATATTTACTAAATGTTTGATTAAAAAAAGCACCTACGATTACTATTTTTAAACGTACAATTTGCCGAATCAACGATTTCCTAAATTTACAAAATATCTCAGAATTTGCAGATCATAACTATCATGGCCATAGAAACTTTGTTTTGAGATAAAGATTGACTACGGTTTCTGAAGAATATAACTAGTAATTTCAACAACGTTAGATTTGACTAACTTAAGTTATTCTAGATTTACTCAAAAGTTAGAGCAACTTAAAACCTATATTGATAATATTGAATTAAAGACGCTAAGTGGTAAAAGCACTTTAATGACAGATTGATGGAAAATCCTTATTAAGAAATAGCGGATGGTGGGTAATATTTATATTTGGAATGAAAATTCTTCTTTTTTTTTCGATTCATCTGGATTTACTAAGGGATACGATAGAAAACGCGCTGTAGAATTCATCGGCCTGATAAATCAACCCAGTAAAATAAAAATGAGCGTTGGTCATAATTATTTCCCGTATATTTAATTCCTCAGTGGTTTGAATACGAAGGATGAGGAAAATCTATCACTTTCTTCGATCTAGAGTAGTACGAGCCATTCGATACCCATTGAGAATAACAGAATCAAAAAAAACACATCGACAAAACAATAATGACGATATGTGTCGCTGTATTCATTTTTCTAACTGTGAGAGCTGAGTTTGAGGAGCAACTCCGTTCAATGCGCCAGAAGCTATAACGCTGGCGATTAAATAGGTTCGTATGATGTTATAAGATCGTTTGTCAATGCACTTTTTCTCAATGAATGTACTGAATCTGATCGATCATTTGTTGGCAACAGCTTGTCTTGAGAACGTCCATACGGACGTTGAATTCAAAGCTGCTACTGCTATAACACGTTGAACAGGCAAATAAGGAGCTTGCCGTTGTGCGATCTCAACTCTGATGTTTATTCCACGACCTACGTCCAGGTGTTTCGACAAGTGCGTTGCTAAGGACCGAATAGTCCGGTGACAGATGCCAAGAATTCGACTGTATTTGCGAGGGGGACATACCGTTCTTTTGGTAACAAGAATAATCGCCGAGAATACCGAAACCCTGAGCTATTTATCGTATGACTTACCAACGACTTACAACTCTAACATAACTGGAACTACCTCGAACGACTTACACAATTCAGCACTTTGGTATTAAATTCATAATTTATTCTACACGATTATTTATACAATAATACTTAAAAACTGTACTGTGTGTCCTGCTGGTTGGGACGGTTTAGCATCAATGAGTACATTACATTGTGGGAAATAAATGAGATAGATAAATTTATGGCTCTATTGTTCGTTGCTATTATTAATAAATCGAGACCGTCTCTCTGTTCAATTAACGTCATTATATAATTAGGTTCTATATCATTAAGTTTACAGTGCTCCACATATTACGTTAACGTTTCCCTGGAAAGAAATAAAGACCTAGCGTTGATCAAAGGCAAATTAACTTTGTCGTGATTTGACGTAATTCAGCGATCTCGTATTGACTCTCGAATCGATCAAGCATACCAATGTGTTCAACGATTAATTAAGCATTTGTGCTTACTAGATTGGACATCGGTACCTACATTCAGATCGTCGGGTATAACTAGCTGATATTGATATTACAACCCCTAAACGACAATCGGATATGTCCAGTCATTTCAGTGAATCAAATGCAACACGATGAATTGAAACTATACTTGAACGAATATATTAGACGAACAGTAAAAGACAGGATGCGAGAGCCATCTATTCCTATCATTTATTAATCTATTTCCCACAACAAACTATATGACAATAAACTATAATCCAATTAAGCTTAATTATAATTACATTAACATTTATATAGATATAACGTCCACGTTCGGTCAGTAGAATGGACATAGACGATAAATCTATATAAATGTTTAAATGTATACAGTGGCTTGCCTAGAACTGTTATGGTATAATCACATAATATACGAATTTTGTATGACTTGTTAGATGGCAAACCGTATTTAAATAATAAACTAATGCCATAAGATAAAAGTACCGCAGTCATGGACAACTGTGTTTAATTAAATATATTTAAAGAGAACAGTGTCGCAATGATTTCGTGCTCAGATCTAAGACCAGTAAAATAAATGCCTTTATTACTGATCATGTACCAATTCCTAATCAGGATATTTCCACCAATTACTATCGTCAGCTTCTCCCCACCACTCGATAAACATCCAATGGAAAAACGACGCTGGTTCGATCAGTAATTGAGGCAATCATACAGCCTTATTTATCCCTATTATCCTACACAGTCAGAGTCAGAGTCAGAAGTTTTCCTGATATGGTCAGTAATAGGAGAATTTACCTCAAAATCGGGTTCCATTTCCGATCGACACAAATAGATTTTTTCCTGTCTTCTTTCTGTAGTCCGGATAGGTCTGAACCCATATTAAGCTTTAGGACCTATCATTGAAATGTTTAGAAAGCTGTGTGAAAAGTGAATACAGTGAGAAATGGAATATGTAAAGGAAGGAGTCGTATAAGACTGTTTCGTATGCCTTCAGTCGTATACGGTGCATACGGTGTCGTCAGTTACGAGAACCAACTTGAGCGCCAGAAAACTAATAATAGTTGCACGAACCAACAGGTTGGCTGGACTAACGAATAAGTTGAATGACCGAACAAACAAGTTGGTTCACTAAACTATTATTAGTTTCCTGGCGTCAAAGTCGGCTCTATAGCAACTCATCATTTTTCTCCGTGCAACTGTACACCTGCAACACTCCACATTGTTCAACTCTACACTTAGAGTAATCGCGGTAGGCTTGGCAATAAATAAGTGACTAAGTGCACTACTGCAACCAATTAAAGATATTTAAACTAAGAACCAACCGTGCATGGACTATCAATAATTGTCACTTGACAATTACCAGGTCTACCACGATTTATCTGAACGTGCATTCGTAATAATTTACACAAAAAATATTCCACCATTCTACGAGACCTGTTCAAGTTTACATCCGTAATACTCTACATGTAAAATATCCCAACTTTCGACGCGATTTACTTAAACTGTACGCATTATCAAGTGCTTTTGAATAAATGAGCGTTTACTCGCACAGAACCTCAGCTTGAATAGTACATCGAATACTGTTATCACTCGTCTACGTACATTATTACTGATTAAAATGAGGAAGAAAGAAAATAAATCCGAACATATCGATCGGATAAATTGTGTCCTGAGAACTCTGAACGTTTTATTTTGCTAAATGCACAAATAGCCGGAGTTTTTTTCTTGGTACACAGTGTTTTCAAATCATGCAGTACGACATGGAGAAGCGATGAATCATCGTTTGTGAAGCACTTTTATATTAGGTGCGCAACTAAGTTCCCGCTGTTTTTCAAGAGATGGCTCCAGTAGTAAGTGCTGGTCGATTGGGGCATAACCAAAACGTCATGAACCAAGCTTAGACATATGGTAAACAAACCGCTTTGACACATTAGTGATTTTGTTTTTGCGTCATATACTTTTGGTTGTGTGAAAATGTCTGATTTTGTGCCGAATAATCGTCATTTGCGGGAAGTGTTGCTTTTCTTCTTTCATTCGAAGAAAACGGCGGCTGAAGCGCATCGAGAACTCGAAAAAGTTTACGGAGATGCTGCTCTAAGTGAAACAACATGCCGTGATTGGTTCCGTCGCTTCAAAAACGGTGATTTTCATGTTGACGACCGTTCGCGTGAAGGGAGGCCAAAAACCTTCGAAGACGGTGAATTGGAGGCATTGCTCGATGAGGATCCATGCCAAACGCAAAAAGAACTTGCTTCAGCACTAGGAGTTACCCGCCAAGCCATTTCCAAGCGATTGCACGCGTTGGGAATGATTCAAAAATAAGGAACTTGGGTTCCTTATGATTTGAAGCCAAGAGACGTTGAGCGTCGTTTTTTCGCCTGTGAACAACTGCTCCAGCGGCCAAAACAGAAGGGTTTTCTTCATCGCATCGTTACGGGTGATGAAAAATGGATTCATTACAGCAACCCAAGGAGAACAAGATCATGGGGACTGCCCGGTCATGATTCTACGTCGTCGGCTCGACCGAATATTCACGCTGCGAAGATTTTGCTGTGTATTTGGTGGGACCAGGGCGGTGTTATTTATTATGAGCTGTTGAAACCGAACGAAACCATCACTGGGGAACGGTATCGAACTCAATTGATGCGATTGAGCCGAGCACTGCGCGAAAAGCGGCCACAATACGAGCAGAGGCACGAAAAAGTGATTCTACAGCATGACAACGCTCGGCCTCACGTTGCCAAACCCGTTAAAACCTACTTAGAAAAGCTCAAATGGGAAGTCCTACCCCACCCGCTATATTCCCCAGATATTGCGCCGTCCGATTATTACTTGTTCCGTTCGATGGCACATGGTCTGGCTAATCAGCAGTTCAGCTCATACGAAGACATCTCAAAATGGCTTGATTCGTGGATAGCCTCAAAAGACGAACACTTCTACCGTGACGGTATTCGAGCTCTGCCAGAAAGGTGGGAAAAAGTTGTCGCTAGTGATGGGCATTTTTTGAATGATTCATTTGTAAACATTTTTTCACAATAAAGTTGCATTTTCATTGAAAAAAAAAAAAAAAACAACGGGAACTTAGTTACGCACCTAATAATTCTACTATAAATTTTCCTGCCAAGCAACATCTCTACCACGAGTTAATTTTGGATAATATTTTTACCATATTTAAAACTCCCTGAATTACAACTCTGCCGGATTTATCAGTTTGAAGATTGATTAATGGTAAGTGTTCCTGTGGTAAACCGGAATTGCGAGAGAGGTTCACCCGGTAACACGCAACATCAGTGTTTAGCAGTCGGAGAGTGTTGTTCTATGGTAGAGAAGTAAATTGCTAGACTTGTAATACAGGAGAGTTGCATTATGTTAGACATCTGTTTATGAAATAAATCGTAATAGAGACATTTTTCGGGAATAAATTAATGGTACAGTTATATATGTCCTATTTTAATTAATTATATAATAATTTCGACTCAGAAATCTTGTTTGAATTGCATAGACGCGCAGATGATACACTTAATTTACGCCAAGTGTCAACAAATTAAAAACATTAATTCCTCTATGAAAGTCCTATATTAATAAATGGCAAAATATATCTGCGAACGCTTCCTTGGTAACGAGGGAGTGCCATTTAATATGACATTATCGCAAACGTAATTTCTATGCTCCTTGCCGGAGATTATAACTGTCATTTACATCTACGAATTACTGCCTAACTCGAACTTCGTAACTCATAAGCCAAAATTTTCTAGAAGATTTATTGGTATCACATTTAGTTGTTCAATTTATTTTCCACAGTGAGAAACGTATTAGTATTATATCTATAATAGCCCTTCAGTTAAACTATGATTATAATTTAAACATTAGCTATGAGCCGTTAAGAGCCAAGCAGTTATTTGACGTAAATACAATTGGATAAAGCAGTGTGGTCTATAATATAATTTAAACCGCTGATAATTATTGGATATTTGGTCTATTAGTTTATAAAAGTGGCAGATTCATGCTTATATTCATCATTTCATAGTGTCTGTTGAGAAAACCACTTATCAAGGTACACGAAAAGAAAAAGTAGTTGGGGAAACTGACACATTGGTTCCGACAACCAACTGGAATAGCACAACGCCAACTCCTCAGTTGGTTCACGAAATTCCAATGTCATTGATAAAATATCAGTGGTAACGGTAACCAACCGAGATGGCATCCTCACCTTACCGGCTGGTCGGTGCAATCCCTCAGTTCAGTGTAATACGAAAAAAAAACCAGGTAAATAAGGATATTTCTATCAATTTAGGGTGGCAAGGACCGGTACGCACTTTGCGCAATGCTTCGATAGACGAAGGCTATCTAATCACAATATTTTATTGTATATTTACCATATATTTAATGCATTTCACTTTTATTTATTGCAAGCCGTCGTCCATCCACATCCACCTGTCACTTCAAACAATGGCGTCGTTTGCCTTTGTGTAAAGTTTCACTTGTAGCACGTACGAACCGGTTGGTTATAGAAGTTACTCGTAGATTGCCGGTAATATCCAAATGCTTGTCGCAACTACTGCCGCGGTTAGTTGCACTACCTAATGGCTCGTGGTGGCGACGACACTGTGATTCGTTACAGGAATCAAGTCGTTGGTCTTTAGTACTATTTTTCGCTAAGCGTTCGAAAGTAGTTGGGAATACTATTTCTATTTGGTTTCTATAACCAATTCGCGACACATCATATGCTGAAAAGGGTTATCGCAACTACTTCGTTCCCCGTGTATCCCACGGGAGTGGACATTGAATTGGAGTTCGTGTTCACATGGATGATAACTTCTCTAGGCCAAATTATGAGTTTCATCTTGAAGACGACTTTCGTTCAGACGAACTCTTTCTCCCACTGAATTTGAAGCCATCACGACGCTTCTGTCTTATTACAGGGTCGATAAGAGCAACGTAAACGTCACCGTTCAATCGTCAACACCAACTAATTGGAAGAAAGCATTTATTCAACTTAAGCATATAAAGACGAGCAAAATGTTTACTTGCAATAAACTTATAAAGTCTACGAACCTATTTGACTATCCCGACGAGTGTCTAGTCATCTGGGTACAACAAAAGCCGAAAGACATGCAAGTATAACCCAAATGGTGAATGCAACGACAAAAACCTTCATCCGTGACAGACGGGTTCTCCTCTTTCGCCTCTAATGCTGTCGAGTGCTCTTGATTAATTGATCGAGTGGTCACAAAGAATTTCGGCTTATATACCATATCTATACGTTAATTGTGTGATAATTTATATACGTACATCATTATTTAGAAACGTAAAGGCAAAATGAAAAATTCAGATTTATTTGTCGATGGCATATATTGAGTCACAACATTTTATTTATCTAGATGCACGTGTGTCCCTACAGTTTCCCTTAGTGTTTTCGAATCGTACAATACCCGTGGCATACACGTTAGAGTAAAAGGAACCGTAAATGTTCTATGCTAAATTAGCCATGAGACGCCAGAACCATAGAATATGGCTCCCTATGGAGCTGCTTCAAGCCATAAGGTTACCCCTATGTAAGTCACACCGCCCGAAACCGTCCCGAAATGGGACTACATAGCGCAGAGTAGGGGTAACGAGTTGTTATGGTAGATCCGAGGAGTGGGGATATTCTTGTAACTTATAACTTACACTCATATTAGTTGTGTGAGATGGCCTGATCGGGCCTAGACTCATAGTTGATAGAGTGAGTACCGAGGGTAGGGAGTGTGTATAACGTGTTCTATCGCATTCTCTCGTTTACTTAACTATTTATGCCTCTCATTTGGTGTCGGTTCATTTCGACGTTATATTTTTTCGGCATTACCCTCGCTAAAGATGTTTCACTTAAACAAAAACAACTCCACCACGATATTATTCCGATAAAAAAAGCTCTACCACATTTCAACTCTACTATATTACAACACTACCACTTTAGGCAGTAAGTCGTTTCTACAGGTTCCAACTCAACACAGCCTCGACTGTACACGCGTCAACTGCACACTGTTAATTCCGAAACGTACCAAGTGTGCCGTTGACGCGTGTACAGTCGATGCTGTGTCAAGTTGGAACCTGGGGAAACGACTTACTGCCCCAATTTATAACCCTGCCACGAGACACGGTCTTCGCTTTTTTACCATAAAAAGCCACCGTGGAGTTGTATCATGATAGAGTTATAATCTGGTAGTCAATTTTTCCTTTCCTCGCTCCGTTTTAGATTTTTAATTCTCTGCGTAATCTTCTCGTGGCAACAACGTCGATTTAGAGGGAAAGAAATGTTAAAGTTTTTACTTCTAAAGAGGTTAAACAGTTCAATGTAAACTCTTGACTATCCTGATGAGAATCTAATTAACTAATCGCAGCAAACATTGAAAGATAAGAAAGTACAGCTATAATGACGAATGCAACGACGGTAAAGTTCATCTTTGATGCGCAGATGCTTTTTTTCTAATTCTAATATCTCTAATTTCGTTGTAATAATATTATTTCAATCGTCATGACGTCTCAATCGCTGCTTCATCTTCACAATACGAAGCAACGGTGTACATCCGGATCTTCTTCGAATTTCGTTAATTAGCGGCTATTAAGGATGCTCGCAGGACAGTACTCATTAGCATCACACGCAACATATTAAAATCACTATCGTGTTCGGCGGGGTTAACGATCTGGAACGCGCTTAATCGACCTGGGGTATACTCATACATCTTTGTGGTTCAAAGCTTCAATGACATTATAAGCTTCTGAATAAACCGGACTAAAGCAGACGGATATCTGCTGACCTACGATCCCTCGTCTTGATGTTGTAATATTGATAAACATTGAATTGATAATATCCAATCAAGTCTGATCGATGAATTCTGCACGATGTTGCAATTGTGTAATACAAATGCGTCGTAATAACGTTAATTACAACATTCACCGTTGTGCCGAAATGTTTATGTCGCCATTGACGTGACGCAAGCAGAACTGAGTTGCTATACGTGAAGGGAGAGAACGGAAAAGCGTCGTGAAAATATCGAGCTTTAATTAATATAAGCAGTGGAGAAGCGTCATCCATGAGCATCGACAAGCCCTCGGTTCGCTTTCATCGCCACCCGTTGCTATCCACCCCCGGGTCGTCCTCTCCACTGCCGCTACGTATTTTTAATGAGAAAAAAGAGTCCCCGATGTGCCATCCGCTTTTAAAATTTTTTTTGCCTACTTCATCCTTCTCAGCCGCTGCTTCGATGCGGGAGAGACGACATTTCAGAGATTACAAGCACAGCCTGCTCGTGGAATATTATGCGGGAAATGAGATGCAAAGAGAGCGAAGCGAGAAGAAAGTGAGGGATACAAGATGAGGAGAAAATAAATAATAATAAAAATTCGACGAAAAGTGCCTCGTGCCAAAAGCTTATTGTTTAGCCTCCCCGTATCTGTTAAGAATTATCTGACTGAACATTTTCAGTCTTACTCAAAATAATGACGCTATTAATCCAGCTGCCCTCGTATATATAGTAGCGTCCATTGTTAAGAATCGCCAGATAATAGTTGAAACCAAATAAATTAAAATAACGAATGAAGGGCATAGGCGAATAACGGCAGATGGCGGCTGACGTTGCTCAAAAGTTCGTGCTCCTTATCGTAGCCAATTAATCTACGTTTTCCGTGCTCCTTCGATAATTTCTCTTTTTTTCTTCTTCTCTCTTCTCCGTACGAAGAACGTGGTGAAAGGAGCCGAGAATGGAGAGGGCCTCCTGAATGTCGGAATGGAAAAACTATCCTGAAGAAGAAATTTCATTTAAAACTTAACGACTGGCCATCGTGAATTAAGTGTGTATATAGTTGTATATAGCGTTTCTAAGCCATTGCCCCGAAGACTTTTTGCTCGATAACAACGTTGCTGCGGCTTCTTGAGAGTATCTCACTGTGAAAATTTATCTCAAAGAGCTACAGCAACAACTTTTATGTACGTTTCGTTGCTTGGTTTTCTTGGCGGTGCAGAAACCTTTACTCGGTGGAACGGAGAGTCGCACGAATTTCATCGGCACGCCTCATCGTTGCTCCGTTCACGCCCGCCAGGATCTAAACCCGGTTGTTGTCCGGAGTGAAAGAAAGGTCACAGGGCAAAAGTATATTTCCGGCTGAGCCAACGTCACTCTCCTCGGTTGTGGTCACAGCGGCTTCGCCCAACGCTCGATCTGTGCATTTACTTTTCTATCCATAGCGACTGCCGTTCTTCACGGACTGTTTCAAATGTTGAGAAAAGATTTTCTCACGGAAATTCAATCGTTCTCTTCTCATCGATGCGCATTTCAAGCTTTCAAAAAGAATTGTACCTTCCCTCATATCGAAGTTTGCTGCTCCACTTCGTGTTTCTCTCTTTCTCTCGAATGCGCAACATCAATCGATGAAACAAATTCGAATGAAAGCTTTATTTAGTCTGGACGATTGAACCAGACGCGTCGCACCTGGGGCCTCGCTCGACGACGACCTTGCCTTTCGAGGCACCCGAAGATCTATAGCTCCGCACCGGCGCGGCAACAGCAGTTTACCATTAAACGCAGCTAGCAGCAGTTCAACTTGAAACCGTGAGACGACGGAATCTGTGAGCTACGTCGCAGGCTCTCCTCTCGACTCTCGCGCTCCGTGTGTTTCATATAATATTATACCCACCTCTGAATCAGCTGCCGCACCTGTCGTCCCGCGTAATTTAATTCTACCGTTCCACTTTCTTGCCCGATTCCTGAGAGGCCCGAGCGTCGCGTACCTTCATAAAAGTTTATTTTTCTTTTCATTCGTGAATTGTGCCGGCACTGACGCCGCCTGAAATTTTAAAGTCAGATTCGTCCGATCGACATTAAACAAAAAAATATAAATAAAAGCAAGGCAACACAACAAATGTAAGTAAATTTGGAGAATTTTTCGTAAAATAAATTCAACGGTTTATGCCGGCGACTCGTTGGCCGAAAAAATCATTGCAATGCATCGGGAGAGCTAGTTTGTTTTCTCGAATGCGCGAGGAAGACACGAGGTTCGATCGGTTTTGTGATCACGGCTCTCAGTCGAATCTTCTTCGCTTCCTCGAATCTTCCGCAGCATATTCAGTACTCGGGTTCCACGTTCTTTTTCCTTTCGCACTCGCGCGAAAGTTTACTCCCTCTCCCTTCCTCGTGCCCATCATTCCTGCCCCCTCTCTTTATCCTGCCCCCTCTCTTTATCCTGCGCCCTCTCTTTATCAGTCTCTCTCTCTCTCTCTCTTTATCAGTCTCTCTCTCTCTCTCTCTCTCTCTCTCTCTCTCTCTCTCTCTCTCTCTCCCTCTCTCTCCCTCTCTCTCCCTCTCTTTCTCTCTCTCGAGCGATTCTGTCTCGTTTCCCATCTCTCGGCATTTTCATCTCGTTCACCGAAACGTGCGAGAACGGCCATCCACAACTTCCAGCCTACACTAACATTAATGATCCCGGATAGAATCCACCAGCCGTGTACACCACAGTCTCACCTCTCGCTTTAACGCTGGATCATTTCGTGCAGTATCCCGTAAGCACCGGGAATCGATACCGTCGCTATGGAGACCCAGGGTCTCTGCCAGCCGTAGGGATACACGCGGAGCTGGAGGAAAAGCATGAGGAGAAGGATGATACAACTCAATGCGACTATTCGAATGTAATACACTTCGCCACAATGCGAATTTTACCTTTTCAAGTTATTGTTTCTACAACTTTCCTCATCCGGACACACGCGCGCGCGCGTTAACACACGCACGGACGCACGCACCTCTACCAGAAGTTTCTCTGTTCAACTATCAACCGTTTCATTGATTTTTATTATTGATTGAACTAAATAATTTACATTAACCCTTCAATTACCGGAAATGTTCTGCTGGCAACAAAATACCTTGACTACGATTTTGTTTATAACAATAATACGGACTCATACTGCACCCTTAAAGTCATTCTGCAATTTAAAAATAAAAATACTCGAACATATGTTTACAAATTCAACGAATAGTTTAAATATTGCTACGACGAAACTGTAGCGATATACACTCAGAGTGCTGGTACTTGAGACATAGAATATCTAAACAAGATCTATAGAAACGAAATACACCGATATAAAATTTACATTTTCATTACAAAGACGTAATAACATTTTTTTTTAGTTGGCATCGTCCTACTGAACGTTAAACGGCTGATGTAAATAAACATATGATAATTTATTTGTAAAACAAGTAGCCAGTACACTGCTAAAAATATTGATTTATTAAGGTACTTGAAATTTCAGCAAATCACATATTCCACTTCAAAAAGCTTTTGGTACTATAAGATAAAGCCTTCGAAGGGTATTTGCGCGTTGATTAGACAAACTGATCTTTAAGTGACGGAAATAAATTTAAGAAACGAAAAAGGCTGAATATTGTGCGGAGATGTGTATGAAAAATTGTAAAATAATTATAAAAAATAAATGATTACTACCGAACGAAGGATCAATACATACTGTATGAGTTTTTGAAACCCGAGTGACAATGAATTAGTCCTGTTTTAAAGGAAAATTCGATAGAGCATATTTCCTCTACCATGTACATATTCACGTATACGATTCACCCGGTGAGCGTGTTTTCTTCAGGCTGAGCTCGAAAAAATATTCAGGGGTGAGTCAAGAGCGTTCCATTGAAAGCCTTCATCCCTCTTCTTTTGTTCGCAGAGTCCCGGGTTCTCGCTAGTCGAACCTACCATCGAAATAAACCACTCGGAACCTCCTCTGTATACCGTGAGTGATGGTCGCGAGAAATTCAACGAATAATCCATTTTATTTTCACAATTTTTCATCCTGAGCTCCGTTATTTCTGTGAGATCCACGCGAGATAATGGTTTACGACTGAAGTTGACGGTTGCCTGGTAGCTCTTTGCGTTCTTTAGGTCGCGTTGAAGATAGGAGAAAAAGGAAACGTTTACAGCCGATGCGGTAAAATCATTGGTGGAAAAAGTCACCCGGTATTGCATAGCTAACAGTATAGCAGCAACGGCAGCAACAGCAGGAGAAGCAGCCGGCAGATCCAGAGAATTCGAGGGGTAGATCAGTGCTGTCGAACCCTTCCTACCACTCTCTTTCTCTCTCTCTCTCTCTCTCTCTCTCTCTCTCTCTCTCTCTCTCTCTCTCTCTCATCGTCGACTCCTCGTAAACTCGACGACCTTGAACCCCTGTGAGCAGACGTCGTGCATCCCGTGCGCCCCTCGCGCAACCCCACCCATATATATATGTACAGTCAAAGCCTTCGAACGGCAAATGAACAAGAAAAAAAAAGGAAAAGTAGAAAAAATACAAGGAACCTACGTCCTGGAGTAGCGGCTGCTGGGTTATCTGAACTTGGCTATCGGGTTGACTGAACTTGGCCCTGAACTCTCACTTTTTCATTAATTTCACCGCATATCTCTCGCTTTTTCCGATGCTCTATGTTACGAATTATGTTCGTATTATTTGTAACTATTATTTTTCGAGTATTGAACTTTAATGTACTTTATTATTCAAAGAGTGAGAAATGCGGTGAGGTGAGAGTTACAGTCGTGTATGCACACGACAAAACATTAAATGGGAGCTCCGGCAAGCAACAGACGGTTCGAATACGCTTACCACAGCGTATCCGGTATACATCGGTCGTAACGCACCTGGTCCGTTGCAAAATATAACTCTGCTCAAGTTATAAACCTGACGCGTCAGCCACAACAACGAGGAGTACTTGCAAGTAACACTTGGAAGTTGCTGCTGCTGCTACCAGTGTTGCAAGGTTATTCGACGAGGTCTCGAGATTGCGACAGAGCTATGTATATTGGACGATTTTGTGACTAGAGGGAATCCAAATGCTAACATCAGAGGCACCTCGAAGATCGTCGATAATCGATTTAATTCATAGTTTTGTTAAATTTAATTAAGCTCGACGACACCTGTTGGTACGCATCTCATTATTGGCACGAATGCCTCTCGCTGTTTCTCTCAAAATTTCTTCCTCCACTGCGACATCTCTTTTCTTACAATCTAACCACTTTCGCTCTGCAGAAACGTAACCCCTTATCGTCCCTTTGACGACACCATTACACCAGATAGGTTTCCGCAAACTAGGCGACAATTCCATTCGAGAACTCAATTAAACTTATGTACACCGTTGAAACTATTTGTTAAATGAAAAAAGTTTACAATTATTCTTGTCAAAGTCATAACTACGAATGTAACAAAAGATGGTAAAATCGAAATATCTGTAAAGTGTATTTTAACAGATTGATTATTCTCCTTGGTCGCTGACCGCTGCGCCCAGTTCCAGATTTCCATGTCGTTCTCGGTGTGTTCCATGTCAATGCCGAAACTCCATGCATAAGCAAATAGGTGTCCACAGCGGTGCTCCCAGTAGCGAGTTGAATTCGTGCACTGATTGCATGACAAAAGCCAATCAAGAGATTTTGAGTAAATGCAGGATTGAGAAGTTCGATCCGAGACGATTCAACGATCGATACGCGACGTTATTGAAGCAAAATAATGTTGCACTTGTTTTGCAAAAAAATCTATTCCGGTACTGGCATTCATGATTATGTACTTAACCTTTTATATCTAAGGGAGTCGTTGAAATTGATAAAACTTGGAAAATTATCTTCCGCAAATCGCTACATAACGTTATTGAATATAATAAAATCAAAATGGTCTAAAATATCGACAAAAATAATTGAAAACCGTGTGTATCCAGTAAACTATCATTAAACAAGATTTGGATTTTAATTTGTCGTGAAACGACCAAGGGTTTCCAACTTTATAGCATTTTGAATATTTTGAAAATTGTCTGCCTGCGTTTTTGTTCTCGCAAATTTTGAGATATCGGGCGGAAATTTTCTACGCGAATGGAGCATCAGTGAACAATGATTGATCCAAAAGTGGTCAAAAATCGATAAAGTTGTTCAAATTTTAAGAAAATTCGAGCATTTTTTCGAATTTTAATAGCGTCACAAATCTCTCTAAATTCTTTCAATGTGAAAAACAAGATTGCAAAATAAACATTGCTTTTGAAAAATGGTAGGCTCTCTAACTTTTACAAATTCTAATCAGATAAGTTAGTTCATACAGCATATACACCAAGACTGCAAAGTAGAAACTTTACACATTGATTCCTCATTATTTGCCATCTTTCCACAAAAAAAAATGTTGTTAATTAACTTTTCAACACTATAAATCCTAATTCTTTTGAGATATAAAAACTGCTTGAAACGATCGCGATATTTTTCTTCGGTCGAGCCCGTAAACGTTAATGTTCTTTTAATTGTCAATTATTTTTAAGGGAAATACGCAGGACTAGCCGTTTACGGTTATAATATTTGTGTAACGAGATATATTTTTCTCTGGAAGCCGATTACTAGAATGTTGATGCCAGAGGGTCTGTATCCATGTACATCTCGCCCATAGAGGGGATCAGAAGCCTTTTGTCCAGAGACCTATAAAGGATTAAAGGTTGCCCCAAAAATTTCTCGAGCTTATAATGACTTTTTAAGCGGGGCAATGTATAAATTTATCGCACATTCCCTGTTAGTTGTTCCTGTTTTTTGTCGCTCCTCGGTAGCGAGCTAGCCCTTCCCGTAGTGTCTCTGTCTCTGGAGGTTTGTGCTAATATGGGGCTGGAAAGGCATTACACTGGAAAATTCGAGGCGTGTATAAACGGTTATGCTATTTTTACACAAAGCTGTAAGCTGCATACGCACGCAGGATTGGTCGTCCGTGGACATGGTATCTGAACGTGTACCGCATCAACATATATGGTATATGCAAGTACGTTACACGGAGACACAAAGCGCCATGGGCCGCACGGTTGAGCCCACGTGAGATCTTCCGCACCTGCGACCCTCGAGGCGAATGGACGGACGAACAAACGCACAAACGGACGCCCTAGAGTCTGCTGCTTCTCGTATTCGATTTCTCCAGCGAATAATTTATTCATACCGAAGGCTATTACGCGAACTGCGAAGAGGACATACGACGCCCACGGTATCGGACTGGTGAGTGCATGCAAGCGATATTATAGTTCAACCACGATTTTTATTTACCAACTATTGAGACTATAATGAGTGTTCTTCGAAAAGTTTTCTTTATTAATAAGTGAGAGCGTAAGAAGAGGATCCTATATAGACGAGGTAGGACAGTCTATAAAAACGATAATTCACAAACTGTTACGATTTATTCCCAGACACGAACGTACAAATAATTCAGAGAAATTATTAGAGAACGGAAAATCGATTGCAAATTACCGAGTCAATTAACGTGATCTTATACAATTTTGCACGTATCACAATGAAAGCTCAAATAGTTTTTAAAACCGAACATAAATCATTTTTTGCTTCCTCATGAAGGTAGTTTTGTTTTCGTGTAAAAAAAGTTTTTCACACACACACACACACACACACACACACACACACACACACACACACACACACACACACACACACAATCTTTCTGAACGTTTGCACACGATCGCAACACCACACAGTTTGCTGTAATTTTCACCCAAATCATTATCAGGTGTTCCATACTATGGTTGTTTGAATTAAAAAAAAAAAGGTATAAATCTCTATTTGCAAATTTTGAGCTATCGAGTTAAAACGTTCTACAATAATGGGCTACAGAACAAGGTTGTTCGATATTTAGTCTGATAAGAATCGATTAAGGCTTTCAGATTTCATAGAATAATGAGTTTCTGCAATATTTCGAAAAAAAATTTTTAATATATATATATATTGCTCTAACTTTCGTAAATTTCTATCTATCAAACTGAAACTTGGTTTATAAACTGGTTAAGGCACGAGGATACTTGGTCTTGAGTTTAGTGAGAATCGATTGTGGGGTTTAAACTTTATGAAATTTGCAATTTTACTTCATTTTCAATTTTATTGAAAATTTTAATACCACATCATCTACGAGAAAGCCAGGATTGAGATTACCATTACCCGTAGAGGAGATTCCCTGGATTGGCGAGAGTCACAAGGAAGCAATGTGCAAATTTAAAATTTCCACTCCTTTTTTATTTCCTCTGAGACCTCTGGGAGAAAGTTGCAACTGAACTATAATGATTACTTAAATAATATATTTTATTTGTATTATAGTAGTATTTGAAATAACAATCCGAACTAATGCACAGAAGAAACATTTTGGAAATCATATTTCAGTGAGTATCCATGTCAATCAGATCCAGCACTGATATAATTACGTTTATGTAAGACTTATACTCTTAAGGTTCATCAATGTCGTCGAGCGATGTTTTGATTGAGCGAGACATTATTCGCTTCCCTCAAGTCTACATCTTCGACCCCATCAACGTCCTCATCAGAGACACCGCGTACTTACCATCGTTAAACCAGCGAGTATTGGAATTGCGAACGTCGACTCCAACAAACCGGGGACTCGGTAGCTCGATCGATCGTCAGATCTCTCCGCGAGATATCCGAACGACAAGAAAAAGAATAAGAGGGGAAAATAAAGAAAAACGTCGTGGTGACTCCAGCGCAGTAACGGCGGGCGGGATTGGCGGTGCCATTGTCTCCCTGATTGCATTAAATTTACGCGACTCTCTCGCTTCGTCGCCCGCGCACACCCATTCTTCTCAAGCATTTTCACTTCCAATCTTATTTATTGATACGACCAAATTTATCGGAGTTGAAATGCCTCTAGATATAGGTTTCCCGCAGCATATCAAACAAAAGTTAGAAAAACACGCGATTTAAAATAAACAAAAAATAAATAAGTATCGACTGATTTAAAAAAATAATAATAAACGTTTGTGTAGGGAAACATTTTTTTTTTGTCAAATTTACTTGCAACCTAGCACAAATACTCTACAATACAAATAATGAAACACATATTTCAGGATTTCCCAAAATTCAAGTTTCGTATGATGTAAGATATTATTTCAATACATTTTATATTACGTATAAAAGTACAGTTAACAAAAGAGTTAACTGACTTTAATACTATTTGGAATATTCTCCAGTCCTAACATCAGTTCTTGCGTTCACTTTTGATATCAATCTTTTTATATATAATATATAGATGAATGTTATGGATGTTTGTTACTGAATCACGCCGAAACAACTGAACGTATTTAAATAAAATTTAGGAAAGATATAGAGCCAATGCGGGTCAAGTCCCGGCCAAAAGCTAGTATGTCTACAAATAGATCGTGATGCTCACCTATGATTACATTACAGGTTATATTTTATTTTTGCATGTTTGCCGTACTAGCCGAGGAAAAGTTCGAGGATCCGTTTATCGTTCATTTATTATTACATACCATTGAATGTAGTAATGAATTCGCGGATATCAGTCTCCTTCAAAAACTTCTCCTTTTGGGTAACAATCTAGCAATCGACGTTTCGCCGGTTTTGCGCTCTTGACGCAACACTATTAGAAAAAACAAATCATGTATCCTGTCAAGCGGCGGAACGCACGTGCTGTCAAATAAATATTTCTTTGAAACGGTGATTTCAAATATATTATTCATTTGAATAAAATAAA
Organism: Cylloceria caligata; assembly: GCA_963942595.1. NCBI lineage: Eukaryota > Metazoa > Arthropoda > Insecta > Hymenoptera > Ichneumonidae > Cylloceria > Cylloceria caligata. The sequence continues at coordinate 13,743,688 of OZ012703.1, read as the reverse complement.
TCATTTCATTAATACGTACTATGAAATAAATGTATTGGATTACTCAGTCTCTAGTACAAAGGACTTATATTCATCTCTAGTCTCTGTAGCTTGGGTACAAAAACGAATCAACGTGGAGAGTGCAAGAGACAAAATATAAACATAAACAATATCGCATAAGAAGAAGGAATAGAGCGTTCTTTAAGTGACGATATTCATAAGGATCTTTGTGACCAGCCTTTAGTCTTCTAGAGATATTCGAATAAGAAAGACGGTCCTCCTCGGGCATGAAAAGAAAAGTTAAAGTTAAAGTTAATTCACTGCGATTCTACAATATTTACCTTCCCATTTCCAATAAAATGTTTACGCGACTTAACGTTACTAGGCGAGAGTGCTTTTCTAAACAACAGAACAAAGAACGAGTTGAAGCCTCGCAAGGAGTTTAGGGTTGGACCAGAGTCTATGCGGGACTGACAACGAGAACACACGCTCGAACCGCATGTCAAATATCTACCATGCCTTGTTGGTCAAATACTTTAAGCGACAATACACTCATGCAGATTAACGTTATACGAGTCCTTTTAACAATATCATAATAAAATATATTAGTAATAAATGTATTTACTACAGATCAGAAGTGGGATAAATGACGTTCGGGATTACGTAATCCAAAAGTAAAGTGTGGTTTATCCGAGGAAATTGAAAAGTGTGAACAAAGGTGGAGTTAACGCTGAAATTGTCACGATAAGAGGAAGGGATAACAAAGAAAGGAACAAGATGTCAACCAAGTCTAGCAGGCGTGATCGTGACACAGAATCTGGAGGAACCAGGAATGACGAGGGACAGCGAGCCAGATCGCTTTCGCATCGCTCGACAAGACATGGATCAAGGGATAGCAGTAGACGACGATCCTGATCCAGGAGTCTTGAGGATCGTACCGGTAATCGAAGAGGGACATCAGGATCTGGCAATAACTGTCGGTGCGGAGAACTCCAGCGACATTGCCAGGCGAGAAGCAGGAGTCGATCGAGGGGTTGCCTGTCACGAAGATCGGCAAGCAGGAGTCTGATGTGAGGTACCGCAGATCAGGTCGAGTCCGATTTTGAGAAACTAACTGAAGTGCTATCGACTATCGTTGAGACACGTTCGAAACTATGAAAACGGTATATTAACGAGAAAGTACTGCCTGAATTTGATACAGAAAAAAATATTTATCGGCTATGGAATGGTTAGAGAAGATGAACATGGACGCAACCATGTACGATTGGGATGTCCCATATAACATTTATTTGACGTCATTAAAGTTGAAAGGAATTGCAAGAAACTGTACAACGGGCTTAAGAATGCACCTATTAGGTAAGAAGCTCTTACTGTAGCAATTCTCAGTCAATTTTCGGGGGAACAAAACTTTGGAAAACTTTTATTGCATCCAGCGATAAAAATGAAGAACCTACATTTTGGTATTGGTATGTTTGGATGAATTCGCTATCAGGGACAAGACTTCTGTTGACTGCAGTATGTAAAGAGCGTTGCACTTTCTTATCGTCAAAAAGATTGAAATAAAACGAATCTCAAGAAAGGAGTGAGGAAGCGTTTCGTCGAATGTGGCAGACGCGACTGCGAGGGGTGGCTCGAGGGGTTAACAAACTTTCGACGAAGCCGGTTGGTGGCGAGAAGATAACCAGGAGAGTACGGGCACCGAAGGTCGCAAGAATAAACACGGTGAACACACGTCGGCGAATAAACAAGGTAGAGGCAGACAGGCACTCAGTGGGTTCGGTGGGCTCCGCGACATCGCAAGAGCTGTAAGAGTACGGCTGAGACCCGGACTTGGACTCTGACTCGCCAGAAGCCGTGCGCGAGAAGAGAAGTCGAGAATCTCTCGCGGGACAAAGAAGCGATCCGGCAACCGGGATTTCCCGTCGTTCAACTATACCACAGACTCCGCTACGTTTGTACGGTGTACCAATACTGTTGGGTATGAGGCACAGAGCGTTCTCGAGCCCGTGGAGCATCGGAAGAAGAGGACGAAGAAATACGAGAAGAGAAGCAAAAAGAAGTAGAAGAAAAACGAGGACTGGCGAGGACGGCGAGTAGAACAAAGAAAAAAATAAAGTAGCGTAGTGTATATGCAGACTCCCCCGCGCCGACTCTCTCTCTCTCTCTCTCGTCACACCGGTCCTTGACTTTCGTGTTTACAAACCCGTGGAGGCTTTTCGTGTAGAACGAAAGGGGCACCATGAACCGCAACAGTTCTCCCGCATCGTCCCAGGTAGATATATATCCAGCATGGTCTCGCCGTTTCTGTATAGTTTTATACACGCGACACGCACACGAGACGGCCGTCTCAGTCACTCGAAGATCTTCACGATACCGCAATATTCCCTGTTGAGCTGGAAGGTACACGGATGCAAGGATGCAGTGAGCTTTCTCCGCGTCAGGTCAAACGTCCCGATGCTTCTATCATTCTTTATCCACATTTATTATAGTTAATTTTATAGCTGCGATTAAAAAACGAATTATTGTAATTTTTTTAAATTTAAGACCAAAAAGTAGATTAAATTGACATATTTTTGTGTAATTTTAACACGATTAAGGTGAAAATATTTCCTCTGACTTTGTTGTATCGATAGATTTTACTCTATAGAAGATTTTCCTACGAATCTTTATCGTCTTTAACTAAAATATTCGAGAGCAAAATACAGAAAGTCTTTCTTAAATAAATCTCTCAAATACCTTTAAATCCACGTCGTTAAAAACGTGTTAAAATATTTCAGGTCTTACAGTGAAACCAATAGGATGAGAAGCATCGAAGGCACTGAAATTTTTACATTTTTATCTTCCGACTACCACACTCAGAAACTAAGGTAGTTATTTTACATAAGATTTTCACCTTCGTTACGTTGAGAGGGTTTAAAAATGCAACATAAATTCGAGCTACTTCGAAGTACGAGACCGTTTCCCAATGTGGCAGATGTCATGATTTGTGTGCCTCTCTGTGCATCGCTATTAATACTGTCCATGCTCCACTGGGTTCGCACGATGCTGCCCTGTGTATGGGCCATTAACTTAAGGAGGATTCATGAAAGAGCTGCAGTCAGAAACGCGTAGCTTTTCTTTGTCTTCTTTTTATTTCGTTCATTTTTTTTGTTCTTTTTCTCGCCCGTGTCTCTGGTGTCTTCCTGCTGCATCTTTCTCAAAAGGGCGGGATAAAAGATCTTCGCAGGTATACAGATGCTACAGTCGCAGGAGACCGTGCATTCTGTGCAGCAATATATATTTTTTTCTTCTGCAAAACCTTCCGAGCCAAACAGCATTGTGCACTTCTGCTACGTGTGATTACGACGTGTCAAAACTAAATTGTACTATCGTACAGAAGCGATTGTACCGGGAAAAGTCTCATCCTTTTTCATAACTCCCCAAACCCTCGAGCGTGAATAAAGAAAAATAGGATTAAAGCAACAAAAAGTGAAACAGAAGTAAGAAGCTGACGGTTCGAAAAGCCAAGATCATTGACTTTATCGAATGCCACCGGATGTCTGGTATATTATACCTGCGTGTCGTCAGTCATCTCCGCTTGCGAGACTCTTCGTGTAAAACAGAAATCGTTACATGGATAGAAAAATACTTGAAAAATATTTCTCTATCGTGATATAAAAAGATTAATTGTTTAAAGTAGTCCTAGGCACGTTGTACAGAATTCTATGAATATTGCACAATCAATTGTTCGTTCATTTCAAACTTTCTGATGACAACTAAAAAAAAAAAAAAAAAAAAAAAACAAAACAAATAGCGTAAACGAATGTTGAATGGTGATTTTTTTGTTTCATAAGCAAAAATAGTATTGTATAAAAACGTTATTTTGTCTCTGCATAAACGAGACCGCCCAAGCATTCGTCGTGGCTATGAAAAGGCCGTATTATCGTTGTATACAAGAAAAAAACGGACGATATAGATTATGTTTACGAAACACATCGAAAATTAAAGAGTAAACATAGGAAAGTACCAAATAAAAGGGCAATCTATCATGTTGAGTAGATTCCTGGTCGGATATAATCTTTTGAGTCATCGAAGTGACTCAGATTCAAGACGAAAAAGTTTCAATTGTTCATAAAGAAATAATAAACAAGATACAATGAGACTCTAAATTCATTATAGAAACGTTTATAAAAATTATCGATGTTATGTTCATGAAGTTTCATTCAAACGTTACATAAAAATAGTGCTTTGCTTGGTTTACTTATCCGAACGACTACCTTAATGCATTAAAAATTTATATGTGTACAAATGTTTAATGCATTAAGGTAGTCGGATCACAATCCATATTTTCAATTTTGAACGAGTAACAATGTCTATGAAAGTCACGCAATAAGATTTGTGTACACTTATTCTTTACACACACTTTACACGGGATACCGTTGCATCAAGTATGTATTGCATTTCCGTTAGCCCCGTAATTAGATACTACGAGAGGAACAAGCAACTATACGACGTTGTTACACTTCCTGCGAGGTTATTCAGACTCACTCTCAATGCCATACAACGGCAGGTCTTTGTTCTTTTTTTTTTCTCTTCTCGAGTCTGCTGCTAATACGGTGAAGTAATAAAAATGTACGAGATAATGTTTCGTTTTTTAACTAAGATAATTAAAGAAGAAAAAAAATATTGCATCGGCCGGCAATCGAACTCGGGCCGCGTGACAGCTGAGCATTCTACCACTGAACCATCGATGCTCGTGTTTCAGATGCATAATCTCTAAAAAGCACAATCTACGGTAAGTTACGGACATTAATGAGAATCGCAAGTGTGTCGAGAGAATATTAAACTTTTGAGTCAACTCACAACCTAGTAATAGACATCTTTTGCTGCATGAAATATTTCACTGAACGACCTCGATTCGTTATACGTGAAAGGAATAGTTTCCCATATTTGCCTCACTTGAAGATAACCACACGTTTCAGATTATTACATTCGCTTCATGTTCTACTAGTCATTCGTATATAAGCATCGGTGGTTCAATGGTAGAATGCTCGCCTGCCACGCGGGCGATCCGGGTTCGATTCCCGGCTGATGCAATTTTTTTTTTTCGTCAATTTTTTTTTTTTTTCTTCAATGCTTAAAAAAAGAAACATTATCTCGTACATTTTTATTACTTCACCGTATCAACAGCAGACTCGAAAAGAGAAAAAATAACAAAGACTTACTGTTGCATGGCATTGAGAATGAGTCTGAATAAATAGAGAATACTCCCGGTACCAGTACCAACTACCAATCAAACACTCCTCAATCGCAGCAACTGCAACTTAACCAACACTCACATCGCAAATAACAACCACGTCTTCGCCAACCCAGGCGATAAACTAAATACAATAGGTGCTTTTTACGAATCCATTAATTCATCGCGCCATCTAAACCAAAGCACAAAACTGAACCAGCTGGTCGGCGACACAGCCAATCATAAATGAACGTAACACCCACAGACAAAACAATACCACAATCACTCAATTCACAGACATAAACAAAGCCACAAATCCTCTAATAGACGACATCCAAAACAACCTTTTCTGCAATACAGACGCGGTCACCAAATTACTCAAACGTCTACCCAACAAAACATCTGCAGCTCTCGACAACATTCCATCCATCATGCTCAAACATCTCTCACACAGGGTAATAACAGCTCTCACCATCATTTTCAATAACTCCATAAACCAATACTAGTTTCCTAAAGTCTGGAAACGAGCTAAAGTTCTTCCTCTCTTAAAAAATAATAATAACCCAAACGATCTGTCCAGCTATAGGCCAATTAGCCTTACACCTAACCTTAGCAAGGTATATGAAATAATGCCGAAGAATAATATCATCTCATTCTGCAACTCTAATAACATCATACCCCACACACAATTCACACTCAAACATAAACACTCCACGATACACGCTATCCACAAACTCCTCTCCGACCTAAACGCAAACGTTGCAAACTCCCAGTTCGTTGGCGCCGCACTATTGGGCCTTAAAAAAGCCTTCGACTCGGTTTGGCTATCAGACCTAATATTCAAGCTACACAATAAAAATCCGAAACCGCTGATCTTTAACATCTGGGACATGATCACCGGACAATCACCTAAGATGGTTCAACCACATCGATAGAAATATTCCAAATAAAGGAAAGACTTCAACAAGGGACGGTCAATTCTCCGATACTATTCAACATCTTTACCTCAGACTTACTACATCTTTTTGGCATAATCGACTCAAATACATCTGCAATCACCTTCGCCGACGATATTATAATTGACACCAAAAACAAACGCATCGAAAACGTTCAACATTAACTCGATACTATCGCAGCACAGATCAACCAGTGGTATATTAACTGGAATCTCCGACTCAACCCAACCAAATGTGAAATAATCCTCTCCAGAAAGCACTCAATCAACTTTCAACAATAACCAGGTCTGGCTACAAAACATTCCAATTCAAAATAGCATCCCTAAACAGTCAAAACAAAGTCGGCATACCACACAATAATTGCGTCAAATATCCGGGTGTCTATATAAAAGTACTAAGATGAAACATACACAGCGAAATCCAATTAGCCAAGGCCAAAAAAGCCTTCCAAGCCAACATCAGGATTTTCCACAATAAACATCGGTACAGCAAGACGAAAATAATTCTATACCTCTTACTGATTCGCCCGATTATCATATACGCCGCACCAACCTGGTAGAATCTCAACCACGTCATGATGGAAAAAATCAGAATCTTCGAAAGGTAGTGCATACAAAAATGCCTTTATCTATGCCGGTCCGAACAATCAGAATTCCTCCACTTCATTTAAAACAAAACGCTCTACAAATTAGCAGACATTCCCCGATTCGACAACTACATCATAAAGCTATGCAGAAATTACTACGCCAGCCTCAAAACATCCACTAACCTGGTTATCCAGGACATCGCAACACAAAATATGGCGACAACGACAAGACAGCTATAACAATGGGCTACGTCTCCCCACGAGCCTTCATCCATTGCGACGAAGCAGGCCTGATTCAATCCGCCGATAACACACCGATTATCTTCCACTGGAAAGAAGAAGTAAACAAACGCATAGTGTTCAACGCAACCGGTGATGAAAAATGGATCACGTACGACAATCGGAAGCGTCAAAGATCGTGGACAAGGGATGTAAGCCGTCACAAGCGTTCTCGAAGCCAGGATTGACGGCGAAAAAGGTGATGCTGTGTGTGTGATGGGACTGGAAGGGAATCGTCCACCATGAGCTACTTCCAGTTGGTCAGACGATTGATTCTCAACTCTACTGTGGACAACTAGAGAGATTACGCCAAGCAATTGAAAGAAAACGGCCCGAATTGATAAATAGGAAAGGAGTTGTCTTCCACCATGACAACGCCCGACCATACACTTCTTTGATGATCCGTCAAAAATTGCGGGAGCTTGGTTGGGAAGTTTTGATGCATCCACCGTATAGTCCAGACAAAGCACCCTCTGACTATTACTTATTCCGATCTCTGCAGAATTCTCTCAATGGAATAAAGCTGCTTTCAAAAGAAGCCTGTGAAAACCACTTGATTCAGTTTTTCAACCAGAAACCACAGAAGTTCTTCACCGATGGCATCATGGCTCTGTCCGAAAAATGGCGAAACATTGTCGATAATAATGGAGCATATTTGGTTTAAATAACCTCATTTTCACACTATAAGAAAACCAGTTTAATTTTACTAAAAAAACGCCACGAACTTTTTCCCAGACCCAATATTTATCTTTCAGTTATTATGATTATCCCATAAGTACTTTAATTAGTTAATTGAAAACCTAACTTTTTTTTCTTACATGAATTAGAGTATAAATTCTGTATTTGTAGACATTTTTCCCGCCATGTTAATCGCATGCCTGAGCAATTATCGTCACAGTATGGTGCATATATGACTATTTCATGACTCGTGACTATGCTCTTCTACATGTTTCACGTTAGAGGATTCAACGTTAGAACTCGCGCCATAACCGTTCGGTATCGGTGTATTCATTCGTTTGTTTGTTGTGTTCTGTCGTACCGACATCGCTCAAAATGACATTTGCAAGTGCACTTCATGACATTTCTGGTGTGAGTAAATACATAGAATCTATATTAAGAAGAATTTAGTAGTTCACTGATTAGTTACGTTCAATTTAAACTTTACATTCGTAAGCTTATTGACGCCGGCTCTTTGGTAGCCAGTCACCGCTGGACAATCAACTCCGCTGACGCTTTAACAGAGCTCACAAAGTACTTCATGCAGGGTATCCTCACCTGCCTACCACGAGGAAAATCCTGGGATTCGATACCCAACTACAATTTTTTTCTCTCAATGTTATAATCAAGTAATATTAATCTTGTAATAGAATATCAATTATTAATACTTTGCATAAAGCAATATATTGACATCGTGCAATAGGTGGTTTGCAACAACCTATGGATATCATCTGGCGTTTGCAGTTTCTAAGATAGCTGAACAGTCACCGCTGCAGTGAAATAGACATTTTATTCATTATTCTATTGGATTCATCGAACATTATTCGGTATATCTGCAACTGTAAACAATTAATTTTATTCCTTTACTTAATCTTACTATTTCTATTTAATAATACATTACAACATATTTAGTTATGGATTAAATGAATAAAAGATGTATATTTCAAAGTAACATTCCCAGGCTTTTCCAATATCTACGCGTGGTCTCGAAATCAGTGAAAAACTGTCCTCTGTGTTCTCCAAGGGAGGGATTTTTTTTTAATATTGATTTTTTTATAATTTTTTTCCCACGGAGTGATATTTTGAGCGTATTATAAAATATACGCTGCTCTAATAATGTGCAATATGCTAAGAACAATAAATTATCTGTCTCGTGCATAGGGGCATAACCGCACAAACGACGCTAAAAGAGAGCAATGCAATTTAAACGCTCGTCTCGTTGTAGAATGGCTGAGTAGACCATTCATAGGAATTCCTCGAGAAAAACCATCAGCCATATGCGATTTCATGTATATTTGCACGTAGATGGGATGAGGTTAGCGATCCATTTGTCTTTACTATCGTTTTACTACTATTGCCATACTACATTTCTTTCAGTTTTAGCTTTGGATAAAGTTTTATTTAACAACTAACTGATTTAACCTAATGGAATTCTTTCAAAGCTTAATAACAAAAAAAAATGTTGCATGAAAATTGTTCCCCGTGAATATCTTTGAATTTAAGGTTAAGCGAAAGACTCTCCCACACTGTCGATATGTTAGAGAGACGTAATTATAGAGATCACGCGAGTGCGATAGAGCTAGATAATATCAGTGTCACGTAGTACAAAGTGGAATGAGCCTTTTGCCTCGCCTTAATAAAGACATTAGACCGCTACAACATTCAAGTTTAAAATCACACCTACAGCACCATTTTCAGCCCTTTTAAGCTATTTATGCCAACAAATATGACATGCATTTGATATTAGATATTCACTGTAAAGATTCTAGATTTTTAAACATTGTTCTATTCTTCGAATAATCCATCCGACAATATTGAACGTGTTAACCATATATCGGCTTAGGCATTACATTTTTTTTCAAGTGATAGTTAGTTACTTTAACGTTGATTATAATCACCAACTACACAACGTTATTTTCCTTCTTATTTACATAAAAATCTAAGCGAGACGCAGTGAACCTTTATCCTTCATCTACATTTATGTAGGTATGTCCATATCCATATATAACTTTCCATTCGCTCTAATACTACGTGCCATCAACTGCTACTTCAGTACCGAAACTTGAATCTACTTCGCAAACTAGTGAAATATACATAATAAACCGACACTGAAATACGACCAAGTTCGTCGAGAGGTTCTCCCTCGCCAACCGACAACAACTACCTATCAAGTACTTTGTTTGCGTTAAGAAAATTTCCGTTCGACGGTCTCGACCACGGAGAGAGGTTGTTGTGCAGTTGCGCATAGTTGCTACCCTGCTCTCGTTTGGAGATGCTATAACGGTTTTTCTTATTCGCCACTGCGCTTGTCGTTCTAAAGCTCCTGCTCTCGCCCTGGTGGGAATATACCCGCGTAGTACGTACTCTTCAGGCCCCGACTCAAGTATACTACGATATCTATAGTAATAGCACTCGCAGCACATACCACTCCCGCGTTCGAGTGGTGTCCCATGTGGTCGACGAACAATTAGATCTCGGTCGGTGAATAATAATTGCTTGCCAGGCCATTTTCACGAGACAATAGAAGAAGAGAGCGGGTGCAAATAATTTCGTGAAATTTGTTTGAGTAGATTTGGCGATCGGGAGTACCTCTGTGAATTTATCAGAATACGGATAACTTTGATTTTCGATTACAAGAGGGCAGGACAAGCGCACTCTCGCTCGATTGAAACAAATAATAAAAGAGATTAAGTGAGCTAAGTCACCTGAAAATATTAAAAACGAAACTTTGTTGGAATTGCACATAGATATCTTGTAACATAACTTTAAAAAAACCACTTGGAAAGCATAAAAAGCAAATTATGTATGTGTTCGAACGTCCCGTATGGATGTTAAACCTAACTTGCTACTGTCCAGATACGTCCAGCATCCATGAAAAAATAGGTAAACTATGTTTGATACCGACCGGGCCAGTGATGAGCGGAAAGAGGATGTTTCACGGCACTATAAGTAAAATAACGGAGTAAATTTCGTACAAAATTCAGATAAAGTAACGTTCATACAAAGAGGACGAGATCGTGCAAAGGTAATTTGGTATTTCGGTTCAACCTAAAACACTACGACAAGTTGAAAATGGAAGAGAAATATTTGCGCCAAACTTTGAACCGGTAACTTTGGAAGCAACATTAATGGTGAACCGATCAAGATTAGTACAATTTTTTAACCTACAGACCTATATTGCTCAGTGAGAATTCACATCGACTTTCACTTAAGATGATGTACTTTTATGGGGAAAAAAAAACAGGAGCTCACTACCTCTATCAATTACGCAGTAGGATCCAATTTCCTTTCAACGGCAAACTTTCTGTATCCTTGAAAAAAAAAAATGTTACAGTTTTAGTTACCAACTGAGCCCGGGATGGGTGGGAAGGAAAGGATGTCATATCCTTTAAGTTTACATATTTGCAATTTTTATTAATTAAAAACGTCTGATATGACTTCTAATGGATATTTGATTTTTTTTTTTTTGTTATGAGAAACGTATTTAGGCATCGCACCCTTAAAATTTGAATAAGTAAGCAACCATAACATCTGCGAAGTCGGCCATGTCACCTTTAATCTGGAATCCAAATTTAAAAAAAAAACGAAACATTAAACGAGTACAACAATGTTAAGTAGAAATCCCTCAAACAATGTTGTTTATTTATTCTGTACCACATGCTGCACCCATTACAAATTCGCTGAAGTCTTTCCTACAGTTGCAAGTCTGAGACTGTCGGGCGAAACAATGCGCGCTGACGTTTACAACATATAGTACACCCCCCCCCCCCTGTTCTACGGAGGGGGCCGGCCCTAGCGACAATCGAAGAAGATGCTAGTCCTCGACAGGCGGAACGGACAAACTATCCGGTAATTACGTAGAGCTCCCGGTTTCCATTGTTCTCTTCAGACGGAGATACGCGGCACGTTGGTGTTTGCGTACGTGTATAGACATTGAGCAAGGTAATTCGCTTCGTGCGATAGTGTGGTATTCGCGTGTCTATATCGTTCTAGCACCGCCCATGGTATCTCGTCGCTTTTTTGTTGGATTCTCAAAAATTATGTCAATACGTTAATACGTATGAGAAAAAAAAGCGAATAATGTTTTCGCAATATGAATTCCGAAACAAAGTTTTATGCATTTCCAATGTTGGAATTAACGTTATTCTATATCAAGAGTGAAAACACTGAATATGGAAAATTAATTATGAGAAATGTGCTCCAATTTTACATATTTTTATTTAAGACTACTTGATTTCATAAATACACTGAGGAAAGAGTTAATTCGCTATAACTAAATATACTAAGTTGTCCCGTTAACGGATATATTTGTTAACTATTACAAAATTTATTAACAGTTAATATATATTAGTTTCCTTATAATAAAATTTTATACCGAAGGCACTTTCGTCAAACGAACGATTTATTTGAAGAATTTGTTTCTCATAACTCATTCGATATTTCTTACCAATAAAGAACGATGTGCGACAATGAAATGAAATATAGTTTAAACAAATTTAGATTCGTTAATAATTAACAAATTTTGAATTGAAGCTAATACAGATGTATAGTTATCGAATCACCGTTCGAAAACCGAATGCTTGTCTCAACTACCGATCGGTCGATAGTTAACATATTTATTAATAGTTGCCAAATCTATATTTGAGATAAGCATCATCCATTTAATGGCATGATTGTTATGTTTATTGTCAATCGTCATCCTAAAGCGGATAAGTTCGGTCTTGCGCGACCTCGACGCCCATCATGCCACACCTGTATCTTTGAAATGTGAACGAGTTGACGATAGACTAGTGTTACATAAAAAGTGAGAATTTATAAGGATTATCGTTGGACAACCTTAACGGTCTCCTCGTTTCGTGAGGCATGCATGTAGAGTCGAGGCAACCGTTTGAACGTAAGTATAGAACATATTAATTAATATAAGTATTCGTTATAGCTCTGTTCAACCTCTGTTCAACGAAATCGATCTGACCGGCATATACAATTATATGTACAGTTCTATAAGTCTATGATTTCTTCTCTTGAAATTATTACTATAATGACTATGAATAAGAACATGATGTTCGTCGGACTCTAATAAAGAAACATTTCATTCAAATATTTATTTATTAACTGTTAATAAATAATTATTTGTGCCAATTTAAGGGTTCAAATCAACAATTTGTTCACTTCAAAAAAATATTTATTTCGCCATACCCAACTTTACCATTTATTAACAGTTAACAAATCTTGGTGCCTACAAATAAACTCTTCTCTCAGTGTACGCATGCGTTAATTGTTGCATGTAATTACATGTAATGATAGATTCTATACAGACTACGTGAGAAACAACTAATGGCTTTACCATAAACTACGCTAGGGTTGAACGATATTTCTTGGCGAATTGTTCCAAACTTCGTTTTTATTATAAAGCTCATGAGATAGTCATGGCCGAGTACATTAAAAATATGCAAATGTAGGTAAAAATATAAAATATCTTATCTGTAACAGAATGAATAATTTATTATTGACATTGAGACCCTTCATTTGTAAAATTCATAAAATCTTTAGACCTATACAAGCCCATGTACAAAAAAGTCCAGCAAAAATACAACATTTCACCGAGCGTGGCGCCACTTGGTTCACTACACTGAGCGTATAGGCATGCGAGTACGGTTTCAGGTCCCTTGCAAAAGTCTGTACAGGCGACCAGGACACACGGTAACAAAGAAGACTGCTCGGCATTCACGGCACTAGTTACAGATCGATTTAAAAAGCAACCTCCGAATAATACAGGTTGACGAAGCGAGTGTCAATATCGCGAAAGATAAATAGAAATTTGCGTATTTGAATGGGGGGAACGTGAAATAAATGTACATCGAGTACGCTTTTGTCTGTACAAACGAAAAGCAAAGTATACAAAATTATACGTATTCATCCATATTAATATCGCGGGTTCAATGGTCCGCTGCCGATCTCGTTGGCGTCTAAGGGTCGTGGTGTTGCTCAATTATTGTTTCCAGAAGAGTTGACGAGAGCGAGGGAGCAAGAGAGACAGAATGAAATTATTAGAGGGAACGAAAAAGAGGAAAGGAGGTGGGAGGAGAGAAAATTAAAAGAAGTCGAAGACCAGTTGGCGAGTGTGCGTTGTGTGCGAACGTATTTACTAGTAACATAATAGGAAAAGTTAACGTCACGGTAGCCTGTTAATGAGTTCTACGACCTCTCTTTCTCACTCTCTCGTAGCTCGCTCGTCCTCATAAATGATCGAGGTCTTCGACCCTTGCGCCCGCCTTTTGAGCACTTTTTATTTCTTTTTGGTCCTCAACGTTTACCTCTACCTTTTCATCTAGATGTATCGTAGAGTCTCGTGATATCACGACACTTTTCTCTCACCCTTGCATTTCTTTCAGTCTCGAAGGTTCGTTTATATTTACAACGAGAGACTCGGTGAAGAACGCAACGCTGACAAACTCGACACAGTAAATTGATTAATGAGTTTCTGGACGTTACTTCTCGGCCCCCATCGTTATCGTCATTAGAGCCTCACAGAAAGACTCAAAAGACAGCGCACGCGACAGACAGTTCGAACGAACGAAACATTTTTTTGCATGGTCTAAAAAAATTCTAACGGGTCAATGATACAGCGAGACACCAATATCTCATCTGTTCATGCGATTCAGATGGTTCACAATAATTTGTAGAGATTTGCATTTTAAATTTGTCAGATTGTAATAAGTGAAAAATATTTCTTCAGAACAAATCTCGGCAGTGCGTTAAGCGCGAAAAGAAGGGTCATTCGAGTTCTATAACTGCGAATTGCGTGCTCGATGATAGTTTATATAAAATTTTCATAATACAGTAGCATAACTCCGTTACCAATGAAGCCGTTAACGATTCCTCGAGCGTGTATCCAAGGAACGAGGTCGGGGGGGAAAGGATTAAGGTCGCTGGCCAAGGCCGCGGCGCGTTCTCGTATACAGTTCCCATACGTGGTCTTGCTGGCCTCGAGAAATGCAATGCAATGCCAGTCTGATAGGCTTATTGCACCATAATGTATAAAAATAATAAACACACGTGTAAATACGTATACATACACAGTATAAATACTGAATGTTGTACACGTTGATAATATCTGTTTTACTCCCAGCAATCTTTATATAGTACCGTAGCACTCGTTCGAGCGTTGGACCCAAAGGAGCTCGGCACTGGCTTTTAATTAAATTTACGACACATTATCGGTCCGTAAACGATGAATGAGCGCGATCGATGATAACGTGAGAGAAGTTATAAATCTATTGTTGGGGGCACGGCTCGTTAGCCACGTCAAAGCCCAAGCTTCCTCAAAGTCTCGTAACCAAGGGAGCCCAATCGTTGAACAACAGATATTGTGCATATATATATATATACGTATGCAGTTTGTAGCCGAAGAGCATCGAACGTGGTCTGGATGGGAGGAGGGAGGGGGGAGAGGGAGCAGTGTCCGGGATGGGATCGAAACAGACCAGCGCTTGAATATCCGATACTCCTCTGCCCACCGTCCTTCGCATCCTTCTTCCTCCATCTCCCACCCAACCGATCCCACTCCAAATCACTGACCAGACTTTTATTTGCATCCGAACCAACGCGAGAAACCTCAATTCACTCTCATTATTCGAGATAAAAATATCAACGTAATGGACCAACGAAACGTTAACCAAATTTCCTTCCATTATTTGAATGTGCGAAGCCCTTGGTACGCTTACAGTCTACAATCCCCAGCTCGATGGAGATGGTAGAGGTATAATAACATCGAGGTAATATGTATGGGGCACGTGCGTGAGATGGGGGATAGTGAATTTATGGACGTACAGTAGAAACTCTCACTAAGCGATTTACTTTCCTCCCAAATTTTCCAATAACCCGTTAGTCAACTAATCTTCATAAGTCCTACAAAGTCCGTTAACCAATTTTACAACAAAATGAATGTTATCTAAATAAAAATAGGTCTTATCTCTGATTCTGGTGAAACAAATTCAATTTTTATCTGGATTCCAGCAGGATAAAAATGTCGGATGTTGTTTGAATATATTTGCAAAAACGAATACGTGAATTAGAGTGGTTGCTGACGATGCATCGAAGTTAACCAAAAAGATGTAGAAAAGGAAGGTTGAATTATGGAAACTTCTACTGTACTACATATACATACACGTATAACGGGTAGCATCGACCCGAGGCCCGGCGCGCACGACCCCTCTCGCCCTCGTCGTCGCCACCCTCCCCTACTATCGCGCTTTGGCGCACTACTCACCCCTACTAGCGTGCCCTACCGCTAGCTCCGAGGCTACGCGAATCCACCCCCCTTTCCCCACTATACCCCAACTCCCACAAAGCTTTCTCTCTCTCACGGGTTCCTAGCTCCATCGTTTCTCACTCTTCTACCCTCTGCCTGGCAGCCGCGGCCTCGTTACGAGTTCGTATCCCTCCCCACTTCTTCCCATTTACTACCACTCTGTCTTTACGCATTGGGCAACCCCGGGCAGCGTTGTTTTTCTTGTTACTTCACCATCTATGTATATACAGCGTTCATGTGTTATGAGTCGAAGGTGCTATATACGTGTATTGTCGATGTGTACGTTTGACCGTATGAAATGGATGGCTGCATAAGATAAAAGATACAATCCACTTAATTTCAATAAAGAATCGTATATCAATAAAGTAAAAGTTACTGGTTTAGCGAAAGAAGAAGGAATAAGTTGAACTCGTTTCCAGGATGGATGCTTGCACCCGTGACTAAAGGCTTCTTCTGTCCTTTGCAAGCAATTATAACGTTTGAATAGTCCCTCGATGTATAAAGGCGAAGAAAGATGAATCAACGAGCTCTCGTTAACGACGTAGCCGTTTTGAATGATGTACATATATGAGATAGCTGCGCTCTTTATTACGCTTCGTTACATTATCCATCCGCGGGATAGTATCTAACCGTGATTCCCGTGTGTTTGCTGCAATAGAATGCAACTCTTGCGGCCTTCGCAATAACGAATGATACGTCAGATGCGTGTGTGTGTGAGAGAGAGAGAGAAGCAACACTGAGAAAAACTGCAAGGGAGAAATTACAAACAAAGGGACGAGAGAAGGACGCAAAGGACTGTCCTATCAATGCCACAGGCGAAATCCATACGGCAAGAGCAGCAGGAGCAATGGCAACACAACAGACCCTTTCCCTTTGTTTCGATGTTTTCTCAACCTCGCTCTTCTCTTCCTTCGGCTTGAATCAAGGTCTCTTGCGTTACAAGACCAAGAGCGCAGACTCCAAAACGTGAGAGATCGAGACAAGTCGTTCCTCACTCGTCATAAAACACGGCTTTCATAGTCGCATCGACACGCGCGTATACACGTATTCCTATCGCTTTCAATAATTCGTCGTTTCGCACGATTTGATAGTCAGACACGCAGTCTCGCGGTAGCATATAATATACGAAGGTGTCTCGACAAAGGTATTTGTAACATTAACGGACAGTAAAAGTGGAATATTAGATATTGGCAAGAATTTTTCGATATTGAATAAAACGTCTAAATATTAATAAATCGAACATTTGACGGAGATACATGGACGAACATTTAGGACCACTGAACACAGTTTAAATGAAGAAAAAAATATATATTAATGCCTCTAATAACAGAAATCCGCAAGCCAGTATTAAACTTTAATTAAACCTTTCCTTTGTTAAAATAAATGCAGATAATACCAAGAGGGCTCCATTAAATTCTCGTTCATGAGACATCAAAAAACAGATCAGAATTAAATACGCAAAGTTTGTGCATATATCCGCGGGAAAGTTTGGGAACCCTGCACGAATATCGATTCTGATGGTACATTTCCACTTTTATTTCAAAGAACGAACGGGAACCGATAGGGCTTCTCGACTTTCCGACGTACAATCCCTCGAATGTTGTCTCCGCCTATGCCTACACCGTTCTTTCCTTTGTTCCATACGCCCTCAGCTCCCAATATCCCAGTCCCGTACCTTATAAGACCTGTTTATTTATGTTTTTTATCTCTCTTGCCATTCTTCCCTTCCTCCTCTTCTTCTTCTCTTTCGCCCGCTTTCTAAAATACTATACATATAGGTATCCTATCTCGTCGTCGTTGATAGTCCTCTAACCCTCTACACCTCTTCACTCCCCTCTTTCTTCTCGGATCTCTTCAATTCCACGCGTTCTTCCCGTTCACCCCCTCGAGAATTCTCCATCGCAAGCATCCCTTACATCAAGCTGCGTATGAGTATATCTCGTGTGCCAACGTATTTCTATGTCTCACTTCGTCGACTCGGTTAGCATATTCGTCGTCACCAGGGGCTTCTTCCTCTCCCTCTACACACACTTTTACTTATTTCCTGTCGCCCCCGCATCGTCAACTCTAGTCCCCGACTCTTCTTTTTGTGTCGCATCCCCTACATTTGTTACACTCGTTTCTCTTATTTCTTTAACTTTGCTTCAACAAATTTTTCATTTCCGAAACAGTTTCCTCACTAGATATACATTTCAAATAACCTTGAGGCCCTCGGTGCACAAGGATATTAAAGAAAGAAAAAAAAAAAAAAAAACGATTTGAATAAGCTCAACCAACTAAAAGTCTTTTAATAAACGACAAAAAAAGCTGTTCATCAAAGGAAAGAAAGATAAATTTCAAAGGGAACGGGCGAGTAGCGTAAGATTGAGAACTATGGACTGAAAATTATATTACTTTCTTGGAAGTCTATAAAGTTAATTTCTACAAAGAGTGACTGCTGCATAACGAGGTAAACTATAAGTCACGATGAGTGACGAATTTCTCTGTGAGTCAGGAATTCTGCTGGTATAGCTGCGTCGTGAAGAAAATGGATCTCGCTGCAGTGTTGCATCGTAGCTGGATGACGCTCGTAACTGGATGACGCCAACGTTGTAGGTGTCCGATTATCCTATACTCTGTGCAGTAAGGCCACGTGGGGCCAATGAGTGCTTTGTAGTAAGATATACATACAAGCAGTGTTTCTAGTATTCAAATAGGACCTTAACCCGCCGTGTGCTTATGTATGTTGTTTTTTTTATCCCCCGTCTACACGCAAGGTTTTTATGACCAGGTTTGGTATTTGAAATGTTCTGAGCTTGGAAAATATTTGAAGTACGTCTCATAGTGTCTACGTCTACTAATACTACTACTACTACCACCTAGTTCAGAGTAGAAAATCAAGCTTGGCAATCTATCCATTTCGAAAAATTTGAGATCCAAATTTCAACTGTGCCCTTAAAGACCAAACATGGCAGACAAAACAAAAAAAGATCCAATTTCAATGAAAATTGGTTTCCGGCAATTTTGAAACTTGCTGATTTCGAATCCAATCTAAGAAAAATATTAGAATTAAAAATAATGAAATAAACATGTATACAGGGTGCGCGATCTTTTATGTCGGTATGTAAACATTGAATAACTTTGACATTTATCAACCGATTGACTTGAGTAGACATGTTTTTCAAACGTCTATTCAGTACAATTTTAACGATGAATCGCTTCACACCGAAACAACGCAACGAAATAGTGACGCTGTACATTGAAAATAGTCGTTCAGTTGTGTTAACTCAACGTACATATCGTCGAGGCCCATTTCACCAAAATGCATGACCAAAAAAGTGACTGTTTGGGCTGGCGTTTGCGCCAAAATCATCATTAGGCCATTTTTCTTCAGAGAAGGCGAAACAGTCGATGGGAATCAATATCGGTGGATGTTGGCTCATTATGTCTGCCCACAAATGGGTGAAAAAGGTCTGGACGGTTACTGGTTTCAACAAGACAGTGCGCCATGCCACACTGCAAATCAAACAATGCAGTTTCTGCAACGACAATTCCCTGGACGTGTCAAGTCAAAAAATGGCGACATTGATTGGCCATCCAGATCTCCAGATTGACCCCTCCGGACTTCTTTTTGTGGGGTTATTTGAAAAGCAAAGTGTACGCCAACAAGCCTCGGACCATTGACGAGCTCAAGACAAACATTCGTGCCAAAATCATCGCTTTACCGCCCGAGATGCTCGAAAAAGTGATGGAAAACGCAGCAAAAAGAGCACATTTTGCTTTGGCCAATAAAGGCGGCCACTTGTTTGATGTTGTATTAAAAAACTAGTCTAAATAAATTGTAAAGGACCAAACTAAATAAAAATACCTCATATATGGAAATCGGTTGTTTTTTTTTAAAGTTATTCAATGTTAGGATGTTTTTTTTTAAGGTATTCAAACAGCTTGGAATTGCGCGAGCAAAAAGATATTTCAGGTCATTCGAATGAAACATTTTATTTACAATAAATTATGTGAAAAATTATGATCAAATGTCCATTTTTAAGTGCCGAGCGTTTTCCATCTCTGATACGCACGCTCGTTACGCCGTTTAAGCGTGCTTGACGAATTTGCGTGTGGAGTATGATCAAAGAAGAACAGTCTGAGACACGAATAAGACGAGCGTAGACAGACAACTTATGTGAATGAAAAGAAGAAGATGAAGAAGTGGTGTAAGAGAGCGGAATATACCGGAAAGAAATGTAGCCAAATGCAAGGGATTTGTTCGGAGGACCGGCGAATGAACACCGTCGGCTCCCAACGACGATGATCGTTAATGCTCGTCAAGGGGGACAATAGCAGCTTCGCGTGCTGGCAGTGACAAAGCGTCGTTCCGACGAGGATGTAATGTGCTGCAGCTTGGTAGGTACGAGTGCACTGTATATATCATAGCAGAGGTAGGAGGGATCGAACGCCGCTTTGACGACGAGGAGCCGCGAGAAAAAAAGAAAGAGAGCGACGACGAGGAGGCTCAAGTACGAGAAGGACGAGATAAAAGAGGAGGCAAAGACAGAGGGCCTGACGTTACGCTCCTCACCGGTGAGGAAAGCGGTATTCGTGCTGCCCGAAGTGCCCGTCTCGTTTCTCCTAACACACACACACACACGCGCGCGCGCGCGCGCGCATATATATATACATATACGTATACACACACGTTATGCTCTCATTCGCGTTCGCTCTTTGTCTCAACGCTGGTGACTCGGCACCGTTGACGCCACTCTCCCGCGTCAACCACGGTTCTTCCATATTTTTCTACCCTCCTCGCTCCTTCTCACTTGCTATCGCGCATGACTTCCTCGCTCATTTTCTCTATTTTTTTCTATTTGTCCCCAGGTAGACCTTGCACATCGCAACTATAGTGGGTGTACATCCAGTAACAGCTATATATATAGGCGCAGTTTAGCTGTAGAATAGTAATACACTATACGGAATATAACGTGTGTAGGCGATTCCCAGTGAAAGCATTGAACAATAACTCCGCTCTACGTGGAGACTGAATAGC
Organism: Cylloceria caligata; assembly: GCA_963942595.1. Taxonomy (NCBI): domain Eukaryota; kingdom Metazoa; phylum Arthropoda; class Insecta; order Hymenoptera; family Ichneumonidae; genus Cylloceria; species Cylloceria caligata. The sequence goes on along the minus strand of OZ012703.1, from coordinate 13,722,625 downwards.
CCGCAAGTTTTCGCTCTTGTGGGAAAGCCTGCACGGGCAACTTTACGGCACCAGAACAACAATTACTCGTATTTGGCGCACGGAACTAGAAGTAGTTGCGCGAATATACAGCTTACCCGGTGGCTATTACTGTTAATTTTAATATAATTCTACGGAGTTGAAGAAACTATATTTAAGCCCCATACATAACTTCTATTATGTACTTAGTTTTAGATCGGAAAAATCTGTTCAATATACTGTAAACATTTTCTTTATGAAAATAAATATATTTTTGTACAAAGTTTTTATGCAGACACCGCGTATATTGAATTTCAGATACTAGGTTTCTGCAAGAACAAAAAATTCTATAGAAATATTGAGTCTGGGAAAAAGTTCGTGGCGTTTTTCCCGATAGACGGCATCAATTGCAAATAACCCAGGAAACACATATCGCAGCGACACCACTAAACGCTCGTTGGAAAGATGACACTTCGAGTGTATAAACATCGAAATTGGTGCAGTGGTTGGAAAGTTGTTTGCGTTTGAAAATGGAGAAAAGTATTTAAAAATTGCGCTATTTTTTGCAATATTATTACGACAAAGGGAAGAACACTTCGCAGGCTTGTGAAAAAATGTGTGCTGTGTACGGTGAAGGTACTTTATGAAAATCTGGTGCGCGGAAATGGTTCGCTCGCTTTCCTTCTGGTAATTTTTATGTGAAAGATGAGTCACTCTCTGGTCGTCCAATCACTGAAAAAGCTGATGAAATTCTTGAAAAAGTCCAGCAAGATAAGCATACCAGCAGTGTCGATATTGGCATGGAGCTAGGCATTGACCACAAAACTGTTTTGAACCATTTACACAAAGCTGGCTACAAAACGAAGCTCGATGTATGGGTTCCTCATGAGTTGAGCGCGAAAAACATGATAGACCGAATTAACATCTGCGATGCGCTGTTGAAACGCAATGAAAGCGATAAATTTAAATATATAAATATTTAATATTTAAATAATAATTGAATTATTCATTTAATAATAAAAATATTTAAATATAGAAATAAATTGATTAATAGGAACGGTGTTGTCTTTCATCATGACAACGCCCGACCACGCACTTCTTTGATGACCCGTCAAAAATAGCGAGAGCTTGGTTGGGAAGTTTTGATGCATCCACCGTATAGTCCAGACAAAGCACCTTCTGACTATCACTTATTCCGATCCCTGCAGAACTCTCGCAATGGAATTGAGCTGCTTTCAAAAGAAGCCTGTGAAAACCACTTGATTCAGTTTTTCAACCAGAATCCACAGAAGTTCTTCACCGATGGCATCATGGCTCTATCCGAAAAATGGCGAAACATTGTCGATAAAAATGGAGCATATTTGGTTTAAATAAATTCATTTTCACACTATAAGAAAACCAGTTTAATTTTACTAAAAAAAAACGCCACGAACTTTTTCCCAGACCCAATATATCAATTTTACAGAACACAGAGAAGAGACACGTGTACCAATTATTGTAAATTTAAATACACTTCAGTTATACATTTTGCTTTCTCTTAGAGGAAGCTGTTTTCGTGAAAAAAAATATTATCGTGATTTTGATGTCAGAATATTTAAAAAGTCCCAAGACTTCGAGAAATGATATTAAGACAAAATGTCCGTGCGTGTGTGTTCGTGTACGATGAGCTTGCAAAATTGCAATGGATATATATCACGAGAACGGGTTACTCGATCATCCTGAAACTTTGCACACGGGTCGGGTCGCAACCCCCCTCAGTTTACTGTAATTTTCTGCCAAACCACTAACGGGTGTCTCAATTTATGGTTGTTTGAATTTTTCGAATAAAGGATGTACGCTCTCTAACATTCGTAAGTTTTTAGTTATGGAGTTAAAACTTTCTACAAGAATAGGTTTGGGAACAAGGTTGTTTCTTATTGAGTTTGGCATGAATTGATCAAGGCATTCAGATTTTATTGAACCATGAATTTTCGTAATTTTTCGATAAAAATCTATTTTTGCTCTTACTTTTATACATTTTTATCTATCAAATTGAAAGTTGGCATACAAATTGGCTAGGGTACAAGAATACTTGATCTTAAATTTGGTAAGAATCGATTAAGGGATTTAAACTTTATGAAATTTAGAATTTGACCAAATTTTTTATTTTATTGTAATTTTTAATACGACTTCCTCTTTGAGGAAGACTGAATTGAAATAGTCATTACCCGTAGAGGAGAATCCATAAGTTGGTAAGAATCACGAGAAAGGAATGTGCAAATTTATAATTGACACGTCTTGTTTTTCATGGGATCTATGTTTTTTCTGTTGATATTTAACAATTTCTCTCACTTATGATTAATCATAATTAAGTTAACGAATTACTACCATTTTTGTTGGTTTACTATATATACTTAAAACATCACGTATATATACTTGATACATCATTACAATTAAACTGTAATTTGCAGTTATGATAAATATAAAAAGATATTTAAAATAGTAAAATTTCACGGCAAAACTGTATGCAGATGTATAAAAATTATATTATTCCTATAATTTTTTACGAGTTGCTACTTTTATATTATATTTGCTTACGTATTATTCGAATAAATTGATTGAAAGACTCACCGTCAGCCGATTTCTTGGAGGTGCCAAAGCCTGCTGGCGGTCGCCTCCATCCTCGCCAGTTGTTAATGAGTGACTCAGCCTCGCTGCTCCAGCTGCATAGCGAGTCCTCTTCAAATCGATCGGAATCCTCAAAGGAGAATCTATCACCCGGATCGACCCAATCGAGGATCGGTCGAACTTGTCCGGCATCATCAGCTGCACCGGGAGCTCCTGCACCCCCGGTACCGCTTCCCCTGCCACCACCAGCTCCGCCAGATCCACCCGCTCCGCCGCCACCCACCACCACGGGGGACCGAGCCAGGTTGCCCGCCAGCTTTAATTGTCGTACGTTCTAATCCGCGACACGATGGGCAGCACAGCTGAACCACGCGCGCTTCCACTTCACCGTCGTCGATCCACCACTGCAACCCTCGGCCCACCCCCCCAAGATCCACGGCTCTCGCACCACGTCTGCCCTGATATAAACAAATTTATGTCCAATATTGTGGTTATATTATTATTATTTTTTTTTTTTAAATTAAGTTTTTACGAGTATCAATGGTTTTTCGATTATTGCATTGGCTATCTCTTTTGCTTAAGGGATCATACCCGTGTGTTAAGATAATTCTTCATCTTATGCACATAGCAGAGAATTCCATGCATTTTAGATATGTTACGGAGGAGCATACTTGCCAAAGTTGTAACGAACAGTCCCGTCACTCGCACTATTGAGAATGTGAGTAATGTTTTTTTAAATAAATTTTTCCCGTAGGATTTACAAATTTTTACACGCGACCATCAATTGTAAAATTGATTAAACAATCATTTCGGATATCAATTTTTGTTAATAATACATTGGATCAAACGTATATCGGTAACACTGAGAAAATACATCTATAAAGATATCACGAATTAATCTAGTTTACAGTATTTTCCATAGACGATAGAAATCATGGATAATATTGATTTTTAAAAAGTTTCTATACGAAAAACATTATGTGAAACGATTTAAACGATAATGTTTGTACGATGAACCAAGTAAAAAATAAAAAGCTAATAATATCGGTACCCGAAACTGATGTTACCCGGCCAATTATCGAAACATGTATTTAACTGCCTACATTAACACGAATCGTATAGTAAATAAATGAATAATGATAAAGTGCAGTAATGATCGGCCCGTGTACAGTACAATAGAGATAATGAATCGTTTAATTATCGTCATGAAATAACGTTTCAAGCAGCTCCCACGTGCGAATAATGTAGAAGGAGTAAAGAGATACATCGACTTTGGTTAGGTTGCAATTATTGTATTCGTTGCGGTATCTTCGTGCGTTATCACGCGTCAGTGAGAGGCGAAGCCTTTCACTCTGACGACTCGCGATGATCTAATGCAAATGACTTTCACCTCTCGACGGATAAGCTTATTTTCGTCAAATACAAATAAAAATAATACACGGTTAAGGGGTATTCGCTCTAATCTTTAATCAGTTTGAATTAACGTAGCGTAGTATGTACAACAACGGCTGTAGCTTTCTATCATTGTTTATTTTCGACAGCGGTCACGGATTCGAGGATGAACGATATTTTCAATTTTACGGAGCGCGGATTCGAGCACAACGATATTTTGAATTTTTCACAGCGCGCATCGTCGGACGTAAGGTCCTCATAAACAACGAAGAAATTGAACGATCGAAGCTTAGTAAAGAGATGAAATTTCGTAGTAACCGACAAAATTTGCAACCGCGAGTATACTAAAATATCGTTTATATAGAAGTAGCGCGTCTCTAGGAATAACTCAAAACGCGTGAGAGCACTAGTTCGTACATAAATGTTGAGTTCGTTTAGGCACTCGCGTTTTTATCGAAACCGCGTAACACGCAGCGAATAAAAGCAGCTGATTCATATTTTTCGATAATTATATATTGATTTGAGCCTGTCCCGAAACGTTATTTTTAGTTCCCGCGACATTACATCGTCGTGGACGCGCTCGTGACATTCATAAAAACACGGTAAAACGTACACTGATTGAATGCACGATTTACGTTCGCGATGCAAGGCAGTTATAACACGTAGAGCCTTGTTTGCCGAACCCGCGCCTACAATGCGTACTGTTGTGTATGCATAACAGTATGACGAAGACACGAATACATGTTTATACAAATAGAACAGAACGAGAGGATGAAAGTCGACGAGAGAACATATGGGCACCGCGAGAAATAGTTTACGAAGCAGCAGAAGGACCTTGGCAGGTCGACATACTCGGGGAGAAAGAACGTGCGACGACCCCAAACCCATACACAACAGCCGTCATCGGTCATCTCTCTCTTTCTCTTCCCTCGCTAACTTTCCTTGTCCTGCTCTTTCACCCTCTCATCATTCCTCGTCCTATTATTATTTTTCGCGCGCTCTCTCTCTCTCTCTCGCCCTAGAATTTCGTTTTGCAAGCCACCACCGTCAAGATGCCATTCTCTACCCCCTCGACGCTTCCATTTTTCGTTTTTATTTTACTTATTTCGATATATATATATATGATTTTTTTTTTCTTTCTTATTCGAGCATTTGTTTCTTACCTCCTAGCTCTAACCCTTCGGTCGAGCCACCTTTTCTCACGTATTCACTGTACAACCTGCCACCACCGACGTATCTGCTACTGCTGTTCACTTCGAGACACGAAAACACGGAATCGACACACACTCGCACACGATACAGTCCAGCTGAGCCGTAACCCGCCAGTTTATTTATTTATCTCCCTTTATGCCCGACGAGACATATCATTGGGACTGTCACGAGCGAGCAGCACTGCAACCGCCTTGATAAATACCCGAGCGTTAATCGACGAATCGTTCGCGTACATACGCGAAGATACTGCATCAACGGTAACACTCCTTTATCGTCGGGGTTTACACACTACCGCACTTCCCAGAGTTTTCTCTACCCCATCGACGACAACAACAAATATGGCGAGCGGGCCTCCGCTGGCTGTCTTGCACCTCGGTACGAGGACGATAATCGACTGAGCTCGTCAGGTAGCGCCACCTTCGTCCCTGCCCTCCGCTCACCCGTCGTTACCGCCACCAGAAACACGCAGAAATTCTCTCAACCTTCGACAAATTCCCCTGGCGACACCCACGACGCCGACGCCGACGCCTCGCACCTCGAAAGATTCCGTTCGCGGCTCCTCGGCGCCGACGCAATAACCAATCTCAAGCTTCTCTCGGTAAACACCAGAGACGCGACTGTCAAAAGCTTCCACAATGAACCGCTTGGAACATAATTCAAAGATTATTATATTCAACAACGATTTATGTTAACTAATACACAAATTTCCCATCTTTTTAAATCGTAAATCAATTATTTTTATAACTATTTATCCAAAATATATCTTTGCGGCTGTGATACGTGATTGGTAAGAAACTTTTCTATACGATCAGTTAGCTCTTGAAATGTGCGCGCAGGAAGTACCTTCCTTTTAAACTTCCTGTTTCGGACGGGCCGTATACAAGAGTTTGCAGTAGGTACAATTTCGTCGTATTTATTGATAAAACAATGACGAGGAATTGAAAATAATGTACCGATAGTGCATCTTACGCTCTCGCGGTTAATTCACCTTTGAGAAATATATGATTTTATATTTAATTCGCGGGATGTAAGTGGATAAAGTTAGGGCTACGTGATAGGGTTCATGTGTTTTCCAATGGTGGTCTGTCAGCAGTTCAACCTTAACCTAGAATTGATAAGACGAATTACACAAAAACGTGGATGAAATATATTCAGACTTTTGTCAGTTAATTTCTGTTGTTTGTGGTCTGAATAGACGCTAATCAGTTGGTGTGTGTGTGTGTTTACTATTTTTTTTTAATCAATTTCCAGTAGAAAATGGCACCTAAACGAGGAAAGGTTCAGAAAGAGGAGGTTCAGGTTTCCCTGGGACCACAAGTTCGCGAGGGTGAAATCGTATTTGGCGTTGCTCACATATTTGCCAGCTTCAACGACACATTTGTTCACGTTACTGATTTGTCCGGCAGGTAAGAATCTTTGAATTTTTAAGTTGTAACTAAAACGGAATCGACCACTGTCTTACGCAAACTCAGGATTAAACATGTAAACAGGTAAACAGTTTACCGAGATGTGGAAAAAAGGTTAATAAATTAATTGTGTTTTGTTTTTTCAGAGAAACAATTGCTCGTGTGACTGGTGGCATGAAAGTAAAGGCTGATCGTGATGAGGCTTCTCCTTACGCCGCTATGTTGGCTGCTCAGGTAAATATTTTTTTCTATTTAACAGAATGATAAATGTGAAAGTCGTGACCATTTCTATGGTTATTTACCAACAGTTTTTTTTTGCTTTTCTTTTTTATTGATATTGAAGCTGAAAGACACAATTGCAAAGTTTAATCCAAAGTAAATTTGATTTTGAACAATAAGAGTTGCTAAAATTGTATAATTTTGTAAAATATTAAATGTTAAAAGAATTATACAAGTCCCCAGTTTGAGACTCGCAGGAGGTTCAAAGTAGAGTGTAATGTCGAGTGACCACTCTGACAATCTACCCACTTAATTTAAATTGACAATTGTACATCGATTTAAACATTCAAAGTTTCATTCTGTATGCTCTAAATTTGTTTGTAACTTGGAAATACAGATTCATTTACTGAAATATGTTGAACAAAGTAACATGTGGAAAATCATGTCAGTTTCTTCGGTAAGTTGGCTTCTCTAATGTCCAAAATGATACATCCAGCACTACAGCATAGTACAGCAAAATATTTGCTATCTAGAAGTCGCTGATTATCATTTTTTTTTATTGCATTACCATCTAGAATGTCAAAATACCTAGTACCAGACTCATAGTTCAAAGAGTAGTTTATACTGACTTTCAGTATAAACTATGAATCAGTGATTGTTTCTGTTTAAGGTAATGGGGAACATGTATGGGTGCAAGAGAGATAGAATTAATCTCTTAATCTCTTCGCCAAACAATCTTACAGGACGTTCTCAGCTTGCATCGGACAGATAGACAGTGACAGAGAAATTTTCATTAGTTTTTGGTACCGAACGAGTAGTTCCACATCATCTTTAGCTGATGCGATACTACTCTACAGGTAACAAAAACGGTCAATCTGTCCAATAAAAACCAGGGACGTCGCCCTCCATCTGACAATTCTGCCGAGCGCGGCGCTCTTTTTTTATTCAACAGATAATGTGTGGTGGAAAACGTTGGCATTGGAAGAATAATTCTATCTCAAGCAGCCATATATGTTTCCCATCATTTTTAAGGGGATGTGCAAGTGAGATAGCACCATAGGCGTCTGCGGAGGATCGAGCAAGATCGACAACATCACGATGTGCTACACATCGTCTTAGATACCCCTCAGATGACAGCACGTGCGGAAGAGAGATGAATTTTCCGTCACGAATGATCATCCGAATCAAAGAGAACGGTGAATGGCGTTTCACAATTCCACTGTTAAACGTTCTCGTCTTTTATTCGAAAGATCAATCGCGGTAGAAAATTCTACTATCTCTCTCACACGTATGGCGATGCGAGAGTGACAAACGACGTGTAACACATCACCTTAAATTCACTCGCCAACTGTAGCACTTCTATTAATCTTGTAAACCTATTATAGTTATTATATAATAACAGCCCACGCTCAGGCAGCACCCAGATGTAGAAAAAATTATTCTTGGGCGCGTTCATGTGCGTGGGATAAAAAACAGCTCTTTTAATTTAGGAAATTGTACCTGAACTTGTACAATTTCTCAGTGTACTGAGAGTACAGATATTTTTTTTTAAACTCATGTTTGTAAAAATCGTACATTTTTTTCAATACTTATCTCACCAATGTCATGATTGTAATCAGGATGTTGCGGAAAAGTGCAAATCCCTCGGCATCACAGCTCTACACATTAAGCTGAGAGCCACCGGAGGTAACAAAACGAAAACTCCAGGACCCGGTGCACAGTCTGCTCTTCGCGCTCTCGCCCGTTCGAGCATGAAAATTGGACGCATCGAAGACGTTACTCCCATTCCCTCTGACTCGACTCGCAGGAAGGGTGGTCGTCGTGGACGCAGGCTATAAGTTATTACTTTTGTTCTGTGTATGGTTTACTACCTTACAAAAATAAACATTTAAAAACAACGTATTTCATCCGAAATTTTATTACTTATCATTTCTTGCGTATAAGATTATTACTATTTCGGTCACTTAATGTGACGTTCTCCCGACTCCAATACCTACGATAGGTAGGTGATGCAGAAAGCTACGGGACGAATAAATAATTGCCTAATCAGTAGCTGAAAAACAGTGCGAATTTAATTATGCTATTAATAGCCATTTTTAACAATCTAGGTTAATTAAACGGGATTCTTAAACGGTAGTCGGGCGTGTGCACCATTAGCTACAACCAGTTTAGCGCCAAAAGCTGTTATTTTTTTTTTGGTTATTTTGTATATCGGCTAACCAACGAAACATTCCACAACAAAACATACAATCCTAATAAACCAAAATGAAGCGAAAAACGTAACGAAGCTCAAGAGTGGTTAACATCGCTTTATAACGGTTAAACATTGAAGCTAACTACTCGGGAATGTTCCGTCGTGGGATATTTTGTCGGACTATCATACAATATCAAACTTCTTCATAAATCTCAACATTTACCGATGATTAAAATTGAAAAAGCCTTGCGTTGAGTTTCATTGAATGTCATACATTGTATGATCTCTTTAAAAATAAATCGAGTGATGTAGAAATGTCAAGTGGAGCGGTTTTAACATGAGAATGCGAGCAATAAATACAGTAACGTTCTTGTTATCACGCCAACGAGGCAATTATTCTACATGAATCGGTCCACCGATTTTATCAAGAGTGAGATACAGCTTGACCCGTAGATCAAGTTTCTGGGGTGCTTTGTGCTCAAGAGTCGCAATGGTGTTAACGTATCCGTGCTGCATCACAAATCCTACGACGACGGGCTCATTCTGTTTATCGCATTCCGGTGTATACGGCGTTACGTGCAATCGTACAACCGCTCTGTTTCCCTTTCGCCACACCACGAGTTTCGGATCGTCCTGGAAACTGTGGGAGTCTGCAGTGTCGTCGTATTCCGCAGTATCGTCTCTAGGCGGAAGTATCACCGAGCTGTGAGGCAACGTTATGTCCGCATTCGTTACGATCACCATCGGCTTTGGATCCTCCATTACAGAGGCTTGACGAACGACAGATGGCATCAAATTGGGAGATTCACAACCCTGAAATCAATTAACCCTTCGTACTTATGATCTCGAAATAGATAATTCACACCATCTTATAACCCATGCAGAAAATGATTGTTACAAAACTTCTAAATAAGTATCTATCGATACCATCCCCTGTACGTTATGTGTACCGGACGGTATCTGTTGACACGGTTGATCTGTTCGATTAAAAATGAGAATGGTGAACTGTAGCATTGTGAAAAGCAGTTCACCGTTCTTCTGAAAGATCGGTCGTAGTGAAGACGCTCGCATTACAGTTTTTGTTACCGATCGAGGAGTAGCACATCACCTTAAGGGGAGTCGAAACCTTCATTAGTGCGAAAGAGGTAAAACTAGTGTGGCGCTCACAGTCGTATAAAAGAGAAGCGGCACATCCGTGTAAGTGAGGCAGTGTTACCTCCCCTTAACGTGATGTGCTACATGTTTCTAACGTTTTCTCTCGCTTCATCGCAATGTCCAATAGTCCTACATCAGTCGCACTCATGGTAGCTCGGTCGATGTAGCCATCACCTCAAGGTGTTGTGCTATACTGACTGAGCCGTTGAGAGTGCAAATGAGATAGCAGCATCTACTATCGAGAAGAAACGAAACCGCGAGAAATTTGTAGAACATCACATTAAGAGAGCCGTCGCACCACGTGATGCTTAAAGTTAAGACGATGTGTTACGTGTCACCTTTCTTTTTCAGATAGCCATGCGAGAAAGATAGCAGAATTCTCCCATCCCGAATTTCTCTGCTACGATCGATTTTTAGGATGAAAAATGAGAACAATAAATTGTAAAGTTGTAAGACGCATTCCACCGTTCTCCTTTTTTATTCGAATGATCAATCGTGGCAGAGAAATTTGCATTACAGTTCTTGTTACCGATCGAATAGTACCACATCACCTTAAGGTTAGATAAAATTGCCGTATAAAACAAAAAAATTAGTAAAACAGTTTTCGATATTTCGTAAATCAGTTTACGAATAAATTTGTATGTATCAACTGAATAGAATCTCTAGATTAGTTTGTTTATATAAATTATTAAAGTTTTGCTGCCGATTTGAGTAAATTCTGATTCAGCTTAGATCGCTGCAAGATTTTTCCCATCCTCTTGCGTCATACGTCGAAATTTCTATTAAAAATATTCGGTAAGTCACATTTTTCACGGTTGCGTGGAAATGTTCCTATCCCGACCTATAAGTAGCATCTTCATTTTTAACGCTATCTAATCGAATTCCATAATATATTATTCATTCAGCGAATATCTTGTGTGACAATATTGAGTTTAACGCGCTTTTTAGTCGTAATTTCTTGCTTCAATGATCGGTATAAGAACGTATAATCTGGTGAACGTAACGCTATAGAAATAAAGAATATATCTCAGATTTGACAGTTTATCTTATACCTGAATAAAACGACTACCTTAAAGGGCTACTAGCTGTAATCAAATCTGATTCACAAGAAGTTTGTAAAATCGTGGAACTCTTAATAACATACCATTTGCATATTTTCGCGTTTGAGCTCCTCCACCTCCCCGGAAGCGGTGATTGTCGTAGGTGTTGTTGAAGTTTCAAGCGGAAGCAGAGTTATCTGAGTTTGATGTTGGGTAGGATTGCAAAACTTCAAGAGAAGCTCGCTCGTTTTTCCAGCTTGAAGAGGCTCGCAAGTAACAATACGGATTTCCGGTACGTGATAGCTGAAAAAAAAGATTTAAAATATGTTAATCATATTTATCGATTCTTCCATGATACAAATATAAATATTATTTATCAATTGTTTAAATACTTACAAAGCAGCCAACTGAATTTTGAATTTGATGGATTGCGGACAATATTCCGGCTTGCTAACGTTATGCTCGCAAGCTCGACATCGCTGAGAGCTTTTTACGAGAAACTGCTTGCGCTGCGGTCGTAATTCGTTTACACCTTCAGCTTGAACGTCAGGATGATTCAGCCGCTGCTCCAGCGTTGTAACTGCAATTTTTCAAAGTTACTTTAACACAATTTTCACGATATGTAAAATAATAATTCCCAAATTTACGTACTTTTCGTGATGTCTAGCGGTTCGGTAAAAATACCTTCCGGTAGATCTTCCACGTATTCGGAAGCTTCGGAAGGCTGCGGTTGATCAGTTTGTTGCCACGTCGCCTGCAGAACGGGTGGGCGACCCGCACGTTTTCGGGCCATAGCCGACGTCAGCCTGAATTTGTCCTGATACGAAAATTCAGATAACGCCATTATAGCAACAGTAATCGTAGAAACCAGTTGATACATTAAAATTCATGAATTAATTAAAACCCTTTAACACTACACTGTGTCAGCCTTGATTTCATTATCTTAAAGTGATGTGCTACCCCTCAGTCAGTAATAAAAACTGCAATGCAAATTTCTCCACTACCATAGTTATCTTTCAGATAAAAGAGGAGAATGGTAAACTGGAGCTTATAATTTTACAGTTCACCGTTCTCAACATTTATCAGAAGGATCAATCGTGGCGGACAAATTCGCGATGGAAAAATTCTGTTATCTCTCTTGCACATATGGTGATATGAGAGAGATACACAAGACAAATAGCACATACACAAGAATGTCATAAGACTTTTGGTAATCAAATATTAGCTGGGTTAGCGTAGTCAATAGTGATGTTGAAAGGTTGTGGACATTAATCACTTCACACTAGTCAAATCAGTGCAAATTAAAAAAAAATCAATTTCTGCAATTTTTAGTGGTTCTACAGCCTCTTTTGGAGTGTAGCTTGCACAGCATTTTTTTTTTATAGAGAGGAACAGTAACTGAACAGAAGTTATGTAACTGAAGCAGAATTCATCGATTTATGCTCATTTCCGAAATAGTGTTTTCCGTCTCTTTTTTTTAAAGAATAAACCATAATATTGTTTTAATTACGATGACTGATAGCTCATTTTATTTAATGAACGATGTTTTATCAATTCGCCGCCTAGTTTTCTGATAATATGAGTTGTTTAATGTCAGATTAACTTACGGTTGCAACTGAAATATCATTTAATCACTTGACGCCGGATGAATAACGCTGCCTAAAAAATTCCATTGAAACCGATTCAATGGAAAATAAAATTCATTGAAACCAATTAAAATCGATTACTTTTCAATGGTATTTCTATTATTTTGGAGAGTTTCAATTGGTTTCAATAGGGCTTTCTAAGCAGGGAATCGTTTACACGTTTTAAACAACTAATACTATCGAAAATCTCTCAGGTGAATTTATAGAGCATCTTCTAACAAACAAAATGAAGTGCTCACTTGTCATAATCGTACCAATATTATGGTTCATTCATGAAAAAAATGGTGACGTGCCTCAGCCAACCTTTGGCATCAGAAAACTAACAATAATTCGATTAACCAACTTAAATGGTGGGCTAACTAACCTAGTCGGCCTAACCAACCTGATGCCCAAGTTGGTTTTGGCAATACACTATTTTTCTCCGAGTTTTTTAAAAAACAGAATGTCTAGAATATTGCATCGGACATTAGTATGTATCAGTCGATTTTACTTTTAAAACCTGGACTGTTAATGTATTTGTCTATTAACACATACTGCTACCGATGTCAGATTTTAAAACAGCTAATTAAATCACAAAAATTTGTAAGAACGGTTTTACAACATTTAGCATTGATTTGTCTAGTGTGAAGCACTTCACCCACTTTAAAAGAATAAAAGTAACAAAAATAAAATAATAGATTATATAATAATTACAAATTGCACGTATGAACGCTTTGGATGAAATTTTTTGCGTTCGCGTTGTTGTCGCTCCCTGGCTGCCAATATTTTGTGATAATCTATTAGCGCATAGATCCTCGCTGCATTAGGATTCTCCTGCTCGGGCCAAGCACCAGTCGCTGAAAAATTATACATTTATACAGAATCTGACCAAAATATATTGAGGTAAGGTGACACATTCAGAAATTATAATCAATAACAAAAATTGTATTCCAATCTAGTCAGAGACGATTGATGTTTGAGATAAAATCAACTTTGATTTCACTTTGTTAACCTACTCTGCAGTGGAACCGAATTTGATTTTTTTTCAAATAGGAATCGTTTTTGAGCAGATTGAAATTTTCATGCCAATTGGACTCAGGTAAACAGGCAAGAGAATGTGTCGCGTTACTTTAAGCATTAAAAATATGATATCCTACCGACAAATTGATCCGGAATACCCGCATCCCTGGATGTCCATCGACACAAAGAGCAGAACAAGTAATAAACTTTTTTAGGCGTAGACTTGGCATCCTCTCCGACGGCTTGAGCTACTGGCCTGAGAGGTGCGTGTCCGGCTCGAGTGGAAAGCGTTTGAAAGCAGCATGGACAATTGAAACAGTACAAACACCTGCAAAATGATTATTATTCATAAATTTGTGCTTTTACTTCAAACAACATTATCTTTCGAGCTTTTACCTATTTTTCTTAAGACGAACTTCTGTTGAGGGAAGATTCTCCAAGCAATTGGGACAGTAATGCGTGTCAATCTGTTAAAAAATAAAAATTATTGTTAAACAATGAAAATTATGAATCAAGAATTCGTGATTTTTTTTTATCGATGCACAATATATAAATTATTGTAGAAATTCACAAAATTACCTCTTGACACACGCAGTAACCACAACGAATTTTTAGGCAATGTCGACAAAAATATATTTTCGATATTGGTTTAAGGGAGTTACAACTACAGACGTAGCGCACATAATCCGGTTGAAAGAGATATGCCATAATTAATTCGTTCTAGTCACAAGTATTTCATGTTCTTATACACGTTTGAAGTTTCAGCTGCCAGCTGGGCAGCCATGACACATCTGGTCTATTTTCTCCCTCTGTTCTCCGCCAACGGAGCTTCTGGTTCGTGATATACGCGGCGACTTGGAAAAATCTACAAGTAAACTTTCTCCTTTTTTGATTACACGATTGATTTATTGATAATACTCAATTTATTTATTATTCATAACAACCTTGATTAGCAAATAAATAAATTAAAGAACCTTGATTAGCAAATACATAAATTCCTAATAAATTCTATGTACAATAAAAGTAAGATAGTAACACTAAGGAATTTTTAAATAACAATTTGTAAAAATTAGGCTTAAAAAAAGTTTTTATTGTCCCCTGAGTTATCTAAATTCATGATTAAGTTCATTAACCGTCGAAAAAATATATTTCCATTTTCTTTTAAATAATCATGGGGTTAATGAATAATTCTTAATTAGTTTATGACAATAATAAAGCATTTATTATTTATGCTTCCACAGTTTCTAATAAGAGTTTAGGCGCGATAATATAATAAATAAATAACTGGCAAAAAATTCAGATCAATAATAATTACCATTACCAAACCAATACACCAATGGATACGGAGTTGTGTCATAGTTGTAGCTTTACAAGCAAACCACACTCAACTATATAAAAAGGGTGCAAAGTACAACCGTTTGTGCGTCGCATCCTCATTATTTGTTGTTATTCACAAAGACATAATTCCTCGTATGTTGATCAATTATGGTTTTGTAATAGTGAAAGCTCAATTCCTAATACAAGAAGTGAAAATTGATCGGCGGACTTTTTCACAAAGAAGGTTGTGCAGAGAACAGACCAAAATAATGAGGAAGCAACGTGCTAACTTCTACTTTCCAACTGTTTGTGCCTACAGACAATCACCCCATAAAGGTTATTGGGCATTGGATACAGAATATTGTGCCGGTGTGTTGTAGCTAAGCCCTCTGGAAAGTACCAGCCTGTAGAAAAAATTGATTAACTGACTAGAAACAACGATTACTATCCTCTGCCATGCCGTTCCGTGGAATCGTCGTTGAGTGTATAAGCGGGTGAATACGAGAGCGGATCTTCTTCGTTTCTTAATAGAGGATTAGGGGTTGTTGTGGCTCTGGAACCAAGGCTAGTGTATCCCTGGTCGTATAGAGAGCAATAAGGTACTCTGAGTATTAACAAGAATTGCCAAACTTGGCTGTAAGTCCAGTCCAGAATTGGACTAACTCTCATAAATTCTGGCCAGTCAGGATCTGTGCGCGAAAATGCTTCCAATTTGTCAGAACCAGGATCACCTCTCCTTGTACCCATCAAACCGGCTCTTAAAGTGCTCTTCTCCTTTTGCAATGTAACCAAAGCTGATTTTATTGGTTTTTTCTTCCTTGCTAGTTCCAAGCCGTAATACTGTGCTGCTTCGTTCACAAAGGTATCAACCTGAAAGAATATCCCATCAGTCGTATATCTGACGATACTCAAAAGTTACAAAAAGAATTTGATGAAATTCTGGATTGGGTGTCATTTTTTAGACAGCCTGTGCTGACGGACTGATTAAAATTAAATAAATAAAAATGCAATTTTTATATTTCACGATGATTGACAAATCATATAAAGTTTTTTGCCAAAAATAACAAAGATTCATTTGTGACAACGGTAACTGATGAAACTGATAGATTTCAAAGTACAGTATTTCCTTTTAGCGTTAAAAAAGTTAGACTATTCTCGCGAATCAAAGTATAAGTAATTAAAAAAAAACAATGAAAGATTACCTCTGGAAAAGGATCCTCTGTTACATAGAGGCACATTAGTGGCTTGATATCTTTGATTTTGTATACCGTGGCTGCCAAATGAAGAACGGCGGTACAATCTTTTCCTCCATTGAAACTCAAAAAAATTTCATTAGCATCGTAACTACAATTAAGAAAAAGACATTTGGATGCAAAGAAAATATAATATTCAATGTATCGTCTCATCATTTTGTTTTACTTACTCGTCGCAGCATTTCTCTAATACTTTGAGCGCTTTTTTAACGTGCGGCTGATCCTCGCTCATTTTCATCACCTCGAGGGCTTGTTCGAGTGTAAAACGATTGTTCAGTACCATCGTTAAATAAAAAGAATTTTCATGTGGAAAATTACGACTATTTCGTGAATATTCTTTGACGTTTCAGCGGCGCGAAATAATTGACTACTACGCGATACCATGAGATGTGCGATATAATAAGCGAGAATTACTGAAAGGATATCAACGTTGTTACTTAATAATAAAATAGTGCATGAGGTTGGTTAAAAAAATTTCTGCAATCTACGATTACGAAATATCCCAGCGTTTCATTCGTTGTGTTAGCAGAAAATTGCGCAAGTGCTTCACCGCCAAAATAACTCGCTATCTACGCTGCTCGATACGTTGAATTCACGAGAAAAACTGTGACGAGAAAATTTAATTGGGAAAAATAGAATTATGGTGCCTTTCCTGACACACTTCCTGATGTCACAACTCATTACCTGCTCTTTACTCGCACTAATCACCCGAGGAACCGGTTGCGATATGGGATCCCTCTGTCGGTAACAAAAACTGTAATGCAAGTTTCTCTACTTCGTTTGATCTTTTGGATAAAAGAAGAGAACCGTGAACTACGTCTCACTATTTTATACTTTTCTGTTTTCATTTTTTATCTGAACGATCAAAATCGTGGCAGAAATATCTGCATTACAGTATTTATTACCGATCGAGAGATAGTTAAATCCATCGGTAAGTTGGTAAACTTACTTTTCTTGTCCTCTCGACAATTTCGACGCTCGTTCACGGTGTACTACACAGTGCGAAGTGCGAACTACGATACGGACGCTAGACCGATTTACCACTACTCAGAGGTTATCTCTACATGAGATTGTTTTTTTGAGTGTAAATTAATATTCACAGAGGTAAGAACTTGCGAAATAATGCAATAGATTTATCCTTCCTTATCGCAATTTTAATTGAGGAACAAATGTTATTTTCAAACAGACTGCGCGATGGAGTTGGACGATTGGGATGTCGAAAAATACAAAGTGGAACACGAGTGCGATGAGCACTGGGAACTTAGACGCAATTTTCTCGAGTCTCACAAGGACAAATTTCCCGAAGAGGAATTGGTGTGTTTAGCTCAAGTTTTCACGAATGTAGAACTTCTCGGATGCAGGTGAGCGACCTAATTTTTTTCATGTATTACAATTGTTAAGTCGTTCTGGACATATCTTTCTGAGTCCATGATTTTTAGCCAAAATAGTGGTATACAAATGGTGGATGATTACGCGTCTAAATTATGAAGACTATTATTCATTTAACAGATTGTCTAGTCATCCGGTAACCCTTTGATTAATTGAATCAGAATGTCAAATTGACATGTAACCGTAGGATTAATTATAGCAGAATGTTTTACTCTAAGGTTCTGAGAAAATTTTGTTCACTTCCGAACGACGATACAGTCTATTTTTAATTAAAATGCCGGGATTGTACTTGGTATTTAAACAATTCTCAATTAAAATTTGGTATAAATGACACAATTTGTCCCGATATATACCAAAATCCTTTGTCTACTTGTGTTGCAGTACTATTTGATACGGTAGGCTTGTGTATCGATAATAAATATCATCTTAGATTAATATTTGAGGTTCTTTAAGATCAATAGGTTTGTCTCATTTTTCCCTTTACTTTATTTCGTTAGTGTCTATACGAAGGATTAAGGCGAAGTAACGTACCGCTATCCTATTTCCTTTTTCTGAGAAATATTTACCATCCTTGAAAAAAGAGCACTATAGCTGTTTTTTTTTACATTTCATATGAACAAGGCCCAGGGATTGTGCAAAGGAGTAGTTGTCAGTTCACCTTAATCGTCTTAATGGCTTTTTCCTGTTTCGTATGATTTTTAAAATTAAATATTGAATATTTTTGTTATAGATATCCACAGGAAACTATGGATTTGATCGTTGAACTATCACAAGATGTAGCCCAAGACTATAGAGAAAGAAAGAAGACAAAGTTGCAAAGGACTTTTGTAAAAGCCTCTGATGCTGCCAGCTCAAAGGTCAAAGGTACATCAAAGAACTGTGAGTTCGTGTTGTGTATCTGCAATGTTGGGATATTGCTGTTCGCTTTACTTAATGATATTAATTTTCAAGCCTTAATATGAATTCGATAGCTCTTTGTGACCACGAGATTACGAAAGGGGTAGTCTCTCGATCAACGGGCAAGTGTCTTGTGATGGAATAAGTCTACCTGAATGCACGCTCACGTACACTCGATAAATGGGTGTTGATATAAATTTATTAAACACAAGGATGTTTGTGCTAAATATAAACAAGAGGGGGAGGGCTACGGTAGCGAGTTAGTTTAATGCAAGAGAGAAACGTGCACCGCACGGACTCATTCGATATATATTGACGTTTAAAATCTTTTGCTTGTTCAACGAATCTTAAACTAAAGGATCAATCATTTTCAAATTTGAACACAAGCTGTCTTAAGGTATATCAAACTGTTAGGCTTATATTTGAATTAAACAGTAACTGACTGGTTTTCCAACCGTCCACCTCAAACTGCGTAGCTTTGAGCACACGTAACTAAAAAACTAATTCGTTAATGATTTTAAACAACAAACCGTTAAAAATTCATCGTGTTTTCTTCTTAGAAACCAGCTTAATTCCAACGCAATCCAATAGAATCTCGTTTTGGCACAAATATCTATAGATTCATCAACGATGATGATTAGTCCTTGCATTAGGAAGCTCCTCGATAATAATACACTGAAATATGCGCGTGTTATCTTATCTACATTAGAAATTTTAAATCGCCCGGTAACGCTATCTCGCTACGCTCGACGCTTCCATCCGATATACGTCTCGTTTTATACAGGCTCCTGCTCACACTAACGTTTCTTTTTACATTCCAAGATCAACTCCTGTTCCTCGATCACGCTCCATCGAACTCTCTTTTCCTCTTCCTTCCTTCCTGTCATTGTTCATCACTCCGCGTATAGCAAGATCTCGTACCTGCGTGCACGCTCTTTGTAAATTCGTCGCCAACACATTTTTTATTTTCAGGACTCAAACCAGCACCCAGCAATATCGGACATACTAATCGTGGTGAATCGACAAGAAAAATGAATTTTGTATCGTCGGAAGATAGTACACCATGTAAAAGAATGAAAATAGACAATCCACCATTTGGAAAACTTATTTTAATGCAACATATGAACGAACATCCAATTTCCGTGATACAAAACTGTGCTGTCGCCAGTAAAGCTAAATTAGAGTTCAAGGCCGACAAGAGAGGTGATAACTAGTAAGTAGATGGGAATCCGGAATAGCGCAACATTCTTAAACTGATGCAAAAAAAAAGAAAAAAAAACATAACAGAAGTAATTAAATTGGCGATGAAAGCTCAAGAGTTAAATAATGTAAAAGAACATACGGTAGAGTCCTGATCTTCGTATGAAAATAAATATCGCAATGCGTACAAAATAATTACAGAAATAATTATAAAAATTCAGACGATGTGTCGTCTGTCTCGTGTCGTTATATGTGCGGGAGACATAGCAGAATTTTCCCAACCTGAATTTCTCCACGACTTATCCTTTGAATGAAATATGAAAGCGGTAAACTGTAGAACTGTGAAACGCAACTTACCGTTCTTCTCTTTTATCTGAAAGATTAACCGTGGCGGAGACATTGCTATTACAGTTTTTGGTAACGAAAGAGGAGCAACCTTAAACACGAAAAACATTTTAATTTATAATAATTTCTATTATTTTCACTGAAGATCACGACACTACTGTAATAGAAATCGAAGAATAAGAATTATGGTAAACGTAGTTTTCTTATCATCATATTTCGTTATCAACAATGTAACAAGTAGAGTCCCAATCCTTTTGTTTCAGTTGTTCCGAAATATTCCTAAATTCTATTAAATTGGCTGAGGGTTTGGGTGCTAACGGTAGAATGGCCAAAAGAACAGCTTGCGTTGCAGGATTATCAAAACTCCAACAACATTATTATACAGTGAAGGTAGGTTGTTGAAAATTTCGTTGGAATACATTCGCGAGTTAAGAGATATTTTAAGAGACGATTTATAACAGGTGAAAAAGGTTGATAGAAAAGTCGACTGTGATATGAATCAATTAATGGGCGGTAAAGACGCGGCTCAGGATACCATAGCTTCGGATAATGTCGGTAGTAAGATGATGAAGATGATGGGATGGTCGGGTGGTGGTCTTGGGAAAACGCAACAGGGTATCGTCGAGCCCGTAACGTAAGTCGAATCTGATTATTGCCATTGCACGGAGGAAAGAAAACTTACCAATCGGTAGATCATTTTCATAGCTGAATATTGTTTACATTATTTCGTAATTAAATATTGTATTGTACAGCGTTCAGAGACAATTGAGCCGCGAAGGTTTCGGTTTGAAGTTAAACAAGAACAACGCGTCGCTCTTTACAAAAAAAGTTCGAGATACATTGAGAAATTACGTAAAAGATCAAGCGAAGTCTGAGTTAGTTTTTGCGCCAGAATTCTCTAACGAAGAGAGGGCCGTGATACACAAGTACGTATCGACCGTTTATCAAACAAATATTCATCGCTGTTTTAGCAAGTTAAATATATATTTATTTTTAAATGTATCGTATGAAAAATAGAGTTGCACGAGAGATGGGTTTGAAAGCTTCGAGTTCCGGGCCGAAGGATAAGAGAACTCTGGTCGTTTCACGAAAATTCCATAAAGCCGATCTCGTCGAAGAGTTACTCGCGTCTGGTGGATCAAACGAAAAATACGATCTTATCGAACCAACGGGAACTTGAAAAAAAACCTTTCTTCATGTCTCGATTCATACACTTTTCGTTTTTTTTTTTTTTTTTTTTTTTTATATATTCATTTGTACCTTTTATTTTGTTAACCACGTAAATACATCTTATCTTATCATCATGATGTTTCGAATAAATTTTCATCCGTTCGCTGTCAAACACCGAATAATATCTATCTAACGGATCGTTCATTTTTCAAACACGATTAAATAATTCAATTTATACAATTTCAACAGTTTTCTTATTTAGAATCAAGATATACATATAATAAGGTACACACTGAAAGTAAAGGGAGTTACTTTTGTATCTCCAAGAGTACGAGTGAAACTTTACAAAATAAAGGAACCCAACCGAGGGACTATTTAATAATCTCTGCGGTTTACCAGTAAAAATTAATTCGTAAATATATATATATATATATATATATATTTATATTTATTATAGTACACGGTCCAATTATATATCCATTATGATTGGATCGTAATACGAATTATAATGCGACGTGAGGCTAGTTAATAGATTTACAAAATCCGTAAAAACATTATTAGACGTTGGCGTCCCGCGTTATTCCAACACTTTAGGTCCCACGAAAACTTTCCCTTGTGCAATCGCCGTCAAATTTTCTCCGGCATACGACCGTAGTGGAGAAATTTCAACGTCTCCGGTGACCGATACGGCACCGGCATTGAGAAGCCAATTTTTATGAAGCGCAATAATATCCCGTAAGGATGTTGACGGACAATCTTTACCAGCGGAATCTGAATTTTTGAGAGCACTGAAATCTTGCTCTCGTGGTACTTCCCAGGCCGCAAAATTCTTGGAAAATTTAAATACGTCGAAAACAAATTTTTCGATTTTTATGCCGTTTGTCTCGGTGGGCACGTGTCGCACTCCGTACTCGTCGACGTACGGAATTTTTTTCTTAGCAACGTGCAATTCCAATTCAGTCTCGTGGGTGTCAGCAATGGCTTTTAGAAAATCCAAGGTGAAGTAGTGATTGCATATATTTCCGGCGTTGAATACTAATTTTCCATCCGCGCGACGAAGCTCCGAGGTTTCTTTGCTTATCTCGCTGTACTCCACTACACGGTAATGACCGTCGACCTTCAGAAATTAAATAATTTATATTTCAGTCGATTGCTTTTTATTTTAAAGACCGTTGACCGCAATTCTTTGATTTTTATTAAATCTACGATTTCAACGTGACACATACTTCGTTATTGTCTTACCTGACATACAACACCAACCGGCTCCGACGGTTCCGACTTTTCAACAACTTTGGCGCCGCAATCCGCCGAAAGTGACAGGCAATACCCGATAAAAATGGGATCGGCAACTTTGACTAAGATATTATCGACGGAATGTGCATGTATACTGCGTATATTACGATTATCCATATCATCCAAAACCCCTTCGATCTTGAGCGCCCGATAGAGTCCACCGTTACCGTCAGGTGCTCTAGATAGACGATACTTCTCGTCGAGCAAAATTTCACCTTTCGAACTGTAACACGGTATCATTCCTTGCTTGAAGGTCTTGATATTTTCCTTCTTCAGGCCAAAGTGATTGTTCGCCTCGAAGTAATCGAGTGTCGATTGATTAGTGGCTTCACTGGTCAATATGTACCTAAAATTACTCCAATTAATTAGTACAAATCGAATACTTCTTAAGGACTTTGAATAACATTAACATTCAAAAAAATTTTTTTTCATTCGTACATTTTTTTTCTAGAAGGAAAACACTGATTTTCATTTAAAAAAAAAGTCTTGTTTTGATCAATAAAAAAGTTCTAACGTTAATCCTCCACGTTTGATTCTTCCTAACGATTTTCTAATGAAGTAAAAAAATTCTTATATCGATGTATAAAAAATTGTAGAGGTTCCATGTTTTTCAGAATTTTCAATTCAAAGAGAAAATGGTACTGCAATTTGGAATATGGACATTTTTTTTTACATGATCAGAACATTGTAATGACCAATCGCTCGTGAGGGACTTTGAAAACGATTTATTTTACCAATAAAAAAAATTAAAAAACACATTTTTTAAATTTTTATCAGTGAACTCCTCCCCCTTAATACGAATTATAAACGATTATGTAATCGCGACGTATATAGCATATGAAGTTTGTGATAAAGGCCACATAGAGACCTCGAAGCGATAGTTTGAAATCCACGAATCGTGGGTCTCAGAACGACGACCAAACAAATTGATTAATGACATTTTTTACTGGTAAAACTGAATGCACGTTTCAAATCATGTAAAGATATAGTAGATGCATGTCCTGAGTGTATACATATCTCACTTGCTCGCGTTCAGAAAACTGGCGACGGTGCACACTTATTGCAACAGTGGAAACCACCATTAATGGCGCTATTGGGTTACTTAATTTTGATCTCATCCTCACTGTACAAACATTTTCCATGCGAAAAGTTAAAAAAACTGGCAGAGATGATATTAAATTAAAGATAGATTATATAAACTGTCGTTCTATAAACGATGATCGGAGTTTAAACTCTGGTTACCCTATGTTAAAATTAGGCAAAGAAAATCAAATGATGTTCAAACCGCGTTCATTGAACCGGGCTTTAGACGATAAATTATTTGATAAAATCGATAATTGAATTAGTCAATATAATCCAATTGTAATGTATTCCAGATATAATTGAATGAACCCTCTAAAACCATTGAAACTTGTTATTTGGTTTGTGCTAAGATAATGAATTCATCAAAAGTTTGAAACATAAAACAATGCGTAGAGTATAATAATGATATTGCTATATTTAACAGAAGAAGAAAAAAAGCTTTCTTGTTATCTTGTGTTCTTTGATACTTGTTTCAGTACAATTCAGCTGTCATTATTCCTTTATATGTATCTTAGATAAATAAAAACAAAATACACTCGTCAGAATATACAAAAATTGCAATTAAATTGCTTTAGAATGCTTTGAAATAAAAACACGTTCTTTAAATTGTAATCAGTGGACTCCTCCCCCTTACTATAAATTACAAATGATTATACAATCGCGATGTATATAGCATATGAAGTCTGCAGTGAGAATCACATGAAACTGAAAATCTCGAAACGGTAGTTTGAAATTCACGAATCATGGCTCCCGATCATAGAGAAACAACCAATCAAATTCAATGGCGCTATTGGGCTGCCTAGTTTTAATTTGATCCTCACTGTATACACATTTCTCTCCAAAACTGGCAGATATGACATTAAATTGAAAATGTTTAGATGATATATGATAAATTGTTTGATAAAATCGATGATTGAATTGTTCAGTGCCATCCAACTGTAATTTATTCCAGGTATAATTAATTGAATCCTCTAAAAGCATCGAAATTTATTATTTAGTTTGAGCAAAGATGATGAGTTCTTGAAAAGTGTGAGACACAAAACAATACTTAGAGTATAATATTTATATTGCGATATTCAACAGAAGAAAAAAAAGTTTAATTATATTAATATATTGCCATAATTATATTGTTATATTTAACAGACAAAAATAAAAGGTTTTCTTGCCATCGTCTTATCAATTTTCATACTTTTAATTGCACAATACAGCTATTTTTATTCCTAAAATATATTTCTGATAATTAAAAATAAAGAGTAGTCATTGCGATAGATATAAATTGTTGTAAAGTTGCAAATAATAAAAAGAATAAACTTTTCTTGCCATCTTGTGTTTTGTTATATTTGTTTTAGTACAATTGAGCAGTTATCATTCCTTCAAATAAAACTTAGATAATCAACAACAAAATACGCTTAAGATAATACACAAAAATTGCATTTAAATTGCAAAATGTAAATACAGCATAAATACCAAATCACGGGCATGAAAGCATGAATAATCGCTTCACTGTTGTATGAAAGTTGTAAGATAAAAATAAATTTTTTGATACACCGATTGAACATGAAATATCTGGTTTGCCTGTAACTTATGCACCGATCAAAGTTATTCTTTAAAAATGTGCGTACCGCAAATCTAAATTAAAACTTTAGTATATAAACTTAGATAATGCTCTTACCAAGTTATTCGTCCACGTTTGCCAAACATTTGTTCTGCCAACAGTTCCAATCGAAGTATTCTCTCAGCTTGAATTCTGAACAAAGATTTATGAGAGGGCAATCCAATGTCGTACATACCCTTCGGATAGGATACACCTAGGCGAGTACCCTGTCCTCCGGCCATGAGCAACACGGCGACCCTTCCATCGGCGACCTCTCTCAAACCGAGTTCTTCAAATTTTTTTAATTTTTCTGGAGTAGATCCATTCAACGACGCGATAACTTCATTGGGAATAGGTTGAACTCTCTCGTCCAATATTTTATTCTTATTTTGCAAAGAGTTTGTTGCTCTTGAGAAGTAAGATTTCACTTCGTCCAGATCAACCGAAAGGACATCCTGATAAAGTTCTTTTCGCTGGCTCTCAGATAAATCATTCCAAAAGCGTAACAGATGGGACTGGTTGTATTTCTCAAGTTTACCTCGAAGCACTTTGACGTCCATCGCGCGGCTCGCTCTCTCTCTCGTTCTCGCTACGTGTGACAAATGTTTGATTGCAGGTTGAAGAAAATTGAAGAAAAAAAAAAAAAAAAAAATGTATATCTTGAGTAAGATTATCGTCCGGCACGACGTGACAGCGGAGATTACGGTTAGGTACGTGACACATGCAAAGGTGAGCGAGAACTGACAGTGCCAGCGAGCGTGGACTGCCATTTGGAGAGCGCTACATTATGATCCGGGTGGCTTGTAATCGACGATCACCGGCAACCTTTCACTTTCACAATTGTACGAAAACTCGTCTTGATTTCTCCAACGCTCTACTCCTGCTGTATACATCGTTGTCGTGGCCCGGCACAACTACATACACAAGCAGCCGACAACGTTGCTTCCTCTCTTTTTCTCTCTCGCGCTGGACGTATGGAACACTGATTGGCTCGATTTAGCCTTGATCAATCTTATCTTTCTTATTTCTCTTCCTGTTTCGAGTAGCTACAGTAAGTATCTATGTATTATAATGTGAAACGGCATTGCTCAAGCTTATGGGTATCGTCAAGGTATACAATAACGTTATGTTATGTTCGATTATTATTTATATTAAAAAATGAACGATTATACATTTCCAATTGTGATTTTACGAGTGAAATATCAAGAATGAACGATATCTCTGATGAGCTTAATTGCTATCGATTCTCCAAGGTGTATTTTAACGGTTGGTTACACAGAAAGATAATAAATACACATCGAGTACTTTGTTGATAAAAATCGATAAAAAAACTATGATATCAAGCGGCCTCAAACGTTGTAAGAAATATTTGTACCGTCAGTATGCAGTAACGACGATCCAGTATGATTATTGACGCATGTTTTGTTAACAGCACGTGGTAATCAGCGTCTGATAACAATGGGTTGGAAAGCTTTTAGCTGGTTCCAAACAACATCTTTCATTCGCTCTATCTATTTATTCGTCGTGTATAATAATGAAAAAAAAAAAAAACATCACGCAGCGTCTAACTAACATAAATCGTAAGTGATTGTCGCTATGCAAACACAAGCTGGAGCAGCGATTGCTAGTATTTTTGTCGGTTTCACGTGCGATAATACAACTTGCGGCTTGCAACTGCGGCCTATATAAATATATCCAGCTTTTACGCAAAACAATATACGAATGCAGTGGTAATTGAAGATTGTTTCAAACATTACAAGCAACAGACGTTAATACCGAAAGACGCAGGATCTGTTTAAAAAATAGATTCTTGTTAAGCCGCAGTTCATTATTCAGTTCTTTCATATCTGAAAGATCAACCGGGACAAAGATATTTAAATTACAGTTTTTATTACCGATCAAGTAGTTTCATATGACCGACGATGTTCTCTGTCTTTCTCAGATTGGTATACGTGCGAGAGAGATCGCAGAATTATTCAATCGTGAATTTCTCCGCCACGATTGATCTTTCGGATAAAATATGAAAAGGGGAATTATAAAATCGTAAGACGCAGTTTACCGTTCTCTTGTTTTATAAGAAACAAGGCGCTCACCTTAAGGCGAGGCAAAACCTCCATACTTACACAGATGTGCTGCTTCTCTTTCACTCCGTCGTGTCCGCCATACTAGTTCTACCTCTTTCGCACTCATGGCTGGAGTTATAGGTTTCCCCTCGCTGTGTCTTTGTCCATCCACAATCCCGATCTCTTCAAACAATAGCGTCGTTTGCATTTGCGAAAAGTGTTACACGTAGCACGTATCAACTGATGATTAGTTATAGAAGAAAAGCGATTGGTAAGGGGAACCAGCTTGTAGATTGCCGGTACTATCCAGATGCTTGTCACAATTAGTTGCACAGCTCGTAGTGGTGACAGCACTGTGATTAGTTACAGGAATCAAGTCGTTTTGGTCTTCGGTACTATTTTTTGCTAACCGATCGAAAGTAGTTGGGAATACTATTTCGATTTGGTTGGCTGTAACCAATTCGCGATACAGCATATACTGGTAATAGTTATCGCAAGTATTTTTTTTCCATGTACTGCTGCTATATCCCATAAGCTACATTAAGTCACGTCATCTTACATCTGCGAATTAGATATATTGTATAAAGTGTGTCAAATCAATATTTACGTGGACATCGTTTATCAAAAAAATTATTGATCTACGCGATCGAAAGGCAAAATTAAGGCTTTAGTGTGATTGATATAGTAGCGTAACAGTTTTTCTTGAAGTATTAATAAGGAAAGAACGGGAAAAATAATAAATTACTGAAAATTACATTGGCTAATTTATTAAATTATTAAATATTTACAAATTCGTTCAATTCCAGACTTATGAATTAAAAAGAAATTTCGTCCATCCAAGTTATTTTTATATCTTTAAAATGAACAACAATGAAGAATTTTCTGCAACAATAATTCAATAGTCGGTTACGTTTATGGGAAAAAAAAACTATGGAAATCCCTGCAGAATCATCTATAAAACATTTTGAATAGTCAATGATCTTTGCTTTTGTAAATTTTGACTTGATTTCATTAATAGAAAGTTTCAAAAGCTCAGAACAAATGTGTCCTATACCAGAAACTTAAAGAGTTAATCTCTCATACTCTTTCTGTTAAAAAAAAATATTTTAAAGTGATTCCATAATTTACTTCTCCATCTTTAGAATAAAAAAGATAAAAGTTTTCAGCTATAATTGCTATTAAATATTGCTCCGGTGTTTCTTTAGTAAAAAATTCCAAGAAATGTTACTGAAAAGCACTTTTATAGAAATTGCAATAATCATTAGCGGTTTCAAAGTCATAAAATTAAGTTAATTGACACAAGTGGCTGAACACTTGTTCATCTTTTAGCTTCATCGATTCTCCTTTTTATTCCAACTGAGTTATAGGTGCTCAATATAAGCGCTGTTGGTGTATTTTTTATTTAAATTTGTTACGACCAGCAACTAAGAAATAATGTCGAATCGTGCAATCCTTCTGGGTGCGTTTTTCTTCGCTTTCGTAAGTATATACTCGTATACTGTACATAAACAATGAGCGATTAATCGATAAAGAACCGAAAGTAGTCATCATTAAATAAATCACAAAATCTCAAAATCAAAGGTGAATGCATTGGATTTTTGTCAATACACCCTAAAAGCGATGAAAACTTCGATTTCTGACCTCGAAAGAAACTACGCGTATACCATGGACATGTCTTCCCCTGTAATTGAAAAGCTATTGGACGGAGTGTACAAGATAACGGATGAAATCACGGTAGTTATGAACAAGGTATTCTCTCTCAATGCTCCATGAAAGAATGAATCATTTATCACAGACATAAGTTTCACGTAAATTAATATCACTTTTTAATTTTAAGATCCGCCAGCTCGCCGGCAATGTGCCATTCGCCATGTGTGTCAATAGTTTAGAATGTGCGAAGTTATTCGGCAATCTAGACGAGACCGCCGAATATGCGACTTTAAGCGCGTCCGCATGCTCGATGATCAGACTGATACCTAGATTTGAGCATGCTGTCACCAACTTCCACGAGATATCCGATCACGTATCCGAAAATCTCATCCGAATCAGGACAGAGGCTCAACACTGTATTGACAATGTCGACGGTTTGGAATCATTTGCCGCATGTACCGTATGCGCCAAAGCGGTAAGTTCAATGTCCATATCCATCATAACTCAGTTAGAAATGTGATGATACAGAGACAATACGGTGGCGGCACGGTGTGATCCGGCGTGGTACAGCGGAGTCGTGTCATGACCGACTTTCGTGCCGTCACGACGGTACGACAGCACGCCGTGCCGACACTTCTGACGGTACGGCGTGTCAACTGTCATGGTACGATTTTCTTACTGGGCAGCTACTTTTTAATCACAGCTGAGAAAGTATTGCAATAAAAAAAAATAGGCTTTCCCATTACAGTGTAAATACATGTTTTCAGTGTCCTAGAGTACGAAAAAGTATTCATTTATTTCTGTCTGTCTGTCTGTACCAGTCGCAAATAAAATAACTTTTGAAAGATACCGCAGCTCATAAATAAATTTAAACATACAATTGCGCAACTTCTTCCGATACTTACCTGGAATCATTTTTCTGAAATAAGATATTAAAAACTATTCGTTTAGAGCAGGGGTCTCCAAACTACGGCCCGCGGGCCATATTCGGCCCGCGGACAGATTTTGGACTATTTCACTTTTTACCACCGGCAACAATGATAATATGGTTTTGGCCCTCGGAACTTACTGGAGTAATCAGTATGGCCCTAAGGCTGGAAAGTTTGGAGACCCCTGGTTTAGAGGAATATTCTAAATTTCAGGATTTCGTTGAATGACGAGATCACTTGTAACTTGATGCTAGTTCCGAATATAATGAGAAAGTTGGGAGGTGCCAATACGACAATTGTATTAATTCCGGACGTCACTTGAACTTCATTTTACTGAATATTTATTTATATAGTTGCGGATCGAGTGGTTTACAGGATCTGTAAGACAAGTAATTCGCCATTAGATGAAATGAATAAAATGATGTTTTCTTTCAACAGGTGGCAGATAAGGTAAATATGGTTTTTACTCGAGTTATTCCAGAGTTGAACGACAAGTTCACCAAGCTCTATGACGTGTTACGTATCCTTCAACCGAATCTCGCTTACTGCAATACCACCAGAGAAATTACCACTTTCTACAATAAGTCCACGACGGCCATTGAAACAATCGAGAAATTCATCCAGCAGACCAGCCGCAAAGAAATTCATGTCTAAAATTGAATTATCGACCAATCAAGTGCCCGCAATGCAGATGATAGTGTACCTTATTGAATAATTTTTTATTCCCGCGAAATAGAAAATATTTAGATCAATAAAAGATGGTAAACAACAGACACGTGTGATCAATTACATTGAAATACATAAAACATATATAAAGTCTTTTCCAACAATATGTAACCTTGTGACGCTGGATCAAGATGCGCATTAGTCGTATCCTCTTTAAAAAATATTTTTATGTGTCACGAAATATCTTCGATTGGGATTGAAAAATGACAAACACATTGTCAACGTTTTATTCGTTTCGGTGATTGATCGCAGTGATGCACTGGTACCAAGAGTAGTTGCCACGAAAGTCATAAACAAGTTCAGTTTAGTGTCAAATCTGACATAAGAAGACGAGCGTTGCACCGCCTGTATAACTTTTTAATGCTATTCAAGAGTAGGAGCGCAGATGGCTCTTTGGGCTCTCTCTCTCTCTCTCTTCAGTGTCGGTGTATCGTCTAGTACCCCATTAAGAAAAATGTGCGGTGATTGTTGACACGTCGTGCCGGCAAAACGCCGTTATATGGACGTTCGCACCAGGACGACACTGTGACGGTACAGCGTGCACAAACCGTGATGCCCACATGGTTTCAGCAAGTCGTGAGGCCCTACAACGTGTTGCAACCGTGCTGTCGGAACATCGTGACAGCACGGAAGCAGTTACATGCTGCAGACGTAAACGAGTCGACTGTACCGTCACGGCGGGCCTCCTCGTGCCGCCACCGTAAAGTTCCCATGCCACACTCACACTTCTATCTGGGATAGCT
Organism: Cylloceria caligata; assembly: GCA_963942595.1. Classification (NCBI taxonomy): domain Eukaryota; kingdom Metazoa; phylum Arthropoda; class Insecta; order Hymenoptera; family Ichneumonidae; genus Cylloceria; species Cylloceria caligata. The sequence goes on along the minus strand of OZ012703.1, from coordinate 13,691,106 downwards.
AATGATAAAGTTGATATAAAATGCATCATAATTTTGCAATATCGAATCCCTCCGGTGCATAAATTATTTACAACGTTTCCACTGTACGTCCAATTCCGAACAATTCCGAATTTACTGATCATTCGATTACTTAATAAATCTATTAACTCTGTCATCAGAGTTAAGTTTCGAAAAAAGTTTCTTGGATTAACTAATCCTCAAAGCGTCTCCATAAGAAAAATAGTAGAAATTTTAATAAGAAAACGAGTAACGCGTATATCGACCAAAGGAACAAATTTCATTACAGTTACATTTGTAACGAGTAACGGAATTTTTTCGTTACGCCCGGTTACATTTGTAACGATCCAGATAGACACACCAGGGCACGGTGACTCCACAGTGGCGGTACAGGGCAGCACGGCGTGTCGTAAAAACGCAGACTTTTATACTATGACTGCTTCTAGCGACATTGTGTCGGTATGACATGCTGAATACCACGACTGTGCGAACACCGTTACAGTACGTTGGCATTCACCCTGGTGCACTGAATGGTGTTGCATAAAAAGTGAGCATTTATCAGGCTCATTATCGATGAGCAACATTGATGATCTCCTCGTTTCGTGGAGACTGCATGTAGAGTCGAGGCAACTCTTTGAACGTACGTATAGAAAATATTAATTAATATGAGTATTCGTAATATACAGCTCTGTTCAATCTCTGTTCAACCTCTGTTTAACGAAATCGATCTGACGGCAGATACAATCATATGCACAGTTGCCTCAGTCTATAATTTATTCTCTTGAAATTATTACAATAGTGACCAGTGGTGTAGTCCTAAATAAATAAGTGGGGGGACGCCTGGATCAGTGGCGTAAGGCAAAATCCGATTTTTACATGGATTTGAACAAAAAAATGGCGGGACGGCGTCCCCCCGCGTCCCTGCCCCACTACACCACTGATAGTGACTAGGAATAATAATTTTTTATTAATGCCAATGCAATGTTGAACCAACATGATATTCATCAGACCCGAATAAAGGAACATTTCATTCAAATATACACTTATTAACTGTTGATAAATAATTATTTGTGCCAATTCAGAGTTTCAAATAAACGTTTGTTAAATAAAAGTGAACGATTTGTTCACTTGAATAACATATGAACTATTTGTTATATTTTATACAGTGCGGTAAGGCGCAGTTCACCGTTCTCCTCTTTTATTCAAAAGATCAATCGTGTCACAGAAATTTGCATCATTACCGACCGAGGGGTACCACATCGTCTTAAGGGGATGCAGGAGTCGATTTTTTAACCGACTTTGGCCGATAAATAATACAGCCTGTCTCTATTCTCGATGCCGTAATCCATTTCCGTAAGTGGCCAGACTACGTGAACGCGGTATACGCACTTTACGTAGATATCTTTTGCGTATTCGAGTTTCTGACGATATTTAAATGTTCGGAGAACCTCAAAGAATCGACGTCCGATCCAATTTGACGTATGCGAGTGCCACAAACGTTTATATAAAATTCGACCGATATTCTCAAAATATTATTTAATCGGTATCTCAAAATATTTCCGAATACCTACCACAGTCGGTAAAAAAATTTACGCCAGCATCCTCTTAAAGTGAGTCGAATAAGCTATTCAGTCGATAACAACAACTGTAACCCACGGATTTTATATACCGTAGACGTATCGGGGAAAAAACGAATTTTAAACAATAGCCTAATGTACTGTGCATTGTTTAAACGTTTGTTATCTTTCCGAAATATCAAGTCACTGAACGGCATGGTTTTGAAAATTAGGCGCTATCTCTTCTCTCGCACTCATGTGTCACGTGGTACATGTTTCGCTTCACCTTAAGGCAATGGGACACTAACGCTCCCGCGCATGTTTACCTAATTTTTCAAATGTGCAGGAACTTTCTGGACAAAAGCAAATTACGTTAATGTACGCAACGACTGGACGAAGAAATACCTAATTTGCTTTTATCCGTATACTTCTGGCATCCTTGAAAAAATAGGTACGCAACTTTTGCGATACCGACTGCGGTATGTCACATAATTTTAAGATGATGTGCTACTACTCGGTGATATCGTTTGATATCAAGAGAGCCGTTTACATTTGGAAAACTAATTAAAACGAAAAATTACTGAAAAAACCTCTATAAAAATAAATAAAAATAACGCACTGATGGCTCTACACGTGCTCATGGTGACACGTAAGTAACGGAGAAAAACATTGCAGTCCATTAGCATATTTTTTATTACTTTCGGTTGATAACTCGTATAACCTATAGGTCTCTGCTATAGCAGAGAAATCACTAACTATATAAATCGTCACAGAAATCTATAATTTTCATAGCCATAAAAAAAAGGAATCCTCGTAAAGTCATTGCTTGCACTCTCACCTATTTAACCGCTGCCACGTATTTGACAAAAGTTCATTCGTCATGTAGTGTGAACGGAGAGGAAGCATTTCCTTCACGATAAGATAACTTCGCGACAGTCAAGGTCCCATAAAACGTATGGGGTGACTATCAAAGTCTGGAAGTCTCAAACTCTCGAATTACTTTTGACCGACAGAAATGAACGAATGTTCGATACGCCGTAGGAGGATGCTGATAGCGAAAAACCATATACATAGCGTTCTGACAGGATCGTAGCTTATAAAACATTAATTGGCAGTGACCGGTGGGGGTCCTAAATAAATAAATAAATAATAATTTTCAGCTAGCTCGAGAGCTTTGCACCGGTGATGATAACGTCGCCGGTTTCGCGTAGGGTCAAAACTAGACGACCGGGATAACTTGCGACTTTACTGACCAGGTCATCCCGGTGCTGACTTTGTTAGCTTGGCCGGACAGTGGTCCTCGTCGTCCAGGTGTTCCGTCAGACTGTTCTCGCGGTCCAGCTTGACAGGAAAGTATATAATGATAGTTTATAAATATTAAAATATTTTATATATAAGGTAGTGCATTTTAAGTGGTGATACCTTCTGCACACGACAATAAAGGTATAAAAATTACGAGTATTAAGGTTTATTCGAACTATTTAGACAGTATTTTTACTATCGACAGCACCTTCTTATTGTCCTCGTGCAGCCTGGAATAATATAAAAATAAATAAAATAAATGTAAATACATGAATAGTTATCTCTCTTACATACCAGTAGAGTGAAATGATATTGTTTAGTTTTAGTTACCCACGGAATAGGTTTCATCTCTCCTTAAGATGAGGCGAAACCTCCATTCATCTATACTCCACCCGTGAGTGCGAAAGAGATAGGTTAGTATGGCGGACACGGCGGAGTAAAAGAGAAGCAGCACATCTGTGTAAGTACGGAGGTTTCGCCTCCCCTTAAATGACCGAAGTATATATTTTTCTATATTTATATCTATATATATATATATATTCGTAGCTGCGCATAGACAAAAGAAGAATTATTCTCATTGATGCGCAAATATAAAGGTAAACCCTTTCGCTGACCGCGTATAAGCAAAACCTTTCACTTTGACCGCGTAAAATAATATGAATAAACAAGGATGAACATATGTCCCGGTAACTGATCGGCCAATGTCGCTTTGTCATGGGCTGTTTGTCAAGTAGTAGGGAAAAGTTGACCATGATGATTGGCGAAGAGAATTGGACTATAAATTGGTACACGAGGAGATGATCATTAAAAATAATGCTGCCCACCACTACCGTCATCCTAATAATATCCATCTTCTCCCTCCTATTGCGTTCATCCCGTAAGATCTAACCGTTGATTGGTGTGTTTTACGTTGATCTCGTGTCATCGTCATAAAATGTCGCAACAGTTTTGCCGCTGGTGCCAAACAGTAAAGTATTTTCCTTCCAATCGGTAGCTCGCGCTACCTATCCCAGATTCTCTAAGGTTATGTCGAGCCAAAACAAGTCTAGGCCAGTCTTGGCCTGGCCATATAAGATTCGATAGTTTTATTTAAATATTTTCAAGCTCCGTTGAGTCGCGCGTGCTACTTTAGATATCGACGAATCGACGCATAATATAAAAATATATTATTTTAAAAAAAATAAAATAGAAATAAACAAACGATCACGATATAAGGAGTCGATCATGTAAGTACAATTGAGTTTTATTATCGTGTACGGTATCGTGACGTTTATCAATTAATCTAATCGATTCTGAGCATTCACTATTCCACCAACCACTCTGTCAGTAGGTGTGTTAATGACCTTGCACTTTGGTCTCTCGGTATATATCGCGATTGTCTCATTGGAATATAATCAATGGTTCAGTCACTCGTGCACTGTAATATCGTTCTTTCGCTGCATATATTACAATTCTTTAATTACAACTGATTCCGTAGTGAGACCGCAGTCTATCTCGTCAGACAAATACACTCTTCGTTATTGAATGACTTTGCAAAGTATTCTTACGAGGAATAGAGAAAAAAAAAACATACTGCTTGGAATTGCAGGGTCGATAGATGACTTCCATAAACAGGGGTCTTCCCTCATGTGTTAATATCTATAAGAACCTCCCACTGTTAAACTCGCGAGCCACGACATGGGACAGTCCGCTAGTTTGCACTCTGGCCATAAGTCGAGAAGGACCAGCTTAAAGCAACTTACTTTTTCCGGCATGAGTAAAGGACGCTCCGACAATACAAAGAATTTGTCTCATACATTTTCTTTTCCGGACGATACGCTCAAGGTAACGATCGTTGGGATGTTGTCAAAGGGACTGGAAAGTAATATATACAATTCCGTGAGTAATATTTACTTAACGCGATCTGAGATGCGTTTCTTTAATTTATGGTAAATCATGGCATTTCACTGACTGTCATTCATTTTTTTTTGCCATCTAATTGCATTCTTGTGATTAACAAAAAAATACAAAAATTTTCTAGTCGTGGTCGCATAATTTTTTTTTTTTTTTACATTTTTGCAATTCATCATGCGCGTTGCGGAACGATTATTTATTTATTTATGTTTACAGTTTGTAATCATAAATATTGTTCTTTTCGTATGTCGACGAGTCGATCAATCAGCTTTTTCATTCAACATTATACATTTTTTATTAAAATTTTATACATCAGGCATTCCAGTCCCTTTAATATAATGAAAACAGAACTTACAAAGGGTAATTTACACGTGTCAATTAAGTCGACGAATTGTTGTCAGGTAGAGCAGTTGAATGTAAATGTAGCAACGGAGGAGGAATTGATGACTCTACCAGGAATAAGTCGGAATTTGGCGTCGAACATCGTGAGCCACAGGCAGTTGATAGGCCGTTTCAATAGAGTAGAAGATCTGGCTCTTGTATCCGGAGTCGGTGCTCACAAGCTTGAATTATTCAAGCAAGAGGTATACGTTCCTTCTACGAGTGCAAGCGGTACATCATCGAGAGCATCGATTAGCATGGATTCTGTGGGAAATGGCGAGAGCGTCGTTGATGTAAATGGTGCTAGCATTTTTGCGCTACAAGCGGTTCCAGGTGTTAATCAGGTGAGTCGCCGAGCTTACATTTCGTATTTACCAGACGATTAGTGAAACATAACGCAATAATAATCACGCGCATGTATCTCAAGATTTTTTTTATTTACTCAAAAGACTCCGTTGATGCTTTATATTTATTTGAAAGTCGGCCCCTTCGCTCTTCATCCAAGCGACTGCAGCTGCACTCTATTCCTATTCCTATTCCTACTATTCCTACAAGGCTGTCACGCTCTTCCATAATTGCTTTGAAAATCAAATTTAAAAAAAAAACAATTTTTTTGTAACAACATTTGTATACCTTTCGGTAATTAATTGTTATCAATCTGTAAACGCACGTCAGCAAAACCTGGAATAGGCATCCTTTGAGAAATCGGCTATTCTGATACTCCATATTCCCTGTAGCATGTCGTAAGAAGGGATGTTCATCATCATGTGCGTATAGGAATTAGCATCAAGGATCGTCGAGAAGCGATTGAAGTACGGACCCTATCGCTCCTTGGACGAGCTTGCTAAACTACGGGGAATGGGGAAGTATCGTCTCGGTATAATCAAGCCGTACCTTAAATTAAATGGATTTTCCAACGGATCTGTTACACCTACACCCAGCAACGGAAGTACCCTCTCATCGTGGAACGTACCCCAGGCTGCCAGCACTCCCAAAGTCAACGATACATCGAGACAACTACTTGGACCGAATCGCAATAAAACACCGTCGAGGATGTAAGTGTAATCCATGATTTTTAAATATTTTTACCTATCGGTTTGCGTCCGTGCGTTGCCTATGATGTGCCTTGTACCGGAACGATATTGTTTAATAAATTATACGGAAAATGCTCGAAGGGTAAAATACCGAAAATTAAGCCCACGTAGTCAAATATAAATACTTGAAAATTAAATGATATTTCGATAGAATAATCGTAAATGATTATTCTAAAAGCATAATGAGTCCTAAAAAAATATTCTACATTATTATTATTCGAATAATTATGCCAAAGTATTTAAACGGAATTGTAATTCAAGTTCAATCATTCGACTACAGAGCTGCTGTACGACAATACAAAAGTATGAGGATCTTTTGCAGCATTAATAAGTCTTTAGTTCCACAAATAAAAATATTCATTCTAAACAATATTTTTTCCTGCGGATAACTCTGAGTATAATCGTAAAAATTTACATTAGATAGTCAAAAGACAGTTTATCGTGTAAATTTTTTAATCGTTTGATTATTTTGTTTTTTTTTTTTTTTTTTTAGATTACGCAACAACGAAGACGATAAGAAAAGCTTCGAATTTAATGCAGGAATTTCCGAGGATGAAATTTGGGAATTGTTAAGCGTCGCGAGTCCGCGTCCAAGCGTACCATTAGAATTTACCGACGAGTCATTCGGCAGAGCTTCAATAAGATTGGCTACCTGGAATTTGACTGGATTCAACTGTGATAAAGCAAGTAATCCAGGAGTTATGGAAGTGGTTTGCAGAACGATTTTAGAAAATCGGTTGGTATCTTTCATTATAAGTTCTTAAGGTATTGCCTCCGCACAATCATTTCTTTAAAAATCTTTTTAAGCTTAGCCCGCGTATAATTAAATGCATTTGTAGTAAGTCGTTTTTACAGGTTCGAGACAGCAGCGACTCTATACGCGTCAAATGCACACTTTTCATTCCAAATCGCATCAGGTGCGTAGTTGACGGGTGTAGAGTTGCTACTGTGTTGAGTTGGAACCTGTAGAAACAACTTACTGCAAATTCAAATGTCTTTGCAATTTAAACAAGTTTTACCATTTCCAAGTGAAGGTAATTACAGTTTCAATTGGCACGATTAGCATGTATCACGTATAACATACACGCACAAACGATACGTTTCGTCGTTCTATCGTCCACAGAAGATTCTATATTACAACTTTTGCAAAGGAACTTCCATGAGAATGTTGATCAATTTTTAAACACAGAGGAAGCAATTTGCACGATTCTACTCTATAATTCTTCTTGAATATCTGTAGAAACACAATTTAGAGCGATTAGAGATTTTTCGAAATAAATAAATCATTTCCTGCCACGTTCGTACCATGTATCTGCTTTTCTTTTTGATATTCAGCAACCTTCTACTCATTTGTGTTCCAATTGAGAAGGTTTTTTTAGCTCGATCGATGGATTCGAGATGAAGCTACGACGGTCATTGTTAAAAAAATGTTAAAAAAATTCATTTAATTAGAACCACTCTTTGGATTCCTGCTAAACTCAATAACAAATACTTTTAGTAGTAGCTTCATTGATGTACGAAGCTTTAGCTCGATGTCATCAAAATTGCACGATCAACAATAAAGACAAATGGTTTTGACAAAACAAAACAAAAATATTCATAACTTTTGAATCACTTTTTCGATTCAAGACAAATTCAATACTAAAGAACCTTGGTGGTAACTCAACTTGAGCGTAAAGTTTCAGCTTGGTAAATCAAAATTTCCGATAGTCTTAACGCCCTTTTTGGTAAATACACGTACACCAAACGTGTTTTTTCTTCTAATTGTGATTATTGTATAATTCGAATCATTCTGAACGCGTTGATATGAGAATGACAACGAAAAAAAAATTGTTTTCACGATAACAAATCATCCTCTATGAGCAAGTAAAACGAGAATATGTTGTTCAAGTACAAAATGTAAATATTTAAAAAATTTGAGAATCGTTCACGATTTAAATTTCAAGATATCTTGAGCTAAATATAAATTGTTGTAGCGTGCATATAACTCCTCTGTACACCGTGCACAACCTAATCTATTCCCACCGCTGCGATGCGTAGGTAATACCTTAATCGAGAGTATAATTTCTACAATTAATCATCGACATTTACGCTCGCTTCTCAGACTCTCGTTGTTGACTCTCCAAGAGGTCAAGAGTCCGGACGCACTCGATAAATTGACGAGAGAACTGAACGTGCCGAGTCTGAAGCGCGTTCGAGATTGGCGAGAAAATCATCGCGCCTGGCGATCGATACATCTCGGCGCAGGTTTAGCCGTTCTCTGGGATTCAAATCCAAAAAAATGTATAACACTCAGAGAACAACCACCGGCCACTACAGTATTGCTTCCAGTCCTTGCCTCCACAATATTTCACGTGAGTATTACAATGAATTTTCTACAAATATAAATTTCGATTGAAGAAAAAAGGCTTTGAAATTGTTCAATAAATTTTTCGTCGTGAAACATGGCTATCCGCTTGTTTTTTTTTTTTTTTTCAGATAAATAACGTCGACGTAACCCTAATAAACATTCACATGCACGATTCAAACGACAACAAGATAATCGAGCGCTTTACCGACACTAAAAACGCAATCTTTCTCGGGGACTTTACGGTATCCGATGAAACCTCGAATACTTACAGCGAGGCATTGTGCGAAATCAACACGGCTGTATATTCCGAAAAGCACCTCTACAAGGACAAAATAATCTGGGGAAGAGGTTCAAAAAAATTGTTTGATACGAGTGTAGCCCGGGTGGTGAGACAGGGTCTCACGCACTTGGGAATTCCTCAGGGATGGCGGTGGGGTGGGCCAGCTTCCAATCACTGCCCAGTTTGGTGTGAGATATTTACCGAGTCTAGCGAGGTTTGATGGCGCTCCTTGCCTATCAATCCTCAATTAATTAACCAATTGACCCGTGCAACACGGAGGTCCCGCGTTGCACGTATATTTTTAGCTCGCAGTCCCAGTTTGCAAGTGTGCAGTATTGGATTTTTTTTCTTCTTCTTCGTGGACTGCGAAACTACAAATTCTCGGTGAAATCTACAGTTTTCTCTGTATCGTCCCTTTACCTGAGACAGCGTTGTGTGTCCCAAAACAACAAAAAAAAAATGAAAAAAAAAAACGGGCAAATATTAATATATGGAACGAATTAACCACGTATTGTACATATTCATCGTGACTTATGTAATTACAGTTTTTTTTTTTTGTGTTCTCTTGCTGTTAATTAAAAGCGATGTAACGTACCGACCGAGACAATGAGTGCGCAAGAGCAATTTTCGAGAAACAACTACTCCGCTATGATTGAAATTTCGTATAAAAGACGAATGTAACGTGAAATTTATTCTATTTTTTTTTTTTTTTCTTTCTTCGATGTAATATCGAGAATTTCGGAGTCTATCGAAATGTTTATTGCAAACTGCGGTATTTCATATTATCTTAAAGCCATGAGAAAAGTATACGAAACTCCTGGAACAGAATCCTTTCTAGAAGGAACAAGACTGACTATTCCAATTTGTAATGACCATGTAATGAATGCGATTTTGCTGGCATTTCGCATTACAATCTATCCAGTGCATAATAACGTTGAATATAATGAAAATATTATTTTTCATACCATCGATATCTCAATTATTGTCCCTATCCCTGTAATATAATCTCTTTACAACTTATTTCATCGATTTCGAGCCAATTATTTCAAATAATTTTTATTGTAACATTGAAAAACGTTCAAATGTGTAAAATTCTTTGTAAAAGTCTTTTGTTTTTTTGTTGTTTTTTTTCCTTTTTTACATCATTTACAGTATATACATATAATACATATGTTCTTGTTACAAAAATATAGAGCAGACTACTGTACACCCCCCCTTTCTCTCTCTCTCTCTTTCTCTCTTCTTACGTTCTCTGTAAGAAAATGGTGTTTCTGAAAGCGGCAAATATGAATATTTCGCATGTGCTCTCTTATTCTTGCGGAATCCGTACAGTCGACCACAGTGGGCGTCCTTAAGCCTTATTAATCCATTCCCGGTCGGAGGACCGGAAAGTGGGATAAGACTGTAACGGGCACATGGTCTCAATGTGAAACAACAAGAATGCGTCTGTCGCTGATCGACAGAGTGGAAGAATCGACCAACCGGCATAGGGTTAATTCGCTCTAGTATGGTATCGCACAGAGCCAATATAGGGGCTTGACATTGTTATCGAAATTAGCAATTCGCAAAGATTTCACTCTATCGAATTACGTTAATATCGATTTTCTGTTTGTTTGTTTTTTTGTTGTTTTTTTTTTTGTTAGAAGATCAACAATATTTCACGTCAGCAAACGTTCATTCGTTCGTAACGTGAGTGGCAGTGGGTCCCTCCATAGGCTCTATTTGATCAGTTATCACGATCTCCGACGTTTCGGCCTCTTTGTGTATAGCTATCATGATTTTTTCACTCGACGACGATTGACTATCGGACGAACCCTCTTGCGTTGAAGTTGCGGCTTCCTGAAATGATAGAATCGTTAAAATGGGAACCGCAATCGTATATGAGTGAGAGTGAGAGAAAGAGAGAGAGAGAGAGAGAAATAAATGGCACTTTACGGCGGAATGAGAAACAGCTAATGTGTCTAAGTTGAAGTTTCGCCTCGCTACAAGCACGTAAAAAATAATAAATGAATTTTATTATATTTTAATGTATTTATCATGTGTATTTAAGGATATTTGGGCTAAATTTGCGAAAGGGAAAAAAAGGGGAGTCGCACGAAACGCGTTTTAGTCGGTGTGCGAGATTGAAACGACCGCTGCGTCTTTGAGATAAACAAAAAAAAAGAGATAGTCGCCGAGTCTTTGGTTTGCTCGACAAAATTAAAAAAAAAAAAATTTTTTTAAAAAGTCAATCATTGCCAAATTTAAACGCAAGGTGTCTCAAGATATATTTTCATCTGCTAGCTGTGTATATTCGGATTAAACGGAAAATTACGTAAATTGGTACATCGTTTCGTCGTGGGCCGGTTTTCTGACTCTACGTAAAACTGCGTAATTTCATAAATTGAAAAAGAATCTAAAGTCTAGCGTACTTTTTTTTAACAATTAATTTTTAACGCAATTTTAGCTCAAATATCACTAATTAACTCATTATAAATAATGAAGCGCGACTCACCGTGCTTCGAATTTTCGTGTGTGTCTTGATGTGCTTTGTCAGATGATCCGAACGCATGAATTTCTTTGTACACTCGGGACACTGAAACCTCTTTTCGCCTGTGTGCGTTCTCCGGTGACGCTGAAGTTCGTCGGATCTCGTGAATTTTTTTCCGCAAAATATCCAACTACAGACAAACGGTCGTTCGCCGGTATGCCACCTGAGATGAGCACGCAAATGGCTGGTTTTACCGTAGACTTTGTTGCAGCCGGCAATGTGGCAGACGTGTTGCCGCTTTCGGCTGAGATCTCTGTTTCTCTCGCCTTCACCGCAATTGGGACACGTGCAAGCGACCCTGCGACGATGCTGTTTGCTGCTGTCGCCATCGCCGCCGATGATTGGCGTCGTCGGGGATTGATGTTGGTGCTGCTGCTGTTGCTGAGACTGTGGGACTGGCGTGGTACTCGTCATCGCTCCGTTCGTCTGTATCGTCTGGAGAATTTGCCATTTCTGCGTCTCGGTAGAATCTATATGAACCGTGGGAGAGGTGACGATCGGCGATCCACTGGCTGTTGCGGTTCCCGTAGGAATCGTCTGCACGGTTGGTTGAAGGGCGCTCGCTGGAATTACCTGAACGTTGCCCAAGCCGGGAATATTTTGGACGGGAATCGATTGAAGGAAACCGTTTGCGGTGTTCATTCCGCCTGGTTGAAGCTGCATTATTCCGCCGTTACCGACGTTTATGCCTCGCATCATACCGCCCTGTTGCGTTATATTCGCCAGGGCTGAAGCGGGTATCAGAGTCAGTTGTTGGCCTTGAGCACCTTAAAAAAATGTTTATGTAGTCAAAATTCTCGGGACCACGAAATATTTACCCAATTATCGAGATGACACTCCGAAACCGGTTTTACCTGTAATGGTGATCGGCTGGATTGTTTGCTGCTGAGACTGCGCCGACGGTATATGTATCACCTGACCGCTCGCTAATTGACTCGCGTCGATACTCGTCAGCTTTATTTCACCTCCGTCTTCCGAAGGCCTCGTCAGCGCCGATAACGTCTGTACATCGATTTTTTGACCGTCCTTCGTCGTCAAAACAGTTCCACCGCCACTGCTGGCTCGCCCGAGAGGACCTATTCCAACGACCTACATTTTTCAATAAACACATTATAAGTCAAAGCACTTTCTAATGGAATTAACAAATATTTCCTATTCTGCTTTCAGCCAGAAGACAAATTTATACTCAGTCCGCGACAGTTCCATACAAACCGTAATTAATACAGTAATTAATAATAATTGAAAAATTATTGGTAAAACCGTATATCCTTTTCACAATCAAATATTAAGACGATGTGCTATGTATCGCCTGTTTCTTTGACATCGCCATACATGCGAGAGAGATCGTACATTTTTCCCATCGTCAATTTCTCCGCCACGATCGATCGTTCCGATAAAAGATGAGAGAGGCGAACCGACGAATTTTTAGACTCAGTTTACCGTTCTCCTCTTTTACCCGAAAAATCAATCGTGGCCGAGAAATTTGCATTACAGGTTTTGGTTACCAACCGAGGGGTAACCCATAATCTTGAGACATAATGGCATACGCTACTTCTGTCGCTTCTCAAGAAAAGCTGGTGGTGCGTTCTCTCTCGCATTCACGCGCAATATAGGGAGTTTAGCGAAATTGTTCATCGTATGCCATTTTACCTAAAAAAATAATGCTTAACGTTCCCTTGTCGCTTGTACGTTCCCAACAAACATTTTTATTCCATCAGAATTTGTATAATTTGAGATAAACATGTGTTACCTTAATTACTTATTGGAACAATTGTTATTTATTTATTTATTATTCGACTTCAATATTCATAGTATCATCAACATAATTAATTTTTTCAAAAGATTCTTTTCTCATCTCAAACTTACTCAAATTCTGATTGAGTCTTAAATTTGGTTGGGAACGTTATTGATATTTTTCCGAGTGGCGAACTTATTTTTAATTTTAATAATTAATAAATAAAACTAATCGACACTTTTATTTATATAAGTTTCTCATCAAAGGTTTTTTGTTTACATTTTTTTTAAATGTATCTTTCCGACAAAAGTTAAGAACGATGAATTGTAGAATTCGGAGACGAAATTCACGATTCTCCTCTTTTATCCGAAAGATTAATCGCGACGGAGAAATTTGAACTACAATTTTTTTTTTACTGAGGCTGACTAGCTCATGGTCTTAATGGGATTGATAATTCCCGCTTTAATGGAATTGATAATACCTGCTTAATGAAAAAACCGACAGAACGTATTCTTAAATAGATTTTGATAATCACCTGAACGTTGCCCTGTCCAGCGACACTAGTACTCCAAGTTGTACTAGACGTCGGTGTTGACGCCGCTACTTGCTGAACTTGAACTTGTTGTTGGTGCTGTTGCTGTTGTTGTTGCTGCTGCTGTTGGTGTTGTTGCTGCTGAATAACCTGTTGCACAACTTGCTGAACTTGCTGCTGTTGCACCTGAGCATCGGTGGCCTGTTGCTGTTGTTGCTGCGACTGATGTTGCGCCGCCACTTGCTGAACGACTTGTTGCTGGGCTTGCTGCTGAGCAACTTGTTGTGCAACGTGCTGAGCAACTTGCTGACTCTGTAATCCTTGCAATTGCGGCAAATTCGCAATTTGAACCTGTTGTATCTGACCGTTGGGCGTTATGATCTGCGCCATTTGCGGCATTTGCTGAAACAATTAACAATTCGATTATAATATCTATTTATCTTCAAGAGAAATATTTTTATCGATATATAATTTTTCATTTTACACACTAATTTTAGAGAAATTTTAATATTGACTCTTTACAAGTCACGACGCCCGCAACCGTCCCGGAATAGGACTATGAAGGGCAGATTGGAGTTAACGCGTTCTTATGGCAGGACAGAGAAGTTGGGATATTCTTGTGACTTATAAAAAAGTTAATGTATTAAAATGTTATTTGGATATTAAAATATTTCTATTTAAAAAATCTATTTTTCTTTTGAAATTTTAAGTATTCGAATTATGTTTATTTTAACGTGATTTACTATAAATTTCATTCGGTCTCTATCGCTCTTTCGCGATAGTCGATCGTGTTATCTCACTGCACTCGCACATAGAAGCTCAGTCGGTATAGCACATCACTTTAAGGCGATGCGAAACACTCTGTCCCACCGACTACCTCCACGGACCATTTCAGTATTGAAAACTGTAATTCAGTCCAACGATTGATGTTGAAACAAAACAGAAAACAAAATCGGTTACACTGCAGAGTAGATGAACGAAGTGAAATCGAATTTGCTCTTGGTAAAAATATTAAACGGCTCTACTGTGCGAATACCTAATAGCATTTGGGAAAATAAAAGACTCTATAAATAAAAAGAATAAAACTAGTCAAGGAAATAGCAGCTAAGAAAGCGGCGATAAGGGTTATCTTAGAGAATAAGATTGTGCAAACGGAAAGTGCCAAAGGCGCAAAAGCGAAATAGTAACACGAATGAGAGGAAAATATAAAAGAGAAAGAAGTATGGCTGAGTGATGACAGAGGGATTGTGGAAGATAGGGATGAAAAGGAGAAAGCAAAAAGAAGTTGAGGAATTGACATATGTTCTATATTTCATATTTTGTACTTCTGTATTTCTATATTGTTATAAGAGTATATGATGTGACAAGGAAAGATATATAACGGTTGATGTATTAAGGCGAAGTACGCTGTACGATGGAAATAAATAAATAAAAATAAAAAAATATATTAAACGGCTCTAAGTAAATTGAATGAATGTTTCTGTTGTAAGGTAGCGAGAGAGTTACACTGTAAAAATGTTCTTTATGAAAATTAAGTTAAGTTAATAATACAATAATCCATAATGAGATAATTGTAAATACTAAATATTGCAACGTCGTAATGATTATAATAATACAAAATATTTTTTTACATCCATGAATTAATCACGAACTTGAATTTTGACGTCCAATGCGTCATTTTTATGACATGCGTATGACAAAAATCATGTGCGATTGGATTCATTAATTATTTAACTTTAGATATGAGAGTAAAATATTCGCCGAGTGCTTCTTTGAGGGATATCCACGAGTTCTAAAAATTTCTATATTCCGTTTTCCAACCGAGTAGTACTACATAACTTTAAGGTAACAAAAATTGTTATCTAAATATCTTCGTCACGATTGATCTGTCGGATAAATGACGAGATAGTTGCCCTTCGTCTAACAATTGTGGAAAACGACGTTCTCTTCATTTATCCGACAGATCAACGGTATCGGAGAAATTCCGGATCGCAGGATCAATTCTATCTCTCTTGCAGGTAATATGCTATACCGCAAAATATTATTATTATTTAGTGAAGCTAAATTACGACTTTTGATAAAATAACTCCCGAAGAAGCTGCCGAACAAAGGGCCAAAAACTTAAGGAAGTTACACAAGCTAAGGTTGTAATTGCCGAAGCTTTTTAACCTAATCATTCACGCGACTAACAAACCGAATCATATCAATATGCTGTACCGACTGAGCCGATACACTGCCGACAGAAATTTGTAAGCGGATCATGTTAAGGCGAGGCAAAACCATGCGTACCACGTGACACACGAGTGCGAGAGAGATAGCTGCTAATTTTCCAGACCATGCAATTCAGAGATTATTAATAGTTCGGAAAAAAAAAACTTTTAAACAATGCACAGCACTACAGGCTATTGTCTAAAACTCGTTTTTTCCCCCCGAAATATCTACGGTATACAAAAATCCATGGATTACAGTTTTTGTTATCGACTGAGTAAGCTTCGCTTCGTCTTGAGGCAAGATGAAATCGGTCCAGTCGGTAAAAAAAACTGTAACGAATGCCATTTAGTAACAATAGACATTTTGCGAACAAGTAAAGCATTGGCGAACGTAGAATTTAATTCGGCGTCCGACGACGCGTCTCTTTTACCCGAAATGTTAACCATTTGTAAATGGCATTTATTATTAAAATGCTACTGTCTATTTCGCACTAGTGTGGCGGACATGGACACTTCACTATACGTTGAGAAAATGTTGAATCGAGTAACGCGTGACCAACCTGCGTTATCTGTGGTATCATCTGCGTACCACCCATATTGAAGACACTGGATAAGGCTTGAATAGGAAAGTGCACGGTTTGATAAACGGTCTGTCCGTTACCGGCGTTGACGGGTACCTGCACGGGTACAGTTTGTTGAACGTGCTGCATCGGAAACTGCAGGGGTCTGACCTGGACGCTTTGACCTGAAACATCGAGGGTAGCCTTGGAATCTGCCCGTTCGGTATTTCAGGCGAAGAAGGCAGTGATACATTAGTGAAAGCGTGAAGGCGACTGAATGTTGTTAATAAAGTTAGAACATAGCCGTTTCGGAGTCCCGAAAATTGCAAGAAAATAGAAGAAGGGAAAGAAAACGAAATCTAAGCGCGTTTAATGCGAATGAGAATGAACACACAGAAATTCGGGAAGTGGTGAAATTGGAATTGAACGCAAAGGACATGGGACGCACCTGACGGCAATTGTACCGTTTGGCCACCGATGTTCTGAATAATCGAGGCCGGAAATACGTGCGGTGCCCTTATCAGACTGACCGGATGAGGAGTTATTATCGTTTGGCCATTTGCCAGCTGAACTTGCTGGCCGCCCGCAGCCGCGAATTGCATTGCTGACTGGTTTTGATGATGCGTACCCGTTGCTGACATCGCCGACGACGGTATGAAAAGCGCCTCCTGACCATCGATGTTGACCGTTTGCATTTGTGGTATAACGCTGTAGCTGAGCTGTTGTTGCTGGGGCTGCTGCTGCTGTTGATTCTGCTGTTGTGCCTGTTGTTGATTTTGTTGTTGCTGTTGTTGTTGCTGCTGCTGCTGTTGTTGCTGCTGTTGATGTTGTTGTTGTAGCGCTGCCTGCGCTTGAGTGCTGATCAACTGGGCGCCCTGAGGAGATTTTTCACATTTTAGGTATTTGTGTAACTCGAAATATTTTTCATTCTAATTAAACGTTAATGTTAATAATGCAAACGCGATAGTTTCAATTATCAAAATATTTTAGACTTTACGCGGATACCAGACAGAGCCAGTAACATCTTTTTTTTTTCTTCAAACGTCACATTGAAATTTATTGAAACTCCGCTTGTCGTCGTGTCTAATTGATTTTTTTTCCATATTCCAAGGAAGAAGTGGGAATTTTCTGGAAAAATCTACCTTTACGATAAATGCAAACGTCCTTATTCACGCCTAACGTGTTTTTCACAAATTGCTCTATTTTTCGATATGGAATGTTATATGAAAGTAAGAAAATTAAGAGAACTTCCTCCTCTTGATTTACGATAAATAAACGCTCTTCAAAAAGCGTGCAAATAAAAAGAAGAAAAAAAAAACAGCAATAATTGTCTTTTGTAACAAGACAAATTTGTTTGTGTGTTTCAGACTCGACGAATCAAGAGAGCGACGTCTCAATTATTATTCAAGAAATGTATTAAATTGATAATATGTATTCCAACCAAAGAAATGTGTCAAATTTATGACAAATAAAATATGAAATATACATTTAAATTTGTCACGAGTTTTGACAAATGTAGTTCGCATCGAACCTGTAGAAATTGTTGCTGCAACGCCTGAACCGAAATTGTCTGAGTTCTCTGTTGGTCGTGTTGCTGCTGTTGCGCAGTCTGAAGTGGCATAAAGTTTTGAAGTTGTTGGAGAGTGATAACTTGTGGTTGTTGATGCTGATGAATCTGCTGTTGTTGCACATCTTGTTGATGTTGTTGTTGCTGTTGTTGCAGCTGCTGCAAAACATTTGCACTCACAAAACGAATTTGTGGCTGAGCTATTTGTTGCTGCTCCAACTGTTGTTGTTGTTGTTCTTCCTGTTGAGCTTGCTGATTTTGCAATTGTTCGTTGTGTTCCTCAATTTCCTCCTACAAAATAAATTAACATTTTTGAACATACATTGATGTGAAAAAAAAAAAAAAAAATCTTCTATCGCATCCTCAGTGCCAGTTTCAATATATTTAAACAGCCGGTATACTTGAATTACATAATTATTAACCGTTCAAGTCCAAAGTAGTGAATGCAGTTAAATTAATTTTAACTGGCACGTTAATTATTTAAAAAATACAAATAAAATAAATTATTAAAACATAATAAATTAATAGAAAAATGGATAGAAATTATCTAAATAAAGATCTAACCACGAGGTATACAGATAAATAAACTAACTCTTCAAAAGCATAAAATTAACCTCAATTAGAAGAAAAAAAAAAAAAAAAACAAATTAAACGATACTCGACAATATTAGAAAAATATTTCACAATATTAATTTCGTGTTACAAATTTTTGTTTCAAGTCTCCGTCACCTTCAAGAGAACATTAGCGTAACCGAGAAACGAGGGTGAAAAGAAAAAAGATAGAAAAGTAATGAAAATAAATGTGAAATAATTGAAACGTCGTGAGCAATCGTCGTGTCCAAGTGGTAGATGAGAGCCGAAAGAAAGCAGCACGTGGGCTAGGCAATGCTCGGTCGGCGCGGGACAAAGGGTCCCACCTCGAGGACCCGCGCGAGGACCGCCTCTCTACGCCCCTGTGGCCCCGTGCCCCACCCGGAGGCCGCGTTACCTCGCGTCGTTTCGAGTCCCGTGAGATGTGTAGGGCATGTAAACTCGATGCGCAGACACATTCTCGGTGTGTCCCGGGGACACGCGGTACAAAACTCCCATCGCGGAGCCGAGAGGTTCCGCGATAGAAGAACCTCCGCCACACCCGCCCACTCGTGGCTCACGCGGCCCCTCGAGCTATACGGCGCTAGCGCGGATCGCATCGAGTGAGAGAAAGAGAGAGATAGAAACAGGGCGAGCGAGCCTCGTCCGCGGTTCAGCCTCCACCCACTTTCGTGCTCCGAGACTCCACCTAACGCGCGAGCCGACACGTGCTCTCCTCTCTCTCACTCTCCCCCCTCGTAATCTCACGCTATTCACCCTTACTCCTTGGCGGGTTCGCGAGAGACGAGTCACGGGATCCATCCCCCGTGTGCAAGTAGCGCGTTGCGTTCGGTTAGTTATCGCCGAACGTTCGCAGCTTCGAGTCAACTCGCGGTATACAACATGTCGTAAATTACGTACCTTGGTGGCTATCTGGCTCTTCGTCGCAGCCATAGCCCACGCTGCGCTGCGTCGCACTCGATTCTTTTTGTCGATCAAGATTAATATATATTTCGTTGGCGATACGTCGTCGCGTTGATCACCGAAGAAGCTTGTCTCGCGCGCGTGTGCTCTTACCGTTGGTACTCGCGTTCACCGCTCCGTAATAACAACCGATTCCGGGCTCTCTACAGCACCGCGCGATGTCGCAACTGTGACCGTAAACGGCTTCGTACCATCGTTCGAGCGGAACCGAACGTTCCACTCAAGAATACGCGTCGCGAAGCCCGCCTCGACACATTTGCTCGCAATCCGGAGAATGTGTTAAACAAGGACGCTCGCACGCGCACCGAGTTCTCTGTATACTCGTGGCACACGGTATATACGAAATATATCGCGCGCGCCCGCGCACTCTGGCTTTCACGGACTTTGATATATACTGACTATCGAGGTGTTAGGGTAGCAACACGCGTTGGCTCGCTACAGTCGTACTCGTCCTTGGTTTCTCGATCGATATTATATACACGCTATTTTCTTATTTTCACTGGTACACGTATCACGCACGGCACGCTGGATCGTTTGTCCATGGTTCGAGAGCACGGCCCCTAGCGTTTCACACCGAAGCGTCCCCTCTCTCTGGCTTGTATCGTCCCGACGCTCTCCCACTCCCGCGATTTAGTACACGAGAGAGAGAGAAGGTACGGTCGACAGCGTTGCAGCGGCAACAGCAGCGGCAAGCGCACGGTCAACGCCTCAAACGCTGTGCCAGAGGGCTGCACTTTTCTGGTCACGATCCCGTGAGCGCTCTCTCGTGCATACGAAAGCGACAGCGTCGACTCGCGTTCAAGCACGACCAGCGCGGCAACGAAAGCCAACGATAACGATGGCAGCAACGCCCAGTTGGCGAAAGCGCGCGCGGGATATTCCCGATAGCGAAATAAATTTTGCTCCTCTCTGTCAAAATTTCGTCGAGGACAGAGAGGCGTCCGCGAGGCGGTACACGATATCGCGTACCTCTATGGGGGCTCAAGGTCCGCCTGATGCTGCGCTTTTCACCGTGTATATGTATACACGCGAGCGCGAGAGACACGCTCAACTCGGAGAGCTCGTAAAACGTGCGGTAGAATAGCTCGCAGCCAACTGATTCGGTGGTGGGGCGGTACGACCGACGCCACTGCCGTTCCCCGAGTTCGCGTTGCCCCGGCTGTTAACGAGCTCCGTGTCCTTCCATTGGTCGAGGTCTCCGACTACGGCCCGGCCTCGGTTAGCAGGGGCGTACGCGGGGGCTGCTTGCTGGACGCCCACCCTGTTAAACAGCCGGCCAGCACCCTTTCCCCTACCCGGCCTCAAGAATCGTACCCGTTGTTTCAGGATCGACTGCCACTGCCGCATAACCCCGCGTAACCCCACCGTCATCCTGTACGGAACCCGCCAAATCTTTGACACAGGAGGGTAACGAGCGACGCCGCCGCAATTCGACACCGGAGTAAACCGGGTGTGCGCGGATACGCGAGGGGGGAGGAGCCGCGCGCCACCGCCCCTTCGGGGGTCGCGACTTTGTTCGGCTTCTCCGCGTGTGTGCAGCATCTGCCGCTCTTTCGGAACCCAACGGTCCAGCTGTTGTCTCCGGTGGTACCGGCTAATATTTTATTTCCTCTTTATTTTTCGTGCTGATCGAGTCGCATCGAAATTAACTTATTTTATAGACAGGGCGCACAAAAATCTCGGTACGCTACTAGGCAAATGTTTTACAGTTGGAACGCTGTGCGCTCGACGTTGCACTCGTCCCTGTACCTTGTTGAACCTGAAACTCCTCGGTCACCATCCCCTGTAAACCGTATGCACCGCTGTACTTCTATACCTGCATCCGATCCAACGATGCAGGGTTTGGCATTGGCGTAGAATTCAGGGTTTGACATTGGCGTAAAATTCGTTTCAACTATCAGGGACAACGATCCAACAATAAACCGCGGGTAGTACGGATGGTTGTAACCTTAAGGGTACATCACCGAGTAGCATTCTCCAACAATTTCTACGAAAACGTATAGAGAACGTTTCCCAAGATATCTTTCACTTTATGATATTCTATAAAATGGTCTTTAGGATGGACTTGTTCATAATTCTACTTAAAATTCAACGGAGAAAAATTATTCGAAGCCATTTATTGGTTGTACAGGTGAAAATATGTAAAATAAAAAGAAATTTATCTCTGTGGATTTTACGGTCCATAAAATTTTTTAATTCCTCGTGTTAAAGTAAACATTTTTATAGATTTTAATTATTGAAGGAACACTGAGACCTTTTTTTTTTTACAACCTTATACAACGACGTTCGTTCCTCTGCCCATTTGCTGGAATAATTTAGCTTTTCGATAGATTCGCTTCCTCACGGAAGAAGCTTTGTTTACGTGGAAACGGTTTTTCTTTCGAGATTTTTCTTGGTATGTTCGAAAATATTTTTGAATATTTGGTTCACATGGTTGCGCGCCAAAAAGAACGTTAAGACTACAACTGTCGTAAATTTTGAGCGATCGAGCTCAAACTTAACACACAAGTCGAGTTATCAAAATTTTTTTATGTATTAAATATTTCTTGAGCCGACAAATGATTTCAAAAGTTATGAATAATTTTTTTTTTTTAGATTTTTCTCAACATCTTTTGTATTTGCATCGACTTGCGTAATTTCATAAACGGAACTAGTACCAAGGATATTTATCTTTGAGTTTGACCAAAATCCATTGAACGATTGAATTTTAATAAATTTTTTTATTTTCAGATATATTACCGTCCGTAGCTTTAACTTGAAGCGAACGTGTATCGGTCGAGCTTAAATCTGCTCAATTGAGACACAAATAAGTAGAACGTTGATCAATAAAAAAAAAAAAAAAAAACTGCTGCATGGTATGCCGGTGGTATTTGATTTTTTATTTTATTCTTTCGAAAAATCTCTGATCGCTTCAAATTGTGCTCCTCCAGTATTTAAAGAAACATACAAAGTAGAACCTTGCAAATTGCTTCTTCATTAGTACAAGCTTTTTGCAAAGGTTTCTCTACAAGGAAGTCAACATTGATCGACATACTTTCTAAAGCTACTTAAAGATAGTTTCGTGAAAGCAGCAAAATAATATTCAGGAAGCAATTTGCAAGGTTTTACTTTGCAGGCGTTTTTTTTATATCGATTTACAAGTATCCCGCAATCGTTGAAGAACAATATATTGCTGGAAGGCGCAACATTGTGCATTAAGATACACAAATATGTTTAAAATTGATTTTTTAAAAAACTGCTGCATGGTATGAATGTGGTAAGTAATAAAAAAATTTTTTTTTCGAAAGATCTCTAATCGCTCCACATTGTTTTCCTTCGGTATTTAAGGAAGCATACACGA